>CM029645.1:3838272-4438272 GCA_017311315.1 Dendrocalamus latiflorus
CAGATAAATTGTGAATAAGGTCAAATTACGCATGTAGATGATGTGGTAATGTGTAACAGTGGAAGCATTCTCTCGTTCGGTTGGATATCTTGTGCAAGAAAGTAGTTTACCAAGGCCAACTTGTACATGGAATATTGGAATTCTACTGTAAAAGAGCTATTACTGATCCGAGCATTGAAGTTTCTATCTGTAACATGCTCTCTTCATAGAAGCCAAGGTGAAAAACCCAAAATTTCAAACCAAAAATTTTTGTGATTTTTACTGCATTTTTGAGTGAAATTCGAAAACTTTCCTTTTCGGGAAAGTTCTCCCCGGAATCCGCTTTCTCTTTCTGGCCGGGCGTATCTTCCCTTCGCTGGCGCCCCGCCTCTTCCCGTTTTCCCCGTTGTCTGACTCCTTCTCCCGATGGCACTTCCCCCTCTGCCGCTGCGCCACCGTCCCTCCCCGCCTCCTCTCCCCTCTGGTTCCGCTGACCCCCTGCTCCCTCCCCGCCTTCGCCCCGCGCACGCGCGCTGCGCCGCGCCGCGTCGCCCCGGCACCCCGCGTCGCGCCTGTCCCCGCGCCGCCCCGGTTCTCCCCGCGCCGCGCCCTCCCGACAGCCCCCGGGTCCGAAGGGGTGGACGTCCTCGCGCCACGTCACCCTGCCGCTGCTCCGGCCCCACCGGTCAGCCGCCGTCTTTCCCCTCCGCCGCGCGGAGCTCGCGTGCGCCCATTGCCGCCCCGACACCTGCTCCCGTGCTGTCGCATCGCCTTTACCCTCCCACAGAGCCAGGCGTCACCCCACTGTGCGAGGAGACGCCTGAGCAACTCCCCGTCCCCTCCTGTTGACTCCCCAGCCGCGCCCGTTTCCTTCTTCCCGAAGCTCCCCTCTCCCTCGCTCGGGCATAAAAGCCCCATCCCGGCTCCCGCCCAGCCCTTTGCTCCCCGAGTCCTCCCACTGCCTCCACTCGCCTCCCAACACCCCAAGGAAGCTCCCCGAGCTAACGATTGGACCCCCCGTCGTCCCTAACGCCGTCGAGGCTCTCTCCCTGCGCCGGCGACCCCCGTAGCTCGATCTTCCGCTCCCCTTCCCCATTCCCCAATTGCTTGCTCCCCGAGCTTCCCCTCAGCGCACTGATCATTTTTGTGCACTCCCCTGGCCAGGTGACGCCGGTGTGACCTCGCCACCGAAGCTCGCCGCCGCCGCTCGACAGCTCCCCGTGGCCAGCTCACCCCGGGGCTCCCTAGCTCACGTCGCCGCCGCGAATTGAGCCCCCCTCCGTAGATGGTGTAGCCGCGGCCGATTGGCCCCAATCGCCGCCGGCGACCCTCCTTCGCCGCCGGTGAACTTTTTCCCCTTTCTGTCTCCCGCCTCCCCATCTGTTTTTCCCGCTTCCCAAGACTCCAAAATGGAGTCCCCCGGCCACCCTCTACCCGACGGGACCCTCCCCGGCCCCGGTAGGCCGTCACCGTCACCGGAACGCCACAGACAGCTCCGCCTCGCTGTCCCTCTGTCGCGAGCTCACGGCTGAGGTTGAAGACGGGGGACGTGGCCCCATCTCATCCGCCCGTTCCTCCGTTGCCATTTAACCCCGGCCGCCCGATGGCAACATGTCGTGACCGTCGGATCTTCGTAAAATCATCGCCCCTCCTCCGTCCGATCCCTCCCCGTACCGCTTCGCCGCTTCCGCCCCGCTGCCGTCCATCCCGCCATGCGGCAGCCATCCGAGCCGCGTGGGCGCGATCGCTCTGGGGCGCCTCCCCCTCGGCCCATTCCCTTTCCCGCGCGGTGCGCGCCACTTTGGGCCGCGCCGGCCGCTCGGCCGAGCGGGCCGCTCCCGGGCCAGGCTGCACTGTAGCATTGGACTGGGCCGGTTACTGTTCAAACATTTTCCCGATTTTCCAATTTCCAGAAATCAAATAAATCCAAATAAATCCCAAAAATCCCAAAAATCCCAAATTTCACCACCTTGCTCAGAAAAATGTCCAGAACCTATTTTTGGCCTCCACTTCTACAAATTCATCCCAGATAAATTCCTAAAATTCCATTTGAAGGGTTTATGCATTTTACTTCTTTTTAATTATTATTTTTTTCCTCGCTTGATTAGTCTCAAGCTGGATTTAATTATTTTATGTGTTTGCGCTAGTGTCGGAGATCCCGAAGGTTCAAGTGCAAGCTGAGGATCCAGGTGTTTCTTCGTTCGAGCTAGCTGAGATCATCCGGATTGACGGCAAGTCCCAAATCCTTTGATCATGTTGCAACCCATGTGATTTAATTATGTTATTATACTATTTGCATTATGCTAATTGTGAAATGTTAGTTTAAAATAAAATAAAATGTTTAGAATGACATGTTATGTAGTTAATACCTACCACCGACAAATGCCACGTTTAATTTGTAGCCACGCCATTGAAACTCTAGAAATAATTATCTGTTAATCTAGATAATCGTAGGATATTATTATCATGCAAAGTCTTTACACTGATAAGGTTGTGGCTGTGGGCCAATAGATTTTGGAAAACCCGTCTCTAAGGTAGGGTGGTATGGGACACCGTATCTTAGAGCGGAGAGTGCCGGCGTGCACAAGGTAGGGTAAGGGTGAGTGGGAAACCGCGAGACGGTCTACGCCCACCGCTTACCTAGGTTGGGTCGCGGCCTGGTAAGGTTGCGGGCCATGTGAAAATATAAGGACTGAAACCCTTACGCTGAGCAAATGTCATAGTGATCGCTCAACCACAGGTGTTGACTTGTCAACCCTGGTTTAGTACCTGCTCAACTTAAGTGAAACCCCGCATTGGGAGTCAGTGCAAGACAACGATAGGTCCTCACAACTCGGGACCGGCGTTCCGCGAGGGCCAACGACGCCCGAGGATGTGCGGGATTTTATCTATCGGGTGGAGTGTTATACCAAGGTGCTTGAGCAGCGAAAAGACCCGGTTCCTTAACTCAGTCATGAGGGTTAAGGATGCGTTCGTGGGTAAAGTTGGGCAACTCTGCAGAGGTAAATAAATGGTATTCGAATACGCCGTGCTCCCGGTTAATGGAGCTGTGTCACCTTGGGTGATTCCAGCAGCAAAGCTTAAGTAGTTTTGTTCATGCTTTAACTTGATGTAGTTGGTTAATTAACTCTTCATGAAAAACCCCTGAGATCTAAGAAGTAGTTTTGGGTCCTTTTTAGTAAAATGTTTGCAAATAAAACTGCATCCACCAAAGCTAATAAAACAAGTATACTCCCTTCCATTGTTATTCCGTGCATATAGTAAGATAGAGTCCCCTTGGGGCTTGCTGAGCCGGTTGTTTGGCTCACGGCTTGCTTAATCCACTCTTTAGAGATCAAGACGAAGGTGAAGGTCTCCCCGTTGAGGAAGTCCCAAAGGATCTCTTCTTCGACGAGGACCCGTGGCTTTAGGTCTTCGCGCGCTCAAGCGGATTCTGGAAGTCTTTTGTAATGTAATTACTTTTGGGCTTGCACGCCCCGCTGTCAAAAGCTGGATGTTATTCCATATTGAATATATGCTGGACTTTGGTTGTAAGCATGCAATGGTATACTCTTGCGCGACGTTCCATAACTGTTCATTGCGTGAATAGTTGCGGAATGCCGTGTCCGTACGCGCACCTGGAAACGGGGGGCGTTACAAGAAGTGGTATCAGAGCAGACTCTTGACCGTAGGTTGAGACCTAAGGCAAATTAGGAAGCGATTTTATCGCAAAACTTAATTTAAGCCATAAAAAGGGTTTATGAAAAAATATAACTATTATTCCTGTCTTTTTCCTCTCTCGTTGCTACCATTATCTATCTTAGTTTACTTCTGCTTAAGTTTTGCTTTTGCAAAATGTTTACTGCCGCTCTTGTCTAGCTTCAAAATTTCGCTTCTCGGCAGCTGGAGGAGTAGCCGTTGTTCGCTAGACTAGATTGACCCGGAGAAGTAACAGTACTTTTGTAATGTAAAGCAGGAGCAATCATGAACCCTAAGTGGTTTGTGTACCACTTGCATATTGTAAATTTATGTTCATTATCTCTCTAATTTGTTTGTCTAAATATCAGTAATCCCTCTCAGTTCAAAGCCTTCTCCTGTCCCCTTTCGCCCTCGTTCTTACCTTTTTCGCCCTATACTTACCTTGAAATTCAATGTCTTACTTATCCCCTCTTGATTGCCAAAGCCGCTGCAAAGCTGACTTCAAGTTCCCAATTGGCAGATGGATCCGGCAGAGCAGAGTGGTCAGACCAACAGGCAGGGTGCACCTGCCACAGATCAAGCGACACTCGCCAGTGTGATAGCAATGTTGGAGCAGAATTGTTACCAGGGAGAACAGAACATCTTGCAAGTGCTAGATCAGCAGGCCCGATTACTTGAGCAGATTGCAACCAGATCTCCAGGCATACAAGGTGGAAGTAATGCTCCTCGGGATGGTTCTCCAATTTCCACCCGATGGGCAGACTTTCTGAAGACACGTCCACCAGTCTTCTCCACCTCAGCTGACCCTATGGTAGCCGAGGATTGGCTTGTGGACGTGGAAAGGAAGCTTCAAATAGCACAATGCGATGACAAAAAGAAGGTGTTATACGCATCCCACCAGTTACAGGGTGCTGCAACCACGTGGTGGATCAACTATCAACGCACACTGCAAAACAGAGAAATCAGTTGGGAAGATTTTTCAAAGGCCTTCCGCAAGGCACACATACCAGAGGGTATCATGGAGGCTAAGCGCCGAGAATTCCTAGCGCTTAAACAAGGCGGACGCACTGTTATGGAATACTTACATCAATTTAACCACTTATCCAGATTTGCTCCAGAAGACGTTGATAATGAGGAAAAGAAGATGAGCAAATTCCGAACAGGACTACAACAGTCATTGAAGTTCCATATCTCAGCCATGAAGTTTAAAGACCTGCACGATATGGTGGACTGCCTGATTACTTCAGAAGAGGCCAGAGGTGAAATGGAAGATTATAGGAAGCGCAAGGCAGCACATAAGTCCCAGTCTTCTTCGCACAGTGCTCAGCGGAGTAAGACTACGGGATCATCATCATTTCGATCCCAATCCTCCCGACAGTATGTGATGCTACCAAAGAACCAGTCTGGACAATCTCAACAGTACAGTTCTCCTTTACCCTCGGCCAGCAAATGCCCCACCTGTAGTGGGAATCATCTTGCTAGCAGCTGTCCGCGAAGGACAGATGCATGTTTCCATTGTGGAGAGATTGGACACTACAAGCATCAGTGTCCCAGGAGGAGTTTGTAATCAGATGCAGCTAAACTCCAATTCCAAAACCAGCAGCAGCAGGAAACAAAGTCACAGTCAGACCCTAGCACCCCCGAAGGAGGCTATCTGCAGATCAAGACAGCCGTACCTCAATCACCGGCAGGCACCGCGAACTTCACATCTGCAGGCAGAAGCAAAGGTCGTACCAGACCCACATTCTATGCAAGAGTAAATCATGTGTCCGCAGAAGATGCAGCTGAAGCTAGTGACATCATTGCCGGTATGTTCCCAATCAACACCATACCTGCATTGATTTTATTTGACCCTGGTGCAACGCATTCGTTTATTTCGAAGAGTTTTGCTTCAATAAATCAGTTGCCTTCTGTTTCATTGCCAAGACCTTATGTGGTTGAGACCCCTGGGATTAGAATGGAGTCCCACAGAGGGTGTAGTGGGCTCAATATAAAAATCCAAGGGGTAGACTTCAGAGCAGATTTGTTGCAATTAGACATGTCAGGATTAGATGCCATTTTGGGCATGAACTGGCTAGCCAAGAAGAAAGGCAAGGTGGATTGTGAGATCAAAACAGTATCCTTGGTGAATCTTGAAGGTCAGAGAGTGATTGTAGAGACAGATCGAAAGGTGCTGAAGGATGCCAAAAAGCATATGATCAACATGATAGCAGTTACACCTAATCAAGTACCAGTGGTACAAGAGTATCCAGATGTATTTCCGGAAGAATTGCCAGGCAGACCCCCTGACAGACAAGTGGAACTTGCCATTGAGTTGATTCCCGGCACCAAGCCAATTGCCAAACATCAATATAGAATGTCAGCCAGTGAATTGAAAGAGTTGAAGAAGCAACTAGATGAGCTACTGGAAAAAGAATTTATACGACCAAGTATTTCACCTTGGTCGGCCCCAGTTCTGTTTGTAAAGAAAAAGAATGGAGAGCTAAGGATGTGTGTTGATTACAGAGATTTGAATGCTGTCACAATCAAAAACAAGTATCCCCTCCCAAGAATTGATGATTTGTTTGACCAACTCAAGGGTGCCAAAGTGTTTTCCAAGATCGACTTGCGCTCGGGTTATCATCAGCTTAAAATCCGAGAGCAAGATCGAGAGAAGACAGCCTTCATCACTCGATATGGACTATTCGAGTTCACAGTTGTTCCCTTTGGTTTAACCAATGCGCCAGCTTATTTCATGAATCTTATGAATCTGGTGCATATGGACCAATTGGACCGATTCGTGATAGTCTTCATCGATGATATTCTGATATATTCCAAGAGTGAAGAAGAATACAAGGAGCATCTGCACATGGCATTGACTAGATTGAGAGAACATCAGCTATATGCCAAGTTCGACAAATGCAGCTTTTGGCTGAAAGAAGTTGCTTTCTTGGGTCACATTATATCTGAAGATGGAGTCAAAGTTGATCCAGAAAAGATATCAGCAGTTATGGAATGGAAACAGCCAAAGACCGTGACTGAGGTGAGAAGCTTTCTTGGATTGGCGGGCTATTATCGCCGGTTCATAGAAGGATTCTCACGAATATCTTGTCCGCTCACTCAACTTCTGAAGAAAGACAGACCATTCACTTGGACAGATGCTTGTGAGGAAAGTTTTCAGATGCTGAAGACCAAGTTGACAACAACGCCAGTGTTGATTTTGCCCAACCCAGAAAAGGAATTCCAAATCTATTGCGATGCCTCAAAGCAAGGTTTGGGATGTGTACTCATGCAAGATGGAAAGGTTGTTGCATACGCTTCCAGACAGTTGAAACCACATGAAGAGAATTACCCCACACACGATTTAGAGCTAGCATCTGTAATGCATGCACTCAAAATTTGACGGCACTACCTACTAGGGAATCGTTGTGAAATATTCTCAGATCATAAGAGCTTGAAGTACCTTTTCACACAACCAGAGTTGAATATGAGACAACGCAGATGGCTAGAGTTGATTAAAGATTATGATGTTGATCTCCAATATCATCCAGACAAAGCAAATGTAGTGGCCGATGCCCTTAGCCGAAAGGCTCGCCCAAGCAAAGTCAGCATGACAGAATGCCCACCAGAGTTACAAAGAGATATGCTACGACTGAATTTGGTGATCACCGAACAAGGCAGTATGACAACATTAGAACTTTAACCGTTGTTGACAGATCAGATTAAGTCAGCACAAGATAAAGATGAAGAGATTCAAAAACTGAAAAAGAAAATTAAAGAAGGAGATTCATCAGAGTATGCGATAGACGAGCATGGAATCCTTACCTTCCGTGGTCGCTATTGCATACCCGATAAGAAAGAGTTGAGAGAATCGATCTTATCTGAAGCTCATTCGTCTCAGTTCTCAATTCACCCAGGAGGTACCAAGATGTACCAAGACTTGAAGAAAAAGTATTGGTGGAACCAGATGAAGAAGGAAGTGGCAGAGTATGTAGCCAAATGTGATGTCTGCCAGCAGATCAAGATAGACCACCAGAAACCATCGGGACTATTGTAGCCTTTACCAATACCCGAATGGAAATAGGATAGCATCGGCATGGATTTCACTACTGGACTTCCCAAGACTCGTGAGGGATATGATGCTATCTGGGTCATTGTCGATAGATTGACCAAGGTGACTCATTTCCTCCCGATCAAGCAAACATACGGGAAGGACAAGCTTGCTGAGTTGTATTTAACCAGAATAGTGACACTACATGGAGTTCCGAAGAAAATTGTGTCAGATAGAGGAGCGCAGTTTACATCCAAGTTTTGGGAGAAATTGCATGAAGCTATGGGCACCGATCTGAACTTCAGTTCAGCATACCACCCGCAGACAGATGGACAGACAGAAAGAACCAACCAGATTTTGGAAGATATGTTGAGAGCTTGTGCAATTGTGTATGATGCAGCCTGGAATACTTGCCTACCATTCGCTCAGTTCTCATACAACAATAGCTACCAAGCCAGTATCCAAATGACCCCATTTGAAGCACTTTATGGCAGAAAATGCAGGACCCCTCTGAATTGGACAGAAACAGGAGAGCGACAACTTATTGGTCCCCAGATTGTTCAAGACGCAGAAGCACATGTTAGACTTGTCAGAGACAGACTCAAAATGGCACAAGACCGACAGAAGAGCTACGCAGATGACCGCAGGAAGGATTTGAGTTTTGAAGTTGGAGACTTCGTTTACATCAAGGTAACCCCATTCAAAATAGTTAAGAGGTTTCAAGTCAAGGGTAAATTGGCACCAAGATATGTGGGACCATTCCAAATTATCGGAAGAATTGGGGAAGTTGCTTATCAAGTGCAGCTTCCACCCAACTTGTCAAGAATGCACAATGTGTTCCACGTATCTCAGCTTCGAAAGTGTCTGCGACAGCCAACCGATGAAGTGTCATTGTCAGATATTGAATTGCAGGATGATTGCACATATGCTGAAGAACCACTACAAATACTTGAAACGTCAGAAAGGCAGCTCAGAAACAAGAATGTCAGGTTCTGCAGAGTTCAATGGAAGAATCACACAGCGGATGAGTCCACTTGGGAACGAGAGTCAGACTTGCAGCGAGATTTTCCCAACTTACTCCCTGGACCAAGTTAATCTCGGGGTCGAGATTCTTTTAAGGGGGGTAGGTTGAAAAACCCCAAAATTTCAAACCAAAATTTTTTGTGATGTTTGCTGCATTTTTGAGTGAAATTCGAAAACTTTCCTTTTCGGGAAAGTTCTCCCCGGAATCCGCTTTCTCTTTCTGGCCGGGCGTCTCTTCCCTTCGCTGGCGCCCCGCCTCTTCCCGTTTTCCCCGTTGCCTGACTCCTTCTCCCGCTGGCACTTCCCCCTCTGCCGCTGGCGCCTCCGTCCCTCCCCGCCTCCTCTCCCCTCTGGCGTCCGCTCCTCCTCCCAGTTCCGCTGACGCCCCTGCTCCCTCCCCGCCTTCGCCCCGCGCACGCGCGCTAGCGCTGCGCTCTGCGCCGCCCCGGCGCCTGCGATCGCGCCTGTCCCCGCGCCGCCCCGGTTCCTCCCCGCGCCGCGCCCTCCCGACAGCCCCCGGGTCCGAAGGGGTGGACGTCCTCGCGCCACGTCACCCTGCCGCTGCTCCGGCCCCACCAGTCAGCCGCCGTCTGTCCCCTCCGCCGCGCGGGAGCTCGCGTGCGCCCATGCCGCCCCGACCACCTGCTCCCGTGCTGTCGCATCGCCTTTACCCTCCCACAGAGCCAGGCGTCACCCCACTGTGCGGAGGAGACGCCTGAGCAACTCCCCGTCCCCTCCTGTTGACTCCCCAGCCGCGCCCGTTCCTTCTTCCCGAAGCTCCCCTCTCCCTCGCTCGGGCATAAAAGCCCCATCCCGGCTCCCGCCTAGCCCTTTGCTCCCCGAGTCCTCCCACTGCCTCCACTCGCCTCCCAACACCCCAAGGAAGCTCCCCGAGCTAACGATTGGACCCCCGTCGTCCCTAACGCCGTCGAGGCTCTCCCCTGCGCCGGCGACCCCCGTAGCTCGATCTTCCGCTCCCCTTCCCCATTCCCCAATTGCTTGCTCCCCGAGCTTCCCCTCAGCGCACTGATCATTTTTGTGCACTCCCCAGTCCAGGTGACCGCCGGTGTGACCTCGCCACCGAAGCTCGCCGCCGACCTCGACAGCTCCCCGTGGCCAGCTCACCCCGGGGCTCCCTATCTCACGTCGCCGCCGCGAATGTGAGCCCCCCCTCCGTAGATGGTGTAGCCGCGGCCGATTGGCCCCAATCGCCGCCGGCGACCCTCCTTCGCCGCCGGTGAACTTTTTCCCCTTTCTGTCTCCCGCCTCCCCATCTGTTTTTCCCGCTTCCCAAGACTCCAAAATGGAGTCCCCCGGCCACCCTCTACCCGACGGGACCCTCCCCGGCCCCGGTAGGCCGTCACCGTCGCCGGAACGCCACAGCTCCGCCTCGCTGTCCCTCTGTCGCGAGCTCACGGCTGGAGGTTGAAGACGGGGGACGTGGCCCCATCTCATCCGCCCGTTCCTCCCGTTGCCATCTAACCCCGGCCGCCCGATGGCAACATGTCGTGACCGTCGGATCTTCGTAAAATCATCGCCCCTCCTCCGTCCGATCCCTCCCCGTACCGCTTCGCCGCTTCCGCCCCGCTGCCGTCCATCCCGCCATGCGGCAGCCATCCGAGCCACGTGGGCGCGATCGCTCTGGGCCGCTCCCCCTCGGCCCATTCCCTTTCCCGCGCGTGCGCGCGCACGTTGGGCCGCGCCGGCCGCTCGGCCGAGCGGGCCGCTCCCTGGGCCAGGCTGCACTGTAGCATTGGACTGGGCCGGTTACTGTTCAAACATTTTCCCCGATTTTCCAATTTCCAGAAATCAAATAAATCCAAATAAATCCCAAAAAAATCCCAAAAATTCCCAAATTTCACCACCTTGCTCAGAAAAATGTCCAAAACCTATTTTTGGACTCCACTTCTACAAATTCATCCCAGATAAATTCCTAAAATTCCATTTGAAGGGTTTATGCATTTTACTTCTTTTTAATTAGTTTATTTTTCCTCGCTTGATTAGTCTCAAGCCGGATTTAATTATTTTATGTGTTTGCGCTAGTGTCGGAGATCCCGAAGGTTCAAGTGCAAGCTGAGGATCCAGGTGTTTCTTCGTTCGAGCTAGCTGAGATCATCCGGATTGACGGCAAGTCCCAAATCCTTTGATCATGTTGCAACCCATGTGATTTAATTATGTTATTATACTATTTGCATTATGCTAATTGTGAAATGTTAGTTTAAAATAAAATAAAATATTTAGAATGACATGTTATGTAGTTAATCCTACCACCGACAAATGCCACGTTTAATTTGTAGCCACGCCATTGAAACTCTAGAAATAATTATCTGTTAATCTAGATAATCGTAGGATATTATTATCATGCAAAGTCTTTACACTGATAAGGTTGTGGCTGTGGGCCAATAGATTTTGGAAAACCCGTCTCTAAGGTAGGGTGGTATGGGACACCGTATCTTAGAGCGGAGAGTGTCGGCGTGCACAAGGTAGGGTAAGGGTGAGTGGGAAACCGCGAGACGGTCTACGCCCACCGCTTACCTTAGGTTGGGTCGCGGGCCTGGTAAGGTTGCGGACCATGTGAAAATATAAGGACTGAAACCCTTATGCTGAGCAAATGACATAGTGACCGCTCAACCACAAGTGTTGACTTGTCAACCCTGGTTTAGTACCTGCTCAACTTAAGTGAAACCCCGCATTGAGAGTCGGTGCAAGACAACGATAGGTCCCCACAACTCGGGTCCGGCGTTCCGCGAGGGCCAGCGGACGCCCGAGGATGTGTGTGATTCTTATCTATCGGGTGGAGTGTATACCAAGGGTTGAGCAGCGAAAAGACCCGATTCCTTAACTCAGTCATGAGGGTTAAGGATGCGTGTGGGTAAAGTTGGGCAACTCTGCAGAGGTAAATAAATGGTATTCGAATACGCCGTGCTCCCGGTTAATGGAGCTGTGTCACTTGGGTGATTCCAGCAGCAAAGCTTAAGTAGTTTTGTTCATGCTTTAACTTGATTAGTTGGTTAATTAACTCTTCATGAAAAACCCCTGAGATCTTAAGAAGTAGTTTTGGGTCCTTTTTAGTAAAATGTTTGCAAATAAAACTGCATCCACCAAAGCTAATAAAACAAGTATACTCCCTTCCATTGTTATTCCGTGCATATAGTAAGATAGAGTCCCTTTGGGGCTTGCTGAGCCGGTTGTTTGGCTCACGGCTTGCTTAATCCACTCTTTAGAGGATCAAGACGAAGGTGAAGGTCTCCCCGTTGAGGAAGTCCCGAAGGATCTCTTCTTCGACGAGGACCCGTGGCTTTAGGTCTTCGCCGCGCTCAAGCGGATTCTGGAAGTCTTTTGTAATGTAATTACTTTGGGCTTGCACGCCCCGCTGTCAAAAGCTGGATGTTATTCCATATGTGAAATATATGCTGGACTTTGGTTGTAAGCATGCAATGGTATACTCTTGCGCGACGTTCCATAACTGTTCATGCGTGAATAGTTGCGGAATGCCGTGTCTGTACGCGCCCCTGGAAACGGGGGCGTTACACAAGGTAAGGCATGATTACTGCAACATAGATGAGATGTTTCAAGCCCGTTGCAATGCAGGAGTTTCATATCAATTTTGTAAGATAGAAAACATCCAAGTCTCATTAGATTGGAGGGTTCCTATGAAAGTCCTAGTGCAAAATGGCCCTAAGCTGTTGTTAAATTCGATACAATTGCTATAGTGGCATGGAATGTGTCACGTGTGGTTGTACATCCCTACGATGTAGGCTTGACTCTTCTTCTACTCTTCTTTAAGTGATTATTTTTTCTTAATTAAATTGATACAATATTTCTCCAGAGTATCCATGTAGAAGAGTCCAACAACAAAAAGTGATGAGTGGTCGGGGTTTTTCCTTCCTCACGGTCAAGTCTGCTCTCTGCTCTCTCTTCTATGCTACTACTACTAGAGGAGAGGAGGCTCATCGACCAGTAGAAGGCGCAGGGAGAGGGGGGCTAGAAGAGGAGGATGCCTTGCCTGAACGTGTCGACGAACGTGAACCTGGATGGGGTGGACACCTCCGCCGTCCTCGCCGACGCCTCCAAGACCGTCGCCACCATCATCGGCAAGCCAGAGGCCGTACGCTCCTCCCTCCCCGCCTCTCTTTACCCTTTTCTTTTATCTCGTCTAGGTTACCTTCTTTCTTCTTGTATTATCCTATCGATTCATATAGGTGTGGTCAATTCCTGGATTGCACTAGCTTTTAGGTCTGCCGATTTGCACCTGCGCACTTCAATCTGTTAGGTTCTTGGGGACCCCCTCCTGCGGGGAATTATTCATGTTTGCTCACATGCTAGTTCCAAGAATAGATGATAATCTCTATCTTTGGCCTGCAGCTGTTTCAATAGGGTGTTTTGATCTTTAGGTTAGTACTAACATTTCCATGTGTACAATAGTTCAACTTTGAAGGTTGGTGATGTTAACATGGGAAGATCAAAAAGTACAAGAGGCCGTAGTCTAGGGTCATGTCCAGTCCGGGTCTCCAGGACCGTCTTTCCAATGGACATATTGTTTCTTTGCGAATGTAGGAAACACACAAATCACATTCTTGTTGAACTTCCTTCACCAACTAACTTCATTGCTCTTGTAATCCATGAAAAATATTGAAAACCTGATAGTGTGAGTAGTAGTGTATGGGTAAACCAACACAAAATCTTTAGAAGAATGTAATTAAGGCTTAAGTGATCACTGTTTGTTGGACAACTCATTCATTTTTGTGCTCTTATTGCATATTTTTGGATATGTTCTTCAAATCAACAATAAAATCAGTAAATCTTTAATATCTCCTAATCTCAATATGATAAGCATCAAGGGTGTTTCCTGAACTATTACTTGCTATGATGTGGATATGTTGAAACTTGAAATGGATGGGCAAGTTACATGGAATAGGGAGGAAACAGAACCAACCTGTCTTTCCTGCAAAAAAAAAAAAAACGGATCAGATACTCTCATTATAGATGAACATGCTTGAGATCTTGAATTATTTACAGATAGCTTTATAAACATAGCATATGAAGTCTCGAAGACAACCAAGAAGTGTATGCATGTTCCTATAAAATGAATTTTAAAACCTTCACACATTCCCTTTTTCTTGGCCATTGTGACACCCAGATGAATCTATAAGGAGGTTATTACTGTTGTCTATAGCAAGGCTGCATGTGGAGCAATAGTGTGTCGTAGGGGCAGCCCACCGGCCCCATTAACCAAACAAAGCGCCAAGTGAAGTCACCCAGTCTGGCATCACCAAGGGGGTACAAAACATGCTTTAGTGCCAAACAAATAGAGCCGCAAGGCCAATAAGGCAGGAAACATAGTCCATTCACTGAGCGAAGGGGTTCACATGACCCCTCGCGCCAGACAAAGGGGTTTGTGTACCCCCCGCACCATGCGAGGGGTCTTCGGAAGAGAGTAGCGTGTGACCCCCGCAGGACAAGTCACCACTTTGGCACCAGCAAAGGGGTTCCACGTTGGAAGGTTCCCAACACCATTAAGGGGGGTCGCCACTGCCCGTAGACCAAGAGGGAGATGTGGTGGATGGTGAAGACCGTGAAGTCCCTATAGTTGTAGGGCCTTTATTAGGGGTAGTGCTGTAATCTCTCACCATCCCCTGTGTAACTCTATAAATAAGCCCTCGCAAGTAGTAAACGGGGCGACTCATTTTGATCTATCACACAAACATACATTTACATATCTGTGATGTTCCCCTCTACCAGGGATCTTGGGACAGTTACTCCCTTCGCTTTTCTACTGTTTGGTTCGTAGCCACAACAGTGTGCTTGTTGTTTTCACAATTTATTTTGTTTTAGAGATTTTGCTTTTACCAGCAGAGTCCACAGTCTTTTGGGAAATACATGTTGACTTGCTTTTCTTGTCTTTCCAATGTAGAAATATTACATATTACAAGCTATGGCTGTTTCTTTCCGGCATTTCTCAGTAATTGCTGCTTATTGAAAAATATTTGAAATGTTTACTATTAAATTTGTGTGAATGTGGACAGCACATGCTTGACCAAATCTTGGCCAGGGGCCGGTAATCGGAAAAAACCGGAAAAAAGGTCGAATTTCATGTGTCAAAATTTGAATTTGAAATCAGTAACCGGAAAAACCCACCGGTAACAGCCCAAAAAACCGGAGAAAACCCGCTAAAAACCAGAAAATTCCTAATACATTCATGGCAAAAAACATAAAGTCAAATATGGAAGGTGCTTGCATCGTAAATATCATTAGGAAAACTAACTTTTACATTCAAAATTTTAAATTTGAATATAATAAAAAATCGTCGGTCTAATACATTCATGACAAAAAACACAAAGTCAAGCACGGGAGGTGCATGTATGTTCCTAATACATTCCATTAGTATTAAATAATATAAATATCATTAGGTAAACTAACTATTACATTCAAAATTTTAAATTTGAATATAATAAAAAACCGGCGGGCTAATACATTCATGGCAAAAAGTATGAAGTGAAGCACGAGAGATGCATGCATCTTCCTAATACATTCTATTGGTATTAAACAATGTAAACATTATTAGAGAAACTAACTTTTATATTCAAATTTTAAATTTGAATGTAATAAAAAAACCGCCGGTCTAATACATTCATGGCAAAAAAATATGAAGTCAAGCACGAGAGGTGCATGCATGTTCCTAGCACGTTCCATTAGTGTTAAACAATGTAAACATCATTAGAGAAACCTACTTTTATATTCAAAATTTTAAATTTGAATTAAATAAAAAACCACCGGTTTTTCCCCGCAGCCACTGGTATAACCGGTTACCGCTGGGATTTGGAACCATGATTGACATTATGTGCTTCCTGATAGCACACATGGCAGACCTACGACTTTCAGAAAATTTCTTTGCCAACCTTTTACACAAAGTTCAATTGTTGTGCTCTAAATTTACTCTTATTTTGGAAGCTATTTGTAAATTCGTGCTAGAGATTAGTTGTTTTATGTCCAGCAATACATTAGTATTAATCTAAAATAGCTCCAATAGCTGCTTTTGTTGCTAGCGGACTAGATATTTCATATTTAAGGTCAAAATGACTTGTCTGATTATTGATGATGCCCAAGCCACTTCTATGAAGCTCTTAGTCTCGTGTTGTTGCTATGTAGATATGGAGATACGATATGATTGCACAATGTCAGACTTGAAGCACTGAAAACTAGACTGTAGCAATTTTCTGGTTTTTAGTTGACTGAGTAGTGGGTATACTGAAGCTATTTTCTCATCGGCTTTATCGTTGAGATACTAACTAGAGTGCTCATCCTCCCACAGTATGTGATGGTTGTTCTCAAGGGTTCAGTGCCTATGGCATTTGGAGGCACCGAGGAACCTGCAGCTTATGGTGAGCTGGTTTCCATTGGAGGGCTGAACCCTGATGTCAACAAGAAACTGAGTGCTGTCATTGCTTCTATCCTGGAGTCGAAGCTGTCCATTCCCAAGTCACGCTTCTACCTCAAGTTCTACGATTCAAAGGCAAGCAGCCACTATTTCTTATTGACAGCCCATTCATGGGTCTTCGTTACCATAGTCATGTTCTCATTGCAAATTTGCTGTTTGTTAGGCCCATCCTGCACAAGAACATGCTCAATGTTTGCATGCTTTGCATCAATAATTGATCTTGTAAATGGCCATCTGTTGTTTGATGTCGTCATCTTCGCTTTTGCAGTTACTTCCTTTGTGTAGATGATAATATTCTTGCCGTCAGTTCATATATCCTTATAGTGTGATGCTAATTATGAGCATTAAGAAATCTTTTTTATTATTATGCAGCACTCGGACTTTGGATGGAATGGCTCCACCTTTTAGATTGTCTTTTGTGGCTTCAAGGTATGAAGCTTTAGAATTCCTAATGTCTTATTCATTGCCTATTAAGGATAATGCAGTATAATGTCAGTTTACTGTGAAACTTGGACATGGGCTTTTGAATGCAACTTAGCATACTTCAGGGCCGTGTGTTTGCTTAACACTTGGTCTATTTGTTTTCAGTGTTAATCTTGCAATGGTAATGGTGGCAAAGATTGTAGGAAGTTCTACCAGGGCTTTCGCTTGCTGCTTTCCCTGAAAAAAGAAAACCCCTGCAGTGAGGGCATTTCTTCCCCTGATAGCAAGTGAACGTTTTGCAGATCATCTGCGTTGACATTTGTGATGTATTTCGTGGTTGGTAGTTGGCATAAGAAGGGAATAATGATGCAAATGTTTGGTTTGGTTTGGTTCTTAAGCATGAAACTTTGTTGGTGTGTACTCTGTTTCTGCTAGCTCCCTAATTTCCTTTGACAAAGAAGAAGAGATGGCATACCGCGTACGTAACAGCAAAGTGATATTTGACCTGTTTTGGTCCTAACGTGTAGTGTGGCAAATCTCTGCTCTACGCCTTGTTGTTGCATTGCTGTTGTACATCATTTTCTTTGACCTAACTAATCTATTGTGTGGAGATGTTTGTTGGTTCTGTCACCAGGAATTGTAGAAATCCGGTGACTAACACGGGTTCCGGCATGTCAAGCTCGACCCATTCGAAGAGAGTATAGATTCATGAGATGACCAATTGACCATACGTACTTGTACCTGCAATTTACAGAGCTAACTTACATGAGAAGTAGTAGATTTGCAACATTTTTTTTAAAGCAATGACTTGCACTTTTGGATAATCTCATCGTACGAATCGTTAACCCAAGTAAAACATTGAGCTAAAGTTTACGGGTATGTTCTTCTTTACTACTGTTGTTACTACTGTTGATGGCTGTAGTTTTAATATAAGTATTTATATGAACAAATTAAATATCGATAACCGTTTTAAAATGGCTGTCTTGATAAATCATTTTAAAACGACGGTGAAGAAACTGTTCTATTTATTTTTAGAGAAAATCATAAATTATAAGTTGAAAAAGATAGCAAATAAGGTAGCGGAGGAGAAAGGAAAAATAATTAAAAATATAGAGTAGAATGGTGAGAAAGGGTGCGCAGGGTGACCATTGACCTGTCCACGTTCCTCGCCCGCGCTTTCCGTCGGTGGCGCCCTCCCTTTGTAAACGAGAGGGGGAAGGCCAGGCCAGGCCAGAATCCAGATCCACAACACCGCACGACGCCATGGCCGCCGCGGTTTCCCCTCCCCTCCTCCCAACCACCGTCCTCCCCGCGGACACCGCCGCCACCACCAACGCATCTCCCCCGCTCGCCTCCGCCGACGCCAACCCCGCGGCCACGCGCGCCTTCCTGGGCCGCCTCCTCGACTCCGCCAAGCGCGCGCTCTCCGGGGCGCGCCCCTGGCCGGAGCTCCTCGACCGCACCGCTCTCTCCCGCCCCGAATCCCTCTCCGACGCCACCGGCCGCCTCCGCAAGAACGTCGCCTACTTCCGCGTCAACTACGCCGCCGTCATCGCCCTCTCCCTCGCCGCCTCCCTCCTCGCCCACCCCCTCTCCCTCGCCGCCCTCCTCGCCCTCCTCGCCGCCTGGTGCCTCCTCTACCTCCTCCGCCCCGCCGACGCGCCCCCGCTCGCTGCCTTTGGCCGCACCTTCTCCGACAGGGAGACCCTCGTGGGCCTCGTCGCCGCCTCCGCGTTCGTCATCTTTCTCACCTCCGTGGGATCCCTCATCTTCTCCGCGCTTGCCCTGGGCGCCGCCGTCGTCTGCGCGCACGGCGCGTTCCGCGTCCCCGAGGATCTCTTCCTGGACGAGCCCGACCAGGCCGGCGGCGGCGGCCCCATCAACCTGCTCTCCTTCATCACCAACGCCACCGGAAGCCGCGTCTGAGGTGCTCGCCCGCCCGCCATGTCTGCTCTGCTCTGCTCCTCTGGACAGAAAGGTCACTGATTTATTCTCTTTCTAGCTACCAAATACTACTACATGAAAAACACAGCCCAATTACACAGAAGGATTGGATCTAGTTTTGTTTTCTTTTGCATTTGATGTATGAGAAAGTTGATGGCAACGATTATGATCTTGATATTCATATGATGCATACCAAAATGTACTGCTGCTTCTTGTCTAAGCATCGCAAAATTGTCACGAAATATGTTGATTGCGCCATTATTTCTATGAGTTGTGGTTGTTATGGATGGATCTGGAGGGGTTCCCTCATGTAGTTGGATCTAGGCAGATGCTCGCTCATTGATTCTGGTCATGTACATACATGTTAAGACGCACCTGCACTGCACTTGATTAGAAAAGGAGTGCCCTTGCAATGAAACACCAATTTTGTATAAGATTTCATACAGGCACGCCTTTGTTGGGTATGCATGTGTGTCACAATGGCCACCAAACTTTTGTACGGATGGAGAAATCGGAATTACCAAACCAACAATGATCCTATACGAGAAAAAACACCATAGCTAACGGAGACTTATTTAACATAATTAAATTTAAAAAATAAAAAAATAAAAAACATGTTAGACTATCATGTATAATACAAACAAATACGAGAAAAAAAGAACCGACAAAAAAGCTAAAAAAAACCAAAAGTATAAACAAGACGAAATTTATGAATAATATAAAATAAGTCAGAAGCCAGAAGATCAAACCGAAATGAGTGGGACCTAAATAGTGTGCATAATTGTACAAACCTATGATCCGATAACCATTAGGTAGTCTGCATAATTGTACAAACGACTAGGACGCCCCCTCTGCGTTGTTACTCATAACTCATGAAGCCCTTCTGCAGCAAAACAGCATTTAACATTCAAAATATTATTTCATTCAAAATATTATTTCATTCAAATTATTCGTATTCGATGAAGTAACATATATATTTTATTACAATACGACTAATTAGTTAGACAAGTTTTTTTAAATTGAATATGAATTCGTGTTTCTTTGGGTAAAGTAAATGAATTAGAGTGATTAAGCGTGATTGTACATGGATAAAATATCATTAATATCTTCATACACATAAGTTATAAGGGTATCAAGTCTGACCAAATTGAGTATATATTCTATTCGAATTCGTATTAGAGAATGTTTAATTTCATATTCATTTGCAAAATACAAATATAATAAATACACTATTTAATTTATATTCAATTCGTTCCCATCCTAGTTGGAACAAGGCGACGAACTTGGCCATAATGCCGCAGACGTGGATGCGGACAAGGAGGGGGTCAACCTCATGGCTGCAGCCTAGGAAATCGACCAAGGCTGAGAGCAAGTTTAATAGTATAGATAGCTGCTACCTCCAATACATTTCCATGTCATCAAAAGGTAAGATGCAGCCAACTCATACAATAAGCTGGCTATAAGTTGTCTCTACAAGAGCTCTCAATCATTTAATACATACATGGGTATTGGTCATTTAATACATGCATGGGTATAGCAGTTAGTTCTATTGGTACATGCATGGATAACGCCTCTTTTCCTGTGCTATAGCCTGACTCTTGCATGGGAGCCGGCTTGGCTCTCTCTCTCCTTTTCTCTCCCTTCCACATAGGACTATGCTGACATGGATTCCCTTATAGCTAGCACAGTCAGCCTTATTAAACTTGCTCTGAGACGTACGCCTCGGCCTCGGCCAATCGCTCTTCCAATAGCAGCCGGCTGAGCATTCCTAGGGCATGTTCTTTTTGGTTGATTTTTATAACTTTTAGGCTATTCGTGAGAGAGTACGGAGTAATAGAAACTCACATGCTATTTTGATTGATATAAATAATGTCATGTAGTATAATTAACCTATAGATCTCGCTTTAAAAAATATTTCATTTAAAAATTAGAAAATATATAAAGCCAAAGAAACCCAAAAAGGAGATGTCTTGGTTTCCTCAGAGGGTACCATTCCTCAGCTGTGCTTGGGGGCTCGATATTCACGTTCGGTGGGGTCAAAGGTCAGTGGCGGAGGACGGAAAAAAAATGAGGTGGGGCGCAGTCTCGGCGGCCGCCCGCCTCCCGCCGCCCGCGGCCCGCCTGCCTCCCACCGCCCGCCCGCCCGCCTCCCGAGAGGCCGAGTCCCGCCCGCCTCGGCGCCTCCCGCCGCCCGCCTCCCGAGATCTGCCGGATGCCCGGACGAGCCGACGAGGAGCAGCGACCGGGTGGAGTCGGTGGCGTCGGCGCGCGTCCCGGCGGCCGCCCGCCTCCCGCCGCCCGCCCGCCCGCCTCCCGAGTGGCCGAGTCCCGCCCGCCTCCCGCCGCCCGCCGCCCGCCTCCCGAGATCTGCCGGACGCCCGGACGAGCCGACGAGGAGCAGCGACCGGGTGGAGTCGGTGGCGTCGGCGCGCGTCCCGGCGGCCGCCCGCCTCCCGCCGCCCGCCCGCCCGCCTCCCGAGATCTGCCGGACGAGGAGCAGCGACCGGGTGGAGTCGGTGCCTCGGTGGCGTCGGCGCGCGTCCCGGCGGCCGCCCGCCTCCGGAGACCCGAGTCCCGCCCGCCCTCCCGCCTCCCGCCCGCCGCCGGCCGCCGCGCCCGCAGTTCCGTCGCCAACTCGCCACTCGCCGCCGCGCTCCTCAGGGCTCAGGAGCAGCAGAGTCCAGAGATTAGGGTTTAGTTATTGGGCTATTGTCTATTGGATAGAGGGGTATATGGGGGTCCATTGCAAAAATTCAAGGTATGGCTTGGGCCATAGCTCGCCCTATCGGGCCCTCCGCCCCTGTCAAAGGTGAAGCATATACAGTCTTGGATGTGGTAGGTAGCTACAATCCAAGTCACAGCCTTATGTTGCATCGATAATTCTACCAAGCACCAAATGGTTAACATCCAAATCATATTTAGTTGCCACTGGTTTAGATGGTGAATCAGTTCTTGTAAAGGGGTTGCATGTCATATTGTTTGTTTTTCTTCTCGAAAACGCAACATTTAAGGAGTGAGAATACAGAATCCGAAGATGGAACGCGGAACGGGAAGGAGAAAACACAGCAGTGCAGCCAGACTAAGACTGCAAAGAGCAGAAACAAAAGAAGAACACGACAGTTGGAATTGCAGGATACGGTTGTGGTGGCATCGCGACAGTTGGAGCAGTTGGCGAAGGATATCTTTACCCGGGCATATGGGTGACGTTCTAGTCTTATGATTGAATGTCACTAGAGTCTGCTCAGATCTGTTTTTATTCTTAAGCTGTGTGCCTATTCTTAGGCAGAGGTTGGAAGTTTTTGTTCAAGGATGTGTATCCTCTCGATGTACTGAGCTTGGGATTAATAAAGTCTTCCTTTTCCAAAAAAAAAGAGCACTGACACTTAAGCGGCTAATTGTATTGCCGAGAGACTGCACTACCACATAGAACAGCCAGGCTAGGGCTTGCAGATGACCAAGCGAAAAATTCCTGCTTGATGCGACAAACTGGTTCATGGAGGTTTAACTTGGCCCCATCACGCCAAAGCCTATCCCGCTCCTTCCAGATCATCCAAACGAGCAGGATGATCAAGGAATCGGTTCCTTTACGCTTGGAAGCGGGCATCAGCTCTCTAATGGCTTCCCAATGTTCATGAAGTGATGTTTTGGAGTAAGGAAAGGAGGTGCAGATTGCCAGCCAGCTGAAGATGTGATACCATAGTTGTTTTGCTACCGGGCGTGAAATGAGATGGTCCACCGTCTCAGTTTCCTGATCACAGAGGATGCAATCCTGGAGGGCCGGAATATTGAGACTTCTGAGCCTTTCAAAGGTCCATACTCGATGTTTAAGGGCCAGCCATGTGAAGAATTTTGCCTTCGTAGGTGCGGCATTCTTCCAGAGCCAGTTAGCACATGGGCGCGAGGTTGAACCTTGATGAAGAGTTCCATATGCCGACCTGGAAGAAAAGGCGCCATCCGGATTCCAGCGCCAGGAGACGACGTCTCGGTGATCCTCCTGAAGCTGCACCTGACTAAGGGTGGAGTACAGGCTGAGGTATTCGGAGATCGCCTGGGCGTTGAACAGCCCATGCAGCTCAGAGATCCACCTACGATTAAGTAGCGCCTCCTTTACCGAAGTTGTTCTATTGCATGAGCTCTTGGCGCATGACCAAACTGTCGGAGCTAACTCTCGCATGCTTTTCCCCTGGAGCCAACGATCAGTCCAGAAGAGGACGGAGGAGCTGTCCCCTAATTGAATGGATATCGATGCCTGGAGCAGGCATTCGGTCACGTCGTCTTCCGGCAGTCGAACATTCTGCCACAGCTAGCCCGGTTTGACGCGAGCAAGCCACTCCCGTCGCGTTCGATCCCGGCAAGTCTGAGGTCTAGGACGCCGAGGCCTCCATTCTTGAAAGGGCGACACACTTACTCTGGCTGATGAGGCACTTACCTGCCTTGTAGGGCATCTGTAGTATATAAAAATAGAGGGTCATAAGCTACTTTAAGGTCGACTTTATATATTACAGAGGTGACCTTAAGTAGATCATAAGCAAAAAAAACTTGAGACTGATCCTCAAACTAAAGACCTGGCCACAAGCATTAAAATACAATTTTCTTTACATCTATTGTTCTCTCTCCCCAACTACCAACTGTCATATCCCCTTCTTTACAGCCGAGTAGACCCTTCTTTACAGCCGACGGTGATCTCAAATGTTGCAGCGTCGGTCTTAAGAATGATACAAGGCCCACTTTAAGAGCCAGCAAGCTATATACACTACGGATGCCCGTATGGCTCTGACTGGTCCATCGAAAAGCCTGCTGTTTTTATCAATAGCCCTGACTGCGCAGGCGGGGAAAACCAGAGTAAGCAGCGGATAAACGACCATGGAAGTGAAGACCGCCTTGACAATGATTAGTCTCCCGGCCAATGATAGCAGGTTAGCCTTCCATGTAGGCAGTGATCTCTGAATTTTGTTGATAAACGATTGGAAATCCTTCTTTGTCAGATGAGAATGGGAAAGCGGCATTCCAAGGTAAGTGATGGGGAAGGTGGCTGAGTTACAACCATAAAGATTTTTTTGCCATGCTTAGCTCCCCTTGGGCGCAGTTTATGGGGATGAGGGATGATTTCTGAAGATTTGGCCGGAGCCCTGTTGCAGAACCGAAAAGAGACATGATTTCTCTGGAGGCAATAAGATCTTGAGCTGTGGGGTTTAAGAATAGGAGCACAGTCTTTGCAAGGTAGGCGATTGCGATAAAACTTGGGCTTGTGATGCTGCCGAGAAGAGCTTGCTCAGCACGTCCATGGCGATGATGAAGAGTAGAGGCGACAGGGGATCTCCTCGTCGAAGACCTCTGCAATGCTACAACGGTTTGCCCGGGATGCCGTTTAGAGATACTTTGGTTGTCGCGGTAGAAAGCAAAAGTGCAATCCAATCTCCCTAACGGTTTCCAAAGCCTCTCTTTCGCAGGACCTTGAGAATTAACGGCCACGACAAACTGTCAAATGCCTTGGCGATGTCCAGCTCAAGTAGCAGTTTCTTCTCTCGTTTCCGCTTCAAAACCCGGTTGACATCGTGGACAAACTTGTAGTTGTCTTGGATCATTCGGCCCTTAATGAAGGCGCTTTGATTGTAATCCACCAATCGGTCCATGTGCGGCTGAGGCCTCAGGGCCATAAGCTTGGACATGAGCTTGGAGAAGCTGTGGATTAGACTGATGGGCGTGCGTCCAGATTGATGGATGCTGTCACCTGATCTTGTGCTTGATACAGGAGAGCGAAGTGCTGATGGAGCATTTCTGCCATTTCGTCATGGGAATGGACAGTGGTCCCATCTAGCGTGAGGGAATTGATCCTGTTCTTTTGACTACGGTACCAGTGAGTGAACCAGTCTCGCATGCATATCAGTGTTGAAACCTAGATTACCTCCATTTTCGGTCCTCCTATCACCTGATTTTAGCATTGCGTTTTGTATGTTGGCTTGGCCTATGTTGGACAAGACGACGTCGCTCGTGGAACTAACGATCAAGACAAGAAAACGCACAAAGAAACTCACACGTACAACTGGAGTTTTGGCGCTGCAAGGTACAGCTTTTCCTGGATTTTTACTTCTCCTTTTATTTAGCAATTACAGCAGTAACTAACATGCACTAATCAAGAAGAAACTGAAAAACTAATAACCAAGAAACTGAACTAGTAATGACCAAGAAACTGACCCATGCACTGAAGACTAAAAATGCTAACAGTCATGCAGACTGAAACGCTCATGCATGCAGAATGTGGGAGGAAGATAATTAACTAGATTAACTAACATTACTCCTCCTAATCTAGTTGATGTTGATGTTGACGACGCCGAGCTTCGAGCGCAGGTGCAGAAATCTCATCCTGCCAAGTGATTTTGTCAATATATCTGCCAGCTGATCGTCGGTGTGGATCTTTTGGATGGCAACTTGGCCACCCTCGACGCACTCTCGGATGAAGTGAAAGTGCGTCTCGATGTGCTTGCTCCGGCCATGGAAGACCGGATTCTTGCAGAGTTGTATCGCCGACTGGTTGTCGACATGGATGGTGACGATGCCCGGAGCTCGCCCGTAGAATCTGCCGAGCAGACGACCAAGCCAAAGCCCTTGGCATGCCGCTGCTGAGGCCGCGATGTACTCGGCCTCGCACGACGATAGCGCCACCACCGGCTGCTTTTGTGACTGCCACGACACAGGCGCGTTGCCGAGGCAAAACAGAATGCCGGAGGTGCTCTTGCGATCATCCACGTCGCCGGCCATGTCCGCGTCGCTGTACCCCTTGAACTCGATGTCGTTGTTCCCCTTGGTGTAGCTAAGGCCAAAGTGAAGCGTACCAGCGATGTAACGGAGTAGATGCTTGACGGCGCTCAGGTGTTCCGTCGTCGGGTTCGCCATGAACCTGCTCATGTACCCGACCGCGAAACCGATATCCGGCCGGGTGTGGACCAAGTACCGGAGGCTGCCAACCACACTACGGTAGAATGTGGGATCAACAGGTGGATTGGAACTCTCCTTACTCAGTTTAAGACGTGCCTCCATGGGCACTTGCACGGCATTGCAGCCGGCCATGCCCGCTTTGTCCAGCAGCTTCGTCGCATACGTCGCCTGGCACAATGTGATCTTCCCGGGTAGCTGCTTAATTTCGATCCCGAGGTAGTAGCTCAAGTGTCCGAGGTCGCTCATCTTGAATGAGCGCTGCATCTCTTTCTTGAACTGATCGATCTCACCCGGGTCGGCACCGGTGAGAATTAAGTCGTCGACGTACACGCCCAATAGTAGACGCCCGTTCCCTATGCCGCGAGTGTACACACCGTGCTCTTCCTCACAGCGCGTGAACCCGAGCGCCACCAGCGTGCGGTCGAGCTTAGCATTCCACGCCCGAGGAGCTTGTCGTAGGCCGTAGAGTGCTTTGCGCAGCCGTAGTACTTGCCGCTCTCGCCCGGCGATCATGAATCCCGGCGGTTGAGCGACGTAAACCTCCTCCGTGAGGTCGCCGTTCAGAAACGCAGACTTGACGTCGAGATGGTGGAGCGCCCAGCCCTCGTGTGCTGCCACCGCTGCCAGTGCGCGCACCGGTGCAAAAACCTCATCGAAGTCCACGCCAGCGCGTTGTACGTACCCCTTAGCCACCAGCCGCGCCTTGTGCCGAACCACCGCCCCTTGCGCATCCTTCTTGAGCTTGAACACCCATTTGAGGCCAATCGGGCGGTGTCCGGCCGGGAGGTCCACTGCCTCCCACGTGCCGTTGTCCTCAATGGCCGCCATCTCCTCTTCCATCGCGGCGCGCCACGCCGGATCGGTGGCTGCCTCGTCGTAGGAGGTGGGCTCCTTGGTCGCAACGAGGAGCCACTCGTCGGGGTCCTGTACGCGTGGCTCGGCAGTGTTGATGCAATTGTCCACCGTGCGGAAACACCGTGGCGCGCCATTGTCACTATGGTCGAGCCCCGACGGGATGTGCGACGGTGGAGTGCAGTGCTCGACTTGAGCACCACCGATGTCGTGAGTGGCGTTCATGGGCGTTCGGGGTGACGCCACAGCTTCCTCACCTTCCTCCAGGGACGGGACCGCAGGGGATACAGGAGCGCTCGGCTCGCCGCCGCCCAAGACGCCGCTGACCGTGTACTCCACGGTGAACGTCTCAGGGCTGGCGTTGCCGTTCGCCTCCCAATTCCACCCTTTGGTCTCGTCGAACACCACGTCGCGGGTCACATGGAGTCGGCCGCCCACCAGATCGTACACCCGGTAGCCTTTGGAGCCCGGCTCGTACCCGACGAAAACCATCTTCATGCTCCGGTCGTCAAGCTTCGCGGTGTGCGGGCGTGTAACCTTGACGTGAGCGAGGCAACCGAACGTGCGCATGAAATGCACAGCCGGTTTCTTGCCATGCTAAGCTTCATAAGGCGTCATCCCGGTGACGCTCTTTGTTGGAGACCTGTTCAAAATGAACACAGCCGTGCTCACCGCCTCCCCCCAGAATGTACTGGGCACCTTCTTTGCCTTGAGCAGGCATCGCGCCATAGCCATGATAGTCTGGTTTCGGCGCTCCACGACGCCGTTCTGTTGCGGGGAGTACGGCGCCGTGAGTTGCCGGTGCACACCTTTCTCCGCGCAGTACTCACCGAAGGTCACGGATGTGAACTCGCCACCACGATCAGTACGTAGCGCGCGCAGCTTCCGCCCGGTCTCGACCTCGACGCCGGCTTGAAACTTCTTGATCGCACCGGCCGCCTCGTCCTTGCTTGACAACAGCACTAGCCACATATAGCGACTAGCATCGTCAACGAGGAGGAGGAAGTAGCGTTTGCCACCGTGCGTCGCTGGCGTGACAGGCCCGCATAGATCTCCATGTACGAGATCAAGCCGGCCCTTCGCGCGGTACTTGGCCTCCAGAGGAAATGGCGAGCGCCGTTGCTTGCCGACAAGGCACGCGTCACACAGCTGGTCGACATGATCCAGCAGTGGAAGCCCACGCACCATGTCGCCACGCCCAAGTTTCTTCAACCCCTCGAAGCTCAGGTGGCCGAACCGCTCATGCCAGCGCCACGCATCGTCGTTGGCGTGCGCCAGGAGCGAGATCGGTCGAGCGAGCGTGAGGGGGATCTTGTACAGTCGATTCGCCGATCGCCGTACCTTGGCGAGAAGCTCCCTCCTCGGATCACGCACTCGCAGTACGCCATCCTCGATCAACACTTGGCACCCGACCTCGTCGAGTTGTCCCAAGCTGATGATGTTGCTGCGCAGACGTGGGATGAAGTACACGCCCGACAGCATACGATGGCGTCCACCCCGTGCCGCGAACATGATCGTGCCGCGCCCGAGGATGTCCACCATTGATCCATCGCCGAACTTTACCGTGCCCGTGATGTCGTGGTTCAGCTCGGAGAAGGCCACGTCGTTTCCCGTCATATGGTTCGACGCGCCCGTGTCGAGGTACCACACGCCGTCGTCCTGGCCGCCGGAGTGATTGTTGGTGTCACCCAACTGCACCGTCGCGCGTTCTTCATTGAGGAAGACCCGACCGCCGACGTGCACAGGTGCGGCGCGCTCTGGGAGGCACGCGGGCACCGGTGAAAGAGAGGCCACCTGGGCCATCAACAGGGACGGCTCTTCGTCGCCGCCCTCCTCCACCAGCAGCGCTGCGGCCGCCGCCTCGTCTCTCTTCTTCTTCCGGCATTCCCGGGCCCAATGCCCAGTTTTCCCGCAGTACTTGCACGTATCCTTGTCGATGACCTTGCCGCCACCGCCCTTGCGTGCGTCATCGGTACCGCGCTTGGGTGGCTGCGCGCCGCGCCGTGGCGGGACCGAGCCTCCGTTCGTACCACTTCCGCTGGCGCCAGCGCTTCCGACGCGCGCACCCTCCTTGTCGCGCTTGCGTAGGCGACGTATGAGGTCCTCCTCCTTTGACGAGAGAAGCAGCCGGGAGCCCAGTTCTACAGCCGCTGCCCGCGCGTCGAGCCGCTGCTCCACGGACCGAAGACGGCCCGTGACCTCCTCGATGGACAAGTCGTTGATGTTGAGCAGCGTCTCGATGGAGATTGCAACCTGCATGAACTTATCAGGGACCACCTGCAACATCTTGCGCACGACCTCGCCTTCGGTGATGTGGTCGCCGAGAAGCCGCAGATTATTGGTGAGGCCCGTGATGCGCATCGAGAAGTCATCGATGGCCTCCCCTTCCTTGAATGCAATATTGTTGAAGTCGCGTCGGAGTTTCTGCGCGTTCGCCTCACGCACGCGCTCGACGCCCATCCGCATGACCTTGACAGCATCCCACGCCTCCTGCGCGGAATCCTTATTGCCGATCGAGGCCAACATCTCCGGCGGGACAGCTCGTGCAATCGCTGCTAACGCCAGCCGATCCACGCTGTACTCTGCGTCGCCGGGTTCGATGGCTCCCCACAAGCCTTGCGCCTGCAGGTTGATGCGCATGAGCATCGCCCACTCCGGGTAGTTGGTCTTGGTCAGCATCGGATATTGTACCGACGCCGACGCTTCCTTGACCACGCGCTCGATGACGACCTCGCGCTCCCGACCATGCTGTTGTCGCGGACGGCGAGGACCACGTGATGGCGACCGAAGGCGATCCCGCCGCGGAGGAGTGATCGACCCTCGTCCCACCGGAGCTGACATGGCCACCAGGATCCTGAACGGAGCTCTGATACCAATTGTTGGCTTGGCCTATGTTGGACAAGACGACGTCGCTCGTGGAACTAACGATCAAGACAAGAAAACGCACAAAGAAACTCACACGTACAACTGGAGTTTTGGCGCTGCAAGGTACAGCTTTTCCTGGATTTTTACTTCTCCTTTTATTTAGCAATTACAGCAGTAACTAACATGCACTAATCAAGAAGAAACTGAAGAACTAATAACCAAGAAACTGAACTAGTAATGACCAAGAAACTGACCCATGCACTGAAGACTAAAAATGCTAACAGTCATGCAGACTGAAACGCTCATGCATGCAGAATGTGGGAGGAAGATAATTAACTAGATTAACTAACATTGTATAGTTCTCAAGTTTGTATCCAGACTAACAGGTAAAACCTTCTATATCGGATGAATTGTTGGGTGGAACGCTACAAGGAAGGCTGTGGTTGGGTGAATACCGGGTTGAAGTCAATTGGCAGGAGATGCTACTGTTCTGCCATTGTTCTGTGGCTGACTTTCAACATCGACATTGTGGACTTGCTTTGTCAGCTGCTGACGAGTGACCAACAAAGAAAGTGTTAACTGTTCAGTTTTTGTTTTTTCAGACAGAATTGATTGATGCAGCAACATCTGATGCAAAACTGAATTCTATTGGAAAAAAAACTGACAACTTGATGGACGGAAATTTCGTGTTCTTATGATCCATCTGTGTGTTTGAGACTTGCTTTTCTGCTGTTTATTGAAGCAACTTTGGGCCATCTAGCAGAAGAGATGATAGGTGGGTTCAAAACAGCTAGCTGATTATGGTTTATGTATGGTGCTACAGCAATTCATTTTTAAACTATGTATCTTTTTGATGTGGGATCTACAAATTGATTATAGCACACATTATACCGAGTTTAGCTGTTTTGACTAAAATCGTATGTGATTCTTTCTCTTTGTAATCTCTTTTGCGAACAGTTAAAATTTAAAAGCCATAAGTTATGATTCTAAAGAACCCACCTGATGTTTGTTGCTGGTGTTTTTCCTCTTTGTTTTACATCTTGTATTGCGCTCTAGAAGAGTAGAATAGGAGTACTAGGGAAGAAGATGCAGTTGAGCAGTATCATCAGCCAAGAAGTTGTCCGCCGCCCTCTATAAACAGCTATACTATAGCACATAGTAACAGGAGGGTAGAAGCGACGCGGATAAACACCACACCTTTTTCCACACCACCGATGGCCGTCGGCGACAACGCCCCTCTGGCGAAGCTCTCCATCTCCGGCGCGGCGCTCGCGGCGCTCCTCCACCGCTGCGCGGCCGCCCCCGGCGACTGCGACGGCCTCCTCTTCGGCCGAGCCTCCCGCCTCCCCGCCCCTACCCCCTCCCTCTCCGACTACGACCACACCCCCGCCCCGTTCGCCCCCTCCCTCTCCATCTCCGTCTCCGGCCACTCCTCCCTCTCCCACCCCTCCACGCTCTCCGATCCCCTCGGCCGCTTCCACCAGCCCCCCTCACCTGCCGCCTCCGCCCCCCTAGGCTTCTTCTCCTCCCGCCGCCGCACCCCTCTCCGCCCCTCCATGCGCGAGCTCTCCCTCGCCCACTCCCTCTCCAAAACCCTGCCCCTCACCCACCCCCTCCTCTTCCTCCTCGTCTCCCCCTCCTCCTCCCCCAACTTCTCCACCCACTCCTTCGACTACCGCGCCTTCCTCCTCGTCGGATCCCGTCTCGTCCCGACCTCACTCAGCGTCGTCAACGTCGGCTCCGGATTCCAGGACCAGTACCACTCCTTCTCTGCGGAGTCGCCTATGCCGTGGCTGCCGTCACAGCCGTCGTCGCCGGCGGGAGGTCACAACATTGGAGAGCAGAAGGCGGTGGATGGGATGGTGGACGGGTTTGGGCTGGGGAGGCTGGAAGGGGTCGTGGGCTCTGCGGCCGGGCAGGCGTCAGAGATGGATGACATGTATGCAGGGATGCTCAGGAGGCTGGAGAAGCTCGCCAGGGAGGTGGAGAAGAGCAATCTCCGCGTGCTTGAGCAGGTTGCCTTCTGATCCTGCACTTGCTGTGTACGAATGTTATTCATATAGTGATTCCATGCAGAATGCAACCTGATAAGGGAGTAGAATCACCTAGTGGTAGAATTGTGCATGGTTGGTTGATGACTTGATAAGGGAGTTGGTGTATGTTGTGTTTAAGGGGAGGGGTTCTTGCATTTTGGTCAATATAGGAATGCTTACCTATGTCTTGCGTAGGTCTGTTCGAAGATGATCATTGTTCAGTTGTATTGAGCGTAGGCTATAACCCATGCATACAGTGATACAGTTGCATAGCCTGACATGAAATATTTCCTCTTCCAAGGGTCATAATTTATTGATGTCTATCTACATGGAGCAGCATAGAGAGAGCTTGCCATTTCGGTCAACATTGAGTTCTCTTATCTTGAAAAATGTAGCGTTCACTCATGTAGATTTTGTTTGGGATCTAAAGGTTAGGTTCTTCTGTAGTGAATGCGTTTCTTATGCTCAATTGATTGAAAGCAACTTGTTCAACTCTGCATTAGCTTACTGAGTGAGAATGTTTAAAATCATCATGTGGAGAATTTTTTGCTTCTTGCTCTATTAACTACTTACAATTTGTAATTTTGTGTTGGGGCTTTGTACTGAAGACCAAATTTAGTATATATGCGTTGTCATGGTAGACAAAAAATTGAATATAGAAACAAAGGGTGTTGTATGTTTCCTTTTTTTGGCTAGAATATATCATCTCAAATTATAATAGGATCGCTTTGTTGAAGTGGTATATGAGAGACGTGGGGCAGATTGACATTATTGTGCCAAATAACATGACTGGTATTTTAGTAACAAACTTAACACCAGCAGCATTTTAGTAACAAAATGTAAGGTTCACTTGTAAGATGGAGTAATTTTCATGTGTCCCAGTTGCACACAGGGAAGTGTACAATGAATGGGCATCACTATTCACTTGTAAGACGGAGTAGTAATTTTCATGTGTCCCAGTTGCACACAGGGAAGGATACAATGAACAGGCAAAATAGCTACACATGTAATCCCCAGACCCAACAACCAGGCTCACCAGTCACCATCACTTCCCAATCTGTTGCTCCTTTTCTTTTTCTCGCCAAGCCATCTGCCTACACCTTTTCTCTGCTTGAACCAGCACATGCGGGCAGCTGCATCCTACTGGATTTTTGCGATGGACCTCCAATCACAACCACCAAGCTGCAGTGCAGTAGTTTTGCTGGTCATCAAGCTCTGCCATTCAACAATAGCTGATTTCTTTAATTTTACAAACCAAAATGGCGAAGTAAAAGTTACATACTTTTTTGGTGGTAACGGACTAAATGGGAAGTATTAATTAGATAACTCTTGGAATGTTGTTAACTTACTGAGTCACATCAGATGGCCATTTAGGCTTGTAATTACTCTATTACTGGCAATATTTCAATAACATTAATGTCTTCGGAACTCCGCCTGTGTAGTTTTCTATATAGCCTGTCATAATTCAGGAAAAAGGAGTCTTGTGTTAGGCTTGGCGAGCAAACGTAAAAATCAAGCCACCTTTTCATGGAATGAAATCCAAAATTTTTGACGACACCGATAGATGGTTTATTCAAAGAATTCAGGAGTTGGAAGTAAGAGATACCCTAAAAATGATGAAAGTGGGTAAGACGTTAGAGTTGTTAGATGTGTATTATACATGTGTATTTTTCCTATTGTATAAGAGATTATCTGTATATATGCTATACCTGTACATGTATATATACTGGTACATTGGCCTCATGATGAATACAAGCGGGATGGGTGAAATGGTGCCAAGCATCGGGTGTTCTTTGTGATAAAAAGTCCCTCAAAAGTTAAAGGGTAAATTCTATAGAACGACGATCAGACATGCGATGTTATATGGAGCAAAATGCTGAGCGACCAAAAGACAATATATACAGAAGATGAGTGTGGCGGAGATGAGGATGCTATGGTGAATCTGTGGTCACACAAGGCGGGATCGAATTCGTAATGATGATATACGTCATAGGATAGAGGTAGCACCAATTGAAGAGAAGGCTATCCAACGTTGCTTGAGATGGTTTGGATATCTCCAATGGAGGCCTCCTAAAGCACTGGTATGTAGTGGAATTTTAAGACGTACCGAAAATGCAAGAAGAGGCAGAGGTCGACCAAGACTGACGTGAGAGATAGCAGTTAAAAGAGACTTGAGGAATTGAAATGTATATAAAGAATTAGCTTTGGATAGATGCACATGGAAGTTACCGATCCACGTACCGGAACCATGGCATAAGAAGATGTTTAGGGGTAGTGTTTTTGGCTCTTTGCTCAGATGGCAGGATGTAGGATTGTAGGCTTAGGGTTTTAGTATTATATGTTTTATTATAAGGCTGTTTTTTTTCTTGAGGAAGCTTCATTTCTAGCTTTTCTCAACTTGTTTAGGACAAAATGTTTTGTTGTTGTATTAATGTCTCCGTATTAATGTCTCCGGACTGTGTTGTAGCTTCACATTGGAGGGTAAGAAAAATACCATGTGCTGGAGTGAAAACTGAAAAGTTATCAAAATAAGCTAATTAGAATTCAGGTGTGGTATTCGCATTCAACATGCACCACAATTTTTCTCCTGAAAATGGTGAGACAAATCAACACTAACAACAAAAACGAAAGGGCTGTGACCCAAATTCCTGTACACAACCCACCCAAATTTCCACCATGCAGCAACGATCCATCGTTGGGCTTCAGTCTGGTGGCCAACAGATAGGGCTGTGATCGTCTTTGGTGGGGTGGCAGTATAAAATGTATTGGCTAGGTGGTGGGGCTGCAAAACTGCAGCTGTTCTTATTTAAGGAGAGCAGAGGTGGGAGATTGTGAGTTGGGGAAAGAGAGACCGGGAAAGTGATGGTGGGCCTAGTTATTTGGTTCGGGACTACACATGTAGCTATTTGATTGGTTTGGTAGTTCTTACATTATCACTGTGCATTCTCCATGAGTTGGGACTTCTTAGGGTTTCTTTGGAAGGACTTAATCTTTAAACTACCATAAACATATGCTCCATGTGGGATGTTATTGGAATGCCTTTCTTTAAAAGGATAATCATCTGTTGCATCAAAAAGTTGAGACCCTTATCCTCTGATAAGAAATTGTTATTTTTGTCATCCCGTTCCTCAATTGTTACTTATGCAATGCGAAAAATCTGATCATCAGTTGTTATTGTTGTCCATTCTGTCAGCCTGTTCCTTAATTGCTTTTTAAAGTTAATTTCATCATCATTTGCTTATATCATTCTGTAGGAAAATCGGAACAAACCGCTGAGGTTCAGATTTGCAGGATTGGAATAAGGCCAAAGCTTTGTTTGGTCTTAGCAAGGTGTGTCTGTTGCAATGGCTATAAGGCTTCATTTATTAGTTCCAAGTTTTTCTTCCATTTTCGCAATTGTTTATTTGCAATTTTGCACTCTTTTGTTACTACCTACTTTTGTTATAGTAGTTGAATCACACTGGAGATATCTGTACTTTAGGGTGACTGATATATGGTCTTAATTGCACTGCCTATTCACCTTTCCTAGTTCATTTGTGCAGTATGGTTTTGCTTCCATAGGAAGCATGTTATGTTGGAAATCTTACGCATTTCAGAGTTTGCCCTGCAACAGTTGTATTGCACCCCCTATTTTCATTACTGCTATGAGGTGTCATCAATTGTGTTTAGGAAAACCACACGTCCTGAGATTCCAACTCCTTTCATTATCTAGTTGTGCAACTAGTTATTCCTTAATATCATAGGAGGAGCTTTGGTCCTAATACTTCACCCTAAAGTTCTCTCTTTGAGACGTGTTGCTTCTTGTGTGCGCTACATATCAACAATGGGAGGCCCTATTACGGTATAACCTTTGGTGCATGCCATCACAATCATGTGCTCTGCACTCTGCACGCACAAGCACCACTGCTAACAAAATGTTTTTAGCTGTACCAACTAGCTATTCGATGCCATGTGTGCATTTTTGTTTTGTGTATATTACACTACCAACCTACGTTGATTATTGTGTGGACTTGTTTGCAGTGTGCATATGCTCTACAATGATGAGAGGGTTCCAAGCTAGGACTTGATGGTGCACTCGATGGGCTTTGAAGGGTCAAGATGATGCGTTTTATGTGGAAGAAGGTGGGCCGGGCTCCGAGGATTAGAGACTGAGAACGAGTCTGTAGATGTTAAGATGAGAGGAGGGATCATCATTCAACGCTATTCTGTGGTGGCGGAGTTCAGCGTTGTGTTGTGTCGTCTGGTACGCGATGGAGCAGGTTGAGTTGCATCATCGTCCTTGCTAAGCTTGGTACTTCCATTGTAGTATACTACTCCCTTCGTCCAGTAATAAAAGCTTGACACGAATACAAAGAAGATATATTATTTAAATAATATTTAATAAAATTTAATCCTGCTTGTCTTTATTAGAAAGAGTAATATTATATCTATTTAACAGAAGTAATTATGGTCTAATTTATTTAAATATTATTTAAATAATATGTTTCTTACGTATATGTGTTGGACTAATTGGTCCTAATCTTTTTAGCTTCTAAAAGCTGTTTTCCGGCTTTTCTACAGTAACTATTTTTTAAACGGAGTATTTTTTGAAGATAGGATCTACTAGTTAATTGTAGTACATACTTTACTGACTTCATTTATATCGGTAAAAACTGCATGTGAGTTTTTATTACTATGTAATCTATCGTATAAATAGCCCAAAAATTATAAACCACAATTAAAAGCCGCAAGCCGCAGCTAAAAAGAACAGGCTTATATATTGCGATACTGAGAGAGTGCATTGTTTTTCGTCTCTCCTTAGACAAAAGCTATTGATACGACGATATTTTCGTGAAGGATAAAACTGTTCTGGGTTTCTGATGCGCGTCAATGAGTCGTCGATGACATTTGGCCACGACGAAAAGCCACCGGACAGTGCGTTACCATTCTTTATATTTTTCAGAATAGCATTCTTTTATACCTCCCACAAAAGTCCATAACCTTAGCATTCTTTGTATTCTCCAGATGAGCACCTTAGCATTCAGAAGTAACCTGCTTGTCATTCTCTTTTCTTGTTTTCCAAAAGACTCTCTCTCTCTCTCTCTCTCTCTCTCTCTGTTTTAGAGAGAGAGAGAGTCAGAGAGAAGATCTGCGATGCGACCTCCCCAAGATGATGGACGGACCGACGAAAGGCAGAATTTTTTCTCTCAAAGAAAAAAGATGCTAATAGTAAAATAGGAAGATGGTGGACGGAGGACCAGAGATGACGCCTCCCCGAGATGCCGAGGAAGAAGCACCTCGCAGCATCGATCGATTGATTAATTGATTAATTAATTAATTATTAAGATGTGAACCAGAACTAGGACTAGTATTGGTTTGTGCTGGCGTCCTGCTCCTGCATAGGTACGGTACTCTGAAGCCTGACCTGCATAGGCGCTAGGGCGTCACATTCCCGTCTTGTTCAACTAGTCCATGTTTCTCACATAGGCAGTCGTTCTATGACTTCTATCCCCGTCTAGATGATTAAGCGCGAGACATCGGTGTACCGTCTAACTAGCTCACATTAGATTTTATCTTTTTTAAGCAAAAGTTATAAATAGAAGTCAATACGACATTGCGTATATATTATTGACGTTTGACTCTCCTTGCATGGTTTTTATTTCTACGGTTTCATCCAAGGGGAAACAGAAATCTTTCAGACATACTGTATCGAAGAGAGCCAGAGTTGACGACTTCATGCGTCTGGCTCCAAAGTACAACTAGCTAGTTTTCCAGTATTGTATCTAAAACATGATAGTATAATTTTAATAAGAAACTCAGAGTCAAAACCATAAACTAGAAGCTTAAGCTTTTTTAGAGCTTCCTATTAATCTATAAGTGGAGAGGACTGATGAAACATCATGAAACTGCATGCATGCCCAGCTCAGATATGAATAAGAACAAGGCGCGAGTACAGCTTTAGAAAGGATAAGCATCAGTAGCTTTTGGCTTTTACTGATTATGAAAAATTAAGAGAGTAAAAAATATTTACGTTGAGAAGATATTCCATTCAAAAATAGCTTCTATAGTAATTTCTATAAACAATTTATATAAATTATCGTGAGAAATCACTCTGTTTAAAAAGTCAATTTCTAAAAAAAACTCTTAAACTGTTTGGAACTACGGAATAGAACAGTACTAGTTCGTGCTAGCTCCACTACCATTACTACTGCCTCGCCTAGTTAATTAGCCTCAATCCGAAAGGATCGTACGCACGGGAATAATACTGGTCCATGTGGGCTCCGCGCGTGTGGGTGTTGCACATCGGCTACAAAAATCTACTGCTCCACTAGCCAGGCAGGCAGGGTAGCGAGCCACCAGGAGGAGCCTTCCCGAGAAGACACCGCACTGTGTAGGGTTTGTTGACCTTATTATAGTTTATAGGTTATAGATTTTTCTAAATAAATATATGAGATAATTTTTCGTTGTATTTTTAAGATGATTTATTAGAATAATTTTTTTGAAACGATTTATTGATATTTAATTTATTTGTATAAATACTCATATTAAAATTAAAGGTTCTAAGTCGCAGCTAAAAAAATCACCACTTATCTTGTAAAAAGAGACAGAAATAAATGGCATGTACGTTGTATTTCTAGGGTGATTTATTAGAACAGTTTTTTTCGAAACGATTTATTGATATTTAATTTATTTGTATAAATATTTATATTAAAATTAAAGATTATAAGTCACAGCTAAAAAAATCACAACTTATCTTGTAAAAAGAGATGGAAATAAATGGCATGTACAATGCATAGTAGTTCGTAGCGGTGGTTTGAGGAGTGTGTGCAGCTAGATAACCTTATTCTCAGGCTAGTGCGCTTTCAAATGTATAGTGGTTTGATTGAGACACGATTACATTTACATTTCAATCCTTAAAATTTTCTATTTCAGCCTTTAAATATATTTTATTGAATATTTTACTTTTGGAACCATGGAAACAAAAAATATTACAAAAACCTTCCCTAGCCCACATGTCAGGCATACATTTACACTTTCTTCTCCCCACCAACCCACCCTCCTCTCACTCTCCCAACAAACACTTCCCCATCCCTCCTCTCTCCCTTCCGTGCACCGTCGTCGCTACTCCTGGTTAGATATGGCTAGAAATGACCGTCAACTGCACGCCTCTGCTTGCGCTCGTTGTCGTCATTCGCCTCAGCCAGTGCTCATTATCGTCGTCTACCTCAGCCCGCGCTCCTCGTTGTCGTCCACCTCTGTCGGAAGGTTTGCCGACGTTCAGATCTAGCCGGATCTGATCGTCGCGGCCATCCTATTGTCATCTTTGTCTCCCAAGGAGTCGTGGTGGCAGTTGTCTTCCTGAGCATGAGGTGTGTCGAACGTGGATTTTGTCAATCCAGAAACCTCTGTGATTCCACCACAGTATTCCCTAAATCAGTAGATAATGCTCATAGATATATTATTGTATATCAAAATTATATCATGTGAAAGCATAAATAATATAGTAATAAACTTACACAAGGGCTACTCAGGCCGAAATCATTAGAAAGCAGCAGCGAAAATGGAAACGTCCAGTGGCGGAGCCAGGATTTCTCAAAACCTTAGGATTTTTGTTTATTATAATCTATGTTTTATCAATTTCCTTATTCGAATATTTCTTAAACTTTGAATTCTAAAGTTGGTCATATTTTTATTTTGAGTTATGCTAACACCTTGGAATTTCAAGACTAATAGCACTAACTAGTGACTGCATCAAATGAATTGTATTTGCCTTTTGCCCACTTGCCATTGAGAGAGGGAGAGAGCAAGCAACAGACAATAGAGAAGGGCAAGGCCAAGCAGAATAGGTGAAGCAGGGTGCACGCTGCACTCCCTTGGCGACGGCAGCGCTGCCAAGGGGCGGTCGGAGAGACAAGAGGGCCTGGCAAAAATGGGTTGCCCAAGAGGCGAGGAGGCCATGGGAGGTGGCGTTGCGGCTGGGGCGGCGCCAATGCGGGTGGGCAATGGCATGAAGCGACCGACATGGGGAGGGAGGATGGGGTGGTGGCACCGGAGGGGAAGAGGAAGGAATGGGCGGCAAACACAGGCATGAGTAGGGTGCATGTGACTCACCTGCAACGATGGTGTGGCTGGAGAGGAGCCAAGGTAAGCTGGCGGAGTGAGCCCAGGGGCGACAAGTTGAGGTGGAGGAGAGCTCCCGCTGGTGGTTCGAGAAGCTCTGGGGCACCGAGGATATGCTCTGGTTTTGGTTTTATTTAATTTGACTTCAGATAACAATTTTTTGTTCGAAAGTCAATTTTAAATTATGTTCAAATTAATTTCCAATTTCTTTGAGCTCTGGTTTTCAGATTTCATTTTTATTATTTGATTTGAATTTGGCACTGCCTCCCCCCTCCCCTGTTTCTGGCAGGACCGTCCTCTCTATCCTTGAAGCCAACGGCTCCTCCGTAAGCCTCCGCGACACTCGTGCGCCTCCACAATGGCTCCGGTCCAGCCGTGGCCATGCGAGACCATCAGCCATGGCATTACAAAGGCGAGCAGTCAGCTGTTGCCTCCGCGTTGGTTTCTGTACTCCGTCGTGCCATGCCGCCATCAATCCTTTTCAGATTTGTTCTCTCTGTCCTCCGTATCTTATTGTTCTCTTCTTTCTTTGTTAGTGGGTGAGCGATCGAGTGCTCATCAGGGTGAGGCGAGTACTGAGCGGTACCGAACGGAATGGGTCCTTTTTAGGTACGGCGTTCCACTATCAAATGCTTTCTTCTTTTTCTATCAGCAAAATGTCCTCTTCCTCCTTGTCGCCCGGCCTTTTTCTTGTCCTCCCCCACCATCGCCTGTCCCGGAAGCCACACGGCCGGATCTTTTCTTTTGCCACTCCACTGAACTGTTTCTTTATTTTGAGTATCTACTCCACAGCTTCTTTCTTTAAGTTAGGGCACAGTTAGGTCTGCTCTGACGGATCTGTCCTCTCAAACAATAATGCCCCGTTTGGAATACAAAATTTCTTCACGATTTCTATAAAAAAATTAGATTGTTTTCTTTGAAATGCATGAGAAAATTTTGCTTTCCAAAGGGGTTGTAAACATCCAATATGTTTTTTTAGATGATAGGAATAACTGGCTAGTGCAATCAACTTAAGGTCACAACCGGTATGTCACAGTTCAAATCCCAAAAATCCATAGTGATAGATCTACACAAATAACCTACTCAACCTATGGTTGGTGGGAATTGAAACTATGATCATCAGCTATAGAGACAAGGTGCAATACCTCTAAGCGAGTAAAATGACATATATCTTTGGTAGTTGATGGTAGTAATACTTCTAAGTTGGAGTAGACAAAATTCCATTTAATATGATGATGCAATTATACTTCAACATTTTTTCTATTAAAGAAGTTGATGATATTGTTCCTATCATCTTTTCTTGAGAAATGGATGCACTTGGTTACAAGGGCGGTCCCTCTATAGTTTATGGGTATTTAGCTGAATACCTATTTTTTTTACAAAAAAATACAGTATATACTAGGTATGTTACATATATACTTTTAATTGAGCCAAAATGCTATATGTTTGTATATAAAAAAAAATACAAATCAACCCAATCCAACCCACATCTCTCTCTTAGCCCACTAAAGTTCTCTCTATGCCCACCAAACCCACTATAGCCCAAATTCCCCAATACCCAAACTGGTCACCCAAGTCCTAACCCTAACTGGTTCATCTCTCTCTCTCTCTCACTCTCTCTCTCACGCAGCGGCGGTGCACACATGGAGAGTGAGGGACCCATCCAAACGGGAGGCACGAGGTAGTGCCGCAATGGCGCAAACTCACAATGGTTGCACGAGGCGGCGGCCAAGGAAAGGAAGAGGGAGCATGTGCAGTGGCGTCTGGCGACGACGAACCAACGAGAAGGCAAATAAATTCCCAAATCAAGGCCACAGGTGCAATCTAGGAGTGAAATGAGGGCGCGAGGCGGTGCAGATGAGCAAGGAAGTGACGTGCTCAAGTTGGGTGGCGACGTGGCGAGTAGGGAGTTATGAAACACACGGCGTTATAGCGAGGTCTCATTCCTAGGTGAGTTGTGTTTTGTCTCCTACTCTCCTTTCCAATTTCAAAATCGGTAAATTCCAAATAGTTCATCAAATGATTGTACCTTTGTAAAATATAGATGGTAGAACATTCAAAAATGAAGAAGTCTGCAGATTTGAAATCTTTGTGGATAATGTTGGATAGATAGTATAAAAATTTAAACAAGTTAGGAAGGTAGTTCTAAGGAATAATGAAATGGTTGCCCCTAAATTTGCATGAAGGGCTGTATAGTTAAAATTATAATTTGCTTAATTATTTAATAGTTTTATACTGTTTTGTAATTTTTATATTATTTTGAGATGTTTTTGATTGGGACAGTTTGTACTTTAATTTTTTTTTCACCGATGACCTATCTTTTTTTCTTTGAGCAATATTTTGTTAACTTCAAATACCCATCCCAGAAATCCTAGGTCCGTCGCTGCTTGGTTAATTACCACAATTATTTTCAATATTCATATTTGTTTTTTTTTTGCCTCTCATTGTGTTGCTTGGTCCATATTATTGATCATAAGGGACAACCTATAATTGACAGTTTAGGTACGTGCACATGAAAGGATCACTTTTTGGATGCTCAAGCAAGTGGATGGTCGATAGCTTATTGTTCCACTTATTCCTTCTACGGAAGTGGTACCCTCGATTGACAAATACCTAACATGATGTCACTTTCAACCTCCTCAACGGTTGTCGCTAGTCTATTGCTACCAAATATTATATCTCCTATTTATCTAGTTAATCTCTTATTTAACAAAGATTGAGTGGCATTGGTTGAGTGCTTGCACAAATTTACAAATTTTTGCCCAGAAGGAATCCATGTTGCTGGAAGTATAAGGTTAGAGATGGCGGCGAAGCAAAACCTCAATCATGGGTGGCGGCTTAGCCACAGGATTTGCAATGTTTGAACTTAATCTCCTTTAGTATTTTGGTTGTAAGGCTCTAAGCTACCCTTAACAAATTTAATTATTTTGATACTCTTGTCCTTGTAATAAATTAGGTTGTGTGCATCCTTGATGCAGAGGTCAAGAGAGATTCTTTCTCTTCTATTATCTAAAAAAAATCTAGTTAGATATATTCCCGACAATGTTTCTCATCATGGAGGACAATCATACTCCATTTTTCAAATCAAAAGCTGGCACCATTTTGGATATGTTTTAATTTGAATGCTTCATTTGAATTCTCTCATCTTATATGTACTCTCGATATCAATATTCAGCTAAAGAAATAGTTTTTACAGAAGCTAGGGGAAAGGGTGTACAACCTGTTGGGCTATTTTTTTTTAATTTACCTCACTTTTGGGGAAAGGAAAAGAAAATTGTCCATAGGGCCCACTTGTAAGAATGAGAGATAAAAGAATATAGGAGAGACAACCCGATCGGGCGAGCAGTTCAGACGACATTCGGACTACCCGATCGGACGAGACATTCAGATGACCCGATCGGAAGAGCCATTTGGACGAATCCAGATCTGACCGGGCTCTCTCTTATCTCGTCGTCTCCTCCCTTTTCTTCCGGCGGCAACTTCAACTTCTCTGGACTGTGGCTCGTGTGCTCTCCACTAGCAGATCCACTCTTTGGACCGTGTGCTTGCACATGGTGTCTGGTTTTCTCCTTCTTGTTGGCTTTGTGCGGCATTGACTCGTATCTCAGCTCCACGAATTGGTGAATATTGATTTGTGGAATAGGGCTTTGTATCTCCGATTGCCTTTCCGGTGATTTTCTGGTATTCGTCGGTGATTGATTTTCTAAGACATCATCTCAGAGGAGCCTAGCCCCTTTTGGCCGTCACGGTGGTTTGGAGTGCCGTCGCTCTGTGAGATTGCTCTCTACTCCTCTTACTTATACTGTGCATTTGTCAGTCATGCTAGTTCATATTTGTTGATATCTGAAATTTGTGGGAAGTTCTATAGCATTAGAAAGACTTATGCATGATAATATGTGGGTTTTTATAAATGCTTGATGAGGATAACTTGTTAAATTGAAATCATTGTGACAATTGAGGAAGTATTCTGCTAGTTAGATTTGTTAGAACTAGTTTCATATCACGGTTCTGCCAGGCTTCATGATTGAAACTTTTTATCCATGATTAAAACATTCCATCCATAATTGATTCAGCACGCTAAATCAATAACTCCCTTTCCAAATTGATGCCCTTTTGAATTAATGAATGTTAACGGGTTTGCTTTATATATTATATATCATTACACTTGCACGCATCTAAAATCAATCCAAATGCAGGAATGCTTGGTGCCCAGACACCATGGTGTCCTATTTCAGCGTCCTCTCTCTCTCTCTATATATATAGTATAAATAACAAGAGCACCAACCATGGTGTTCAGGCTCTATAATTGAGACTTTCCATCTATGATTAATACTTTCCATCCACGATTGATTCATCATACTAAACCAATGACTTCCTTTCCAAATAGTTTGCCTGATATATTACATTGCACACATCTAAAAGCAATCCAAAGACAGGGAGCTTTCGTGCCCAGATACTATGATGTTCCATTTCAGCGTGTGCAGTGGATATATGGTCATGTCATTGTTATTCCTATACTTTCTTGTACTTAATCATAGTTAAAATAAAAATAAAAATATTACTAAATCCGCTTAATTTCCAACAGAACCACGTTGCGTGCTTAGCTGCAAAACTAGGAATACCCAAAGCTATCAAGTTTGCGGTTTAATTATTTCAAACTGGATTTGTTTGCCAAAAGTAAAGCCTACTTTACACCCTTTTTAAGTAACAGAACTCAAAATTCCAGCTACTGAAATTTCTTTTTTCAATCAGATGGGCTAACATATAAAGAACACTTTCAACTCAATTCTTGGCTTGGATTCCAGTGAAGCAATCAAGATAGAGCACAACCTCTAGCAACATGGAAGTAAAACATGAGGGTTTTAGTTTCATTTTGTTTTAGTAATAGCCGTGCGGTGATTTAGGACAATATAATTCTCTTTCCGGTAAAAAAAATCCCTATGTTTGTAATTTCCGATCACAAAGGGATAATCTATACTTCATATGTGATTGTCTAGTCTTTATTCTACTGACCATGAGCACCCCCCCACCATCCCTTTCGATCCGAACCTCGGCGATTCATTAGGTTAACTAGATAGGATCACACACTATGTTGCGCCCGTCGTTTTTGAGTGTTTGGTCAGAAGACAAACTTGTTAAAATTCTGATCCGGGAGAAAACGCACACATCGCAAATAAACGGAGAGAATACAGGAGAATTTCTTTATTCTCTTATTTGCTCCCCTTTTTTCTTGCTTTTCTTACAAAATTGGCTACAAGTCTCCTCAATATATAGGCTAATAATCTCCTAGTAGCATACGTATTCGGACTTCAAGTTGGACATAACTTCAACTTGAGTTACACACGGAGACAAACTCAACTACGTGTTAAACTCTAAGTCAAGATTATTTCTAGCAAAACTACATTTGACATCATGAAAACATTTTCCTAAATCCACTTCACATCAAAGATAAATAGATAGAAACATGGAGATGTTGTGATTCCGAAAGCATTATAATAGAGGGTTGAAGAGGCAACGTTTTCGGTCTACGCTATACACCGTAGCTTCCTAAACATTTTTTATGGTATAAACAATATCAATTGGAAAAAGGGAAACTTGTGTCAATAGGCCAACCAAAAAACGACAACGCTGATGATTAAACAGGGGCGAAGAAAATGTCCTCGATTGATAATATAAGGCATGGATCAATTAATAGGGCAACTAATTAAGAAACGATAACATTGACTGCGGACAATTTTTTGCTAAAAAATATTCAGTTTTGTACTAAAACTGCATACAAAATCCCAAAGTATCGTCCCATCTTTCATGACAGGGGCCATTTATATGGACCATTAATTTGACGGTACCAGATGCCTGAAAAAAAGAGATTATCACAAAAAAATGATTATATGGTTGTCATTATTTACAGCCACGAAGGTGAATGAGCAGGCAAACCCCATGAAATGACACAGGCCCAGTCCAACTACAGAAAGAAGCTCCCCATATCTGCCGAGATGGGAATGGAATGCATATTAGTACCTTAAGCTTCTGTCCTATAGAAAGCTTTCTTTCCTCTAGCTGTTTTGGAAGTGCCACATCTAATGACACATCTAGTGAATAACTTTGATAAGACAAACACTGGAAGCTGTTGAAATATTTCAGTCTCAATCAATAAGGAGAATGCAACCACATACCATCCATCAGTTAATTCATTTTTTGCAGACATATTTCTTTTAGCAGCTAACAAGCTTTTATTATCATTGCTGTCTTCATTTTTATCTGCTCTGTGAGGCTGCAACCTAGAGTTCTTTTGGTCAGGAGAAGAGTAAATAGCTGAAATGCATAGCAACATCATCAAAGATGGCAAAGTATTCCCCTCTAAAATTTCCTTTATTGCTGATCGGTGGCCATTGTTCACTTCTCTGTCATACCTAGCATTCATGAAATCTAATCATATGCATCAATACAGCTGAAACGGCAGAAAAGGTATGCCCATGATCTCACCTATACCTCAGCTCCTCAAAAACATTAGCAACTGTCAAGAACTTGCCAGCTGCTCTAGCTGGATAGCATCTCTCAAGTGAAGCAAGTTTCTACACAATCCATTTATAGTGGTTGCTGACTCATCTAAGACAGGGAGATTCAAGTCATTCGATGTTCAGGATGTACTTGTTATGTGAAGTCTCTCCAATCTACAGTCTACTGCTACATCTGAGGAATACACTATGATGGTTTTTTTATTGGCATCGCGCGTGCAGAGCATGTAAATCGATAATTTTAGTGTGTTGTAGTGATGGAGATGAAGCAGAAAAGAATGGGACACAATTGAATACTGAGAGAACCATGAAGAAAGTTTTTCATGAATTATGCAGTTCACAAGAAACACATGAAATAGGAAAGGTAATGGTCAGACATTTTTAGATCACTTACTAAGAAAAAGGTAGCAAAAAGGTTGTGTTATTCCGACCTAAAAAGGTCGATCTTGTTCTTGCATCATCTGTATGAAATACTGGAAATATGACAATCAAGAACGATACTTACTATTTAGATACGTCTGACAATGAAGCACCACAGGCAACCAGTATTTTCTGAAATTCTTCGAGCGAAGGCCGCGCCACGGCACCGGCCGTCTTGCTCGGGAGCACGGCAACCGGATGTGTAGCTAACCAGGATCTAAAATATTATACAGGTAGCCGGAACGTCATACTGAGCAATAACTAATCCTGAGCGTACTAAATCGGTTGCCGGGAGGCAAGCAAGAATGATGTACGGGCCGAGCGCTGACTGAACTAAACCGTGCCACCGCCCTCGCCCTCCCTCTATGCCCGGAGGGACGATGAACCCTAGACATGAAGGCGAGATTCTCTTCTCAAGTCGTCAGAGAGGAGGAAGAAGCGGTCGACGATGAGGAGGAAGAATAGATCGTCGGAGAGGAGAAAAAAGTGGTCGTCGGATATAAGGAAGAAGTGGTTGTCAGAGAAAAAGATAGAGGTAGCTGCGCATGAATCTTAACACGAATCGAAAGGTAAAAATTTTAGATGATTATTTGAAAGAAAATATTTAAGTAATGCTTATAAAAAAACCTTTCGTAAATAACGTCACCAACGGAAGAGAAGAGAGATCGATGACGTTGGATTTGGAAAATAAAGAGAGGATTTTATGTGCTAATGCTGACTAGCTCCCGAGGAGAGCCGTCCCCAGGGAGAACGGGACCAGTCAACAACCAGACAGCAAGTGCGTCCTTTTTTACACGCAGATCCCGTCTCACCGACGGGGAACTCAAGGGGGGCCCAGACGTCGGTACGTCGGGTAAGCGAGGCGTGTAAGGAACGAGGGGGGTAAGTTTAGTGGCCGGGTGTCGTACTCGTCCGCACGCGCAGCCTGTACGATCCGTTCCGTTCCGTTGCGCCACCCCCGCATCGTCCTTCCCCAGTACGCTCGTCTCTCTCCTCCTCCTCGCTTCGCTTTCCCCGCCGTTTCTTCCACCTCTGCCCCCGCCTGTACTCCACCGTACCGTACCTTCCCTTGCGCGAAATGACAAGTCTACCCCCTCCTGACTGCGCAATGTATGTGCTCTCCCGCTCTCTGCTACTTCTGGAGGGGTAAATATGGAAACCCAGCGGCGCAACTGGCCGCTCCCAGGCAAGACGCGGCCGGGGCAATCTCGTCATCTCCGTTCTAGACTGACACCAGAAGTGGCTTCCTCATCCCCCCACTCTTCTTCTGGGGAAAAATTATAGCTAGCCTGCCAGTACTCCATCCATTCTTGTTGACAAGCCAAGAACCACCAACCTGCCCACCCATGGCCAGGGCAGCCCACCGGCACACCAAGCGCCGCCGCCTCTGTCCCACGGTTGTTGATACGCCGCCCCTCGACTCGCTCGCCGACGAGCTCCTCTTCCTCATCCTCGACCGCGTCGCCGCCGCCGACCCGCGCGCCATCAAGTCCTTCGCCCTCGCCTCCGGCGCCTGCCACGCCGCCGAGTCGCGCCACCGCCGCATCCTCCGCCCGCTACGCGCGGACCTCCTCCCCGCCGCACTCGCCCGTTATCCCGCCGCCTCCGGCCTCGATCTTTCCCTTTGCCCCCGCGTCGCCGACGCCACCCTCGCTGCCCTCTCCGCCGCGCCCTCCCTATGCGCCGTAGACCTCTCTCGCTCCCGGGGCTTCGGCGCGGCTGGCCTCGCCGCGCTCGTCGCCGCGTGCCCCAACCTCACCGAGCTCGACCTGTCCAATGGGGTCGACCTCGGAGACGCGGCGACTGCGGAGGTGGCGCGGGCGCGGCGGCTCCAGAGGCTGTCCCTGTCGCGCTGCAAGGCGGTGACTGACATGGGGCTCGGGTGCATAGCCGTCGGCTGCCCGGACCTGCGGGAGCTCTCGCTCAAGTGGAGCCTTGGGGTCACGGATTTGGGGGTCGAGCTCGTCGCCATTAAGTGCAAGAAGCTCAGGACCCTGGATCTCTCCTACACCATGGTGAGCCCTGATTCTTGATTTCCGCAATTCGTTTCATTCCATTTCTTGGGCCAAGGCGAGTCAGGCGACAGAGAGAAAAAGGGTCCTTTTTTCCCTTCCATGTGTTTCTTGATTTCAGGGCGACGTTTTCCCCCTGATTGATTGGGAGGAACAGTACAGGTTTTCTTCATTTGTTAAATCTGCTGGTTTCTTGATCTCTGCGATACATTTGTCAATTAAAAATTGCTGCTTTTGGTGCTTTCTTGGAAATTTAGACGTGTTTGTTTCCGACGTGAATTTTGCCATGAGGAATGAGAATGTGGAGGCCTGGAGGGGTGTTTCTTGACCTCTTCAGTAGTTTTCCCGTACCAGATTCTCCCCTTCCTATGTTCCTGTCAGATAGCCAGATAGTACAACTGTTTTTTAGCATCTCTGTTTATAGGCTCTTCTCTAAGTTTCTTTCAATAAGCGCTTAGGGAATTGGAGTGCCGCAGTGCACTCTTCTTGATTCTCAGACGCTCTTATTTGTACACAGAAAATGTTCTTTGATTCTTCTTTTCTTGTTTCAACGTAGGTTAATTTGCCTTGAAGTTTTGTTGAGGTACCAAGTATCTTATTGGACTAAGATTTTTTTTCGCTTGCGTTGCAGATCACAAAAGATTGCTTTCCAGCCATCATGAAGTTACCCAATCTAGAAGTATTAGCACTGGTGGCATGTGTTGGAATCGATGATGATGCCCTTACTAGTCTTGAGCAAGAATGCAGCAAATCACTACAGGTAATCATTAAACTATGGCATTTTGTTTTGCCAGTGAGTGTTGTGTTATATCATTAAACTATCCCTTTTGTTCAAACGTTTTTTGCTTGATCACACGCTGTTAGGTTCTTGAACTCGACGGTAATCCGAAGTTGGTTTATAATGCTGTAGGATTACTAGCATATATGTAGCTAATAGCTTGTTTGATATATATCGATGTGGACTATCTGGATGTTATTAGCGAAACAAGTTGGACTAAGATACGAGTAACGGACTAAGCCTTAACGAAATGAATACTACAATTTCTGGTCACTGAGCATGGAACAATGTTTGTACTCTTTCAGGTGCTTGATATGTCAAACTGTCACAATGTCACTCATGTGGGAGTTTCGTCCATCGTGAAGGCAATGCCAAATCAATTGGAACTGAATCTATCGTACTGCTGTCTTGTAAGTAGGATTAGCCAATCGTTTACTTGTATCACCTGGGCATAACTTCAGCTTCTCCAGTTTATTTTACACCCTTATTTGGCAGGTTACTCCTTCTATGGCAAGCAGCTTCCAATGGATTCCTAAATTACAGACCCTGAAGTTGGATGGCTGCCAATTTATGGCTGATGGACTAGAATCCATTGGAAGGTCTTGTGTTTCTTTACGGGAGTTGAGTCTTAGCAAGTGCTCTGGAGTGACAGATACAGGTCTTTCTTTCATTGTGTCAAAACTAGAGAATTTGCTGAAGCTGGACATTACTTGCAATCGCAATATCACTGATGTTTCATTAGCTGCCATCACTAGTTCATGCACTTCCCTCATCTCTCTGAGAATGGAGTCTTGTAGCCATGTTTCTAGTGAAGGTCTCAGACTGATTGGAAAGCGTTGTTGTCATTTGGAAGAGTTGGACCTTACTGACAATGATTTGGATGATGAAGGTTTTTACTGAACTGACTATCTAATTATTCCTTGGTAAATGTACATAAAATTAACTATGATGCACCTTTTCTATGCAGGGCTGAAAGGTCTCTCTGGATGCAGCAAACTTTCAAGCTTAAAAATTGGCATATGCTTGAGGATAACTGATGAAGGCCTTATCCACATTGGGAAGTCTTGCCCAGGACTCCGAGATATTGATTTGTACAGGTCTGGGGGCATTACTGATGAGGGGGTCACTCAAATTGCTCAAGGCTGTCCAATGCTAGAATCTATCAATTTGTCCTACTGTACAGAAATAACAGACCGTGCACTGAGATCACTTTCAAAATGCGCAATGCTGAATACACTGGAAATTCGTGGCTGCCGCATGGTTTCATCGGCTGGGCTCTCAGAAATAGCTATGAGATGCAGGCTACTTTCCAAGCTTGATATCAAGAAATGCTTTGAGGTTGACGATGTGGGGATGGTATACCTTTCGCAGTTCTCTCATAGCCTCCGTCAGGTATTAGCCTTTTCTGTTGTAAATGAAATCTAGTAATACCATGTTTAACAATTGTGATAATAACAGCTCTCTCTCATCACAGATAAACTTATCATATTGTTCGGTCACGGATATTGGACTTCTGTCCCTTTCTAGCATATGCGGGCTGCAGAGCATGACCATTGTACACTTAGCGGGTGTTACACCTAACGGCTTGATGGCTGCTCTTATGTTCTGTGGTGGTTTGATAAAAGTGAAGCTTCATGCAGCATTCAAATCCATGATTCCTCCACATATGCTCAAAGTTGTTGAGGCTAGTGGTTGTGTTTTCCAGTGGAAGAGGGAATCCATTATCTGCCATCCTTTAGATGAGTACGCCATGAAATGGCATCGCTCCTAATGCAGTTGTTTTTAGCCACTGTTTAGATGAGATCGTTGATTATTTGCCACTTTGATAATATTTTATGTATTTCTGGTTCACTTCACACCCAAAATGACTCTTTAATTTGCTCCCTCTTTCTTCTTCCTCGTCTTTTCTTTTTGACTCCGGCCATGGCCGCCGCCCCTCGCCGGAGATCTTGAGGCTGCTCATACCCTAGGGGTTCGTCATCATGGATGGCACCAGCCGCTATAGAGGTTTTATCCTAGGAGAAAACGTATACATTGCACAAATAAACAAAGAACACAGGAGAATCGCTTTGTTCTCAACTGTCTAACCGAGTTTTTTGAATTTATCTATTCTCTTATTTTCTCCTCTTCTTATAAATGGATTACAAACCTCATTATATAGGCTAATACTCTCCGATTAACATACGTAGTCGGACTTTAAGTTGATCACGACTTCAACTTGAGTAACTTACGGAGACGAACTCAAGTTGGTCACGACTTCAACTTGAGTAACACACGAAGATGAACTTTACTGCTTTCGAATTTGATTTAAACTCTAAGTAAAGATTATTTCGAATAGCCCCACTGTCGACGCTCTACCTCTCTACCTCTGGAAGCGTGGTGAATAGTGTTATCATGCTCTCGTAGTCGTACATGATCTCACGTGGTGACCGTGCTGCCATCACCCGCCTCATGAACATGCCCCCATGTCCATCGATCCCCGTTGCGAACTCCTAGTACAGCTACCACCCACCCTGCCTGTTCTTGGTGGTGAGCCCCGTTGCATTGGTGCATCCCGAACGGCCCTGCCTCCACCCGTAGAGCTGACGTGTAATTTCCTTTATATGCATTGTCAGCTCAATTAGTGAGTGTTGGGAAACCAACAACTCAATTTCACGACTACGAGTACTCTTGTCAGACCCGGATTTTACAATCTAGAATTCTCTGTGATTCCATCGGACTATTCCCTGGATCAGTAGATAGTGCTCACAGATATAGTACTGAACATCAAAATACATATCATGCGGAAGCGTAAATATAATAGTAGACTTACTCATGGGCCGATCAAGCCGAAATCAATAATATGCAGCAGCGGAAACGGAACACACAGGTGGGACCCTTAGGACGTGCCCACAGGCAGCCAACTGGGGTTCGCGACCTAGTTCTTGACCTCTTCACCTTCTGCACCATCATGACCAAGTGTATTGTTGAAGTGTAGCGATCTGACTCCTGACTCTGAATTAATTGAGTGAGTGAGGGTAAGCACAAACCACCGTACTCTGCGAGTTAATATACAGGATGCAAATAGATAACATGCATGGCTTATCAAGGGAAGGCTCGAGTTATTTTATTTGCCATAAATTGCTTTTAAAATACGATACATAAAATTTCCTGAAACCTATCAGTTTTAACTAAAACAGATTGTACCAATGTATGAAAGAATGCAATAATAATAACGATCCAGATTCCATCCATCGTTACATAGTTTCTACACCATATACTAACCTTTCAACGTTATAGCCGTTTACCTTATCACTGGGGCGACACTCAGGACAACACAAATTAGAGCTTTTCACTTCCCATCACTTTTCCAATTCCACCCACAAAGTTTTTGAAATAAAACTATATCTAGTTAAGTTCCCATGTTCGCCCTTGACCGTGGGCACGGCAATTCGAATAGTTTTCACTCTGCAGAGTTTATACACTTTACCCACAAGAGACGATCCGGCCATTGCTCCACACGATTCCTTAGTCATGCGGTTGAGTAGATCATCACAATAATTTTTCAAAATATCTGGCCCCTTTTATCATCTCACCTTATGGGCTACTCCCACTTGCAGTGGTCTATACATTACGCGGAATGTTAACCACTAATACTAGTGCATTCGGACTTCACTCTCCACAATACTAGCATGACAGGAAAACTTCACCCTCCATTTGGTGTCCCTTTAGGCCTGCCTTTACCCTTGCAATATTCTACTCCTTTCCACTACCGATGAGATGAATTCGGGGGTTCAATAGATTTACTTAGCCAAATTATAATTTGCAGACTTGTGGTTGTACTGTTTTACATAGAAGGTCATAACAAGATTCAGTCCTTAGAGTTATCTGGGTGATTCTACTACAATCCACACCTCGTGCTTCCACCGCGCCACACCACTGTACCATCCGCCCAAATATTTAAGCAAATTGGGGTTTTTGGAAGCATAAAATATCCATATCAAATTATACTAGCCATTTTCACCCATGACTTCCCATACCAGTTTATCATGATTAAAAGTGATGCTTGGGTTATTTTGGCGCCCCCGAGTATTTAAATAGTACTAAGTATGGCGCATAATTATAGACTTATTTTTGAAAAGCTGCCATTATAATTTCCCTAGGGTGATAAGGCTCAGATGTTTAGATGTTCCAAAAGAGGTGTAATACTAACAAGTTAAATAATGAGAATATAACTAGTATTTTTACAACAAACATATTTTTGTATATGAAATAACAACATGCAATTTGATAATTTAAAATGGAAATAAATTACAGAAAATGTAGGTTCAACATGATCAAAGTATTGACTCGCCTTGCGCAGTTTACCGCGGTCTTGAGCTCACTCAAAGTTTTTCCCATTCAATGGTCTTGAGTTTCTGGTCTTCATCTTCATCTGGACCTTGGTTTCGCTTGATTTATTGATGCTTCAAAACTCGAATTTCTAATCACATGCCAAACAACAGAATCCAAATAAAGGCAAATAACTCAAATGGTTCAAATAAATCTGAATAAACTCAATCTAGCTTTATTTTGAGTTAATGGGTGATTTGATGCAAGGTTGATTGGGCGCGGAGTATTGACAAAGTCAAACAGAGCTTGAACAAAGCGAGGAAATGACAATAGGGAAATCCACCAAGACAGATGTCAAGGAGGGTTCAGGATAAAGGAATATTCATAGAAATATTCCGCTTTAGACTTGAGGATGGCTAGGCATAGCCGATGGTAGAATATGATCGTGGTCAAAGAGTTGGTCGTAGTGACCGTGGTTGAATAGTTAGTGAGTCAGTCATAATGACCGTTGTCAAAAAGTTAGTCATAGCAGCCATGGTCATAGTCATAGTGGCCATGGCTGTAGTTGTAGAGGTTGTGGTCATAGTTGTGGAGCTCGTGGCCGTAGTCGTAGCGGCCGTGGTCGTAGAGAGTACTGTAGTGGTCACGGTGGGTGTGGTCAAAAGATCACTGTAGCAATCATAGCAGGTGTGGTCGTGGAATTACTGTAGCTGTTGGACACATGCTTAGTCCACGCAAGAACGCGCTTTTCGTTGTCTGTTAACATCGTGTGCGGCATGGCCTATATCTGTGGGATCGTGCAAGTAGGTTGTGGTCATAGTTGTAGAGGTTATGGCCGTAGTCGTAGCGGCCATGGTCGTAGAGAGTACTGTAGTGGTCGTAGTGGGTGTGGTTGTAAGATCACTGTTGCGGCCATAGCAGGTGTGGTCGTGGAATTACTGTAGCTGTTGGACACGTGCTTAGTCCACGCAAGAATGTGCTTTTCGTTGTCTGTTAACATTGTGTGCGGCATGACCTATGTCTGTGGGATCGTATAGGTAGTAACGGATAATAAGGGCGGCTTAACCACCGAAGTTAGATTAAGATGTTTTTTAAATAGCAATCTAATACAATAGAGAAGCTATTCAGTTTTTCAGTATCATAAAAACTCTTGTGTTCTTGTTTTGTATTTCTAACTTGTGTGTTTTGTACGTGAACTCAGACATGTTAATCAGCTGAAGTTCATAACAATTTTCCACGTCAGAGCATACGTGCCGATCAGAAATTCAGAACTTGCTATGTGACACTTTTTTCTCTCCATATTACAAAGTAGACGCATTGTTCGCGTGCACACATCTGTACACACGAGTGCGTCTTAGCATATATAGATCAAATATAAATCCGTGATCTCGCTAGTTCGGCATGAGACACGCGTCATTTTCCCACGTGGCAAGACCTTCAACCATCAACCGGTACGATGCCTACGTGATTCTTCATTTCTTGACTCGTAGGATTTTTCTTGCACTGCAAATGTGATCCTACAAGTCAAGAAATGATGAGGTAACCAATACGCCATTGATCCATCTCTATCAACAATCTACAGTTGCACGCACGGCCTGCACCCTCACCGGCACCGGCGGTGCATCGACCGCTGCGACGCACCCTTCCCTCTCCAGAGGCGCCATTGCCGGCTTTCCCTCCCGCGACGACACCTCCTCATGACCACCTTCCCTCAGGCACGGGTTGTCCGCCTCCACGTCGTACAAGTTGCCCGTCCTCACCTCCTGCGCCAGCGCGCACGGCGCGCAGAAGAGCCATTTGGCGTAGTCCGCCGCCGCGGGCCGCCCGCCGCACGTGGGCCGGTCGGCCGGCAGTCCGAACCGCCTCCTCATCTGCGCGCGCCAGAACCCTCCGTACATCAGGCCGAGCATGGACAGCAAGGCCCCCGCGGCGCCGACGAGGAACCCGAGCGTGGCGTCGCGGATGTTGAGCGCGGCGACCGCGAACACCAGCACCGGCGCGGCGCAGAGGAGGGCGAACGTGAAGACGTGCACGTACATGTTGCCCAAGCCCAGGCGCTCCATGTTCCACCCGAACACGCAGAACGTGCACGACAGGGACAGCGCCGCCACCGTGGGGTCGTCGGCGAGGTCGAACAGTCCGCCGGCCCATTCCGGCTTGGTGACCACTACCCTGCAGCTGCCACTGCTGTATTGCGCCTTCAACGCCATGCCATTCGTCGACGCGTCGTGCTGCACCGCGGGGGCCTCCTCGTCCGTGGACGCTGGGAGCACGATCTTTCGCCCGAGAGGGCCGTAGGTCATGTACAGGCAAGCGACGACCGGGGCGCCGAGGCCGAGCGCCATGAACAAGTTGACGGCCCAGTCGGGGCGCGTATCGGTGCGGAAGAACCAGAAGAGCGCGCAGTAGGCGTACTGCGCGAAGCACGTGGCGTGGAGCAGGAGCACCACGGCCGCGACGTGGAGGCGCTGGCGCTGCAGGCCGGCGGCGGCAGCGCCGTTCTTGCAGTAAACGCCGCGGAGCTCGGCGACGTCGGCGGCGCGCCAGCGGAGGAGGAGCATGAGGTGGTGGCAGAGCTGCGGGTGCTGGTAGACGCACATGATGGTGAAGAGCGCGTTGAGCATCTGGTTGGCCACCTCCGTCCAGCGCCGGCGGCGCGAGGCGTCTGGTACGGCGGAGTTGAGCGCCCCCGTCATGAGTAGGAAGACGAAGGCGACGCCAGCGGCGACGAACGCGAGCCAGACTAGCAGCGCGGCGTTCCTGGGGTGCCTGCCCCAGGCGAGGCACTTGGCGCGCAGGGCGCGCCAGTCCACGCTGCGCGCGAACGCCGGAGCGCGGAGGAAGCGGCCGGTCGCAGGGCCAGGGGGTGCTGCTGCATGCTTGGTGGAGCGCGTGCGGAGGCTGGTCACATGCCTGAGGAAGGCGAAGCGGGCGGTGAAGCCGAAGCGGTGCAGCCATTCCTTGGAGGGCGTGGCCCTGAGGAAGTCGAGGAACCTCGCCTCGTCATTGCTGCGGTGGTCTTGCAGCTCAGTAGCAATGGCATCATCGTCGCCATGGCTTTGCTGCTTGGGTGATCCCTCATGCGAGTCCATGTTGGTAACAAGAATCTAAACTTCGATTAATTACCTTGTCTAGTACTTCTCCTAGCTTAGCTTGTTCAGTGATCCCTGATCCTTGTACGTAGCAACGGCTAAACACTAGTTGTTCTTGCTCTTTGTACTACTAATAGTTGCAGTGTTGTATATGGGTCACTGGGTGTTAATATACGTAGCAAGGGACGTACTATATTTTTTAGCTGTGCGCTTTGATTGAACCATATGTGGCATGCTGGCATGTAGTGTTATACTATCAGGCTTGTACATCAGCTCTTGTCAAAGTTGGCATGCAGGTTGCTGCTGAATTCCTACATTCTTGTTTACTGCACTCCACAAGAGAATGAATGGGTCAAAAAAAGATGAAGAATTCCAAGAGGATGGTGATGTTGATCCTAGTCTCATCATCCAAATGAAGGAATCAATGTTGGCATGCCGCTAGGCTGGCTACTCAATTCAGTCGAGTTCATTTCAGTTTTCAGGTGCATGCGACTGCGACGGCCATGACTGTCTGCGCGACACTATGTCCCGGCCTGCCTGCCGTATGAATTAGAGAAAATATACGTGACCTCACCTGTCGATGTGCCACGGCCGGCCAGCACTGCCTTGTACAGTTGGAGTTCGTCAGACTGGACCGAGCCAACACAAGACAAGACCTGCTTCCATCACCCAATTCCCAATGACTATTGCACAGCGACTGTTTTTTCTCTTCATTTTCAATTACTTTTTTACTCTATATCTTTAGGTAACTGAGAGTATAACTTCAGAAAAAATGAATTAGTACACTACAATTTTAGATAACTGAGAGTACAACTTCAGATGACTGATAGATAAAAAAAATTCAGTCAATTGTACAATAGCAAAACCGATTCCCAATACATACCTGCCACAGAAATTAATAGTTCTAGTTTTTTGGTTTTTTTCTCCAGTTTTTGGTTTCTGATTTTTAGTTCACTATTCCTTAATTTCGTTTTTCAGCTTTTTTGCTTTTTTCCCCGTATCTATTTGCATTGCCTGTAATAGGTTAATTTATTTTTTTTCTATTTTTAAATTTTTTAGATTTAATTATGCCAAAAAATTCATCAATAAGTACAATACAAAATAAACCAATTACAATACAAAATAAGGCATAAACCAGTTTATTTTAGCTGAACTGAGTGCCCCTATATGAGTTGGGCTCACAAGAAATATACAGTTCTTTCTTTCAGCACGCCATACAGGACTGGCCCTGATCAACTCGGCTTCGGCTTCTGGCTTTTGGCTTATTTTTCACTATTCATAAGTTTCGTCTTTTTTCTGAACTTTTGGCTTTTTGTTGAGCTTTTTTGCCGGTTTTTTTCCCGTATTTGTTTGTATTATACGTAATGGGCTAACATATTTTTAAATTTTTTTAAATTTAATTATGCTAAATAAGCATCTGTCAGCTACAGTGCTTTTTTCAGCCAGCTACAGTGTTTTCAGCCATAAGCCATGAGCTTTTCAGCCGAACCGATCACCACCAATACCTCTTGTTTTGGGCTGAAGGTCTGAAAATTTAAGCGCGTAAAGAAGTGTGTTTGGAAGAATTTCTGTTAATAGTTCTTTTTTATATAAAAAATAAAAGCGATTTCATCCGAACATGTAATCAATAGATCAAATGCCCATTCCGCCCTTCTGCGCTGATGAACAAATAATGCAGCAGAGGTGACTGTTTCAGAAGGTCCCAGTTAGCATGAGCGGGCAAAGCTGCGTTTCATCATATACTGATATTTCTGCTGATTCATTTCCAAACTTATTTTTCCTTCAGATTTCTTTATAGGTTCAGATTTTCATTACTCTCTCTTTTCTTTTTGGGTGGGGTGGTGGTTGGGGGGGGGGGGTTGTTATACCTCAGAACATCATATGAACTGTTTCCATCTTTATTTGTTCATGTTTAGTTTATAAGACAATTCATATGCTTGCTGATCATAGCACCACAGCAAAATTAGGTTCTAAAACACAGGATACACCGACTAAACTGAAACAGACAGATATGGTGGTATTAGAGCTTTACTGTTTCCAAACCGCAATTGCAGCCGCAAATTACAAATGTACAATTCCTTCTGAATCTTGTGTACCTTTATGTCACTAGGTATATCTAATCTGTATATGCACCAAACTGCAAAGAATCGACTTCCTCTTACAGATCCAACAAAAATGGAGAAAAAGGAGTGATCCACAGCATCTACATCCTATCTGCATTTTCAATGCCTCCCTAATGAATAAATCCCCTTGTGTACAAAAGAATGAATAATGACACCAAAGTGACCATATTGATCAGTTTCTTCACCTTCTCCACCCTACTTCCATCAGACAAATATGTCAATGGACTAGGCTCAACATCTTCCAGCAACTCTGGATTTGACGCCAACAAAGATACATCTTCCACTCTCAGCGATATCGGAGCAGGTGAACCGATCATCTCATCACGAACAGCACTGCATTCTTCAGATTTATCACCTTCCACTTGTACGACCACAACCTGAACTGGTGGAACCATTATTTCATCATGAACAACAACCAGATGATCAGTTGATCTTGATCCCTGTGACACAGCAATCGTGTCAGATGCACGGAATTCAGCATGATGATGTGACGATAACAATGGCTGCCTCTCATCACCGTAATCGACAACCTTCCGGTAGAAGCTCTCGCCGTCGATGTCGTAGGAGCTCGCCGTGCGCACCTCCTGCGCCAGCGCGCACGGCCAGCAGAAGAGCCACCGGGCGTAGTCCGTCAGCGACTTTGAGCCACAGCACGCCCTGCTCCCGGGGAGCGCAAACTTCTTCCTCATCTGAATCCTCCAGTATCCGCCATAGAGCAGCCCGCACACGCAGAGCAGCACCCCGGCGCCGCCGATCATGTCGCCGATGACTATGTCGTGGATGTGGAGAGCCGAGACGCCGAACACCCACAGTGGCGCGAAGCACAGCAGCACGAATGTGGCAATGTGCACGTACATGTTGCCGAAGCCGAGCCTCTCCATGTTCCACCCGAAGACGCAGAAGGTGCAGAAGACGGAGAGCCACCCCGCCGCCGCGTCGCCGCAGTCGAACATGCCGCCGGCCCACTCCGGCTCGATCATGACCTGCCTCGTGGTGAGGCGTTGGGTCACCGTGCCCGCGTCTGAGCACGCGAGGTCGCACTGCAGGTCTTTTCCTAACGGGCTGCACACCGTGTACACGACGGCGACGACCGGTGCGGCCACGCCGAGCACGAAGAAGCCGTTCTCGACGAGTTCAGGGCGCGTTTTCTTGGTGTAACCCCAGTAGAGCCAGCAGAGCACGTATTGGCAGGCAACGGTGAGGTGGAGCAGCGCCACGACGAAGGCTAAGTGGGCGCGCTCGACGGGGCGCGGGCCGGCGCCGTCCTTGCAGTAGGCTGCGCGCAGCTCGGCGGCGTCGGCGGGGCGCCAGCGGCAGAGCAAGAAGAGGTGGTGGCAGAGGGCGGGGTGCTGGTAGAGGCTCATGAGCGTGAAGAGCGCGTTGAGCACCTGGTTGTTGATCTCGATCCAGTGGTTCCTCAACGCCGCCGTCGGGAACGCGCGGTCGAGCAGGCCGAGGAGTAGCAGCACAAGCATCGCGCCGGAGACGCCGACGCAGAGGAGCCAGAGGAGCAGCGCGATGTTCATGGGGTTCTTGATCCACTCCTTGCACGTCGAGCGCACAGAGATCCAGTCGACGGTGACGGCGGCGCTTCGGGCCGAAGGATCGTCGGCTTTTCCGGGAGTTCCGAGCCAGAAATCGAGCTGCCTGAGCCAGTCCGACCGGTGAGGCTTGTCGAGGAGTTGCTCGGCGAGCGGCGGCACCTGGACTCGGTAGCTGCTGAGCACCGGGGTCGACGGGGTGTGCACGTCGGCGTCGCCATCTTGTGCGGTTGGTGGCGCATTGCTGCTGTCACAAGAAAGCACCATTGCAAAGCGCCCCTGAACCTGAACCTGCAGGACAGAAAATTTCAGGAGGACCGAGATGACAAGATCTGACCAAAAAAACTTCGGGATGTTCTATCAAGATTTCTTTTTTTTATGTGAGTAGCCTAACTGCTTGTTATTGGGGGTAAGGGATTAATCTTGCGTGGTAAATTTGGGGACAGAACAATTTGGATCCAAAATTGCCCAAGAAAAGAGACCGACACTAGCAAAGCCTCCGTGCAAAATCAGAAATTTCGGTTCCCTATATCATGCTTTTGGTTGGTTTTGCCTACGAACTATCGAGTAATTAGCCCAGGAATCAATGAAAGATGGTGCAAAGCAGCAAGGAGCCTGAAAAGACCAAGAACTCCTCAGTACGGAGAAAGATAGAGACTGTTTCAAGACTGAACAACACGCAAAAGAAATGAAGGCTTACCTTGAAGAAGAATGGAGCCTTGATGCAAGAAGACGGATTAGTTAATCTCGGAGCTGCAAGAAGGAGAGGAAGGGATAGTTGATTCTGTCCATCGGATGGAATGGGAGAGAGAGAGAGAGAGAGAGAGAGAGAGGGAGGGAGGGAGGTTCCAAAGCAAGCTCTAGGAACAACCACCTGAGTATGCACGGCTGCACACTTCTTTAATAGCTGTCCGTCCAAGCCAGTCCTATTTAATTCGCAACACAGCAACTAGAGGTTTTCTTTTCTTTTATCATTTTTCGTTCAAAAAACATAGGAAGTAACTAACTAACACCGATTTGGTCCCTTTGGGCTTTGGCTATAGCTAACAGCTTACATGGATTTGGTTCATGTTATATTAATATAGAGATTTAGGCATGTTTCTAGCAGCTTCTCTAAGTTAAACGAAGTGGCTTCTAAAGATAATTTGTATAAGCTCTTTGTAGAAGTCTATTCTTGCTTATTTGGATTTTTTTGTGGCTTATAGCTTTTTTTTAGTGTTTAACACTGTAGCTATTTTATTTTACACTAACTGATGGTGCCTTTTTAGTGTAATTAATTTTTTTAAAAAATAAAAATAGAAAAAACAGATTAGCCTATCACGGATAATACAAACAAATGCGGAAAAAAGAAAATACAAAAAAAGGAGTGTATAAGCATCACCCGGATGTTTTCTTCGTAACTATCATCTAAATTTGTGACTCTTGGATTAGAGATCAAGGGGCCTCTTGTTTTTGAAGGGGGAGATTTTTTTTCAAGGGAGAGGGAGTAGAATTCAAAGGGGAGGGGGAGAATTTATGGCTATTGGATCTCTAATCTAACGGTCCTAAATCTATATGATAGTTAGGAAGAAAACATTCGGATGATATTTAGCAAAACACATACAAAAAAGCCTAAAAACCATAACACTTTGCAAGAGCCAGGGTCTCATGAGTCATGTGCAATCCTGATTGGGATTTCAGAGTAATGCAGAACACATTGACACTTGATAGTGAATCAGTGCGAATTCTTGGCCAATTTGGCTCCCTTGCGGCACAACAATGCTGTTTTTGGCCCTCTCCCATGCGTAATGCCCGATCTGGCCCTCTCGTGCGGCCAGGGAACGCACAAGGAGAGGTGGTGTGAACGCGGAGCGCGCGAGAAAGGTGGCGCGGCCGCGGAGCGCACGAGAAGGAGGTGGCACGGTCAAGGAGGAAGCGGCCGAGCCGGTGCCGTTAGGGCAAAAGATGCCGAGCGAGGGCGAGGTGTGGAGGGGGCGGAAGTGATGGCGGAACCGTAGGGAGGAGGCGCGCGAGGTCCGACGGCACACCGCCTCCTCCTCCCGCCGATGTGCATCGCTCCCTCGTTGTGCTCCTCGTGCGCAGCCCGACCGTACCACCTCCTCATGCATATCCCGACCACGCTATCTCTCTCGTGCGCTTCCCGACAACGCCACCTTCCCTCGCGTGCTCCCAGCCACGCGAGGGGGTCTCATGGAGCAATATGTGCAGAGGGAACAAGACGTGCAGGAGGGAACAAAAACGAAAGGGTTTTGTTAAACATCATCCGAATGTTTTCTTCTTAACTATCATCCAGATTTAGGACTGTTGGATTAGAGATCCAATGGCTATGAATTCTCCTCCCTCCTCCTTGAATTCTACCCTCTTCCCCTTGAAAAAAATCTCCCTCTTAAAAAACAAGAAGTCATTTAATTTCTAATCCAAGAGTCATAAATTTGAATAATAGTTAAAAAGAAAATATCTGAGTGATGACTAAACACTCCCAAACGGAATTGCCGTGCCGCGGGAGGCCAAATTGGCAAAGAATTCGGTCAGTGCTGACGTGCGTACCGAGTCAATACATTTGCGTCTTGAAGTCTGGTCAGTCTAGGTTGTCTTGACATGGTCAGGCTTGGGCGGTTGCTACTACTCGCTCTGTTTGCATTTGTTTATCAATGTTGACTTTGAATTTTGTCCGTTGCTTTTTAAGCAGCATAAAAGCAAATAGCTTGAAATATCGAATACTAGTAAAGCACTTTTAATTACAAATATAAAGATACCATTTTTACGTTGCCCTGATCAATTCGGCTTCGACTTCTGACTTCTGGCTTATTTTTCACTATTTATAAGTGTCGTCTTTTTCTGAACTTTTGGCTTTTCGTTGAGCCTTTTTGCCGGTTCTTTTTTTTTCCGTATTTGTTTGTATTATACGTAATGGGCTAACATATTTTTTTATTTTTAAATTTTTTAAATTTAATTATGCTAAATAAGCCTCTATCAGCTACTGTGCTTTTTTCAGCCAGCTACAGTGTTTTCAGCCATAAGCCACGAGCTTTTCAGCCGAACCGATCACCACCGTAATTAGATATTTTAAAAATTATTGTTGATCAAGGCTTGTCAATCAAAATCAACGGTGATAAGTAGTCCAGTACTCTTCTCCGGTTAATTTGGAACGCAGCAAAGTCAATTTGAGGCTCCAGAATCGTACACGAATATTAATTGTGCGTGTTCAGCTGCCACACTGGACTTCGGTGACATTTTGGCAGATTTGACACTGAAAGCCCAGTCCGTCTGTTTCATTTTCAAGAAGATGGAAAGTGTCGGAAATATTGGAGGCTAGGTGGTGAGCTTCCGGCTTATTTTTTATTATTTATAAATTTCATTTTTTTCTGAATTTTTGATTTTTTGTTGAGCTTTTTTGCTGGTTCTTTTTTCTCGTATTTATTTGTATTATACGTAATGGGCTAACATATTTTTTATATTTTTTAATTTTTTTAAATTTAATTATGCTAAATAAGTCTCTGTCAACTACAATGTTTTTTCAGCCAGCTACAATACTTTTCAGCTATAAGCCACTCAAAATAAGCCAAAATGATCACACCTAAGGCCATGCATTATAGACCTTCTCTTGACCATCTCTAAAGTGTTCAATTTACTTAAAGACATTATTAGAACAACATCTTCAACAGTTTATCTCTAAAATTAATTTATCTAAATATTTTATAATATTTTTTTCATATTTTCTCCTCATACTTTATTACTATTTATATTGGTGTGTGTGTGCTGAAGTTATCTCTTACATAAAAGATAGTATTTTTCTCATCTTCTGTACGTAAAAATTTACTGAAGTGGTATAGATAAAAGGCAGCTAAATTGGCAATATTAAAGATTCCCTAGCTGACGTGGTTCGGGGATAATTTAACTTTTTGCCACCCTTATGAGGTGAGTGGCATCATATTTGCCACCCTGGCCCATTGTCAGTGACTCAGACGGTCCCACATGTAAGTGACAGGGGTAATTGACCAATCTTAAGAGTGGCAAAAACATGAATCTCCCGACGTTCGGCGGCCACTAATAATACAATCAGTGTACAGCCGGCTCGGACATGGTCTCCAACCAAAAACCGGCAGTGTTTCTGGTACAAGCCAATCCGACGTAATCCATGAGCAACAGCATTACTCTCTCTCCCGTAATATACATGTATACCTAGAAGATGCATTATGTAAGCAACATTTAATAAAATTAGATTATATTTATTTCTAATAGAAAAGGTAATACTATATCTATCTAATAGAGATAAACGTAGTTCAATTTTATTAAATATTATTTAAATAGTTTGATTTCCAGTATGTACACTGAAATTATATTGCTAGACGGAGGTAGTATTACTTTTCCAGTTTCCTAGCTAAGTAGCTAGCTAGGGCAATGCTGCCTCTGACCGTAAACAGGATTTTTGTTCGTCTTACCGTTTCCATTTCCTTAATACTCCCCCTATTATGCCCGGGGATGCGCGCGCGGAGAGCCCCGCCACGTCGGCGTTTTGTCTCCGCGCGCTCGCTCCGTTCGCCGTGTGTTTGGCCAAATTTCGGTACGGCCGGGAGACCGTTTTTGCGAAAAAGTCCCTGCGTTTTCTCAAAATTACGTAAAGGTCCTTGATCCTCGCGAAAAAGTCCCTGCCAGTTTTTTTTAAAACACTTTTTTTGAAAACACCCCTCCACTTGACCGAAAATTTGTATACTTTGCAGGATAGCGCACCGCGGTTTTCTAAATTATGTACGGGTCCTCGTTTAGTTACGTACATGTCCTCGATTTTTTACGAAAAAGACCTTTGACTTTTTTGAAAATACACATGTGCCCTCGATTTTTTTTAAGAAAACTCTTCACGAATTATCGCCTCTTTTACTTTGGTACACACGGTGGCTGGCGCGGTGTGGCGCCGCGCCTATGAGGCTAGTATAACAAAAAGATGGGGGGAATTGTGTGCCTGGGGGACCATTTGGCGACACACACCCCACCCCACCCAAAAAAAACTTGGAAAGGTTAGGAGAGATGGAGTGGTTACCTGGTTGGGCCACGGAACTGGCAAACTCATCAGCCCACTTAGCTTCCATCCAGCCCACAAGAACACCTAAAAGCCACTACGTTGCCAAACTATTCCTTATTCCTCTTTGTTTTTCTTCTTCTCTTTTTGCCAGAATGCATAGTCGTCCCTCTCTCTCTCAAAAAGAAAAGAAAAGAAAAAAGAGCGCACAGCTGCCTCACTTGCCACACACAAAATAAGTTACTATCTCACTTGACTACTTGAGTTTCCCTTCCCAGCGGTGGAAGCGCAGGACAAAACCCAGTCAGCAAAGCATGCATACAGAAGCTAGAACCAATATCTCTGAATCCATATCCATCCTGTTGCATATAATATAATCATCACGAGGGAGACTAGAACGATACTAGTGCATCTGGTGCGTGGACATCACGTAATTGATTGCTATCTCACGCCTCCTGTAATACATCGCATAATGCAGAGTTGCAGACTTAGCCATTCTGCGTTGTGCAAGTAAGAAACTGACATAATCCGCGAGAGAGAAGCTGAATAAAGCATGGGCACAGCAGGATCTCGATCATGCGATTCCAACACAAGATCCAACATTAATTTAATTTATGGACCGGATGAATATGAAACAAATGTGTGCAATGTATCCATTGAATGCAGCGTATTGTTAGATATAGGCCACTGTTCAGTTGGAGTGCTCTGCTTTATCCAACAACCACTTTCATGAATGATAAAGATTCAGTGTATTTTACTGATAACTAAAACTCAGTACTGACCAAAACAAGAAGTTGCAAATTTAAGCTTGTATATGCTTTCAATTTTCTTGAACTGCCGCACCGTGCTGTAAAGATATACTTTAGGAGTCGAATAGTTTCTGCTGCATGGACCACGAACCAGCTGTTTCAAGTTTTTGTGATCCGTCTTTTTGAGATACTCTACTGAAAACCAGCAAGCAACACTACCAGTGCGCATATATATATATATATATATATATATATATATATATATATATATATATATATATATATATATATATATATATATATATATATATATATATATATAGAAATACTAATTACTCCTAGATGTAGTTACACCCACTAAATCAACCGTTCGCTTGTGTCAAGATCCGTGCAACCTTAATGGTTATTTCCAGCGCATACTAGTTGGACGATATTGAATGCCCGACCCGTCTTGAGTATTAGCTCCTACGTTCTCGGGATTCCCGTTCTGAATTTGTAAATTACGGTGAGACACCGATGGCAACGGTACAGCTGCCAGGTGAGGACGACATGAGAGCATCATCGCCGCATGCAATGGAGAGAAGCCGGAGGTGCATTGGAAATACTCTATACTTATCCACCTGTGAGCACGTGAAATTTTACATACTCCCTAAGTACATGTATGTACACATGATATACTATATACATACTCCCCAAAAACATGTACCAGATGGACTGATATACTCCCTCAAGTGTATATACTCGCATGGCCAATGAAAATTTGATTCATTACTATAAGGATAATGGAAATTAGGATCAACATCACCTCCTAGAAATCCAATCTAAATTTGAGAGGTGCATAAATATCTCAAGTGAAAACGAGTCATATACTCCCATGCACAGGTGCCATGCTTATAAAAATTCTCCCATGTAGAGGTGTCATGATTACACAAAAGGAGTATGCGCGCTTACAAAAAGGAGCTACCATACGCGTTCACATATAAAAAGGGAGTATTTATACGTAAAGAAAACAAGTATGTACATACACATATAGTAAAGTAGTATGTACCGTCTTCAATAAAACAAAGTAGTATCTATACGTATGAAGGAGTATGTATACGTACGGAAAAGGAGTATGTACAAATGCACTAGGGAACAATATACATCAAGCTTATCCTGATACGAAGCATCCTTATGCACGACATCAAGCAATCCTAGAAACTCAAAAAAACATATACAAGTACATGATTGATTTTAAAAAAGTATACTCAATAATCTAATTTAAAGTATATGTAGTCCATACTCCAAATACAAGTACATATACTCCATACTCCATCTACACTAATTAAAAGTATATATACTCCATACTCCAAATACATCTATACTCCATACCCCCACTAGAAGTGCATATGAGCTCCATACTCCATTGTAAAGAGATGCGTCCAGTTCCCAAAGAAAAAAAAAGAGAGGACGCACGTAAGTTACATGCATGCGTACCACAAGGGAAGTCCCGAGTATCTAGCCGGTTTAGGTGCACTAATTTATAAATTTCAAATTAGAATAATTAAACCATTCAACCGGTGATTCCCCTAATGGATGTCCCCCACGCCCACGAACCCGATCAGCAAGAGGGATCACAAGGCTACTGGACGGTGGATGCTATAGGAGTAATTACACCTGGAGTATATAATATATATATATATATATATATATTAATATATTAATATATATATATATATATATTATATGTGTGTGTAGGAAAATAGTTTCATACTCTTGAGAGTATGTACTTCACTTCTCATATATTGCTTTAATAGTATTGTTATATCTTTTTATCTATTTGGGCATATTCTAATAATGATTATAATATACTCCAAAGTGAGGTCCATAAAAAATTTATAAAAATCTACTTTTATAGCATAATTTGTGTATATATTCATTTTACGTATGGAAAATGATATATAGCAAAAATAAATGGTTTCGATAAAAATTTTCAACAAAGTCGTATTAGAGTATATTAGAATTAGTATTAAAGTATACCGAAAGTGATAAAAAAGGTATAAAATATTTATTTAAATGGTATAGTACAAGTTGGAGTATGTACTCCTAAGAATAAGGAAAAGACTTCACACACACATATCAGTTGGCCTTTTAGATCAAATGAGGTCCACGTCCCCTCGATGAGGAAAGTAAGTTAAGATAAGCTTAGAAAGAGGTGTCGAGTTTTTCACTTTCTTTAGGCAAAAAAGGCGACCTCAAGTCCTGCATAATATAATTGGCGATTTTTTGTCGCCATTTAGGCATGAGTATCAGTTCATGGAAGGCAACATGTGAGTACAAATGAAGCTTTATACCTTTTGATTGATTAAGTGCACAATTATAGTGTAATCCGTACAAATTATATATATATATATATATATATATATATAGTATAAATAACAGGGGCACCATAGTGCCCAGGCTCTATGATTGAGATTTTTCATTCTGATATTATATATCATTACACTTGCACGCATTTAAAAGCAATCCAAAGGCAGAGAGGCTTGGTACCCAGGCACCATGGTGTCCTATTTCAACGTCGTGTATATATATATATATATATATATATATATATATATATATATATATATATATATATATATATATATATATATATATATATATATATATATATATATATGTGTGTGTGTGTGTGTGTGTGTGTGTGTGTGTGTGTGTGTGTGTGTGTGTGGAGCATGTCTAGTACTAATGGCTATGTCTAAGGGGTGTGTGTGTTCTCAGAGCAAGTCCACATGATTAGTATAATATTGCGCACACGTTATCATCTATGCATATATGTGGAGACGATTGCACCCAATTACTGACAGCATACAGAAAAGAACATTGGATATTAGACACAGCCAGGTAGATAACATTTTTTTTGTTCAAATCCATGAGAGAGAGAACATTGTAGCAAGAAACTAAGGCAGTCTAAATATTTTAGATGTGTAATAGATTAGTCCTGATCAATTCGGCTTAAGCTTCCGGCTTCCAGCTTATTTTTCACTATTCACAAATTTCGTCTTTTTCTGAATTTTTGGCTTTTTTGTGTTTTTTTGCCGGTTCTTTTTTCCCGTATTTGTTTGTATTATACGTAATAGGCTAACATATTTTTTTTAATTTTTTTTAAATTTAATTATGCTAAATAAGCCTCTGTCAGCTACAGTATTTTATTCAGCCAGCTACAGTGTTTTCAGCCATAAGCCATCAAAAAAAGCCCAACTGATCACCACCATATGAGGCCTATATATGTATACTTATGGAGCTTAGAAAAGTCATATCTATGTCTCAAATATCAAACATGCTTATATGGCACATAAAACAAGTTAGCAGCTGCCAGCTCCCCCTGGTCCATGGAAGAATTGGGTAAGGACAGTTAAGAAAACTAGCTAGTTCATTGCACATGTGCTAAAATGCAACTTAAACAATTTGACAAATGATATTATTATGGTACGTAACATCAAGTCGTCAATTATCAAACGTTCAGTAGTACACTCTACTTGAACAAAAGTGACAGCGAAATTAATGGTAAATAATATATGTAGTATATCAAGATTGACCGACATGTACGTTCATAGTAAATAATTGGCTAGCTAGGGACATTTCATCGCCACCATGCATACATGAACTTTGAGCTAAGGTTGCATTCGCGTTACTTTTTACTGATGATTTTTTTATTATGATATATAGTTAAAAATAAATAAGTAATAGTTGAAATAAGTAATTTTAGAAGAGGGGATGAACAGTGAAAAAAGAGAGGAAGAGACACTGGCGGGGCCACAATAGTGCATGGGGGTGCAGTTACACCCTCAAAATTTTTGCCAAAAAATTCGGTATATACCTTCTTAATACACAAAATATACACTACACATACTAACATACTTCTGGCAGGTATTAGACCCAACAGACCTCATGAGAGAATCAAGCCTAAGCTAAGCCTAAGTGCCATCCTCACTTACTCAAACCAATCCATGATATACATCCACTAGACAGCAATTCCCTCAATCGGCAAACAATCGAATCCTTCCTTCAGATTTCTACCCTAGTGCAATTGTGCCCTACCTAGCAGTCGAGCTTGAGCTCGGGCACGCAGCTCACGTGTAGGTGCAGCTCATCACTGCCGCTGCGCTTCCTGGAGGCTCATTCTGCTCAAGCTGAAAAGGCACAGAAGCATCCTAGGAGCAGCTGGTATGTAAGTTTTTTTATGTTAACTTTTATATACTCAAACTTATAGTGTAGTAAAATGGTACTTCTACATATTATTTAGTTTCAAGTCATTTACTTATCATCGATGAATCTGACTTTTGCTCATCCCTTAAATTATAAACTATATTTGAAGTTGCTACAAAACAATATTCAAATATTAAAATTCAAAGGAAAACAGGCAACTAGTATGCCAGTGTTTGTTAAGATTTCTATACTCAAATTTCTAAGTTAGTAAATCATAATAGATATGTACATTTCTTTTTAAGTTCTCTTGAGTTATTTCTTCATTCTGTCATCTCTTTAGCTCTATCATCATTTTTATGGACAATTTAAATTCTCTTGAGCTTCTTTCTATAGAGAATATAAGTTTACATATAACAAGATTATTTATCCCAAATGATAATTTTTAGAGAGATTTTCAACAGTAGTTTGGCAAAATTTGAATATAAAACTTGAAAATTTGCCTATAAGAAAATCAACATGTAATAACAACATTCTTGTGGTGTTGGAGTATATCTTAAATTCACACCCCATCGAAAAATTCCTGACTCCGCCACTAGGAAGAGATACGTATGTGTGATGGAAGCGAGAGAAGTGAGGTATGTGATATACCCATAAGACCCCTATCTTATCCCAGGAGTAAGGCAGTAGCGAGAGGAGTCGAGAAACTGTTTCGAGAAGTTAGATGTTTAAATTAGTTTTTAATTTTTCTAATCAGAAGATAGAAACAGAAGTCAATATAAATAGATCCTAAATGAATAAAGTGTGATCTAGCCGTACGTCCAGTCCAGGAGCGAGCTCGATGAGCGTCCGATCATCACCGGCTGGCTTGCCGGCGAAATTAAGAAAGCCATCATCGATGAATCAGTTGCATGCATGCACCTAGCTTCCGGCCGGCAGAGGAGAGGAGAGGAGAGGAGGGCAGATAATTAATTAGAGCTGGACGAAGACCGGTGCCGCTCGGCAAGTGAGCAGTCTTTGCAGGTAAGTGCACGTCAGCCAGCAAGCTATGGATACCGGTAGGAAAGAAATTAGAAAGCGACCCTCACGGTAACGAGCTCGATCGATCGCTCCAGAAGTCAATACGCACGAGGAGGCACGAAAATCAGACACCTGCTTAATTTATTAGAGTTTTTTTTAATAATCTATTTTTATCTTAAATTATAGTAATATACCTGTATTTTTTTATTTTACACTAATGGCCCTCTGTCACTCCACTATTGAGTAATTTGAGCTAGTCATCCAATGGTTAGGTGACAAGTGTCCAAATTGCTCAACGATTAAGCGACTTGGCTAGTCGTTCAACGGTTGAACAACAAATGTTAAAGTAGCTCAACCGTTGAGATACTTGGACACTTATCACCTAACTGTTGGGCGACTAGTCTAAGTCGCTTAACGGTTGAGTGACTTAGACACTTATCGTCTAATCGTTGGATGACTAACTAAGTCACTCTTGAGTGATAGAGAGTCATTAGTGTAAAATAAAAAAGCGTTGGTATATTACTTAAATTTAGAATAAAAAATAGATTATTTTTTTAAAAATCTGCTTTATTAACTAGGGGCGCCGTACGTCATTCCATCCGTCTCAAACCTGTCAATTAAAAAGAATATATATATATATATATATATATATATATATATATATATATATATATATATATATATATATATATATATATATATATATATATATCGCTTAAAGAATATTTTATATCCTTTTAAATATACTTAAATAATAATTTTAAGATAGTTTAAAGTGAGTTTCATAAAAAATACATCTGATATATATAAATGCATCCGCCTCTGCTCCCTCGCTATAAATGCACGGTGCTCCTGACCGATAGACATTGGCATCTAGCTCCATGCATGGTTGCATTTGAGAGGATTAGTTTTGCAGTTTTGCTTTTGCTGATCGAGCTTGGAGTGAGAGAGATTGAAAGGGAAGGTGGGGGTGTGTAAGATGGAGAAGCAGGGCACGTGCATTGCTAAGCTAAACTACTAATGTTAAGCTAAATCTATTTTCCTAGAGAAGCTAAATATGTTCTAGTTTAGCTGCATGTTCATGTGCCCCCCTTCTCCACCCTGCACATCCCACCTGATTTCGCCGTTCCTTGGTGCGTCTGATGAAGGAATTAGACCATCATGAGCACCTGTCTGAGATTACTACTGTTCTTCAGCATTTCCAATGGAGTTCCTACTATTTCATCCAGCATTAGTTGAGCAGGTAGCCAGGTACTGGTATCTGCCCATTGATCACAGTGGTGCAGATTTCTTGATTATTATTATTCTGTAAGATTAAGCATTCTTTATAGGGAGGAATAACCTAGGCATTTTACAGGCTTCTTGAGAGAGAAGTTACTACTGCTTTGTTGAAGCACTGTAGTTTTTATATAATTCATTGATATATTCTAGGTGTGTGCTTCTACACTACTTTAGTAAACAAAGTGAGCGTGAACTTAAAAGATATACTCATTAAGAGGTTAAGATCTCAATCTGTGTTACTTTGTTTTGTTCCAAGGGTAGGTTTTCTCTTGGTTCTTGCATTGATCTAGTCGCAAACTGTTTTTGTACTTTGGGAAAAAAAATTGGGGGAAAGAATTTGGCCTACTGTAGTAGGATCCAGCTGATGCAACAATATGATGCGATTCATAACATCGACAAATTTCATCCTAGCAAAGCATGGCAAGATCTCCTCTCTTGTCGGGTTGCTTCACTGCAAATGGCTTCACAATGACAGTAAAAAGTAAAAAACTATAGCACCAATTAGCAACCACAAGCTAATTATCAATCAGTAACTTGCTTTCTTCACCTGGCATGTTCTTTGCAAGTCTACTCATCTTATCCCTACAAGTACTACTCGCCCACAGGCTTATCTGTGATGGACATATGTACTTGGAGGCTGGAGAGTTGGTTGCTGTCAGAAAAGAAAGAAGAAAGCAAAGCAAGGGAGACGACAGCAGATGAGCTCTGCTGATGAGAGCAGCAGCAGCAGCCTTGTTTGTGTTTGTCCAAGCCGCCATTAGCTCCACTGCGAAAAGCCCCTTCAACCTCTCCACCATGGCAAGATACTGCAGCCCCTCCAGCTTGTCGAGGGACCCCTTCGCCATTGCCCATGCGCTCTCCGCGGCCTCCCCCTCCGGGGCTTCACACCTACACGCGCAGGCCCTCAAGCTAGGCATGTCCGCTGACACCTTCACCATGAACCACCTCCTCATGTTCTACTCCAGGCGCGGCCTTCTTGGGCGCGCTCTGGACGTGTTCGACGAAATGCCACACAGGAACCTCGTTTCTTGGACTGCCATGGTGTCTTCCTCGATACGCGGTGGAGCTCCTGAATTGGGCTTCGGGTTGTTTGTTTCCATGATGAGGAGCGGTTTCTGCCCGAATGAGTTCGCCCTCGCTAGCACGCTCAGTGCCGCGTGTCAGTCCATGGCCCATGCCAAGCTCCTCGGCCTCTCACTCCATGGCGTTGCCGTGAAAGTTGGCCTGGATGGCGATCCTTTTGTTGGGAGCTCATTGCTGCTCATGTATTCCAAGCATGGGTGTATTGGCGCTGCGGAGCACGCATTTGCGCTTATGCAGCACAGAGACTTGACGTGCTGGAATGCGATGCTCGAGGGCTATGTCTCTAATGGTTGTGGGTATGATGCGATGAGGACAGTAGCTCAGATGCATCGGTGTGGGCTAGCAGCTGACATGTTCACCTACATTTCGGCTGTCAAGGCTTGTTTGATCACCGGGGAGTTGGATTTCGGGCGGCAGCTTCATGGTCTTGTCATCCATAACATGTTCGAGTCCGATACCTCGGTGATGAATGCGCTTGTTGATATGTATTTCAGAGCAGGAATGAAGGGCATTGCCATGGCTGTCTTTGGTAGGATTCGACAAAAGGACACCGTTTCTTGGAACACAGTGATATCCGGTTTCGCACATGATGAAGATGACAGGGCAGCTTTAAGCTGCTTTGCTGACATGTCACGATCTGGTTGTAAGCCTAATAAAGTTACTTTCTCAGTGATGTTGAGACTGACTGGTGCCAAAGAAAACGCCTCACTTGGTCTTCAGATCTTTGGACTTGCCTATTGTCATGGCTACTCTGACAATGTTCTTGTAGCAAATGCAGTTATCAACATGCTATCTAGATGTGGATTGCTCAACTGTGCGTATGGCTTCTTCTGTAATATCAGTTTCAGAAACGTTGTGACATGGAACGAGATGATTGCAGGCTATGGTCTGTACAATTGTTCTGAAGATGCAATGAGGCTCTTCCGCAGTATGGTTTGCTTCGGAGCTAGACCGGATGAGTTCACCTATTCAGCTGTTTTATCTGCCTTCCAAGAAGCTCACGATGCAAGGAACCATGAGCAGATCCACGCAAATATTCTTAAAAATGGTTTTGCTTCATGCCAGTTCGTGTCTACTGCACTGATCAAGGCGAAGGCAACGTTTGTGCAAGTTCAGAGTTCACTGAAAGTCATTGAGGACACCGGCAAGATGGATTTGGTGTCATGGGGAGTGATCATCTCTGCATTCCTGAAGCATGGCCTGAACCATGAGGTCCTTTCCCTTTTCAGCTCGTTTAGAGGTGACTGCACGAACAAGCCTGACGAGTTCATCCTGGGTACAACCCTGAATGCCTGCGCAAACGCTGCACTGATCAGGCAGTGCAGATGCACCCATTCGCTTGTTGTCAGGACAGGACATGGCAAGCACTTCTGCGTGGCAAGCGCTTTGGTTGACGCCTACGCGAAGTGCGGTGACATAGCCTCTGCGAGAAGTGCTTTCACTGCTGCTTCATCGGTAAGTGATGATGCCATTCTGTACAACACCATGCTTACAGCCTATGCCAACCACGGTCTGATCCATGAAGCCATCAGTCTCTACGAAGAGATGACAAAAGCTCAGTTGGCTCCAACACCAGCCACGTTTGTGGCCGTCGTCTCAGCGTGCAGCCATTTCGGGCTAGTCGAGCAGGGGAAGCTTCTCTTCAGTTTGATGCTGTCTGAACATGGTATGAATCCAGCGAAGGCCAACTACGCGACCTTAGTGGATCTCCTGGCGCGAAAGGGGCTCCTCGAGGAGGCTAAAGGCGTCATCGAGGCAATGCCGTTTCAACCGTGGCCTGCAGTTTGGAGGTCGCTGATGAACGGCTGCCGGATCCACGGGAACAAAGAACTCGGCGTGCTTGCGGCAGAACAGATCCTGAGAATTGCGCCGAGCAGCGATGGCACGTATGTGTCACTGTCAAATGTCTATGCTGATGATGGACAGTGGCAGTCTGCAGAAGAGACCAGGCGGAGGATGGCCGAGAATCAAGTCCACAAGGTGCAAGGTTACAGCAGGATTGATGTTTAGGGATGTTATGTAAGGGGTAATAGCTAGTACTGACAACAGAATAACCAATACTAGGGGCAGCAAGAAACGATCGTATTTTTGCAGAACATTTGGTTACAGATAGTCAGAAACAGATACCACTGAAAATAGGCATGCAGCTGCTTGGGCATTTGGTAGAAAATGCTTGTAGAGGCAGAAAGGATATTGATGTATTTTTAGTAACAAATGGATAGAGAACTTCTGCTAAGAACGAATACTGACTTCCATTAATAACAACACAGTGCCCAGATCAGGCAATTCGAGGAGGCATGGATCAGAAACCTCAAATTCATTTCTATTCAGATGTAGTGCTCTCTAAATTGGTAGGCAAAATCAGATCATAATAATATACTATCAGGCATACAATTTGCTAATAACTAATGACAAACATGAACTAACTATCCTCGGTCTGCATACTTCCATCTGTTTTCCAACTTCTCTCTAAACTGCGAGCCAGCTATTCAGGTTTCGCTTCTTTGGAGGTCAACACACTATTAACATTGGAAAGCCATTACATTTTTATTCAACCACCACAATTTATTCTTCGCTCATAGTGGTAGAGGAAGGATCTGAACCCATTCCTGGCATATTTCCAAAGGACTTGTTTGTCTCCAGAGATGCAAGTTCTGAAATTTGGTTCTTGTGTTCATACACAGAGTCGCTGTTCTCAACTATAGGTTCCTTGTTTGGTTGCAGCAATGAAGCATTGCTGGGTGGCTCCTGGTTTACAGTTCTAGCTTCCTTGTTACATTGCATAACAGCGGAGTTACTTGGTGGTTCCTCCTTAATGCTCATAGCTTCCCCATTAGGTTGCACCGTTGCAGACTCACTCAGCGACTCCGGTTCTACTCTACCAGCCTCCTCATCAGGTTGCAGCATTGCAGTGCCACTGGGTGGCTCCTGCTTTACACTTCTAGCTTCCTCGTTAGGTTGCACCATTGCAGTATCTCTAGGTGGCTCCTGTTCTAGTCCTTTAGCGTCCTCATCAGGTTGAAGCATTATACTGTCGCTGGATGGCTCTTGTGTTATTGTTGTTGGCTGCATTGAGACATCAGAATCATGAACATCTCCAGACACTTTAGATTCATCCTTTTCCACATCAACTGCTTGGCCATTCTTCTTCATGAATTTCCTCTTGTTCCATTTCTTCTTGAAACCACCTTTCTTAACTTTAAGTAGTTTTGGGGTTTCAATTGGTTTTTTCTCTGTCTCCTTACCTTGCCTTTTGCCAGGAACAACAATATATTTTGTGGCACCATTTGCACAACCCTCTGATTGACCTGCACCAAATAACGCCCATCCATGATACAATGTCCAACCCAACACCCAAAAGGAGGAAAGCAATATAATTTTAACAGTGAATACCCTGGATTGAATAATAAGAAAAATACCCTCTCAAAAAGAAAGAAAGAAAAATACCTTGGATCGCAAGAAGAGCAGTCCGGGCAGCTTTTATCTCTGCCTCTTTCTTTGTTCTGGCTGCAGCACCAATGTATTGTATTCCACCAATCTCTACAGTGCATATGAAAGGAGCTATGCCTGAAGCTTGTTTGGTGCAAATATAAGATGGAATGGCATAATTCATCTTCTGAGCATACTCCTGAAGAAGATTCTTGCACAGGCCAGTTTCTTGCTGGAAAGCATAGTAAGATGTGTAAAAAAACACAGCAATCCAGGAAAGATACTAGAATGCTATGCCAATTAAGTCATCCTAACTCGTAAGAACTAAAGAATATTTGAATTCTCTAAAACATGGTGGACATGATAACAAAAGTACAAAACTTAATACTTGTACTGTGAGGTATGCATCACTCATGGTTCACAGTTTGGGCAGCACGAGTATGCCAGCATCTTCATTACTAATTCCCTACTACATTAAGAGAAGAACTTAGTGGAATCAGGAGCTTAAATAAATACAAACAAATAATGCTAGTAAACAACAATAGTTCCAAACTTGGCGATAAGTCATGAAACCGGAAACAAGCTTTCCTAAGCATCTGTATATACTACAGTCAAAATAACACGCATTACTCAAAGGTTCACAACAGCAAGGAACGCAGAAACTATTAGAATCCATCTAATACATATTATGGAGGCTTCAGCACGCCAGGATTATGAAGCAGAGTTCTGACATTTACACACTATTAGAAATGAAGTGCACAGAAAACACATTTCATGGGGCTCAACTTACGTAATTTAAGGAAGCATGTAAATGCTCTAGGCACTACATAATTCAGGTGGCCAAGCACCACGGAGAAAGATGTAGAGCATCACACATTCACGTACTCACTTTTATAGAAACAGAGGGCTCACACCCCCAATTCCACGCACCCACTTCTATATGCACATAACCATTTTGCTAACCATATCCACAGAAGCACAAGCAGACTGATCAAGGAAAGACTTTAAAAAGAGTAACTTACAACTGCAGGGATGCTCGCATTGGTTGGGATGGACTTGACAATTTCCATAAGCGCAACTTCAGCAGCTGACTGTTCTGCAGCCTTCCGGTTGAAAAATCCGGGCAGAGAGTCATACTTGGCGTTGTTAATTACCACCGTGGACTTGAAGATGGGCTCATGGGAAGGCCCCTCCTTGAGGGTATGATATTCTGGAGTTGGGAGACCAGCTTTCTGCGCATACTCTTGCAGCCGGCTCTTGAAGACATAGCAATTCTCAACCCCTGGGCCAAATCAAGCGTAGCACAACTCAGAAAACTACATTTTTGCGATGTTGGAGACATCAATTAGAAATCTATTTCGGGAGCATCTCTGCTAACATCCTCCTGTAACAAGTTTTGGGAACAAATGTAGTAGTATCAACGTTGGGTGCCCAACGAGCAGCTAATGGTGGGTCGTACTTCCATACGATTCTTTAAGCTATGATCCGGAAGTGGCAAAAGTAAATATCTTGAGCTAGGAACCAGCAAAAGCTACTCCAAGAACTAGTTGAGGATCCAACCCGTGCAAGAAATAGCAAGAAGACTCGTAAGAGGGGAGGAAGAGAGGGAAGAGCCTTGGGCAAACTTACTGATTCCGCCGGCGGCGGCGCTGGGCACAGGCGAAGTGTGTGCGGCCTCCGACGCATTCGGCAGCGGGACCATGCCGCCACCGTCCATGCCCATGCCCACACACCCGGCGAGCGCCGCCTTGGAGAAGAATCAGGGAAAGAGAGAGGGGCGGCGCTTCCCTTCCCTTTCCCTGTTGTACCAGTGATGGGGAATCCTAGTGGGGCTCTGAGTGAATGGCAAGTGGGCCCTCCCGATAACGGGACCCGCTTACCAGTGTCTCATTCGGGGCATAACGAACGCGCGCCGGGTGTCTGTTGATTGAACAGGGCATGCACAATCGAGAGGACGCGGATGGTCCGACCTGCTGGGCACTTTATTTCTGGCTTAGGGTTTGGATTCATACAGGAACTATCTTTTAAATAAAATATTTTTAAAAATCGATGTATATTAAATACTGATTAGATTTTACCTATATCAATCAAAATAACGGTCCTTAAATCTACTGTCCACTGCCATACAATGGCTTCCTCAATTTCGTAACCATTTCCGCTCATTTCTCTCCGGGCAGCCCAACTCGACCTAGCAACAAGCGGGTCAGGTCATTTTGGCCCTATTCTTTTTGTGATACCATGTGATGGTCGTGCATATTATTGATGATGAATAATTGATATTTGATTTTATTAGAATTTGTATTTGTGAAAGTTCTTATTGATACATTTCTGTTCTTGAGTTTTCAGGATAGCAAAACAATCACGTATGGTTTCGACCACGGATGGTAGTTCGATCGGCCTTGTGATGGCTAGTCCGAACGATAGGCTTCGACCACGGTAAGTCGAGCATTGCAGATTTTGAGCACGTCTGACTTTAACCACGTCTAGCTTCGATCATGGCAATCCCAACATGGGATTTAGACCTCGTCAGTCTTCAATCATAATGGCAATCCCATCATGGTCTAAGTTCAAGAAAATAGCAACAAGCAATCTTAGACTATGCTAAGGGAAAACGCATGAACTCTAACAATTTGCAAAACACATTTGTAGACTTAGATCATACCATAAGGAGTAGGTACATAGACTTCAATTATTTGTAAAACACATTTGTAAACTATAGTTACATGCTATAAGGATTTGATGCATGAGCATCAACCATTTGCAAAACACATTCACAAACAATAGCATCATGCCACGAAAAGCTAAAATAAGCGGGGTTAAACTATCAACAAATGATGAAACTCAAACCACTAGATAAGACCCCTCTTAATAGTATGATAGCATATACTAGCAATCCAGTCTTCCAACCGAACACCCAAACCGGCAAAAAACTAGGAACATATATTTAGTCTATACTAGTTATATTTTTGCCTTGCGCGTCCACTTGAAGCTTGAAAACAAACATCTTCACTTCAAATCTGGCTCTTTTGTCTTGATATGCATCAACCCCTGATGCATCCTCCACTTGCCCTCCATCAACACATGATGGATCTTCTCTTGACTCAATGATCAACTTACGATCACCTCTTCTTCGGGATCTTGATTTAATGATTATCAACATATGATGTCATTCTTCATCCCAAACCTTGACTTAATGGCGATCAACTCATGTTGCTATCTAAAGTCTTCATCATCATAGAACACAACGTATTCATCCAACTCATAAAAAATGTTAGTATCATAATGTGATTATAATTAATTACCAAAATATACCATTAACTCATAATGGCAGGTCAAGATTCTTTAATCTTCTCTTTTTTAATAATTGATGACAATCACCACAACTACAAAATAATTAGATATAAAGCAATATGAGTATATGAACTATACAAGTTTTATATACTCAAAGGATATGTTTCAAAGTAAAGATCCCCAATATATGTGGATAAAAATAGATCAATACTAATGAAACTAGAAAACATAGAGTGAACTCCCTAAATATGTGCATACATGAATATATAATAAAAACATATGCACAAATTTAAATTAGACTTTTGGTGAAATTCAACCTATATTTTGGATCCGAAGAATGCAGCAAGATATAAGAATATGACGTCGAATGCATACCTCCATGATTTTCATCTTTTCATCCAAATGAGACTAAATAATATCATATTCAACAAATAAATTAGTCTCACATTTAGATTTGTTCAGCAAAACCAATTTAATGAAGTTTGAACTTACATTGGGGCCGTTACCGACCAGTGATTAGAAATGTGTTTTCGGATTACAACCAAATATATATATATATACCTACAGAGTCACACACTTAATGGATTGGAACAATAAGTCTCCGAGTAGAATATGATATCTACTCTATTGGATAAAAATCTGGTGAGAAACTCTTCGAGTGAGATGCGATCTCTACGCATGATGAATAAGGATCCAATCAGAGGCTTTATATAAAAGGATGAGTAAGGTTATAGAAAAGAGAGATATCACACCACTCACCAAAAACCCTAGCTGTTTCCTTTCAAAGCCCCTATTGTGTGCATTGGTACTAGCACACCAGCGTACGATATTCTATTTCTAGACCTGTTAACTTTTTGGTAAAGATGATACTGTAACTACGATGCTGATTGGGGTGATCCGAAGAGAAAACAATTAGCTCGTGAAGATCGACTACCACTAGAGGATGATTGGTTTCTAAGGATCACTTCTCAGAGACTACGGTGCTGATTGGGGTGATCCGAAGAGAAAACAATTAGCTCGTGAAGATCGACTACCACTAGAGAATGATTGGTTTCTAAGGATCACTTCTCAGAGACATTGAACAATCGACTACTTCCACTATACAGACATACGCTACATTAAATCGTCACTTAAACTCTTTTTCTACTGCATTGTGCATCTAGTGGTAATAACCTTCTATTTTTTACTTGGGAGATTGGATCATATACCCTCCCTTTAGTTGGGAAATTGAGGATTTACCCTCCACATCTCAATGACACGTTGGGTCATCATAAGTCACTGACACGTGGGTCAGGAGGGTAAATCCTCAATTTCTATCTAAATGGAGGGTATATGATCAATTTTTTCTTTTTACTTATATGGCTTCGTATTGTACGCAGTAGAAATTTTAATTTACGCTAGTATAGCTACCCGTAACCCCAACAACTTCTTCCTCACCTCCTGCCCAATGTTAATCTAAGGAGATGAAGATTCGAACAAACACACTCTGGAATTAAGCAAGAACAAGCAAACATTTACATGAAACAACAAAACATTACAACTCCAGAAAATCTGGACGAGTACCTCTCTGGCTAAATAGAGCAACGATTCAACTTTCGCCACCCAAATACTACCGTATACAAAGCTGGGGGAGTTCCCCGTCGCTCGCCCCTGCCACGTCGCCACCAGCGCTCCGTCGCCCGCCGCGTGTCCGCAGGGATTTTCGTACGGCCGGGTGAGCTTTTTTGCGGTAAGGTCCCTGCACTTTCTGGTAATTGCGTTTACGTCCCTGGTTCTCGCAAAAAGGTTCCTGGATTCTTGCAGAAAAAACCCTACACATTTTTTTGCTGGGTAGCAGCCCGCGGTTTTATGTAATTACGAACAGGCCCTTATTCCTTCCGAAAAGCCCCTTGATTTTTCGCGGAAAACCCCCTACGCTCTCCTTTTATTGCGAAAAGACCCTTGATTTTTCCCAGAAAAGCCCCACGCTTTCTTTTTTCTACGAATTTTCGTCTCTTTTACTTCGGTTCACATAATGGCGTGGCGTGGCGCCACGCCTACGTGGCTAGTAAATTGGAAACTAGCGTGAACTAGCAGCAGAGACAAAACTTTTCCTCCACAAATCCACCGTCCCAACCAACCAACAGCACCAATTAAATCCACCAGAACCAACAGCGTCGGCGTGTAGCAGGGACTTCGCGCCTTGTGAGCAGAGCTCGTCGCGCAGCCCGCCACGCGCGATAATGCTTGGAGCTTCTCCTCGTCGGGATCGGCGACGGTGGCTGACCACCGTCTTGCTGCGCCTGCAATGGGCGGCGACGAAGGTGTTAGGTACCCTCCTCTCAAGTGAAGTTAGCCGTACAAATAGCGTGCGGCGGCGAGGCCCCTCGGTTGGTGGCCGGTGTGCCAAGCCCGGAGGCAAGGCAGGCAACTGGTGGCTCGCCGTGAGCTCGCAGCTTCGTGAAATCTTGGCCACAGATTTGATAAGAGAGAGAAGTAGAGATAGGAAAATAAGGGATGGGGAAGAAGACGAAGTGGATTTGAAGGCTAGTGCTATTTCGTGGCATCCAAGTGTCATCCACGTCAGCGAATTTGACACCTCAGATCTACGTCAGCTAAATCGAGTCACATGGACCACACGTCATCACAAAATAGTATTGGAATGGGTATGTCTTAAATGGTTTTGATAATTCAACATTGAGTTTTAAACGGTTTCAAAGTTTAAAGTTGAAACACGAATTGATGCCAGAGTTCATGTTGAAAAGTATACTTTTTCATGTAATGATTGCCTCAAGCTTAAACTAACCCCAGAGCGTAGTCATTGCAACTTTCAACCCCTCGCAGGTCACAACGCGAACTTCAAGCACCACCATTATGCATTGTACCAGATTTCCCGATGCCTTCCATTCCATGTAATGAAATCTCAATAAGATGTCATTCCAGCTCATCCAAGAATTACCACTTCCTTTAATGCTCCAAAACATCACCAGCTTTTAGGGAGACGCCTCCAAAATTTGAAGAACAGTTCAGCACAGCCGAACACCAAACATCACCGGCATAATTCATACCACCAAAACAAACCATGTAGAATCTCCAATGGTAGATAATCACGCAGATGTACAGCACTCTTCCATTCACCTCCCGAGATCACATCATGAAAATATTTACAGACCACAACTCTTCGAGCCCTGAACAGCTCATGATTCTATCTAAAAATCTTGAAAGGAGACAAGCTGCTCTTTTTTACTTAACATTTCTGAGATGCCAGATGCACCCAAGGATAATATGCTTGCACTCATTACATCTGAGATGACAGAGTTAGCAACTGTACAAATGCAACTCATATATACAAATGGACTATGAAGCCCTACTGTGATGCACTGGATGACCGTCCAATGCTTACAACGAAAAACTTGGAGGGCATTGATTCATGCAAGCACAATAGTAGCCCATCTAATGCTATATTAGCTGGACAAATGCATCCATCTATTGAAGAACATCTGTGAGGAGACATGAGCGTGCATTCTCCCTGGGCCCATATAAACAACCACTTGCCCAGGCAGGCCCCACCAAACCTGATTTATGATATGAAGCGTCTGCAAACCTTTTTACACTTGGGAAAGGAAGGAGACTGACTAAGGAGAACAACAATCCAAGTGGGGACGGCTATTTACAATTTTGCTAACCTAGGTATGATTATTTGGGAAGCCTCCGAGTTAAGTGACGGGACCAGAACAGGGTTTCGCTTTCACAATCTTCTTCAAGGGAGGCTAATGAATATTGTTTTGTATCTTACAAGTTGCACACGCAGGTCACATATGTAGACGCCCAACAAGCAATATGCACCAAAAGCCATGGCACTACCACCGCCATCATGTCGGCATGTCGCCGACCAGGTTTCATATCATCTTGTATCTTGTAGCTGGACCAGTGTGCGGATCCATCAGTTGGCCAAACACAAGGCCTACTGATTGCATCACCATTGTGTTGGCCAAACACAAGGCCTACTGATTGCATCACCATTGCATATCACACGATGTAAACCTCATCTTACTTGATAGCTGTCCTCGGCATAGATAGAGACAAGAGCATTATCACCAGCACCAGCGGCCAGGTGTGATTTGTATGGATGGAAAGAAAGGCAGTTCACACTGCCTATTCTTTGACCCATAAAAGATGGGTGGTAGCGAATGATCGTTAATTGTTCTCCTTCAAGACTGAACACTTTAATCATCTGCTTGGCTGAGCCGCTTGCAATGACTGGGGCATGCCGATGAACAGCTAATGCCGTTAATGAACCCCTGTGAGCTTCGAAAGTGAGGTAGGGTTCAGCTGCCCTTCTAACATCAAGAAATTGAATGTCTCCAGCCTGAGACGCGCTTACAATCTGTGATCGCATAGATGACAAAAGGTTTTGTAAAGCTCAAACAAATTCGTAGATTTTTTTTTTAAAAAAAACACTAGCTTGAACAATTAAAAATATAGGGCATAAAGCACATAGCAATTCAAAGAAGTGGTAGGATTTACCTTGTATGGATCAAACCCAGGCTGAAATCCTATACCTACAACCTTTTCAGTTCTTGGAGCATGTGGTCTTGCCATATAGACTAGCCTACAGCATTGAAAAAATGAACATTCAGAGGAAGAAAGATAATTGGGGGGAAAAGCAACAGGAAACTGAATCTGCCACATGGAAGATATGGATGATATCTCATCAAACGACATGAAGGCCAAAGGATGGAGACGATTTTCTACTTACCTATCAGGAGTACGAACATCAAATATCCTGACAGATGCGTCAATAAAACCAGCAGCAAACTGACCACATCGAACCTGAGATGCAGACTGGAACAGAAGCAACAAGCAAAGGTCATGTGCGCGAACACAAGATGCAAACCTGATTAACACAAAACTTGGCGCAATAGCTAGAATCGTATAAACAAAGCGATCAAACAGCTCATTTGATCGCTATGGAACGAAAATGCAATATATTCTTAAGAAACAAACCTCCAAAATATTATTTTGTTAAATACATCCTTACATCATGAAGAAAAGGAAAATAACAAGACAAGTTGGCAAAACCAACTGAAATGCGCTGCTTGCTTTTTGGCTGAGTAAAAATTTTAGAATATGACACAACAGGAGCAAATCCTTTGGCAAATATTTTATTTACATCTAGCTCACATTGCTCAACCTACTAAGACAAGTTACCAGTTGTTCCTACAGAAAGCAACACCAAAACCTAAGCCATTTAAATTGCACACTTGTGCTAAGTGGATGCATATACATAGGGGTGTAAATGGGGTGGGTCAGCCCGTTGGCCCACTGGCCCACCTCTTAAATTATGGATCCAGAGGGTAGAGGGTTGGACAACGAAATATTAGGGTCACATGTGTCCAGAACCTAGCTGACCCACGGGTCTCACTCTCACATGACCGACCGATGCCTCTCTTCTCTTTCTCCCCATTCAGACCAAAGAAGAACAGGAGGCGGGGAGGCATTGACCGGCGGCGCGTGGTCGTCATCACGGGCAAAGGGCAGCAATGTGTAGGTCATCTCTAGATCTGGATGCCGACGACGTCATCCTCACCGCCCGGTGGCCCTCTTCATCAGCACCAGCGTGGAACATTGCCGCTATCGTCTGCCATCCCCGTCACCAAGTATGTCCGTCGCCCTGCACTTTGGCCACCCGTTTCCCAACGTACTCCGCCGACCACCGCCAGCCGACTTCCAAACAATGGCTTCCAACTCCGGTAGGATCTGACTTCTGAGTCCCGGTGTCCAGATAGAGGTGGATGCAACCTTCTTCTTTGCCTTCGTCACCGCCCAGGGACATGCCGCGCTGTTATCCTCTCGGCATTGTCATCGTCTTCGACTTCATCCTCATGTACTCCTCACCGCCATCGCTGCGTACTTCGCGCCACCATCCTCACCCGTGTCGGCATCCTACGCCGCCTTGCCATGGTCGTTGTCCTCCGTGCAGTGGAGTACATCGCCGCCGTGGTCGTCGTCCTCCATGCTGCAGTGTCTCCAAGAGGGTCGACCCATGGTTCGGACCTGTTCCCACCCAAGAGTTGTCCGGGCCAAACCACGGCCCCAAGATTTTCTTACGGGACATGGGGGGCCAAGCTGTGGGCCATTCCGCCCCGCCCCATTTGCATCCTTACATATGCACCATCAAATTTCTTCATGAAGGAATATTATGATTCCATTTTCTTTCTATAGCAATGCATATATCTCAATTCCTTTCTACCACATGTTTAGTTTTGAGTTTTGACGCCATCGAACTAGTGAATGTGAAACTTGGATTTCATGCAACCTACAGACTAGCAGTGAAACAACAATATATGTTGGTAGTTGCTGACTAATATGAAGTGGGAAGATCAGCAAATATAAAGCTAGAACTGCAAAACAGAAAATAGAACACACAAACACAGATAATAGACGAGTTCCTCAGAGGCAGAGTGCAAAATAGCCTAGTTAAAGAACAAAGATAAGCTCCTCATATCATTAATTCATTATCTTGATTACTCAAATATCACATGGTAACAAAAACTCACCAGAGCTGAAATGCCGCTATCAGCAGATGACTGAATGGTGTTGAGAAGTTGTTCCTTATCAAGATCCCATACAAGGATGGAAGACATGTCACCAGATGCAAACTATTTTACAACAAAAGTAGTGGGTTCTTGTATTAGAACAACCTTAAAAATACATAGAAAATTACAAACCATTGGAAAGAGACATAAGAATATCACCAGATAGCCACATTGCTGCTGCCAGTCAATCACAATACTGCGACCAGCAGCTCGATGACCCTGAACTGATGAGAAAGCAGTTACAAGTTTCTGTCCTCCCTTTTGAGTGTAGTTTCTCCATATACGGACATTTCCATCACCTGCGAAACGAAAACTAGATATCACAATGGTACACGATAAGTACAAAAAGAAAATCATAAAGAGGAGAGGCGTACTTGAGCCAACTAATAGCAAGCTCTCATCAAGCTCATTGATAAGCAAAAGTTTGGATAGCCCTCTGTCAGACAACTTGTTGTTTTCAAAAGTATTCATTGGAAGCGCATCGTCATAGTTACACACACTGACATGTGATACAAAACTTTAGCACAGCTGCAGTAGCACATTTCTAGCACTACAACTTTCAATTATCTTGAGTCATTCTAATAATCATTTTTACCTTATTTGCTCATTTTCATCAGCTGCGACGACGATTGGAGAAAAAGGCAACAATAAAGCTGCTTTTGTTCCCAACTCAAACCTTGTATCCCAACTAGCAATTTGGCTGGTCATCTTGCATGCTGCTATTCCCACCAACCACAAAAAAGGGGGGAAAAGGAAAAGGGGAACATCACAAAAGACAGACAAATAAGTAGAGAATAACAACAGCAATACTTTAATGCAGAGTAATGGTGTCTATCAACGTACAGGAACGCTGGCATTTAGCAATGCAATCCAGTGCAATTTGTTCTCTCTCTTCTCTTCTAGCACTTACTTCCTCATTATCATCAGAACCGGTTAGAAGCGGCCTAGAAAAGTGACCACAACTCCAGTTGTAAATTGTTGATTGGGGAGGCATATTAAGCTCACTGTTATTGGGGGTTGCAGCAGAGCTTAAAAGCGGATCAGCTAAGCCATCAGGTGAATTCAAAAGATGTGGTCTGAATTCCATAGAACACACCCGGCGCAACCCTGTAAGGTAATCATGCTGAGGGGGGCTAACAGGAGGAGTCCTAAATGCCATCGAGAAATTTCCTACAAAATATTGAAAGGGATCAATTAAAAAGTTATTTTCTCCCCACTAATAACCTAGTGCACAGAAAAAGCCAAAAAGGTGAGGTACTCCATGCACATAGCAAAGAAAGAGATTATACCTACCAGAATTCATGTCAAACCAGGAAGAAGAACGCGCCATTCCAAAGTTTGATGAAGGAGGAGCAGATGTCTCTCCTGGGTGTGCACCCCCACTGCTAAATCTAGTATTTCTCATGACCACTTGCTCAACACCTACAAGCGACAGTGCTCTCCGTCCAATACTTGAAACTCTTGGGTAAGGATCTTTAGCAACAGAGCACATTGTCGATATAAATTGGGAATAAATTCCACTGTCAATAGGCTTTGATCTGGTGTAGTTGAGACCGCTATTACTTGCATTCTCTTTCAGCAATATGCCTGAATCAGAGTGTTGGGAAGAATAATCTGACTGGGGAGAACCATGCATGATGCTATTTGTCGCAATCGGGCTGCTTGTAGAAATTCTTCCATCACAACCAGTGGCACTGCTATCACTGCCGACCCTTAACACAGGACCAATATGAGGAGCAAGGCCACTACTGCCTTGTATAATGTTGCTGGGACTGTAAACATTGCTTGGATTACTAATATTAGCCAACGATGGTAATGACTTCAGCAGTGAATTGGTTTGAGGTTTCCAGTATTCCGCAGCAACAGATTTGAGATGTTTGTTGTGGCCCAACGCAAAGCGGGTAAGCGCTGGAAGACATCAGCTCAACTCAAAATGATTGCCACAAAGCTAAAAGGAATCTACTATGTTTGACACATTAGTAAAGGTAGTGTCTAGAAAGTACAACATATTTTACAAATCCACGTACCTACAGCAACCTCAGATCTAACAAGAGGGCTACCATCTGAAGAGACCTGCAGAAGGCTTTGAACAACATTTATTTCAGCTTTCACCTTTTCATCATCATCAGAATCGTGATCACCTCCATTCAGTGATGGAGATCCAATATCCAAGAGATTTCCAAGAGCAAAAACAGCAGAAGCTCTGACCTGCAAGACCAAATATTTAATGTTTATGTTGTGAAGCGGGCATAAGGAAGAATTGACACAACATGAAGGCTACCATACCTCAGATTGAGGCTCCGACAATAAACATATAACAACTTCTGGTGCATTTGATTGCAGACCAAGTAATTGAGCCTCAGGAAAATCTTCCCAGAGTTTGCCGAGGCATAAACAAAGCCATTGCAAAAGCAAAGGGTCTGTCTGTGCATCATGAGGATTCTCAGGTTGCAGATGTCTTATGCAAATATCTATAAGACCTGCATTAATACAAGCCTCTTGACCCCTCCTATGCCCATCCACAATAACTGCTAAAACGAAAACGGCCATTGCACGCTGCTCCGGGTAAGCATCCAAACTGTCAAGAAACCTGATAAAATATGCATGCCCTCCATCTTTCACCAAGTCAACCTGGCATGACTGTCATTTGAAAAAAAAAGTGCAACTAAGTAAACACCTGGACCTTGAAAGACAAAAGGAACAATTGTGTAAGATTTCAAAATAGAGTGCACACCTTATCAAGGGAAAGAATTTTTGTCCATATGAACACAAGAATTTGACGCAACTCCATCGCACTTGTTTGAAGCAGTTTGAGTACATAAGGGAAGATACCAACAGACAAGGCCTGAAACAATGAAGTGTCAGAGTTTAAAGTCTCAATACGAGAATAAACAGCCAGCACTTTGTACCCAAAAAAAGAAGGCATGCAGAAGACGTCAGCTCCATACCAAATCAACTGCCCAAGGTCCCATGTCAAGAAATCTTCCGAGCAGAACAAGTGCTCTAAATCTGTGTGACTGACTAAGCAGGACCTGCACAAAACACAAGATGTATCCAGAGCAAAGAAAAGAAGATAAACTAAAAGGAATCCATGAAATGCATTTGGGGGTACAATTTTCCTTTCTCTAAATGGAGAGCGTTCATGTTGCAATGTGTAACACAATGATATAAATAGAACCAACATGGTACAAGTGGTTGACAAAAAGGCTCTTGGCTATCCACAGTTCCACACAATGCCCCTTGGCACTATTTGGAGAGTCGGTTACCATCTCAACGAAAACATTACTAACCTCAAGAATAGTTGGTCTGAGAAAATGTCTTACCTGAAGAACAATGGGTAACTGTTCAGGGGGTTTCTTATCCTCAGAGCCATGATCAAGCCACACTTCAAATGCTGCCAATTGTTCCGTGAAAAATGGGCTCGGCTGGTTTGAGTAAGGAGACGAATAAAGTGATAGTACTGAGTGACAATACTCAAATGGCACAACAATACCAACAAAAAGTGTTGATATTTTTCAAAGTGCTAGATTATTCAAATAAAAAAACAAGTAGAAACACCTGAAACTCTGCATTAGGATCAGCAATTAATTGAGGAAGTTTGGAAAGGCAGATCTCTGCAGCCATGTCCCATGCATCCCTAACATTTAGCGAATTAAGGAAAATACAGAAAGGAGCTAATATAGAATCAGAATGACTACTAGTGTGATTAATTACCACATATGGTGTTGATGCGTGGGTGGTAACAATGGGTATGACATTGGAGAACAATTTGCTGATCGCATGATTCTCTCAGCAAGTAAGAAGTTGCGAAAGAGACTAGCAACCAAAAGATCCTGCCTGAAAAGCCTTTGGAATAGATCTGCACAGTGAAATTTTCATCATAAAAGTACTGCCCCACTGACATTAATTTTTAACTCAAATGAACTTTTGTACCATGAGGAAGAACATTCCATGCAATAGTATCTGTAATAGCAGTGAAAATCCAGTTCAACTCCCCCAGAAGAGTTTTACGGTCATTTTGCCTTCCAGGAATTTGGTCAATAAGAGAGTGGTCCAGAGAACCACAGAGTAACGATCGTTTACAAAACCTGCATAGTTTAAAGACATGTCTAGAAGTCAAGACAAAATGTCAGCCTAAATCAAAAAGAAAATTGTATAAGATCAGTATCATACAGATGCAGCAGGAGAAACTTTATGCTCTATAAACAACCAGACACACACACACAAGAGAGAGAGAGAGAGAGGACCAGTGCAGCGCCATTTTGATGGGTGTGGTGAGGCAAGCTGTAAACACATCAGCAGGAAATTCTGCGCTCTGTGGAAGAGTTTGATGAGCCTCGCAGGCAGCAAGGAGAATGCAATCCTTCAATGAAGATGAGCTAGAACTCCAGTCTAGGCGCTAAAGTAAACATGAGGAGTTATAATGAATATTAAACAGTCCAAAAATGGAAACATATAGAAAATGCATAAATTATGTTAATCTTCAAGTATCAGACTAACATACAAGAATTAGAAGGAACTAGAGCATACCTCTAGAAAAGCTTTTACGATCATTCCGGCCGCTGAGCAGTCAAAAACATAAATAGAAGGTGTTTTCAGCCATGAATCAAGGTCAGTAATAGGAAGTGGAATATACTGCGTGTAACTCTGCACCAAAATACAAAAAGGCCACTTTATTAAAGACATCTATAGATAAATAATGCAGCAACCTATGCAGTGTCTAAATAACATTCACCTTGTTAAACACCCAAATCTCTCCATTAGCTGTAGGTTTTGGTACACCATGACCATTGTAATGAAAAAGGACTCTCTCAGATCTGGCATATTTGCGACAAGTATTACAAAGCTTCTTAACTTCCTCCACTGTTGGATCCAACTGAAGCTTGTAACGAGCCTGCAAGCATCATTAGGACATGAAGATGTAAGTATCAACTATCACAATACCGGCTAAGTTAAACAGGAAAATAAGCAGCTCACCTTAGGCTGCCATCGTTCATATTGTGAGTGTAATGTTTTTCCAATAGTTTCAAGGGCTTTTGGAGGAGCCATAGAAAATGGATCTGAAAATGAAGCAATGAAAAAACTATGAGCAGATCTCAAGGCAATTGTGCCAAGTGCAATAAGAGTATTAAAATACTATCCTCTCAACAAAGATCAATCATCATGCCTCTCTAAATCTGGTATACTTTCACATTTACAAATCAACAATCATAATCACAAATATTAATAAATCAAGTTCATATCCTCCACGACCTAGAAATACAGTACCTTATGGTGTAGCCAAGGAAACTTTAAATACTCCACAACCAAACACCAATTGTTAACTTCAAACTCACAAATCAAATATTTGAGATGCACAGAATCAGCTAAAAATTATAGTTCAAAATTAGCTCCCATTTAGAAAATCCAATGGCAGTTTTTTTTAAATAGTAGGTGTCAGACAGTTTCTTTGTTGCAATCACCTCTGATTAACAATATACCCGTGTTTGGCATTCAGAAATGAAGAAGTAAGAAACAAATTTTTTTAAAAAAAAGTTTCACTGAAATGGTGAAAATATTTAACAAAAAATAGCAGTTTACATGTGTTCTAACTTCTAAGACATGTACTGACAGAGAACACAACAATTATGGAGTTGCATTCCACAAGTACAAAACAGTATCAACTGAACGCAATTATATTTTTGCTCAGCTGATTAGAAATTTCGATAAGCATATACATTTATACATATGACTGAATGTTTACCTATCCAGCACTCCATTCTTGCACAAGGGGAAATTTTAATTACATCTGGAGGATCAACACTAACGTTTAAACATAATACAAGTGCAACACATCCAGTCTTCATCTGCACCACCAAAATCATTATTAGCAAATAGCATATGAAAAATATGAACAGCTTATAAAAATAAGGAATGCCATCCAATGGTTAGACAAAAAAAAGAATAAAAAAATAGCTAAAACAACAAAAAGAAGCAAGCAGAAGTGTATGATAGACAACCAATTAAAATAGTAAGCTATTTATTGATTAGCTACTTCTAGTGAAAATAAACCACAACTGTGGCCCAAGTTACATAATACACTGGTCCTCAGTCAGATTGTAATAACTTATCATACATCTTTTTCACAAAGCTCATGGCACACACTGGGTTAGTAAAGTTTCACACAATGCTCTAGTCCAGACAAATAAACATAATCTGAAAACCTTTTAGGGGCTTAAGCTGAAGGGATAGCTTATTCTACATGAGTTTCTTTTGAAACAAGTGCTTCTACTATTGAACCAAGCGCTTCTACAGAATTCCAAACAAAATCTAGGAAAATGGAACATTTGCATTACACAATCAGACAATCACAACTCCTAAAATCAAGACAGAGGAGATTTCAAGGCTCATACTGTTCAATTGTTTTCCAGTCCATGTGTGAAAACTTCATCTTTATTATCAAAACCTCCCCCTTCCCATCCATCATGTATCTCCATTGTCATGCATTGAGACACCATATACATCTTATTTGCTAATTCATGCCATTGCAATACACACAATGTGACATGCCCCAAACCATTTCACGCTCATATGCCAGATTCGTAACAGTGGAGTCTCTTAAGTCTAAAGTTACACCAATACCTTGGGTAGCCAACTTTGCCCTGACAACATACTACCTTGATCCAGGTTTCTGTCCATTGCCCCACTCCTCATATCAAGGTTATTAAATCATAAAGTCGAGTCGAGTCGCCAAGGGGGCGACTAGTCGACCGACTAGTCTCGACTAGTCCCCAGAGTCAGGTCTACAATTGTCACAGTTATAATAAAGAAGCAAGCTGGGATTATTATACTAATACTACAACCGAAATAGCGCGTGTGGTGTACAATGAGGATCTAGGGTTATTGAGTCACTAGTATTAAGTCTCAGTCAGACCGAGCCTCTCTAGTGGGCATCAAACTTACTGATCTAGTGGGCTAGCTCCTAGTCATGCGGTTGGACATGGCCAGCTAGTCGTGGCTAGTCGTCCAGCCGCTCGACTAGTCGCTCAAGTCGAGTCAGTCTCCCTAGTCGTTCGTCATGTACCAACTGGACGACTAGTCGCCGATTAGTCGACGACTTAATAGCACTTCATATTCACTTATAGCTTCACCACCGGCAACCCGCTGGCCAAGTGGCCATAAATATCTCTTTTAGCAACATGATGCCAATCAACCACCAACAAGTATTGTCGCTTGGATAGGGGTGCAGCCTTGCAGGCATCCGATTCAAATGCAATCGTGGGTATTGGATTCAGCAAACTCTATAAAAGATTTGGGGACCTGCCTAATTTCAATTATTTTTAAAAAAATAAAACTTAATGCATAGCTGTTGATTAAAACATCATATTCAGAGCCACAGCACTTTCTATTTGTATGTGCCTAAAAGCCACCATAATCATCACAATAATGATAGGCACTGTTAGGAAAGACCAGAATAATATTGTTTACTTGCATATTTGAATTGTTATCCAAAACATACTGATAGGCAAGTTGGTGATCACCATGCTGCATTTAATTAGCCAACAATATAATGAAAAAGCATTAGTACAATAACATGACAACACCATGAACAACATTGTTTCCCTTTCGTATTAATTAATAAAGCAATGAGCCGCATGATACAGTGAAATGGCATGTCATTCATGCCCTGCTCATCAAGCCCCCAAAACTTCTCCAAACAGTTGGGAAACGAAAGGTATCAACTTGAAGCAAACAATAATCTCTGTTTCACTCTCCAGATATCAATTTCACAGCACTGATAGTCCTGCCTGCAAGACTAGAGAACAATTTCACAGCATTGAGTGTCCTGCTTGCAAGACTAGAGAACATAGCATTGCCCATTTCATGACTTCAGAAACCCCATTACATCTGAAAGTGTCATAATCAAATCGTAATTCGTAAACCAAAAATGGTAAAAGATACTACTAAATTTGCCGCTAACATGCCTACTTAACCCAAACAGTAGATGCCCCTATTTTCCTTTTTTTTTTAGCTCGGTCAACTAAGCGTGCTGCTAACTAAAAGCCTATGAATCCTCCAGAGGCCCACATGCACCGAATCTAATGAACGATCGAACAACCGGAGGAGTATCAGTAGCAAGAGCAGCTACAGGTGCTACATCAATTACCCGGTCCTTGGGACGCCATTTGGAGACTAGCCCGCTCGTCGAGGGCCCAGCCGCCGCCACAGCCTCGTCGAACCCCTCGTGGCGCTGCTCGCAGAGCACCACCACCTGGGGCAGGTAGGCCACCGGCGCCGCCTTCTCCTCATAGGCGTCCCTCCTCGGCTCCGGTCCATTTGCAACAGGGAGCTCATCAACGTGGTTGGGGCGGTGATTGGGCACGGACGCCGAGGGCGCGGCCGACGACGAGGACGCCGGGGGCGCGGCCGACGACGAGTGCACGAGCCTGGACGCCATGAGATCTCCCAATGCCATCTACGCTAGCTCTCTCCTCCCCGTCGTCGTCACCCCGCAGCCATCACGAGGTGGGGCAGCGAGCCTCTCCACCTACATCGATCGAATCAGCCGAGCGTGACGAATTCGAAGGAGAAAAAAAGTCAGGTCGCGGGGGATGAAACGCAGGCAGGGATTGGGAGGTGGTGGTTGGGGAGGGGTTTAGGGTTAGGGTTCGGAGGGGGCGGGACGCGGCGGCGGAGTGGGGAGGAAGGAAGAGGGAGAAACCAAGGCCAAGGCGAGGAGAGAGAGACGGGGAGAATAATACTATAAAAACTGGAAATTGGATTCTCCTCTCTTTTCCAATTTTTTTTTCTAGTTTTGGGAGAGCGCATGAATGAGATGCGCAGGCTCGTCGCCGTGTCTCTCTGTATGTTTCTTGCTTGACTCTGCAGTTTTCTTTCCTTTGCTTTCAAAAGTATAAATCTACTACAATATAAATCAATATTCAAAGTTCCATTCTGAGAACCATATCAATATTCAAAATGATATTCTTTTTGTAAGTGGATGGAATATTTTTTTAAAAAAAAGTATAGTTGCATGATCTAGCACCGTAATAACCGCATGCCCTGAAATAGATTTTTCAGCAAAGCTTAGCTTTGGAAATTGCAAAGCAATAACAAATTAACGTAAAAGAGCTTTGCACTGAAAGAGCTTCACAATTATGCACAGTATAGTATGAGTAAAGAAACATCGACACATATGATCGATTCTTGTCTCAGATTAGATTGGTAACATTAACACATGTCAAGCAGAACACACACCCACATACAGGGAGGCAATGGATGCTGCATTTCAGTAGTATGCTGTCATCTACTAGGCAATGCAAGATGGTAGATTCAGAGACACCCTGGATGACTGACACCACACATACGCACTCGCAGGTACTCTCCAGATTTGGTGTGCCCCAAGAATCGGGGCCTCCAAATGTAGTGATAACATAGGTAATAATATGTCATGTAGATTGCCAGGAACTTGAGGTAGGAATCATCATGATTCCTGTGAACCTGCATCTCTATTTCGATGCACTTTTGGCCACTGTCAACCAATGTCAGCTTGGCACCCACTCAGTCCCCTCTACTCCATTGCGCATCCTTATTAAGTGATTGCTAGCCACTATAATTGTTCTATTTAGCTAGTTCTCATTTTTTTTTCCCCAATGTTAAACAACCAAAATACGGATTACCCAAGTTTGGTCGCATTGACCAAATGGTTTGTTGCCAATATTTTGGTAAGATGACCAAAAATCGATGACCAAATTTTGGCACACATAGATATATTTGGTATTTACTGGGCAAGAACCGAACAAGCCTTAACTCTGCATCAGCCTTAAGAATGCTGTTGTGCTCCCAAGGTCTTCAGCCCAAAAACAACTGTCTCAGCTTGTCTTGTTTGTATATTACTGCAGGTGCAGGTGCAGCTGTCCCATAGAAAGAGTAGTATCAGGTGTTCATTCGAGAAAATTACATGTGCAATACTTACTTTGTATTTTGGAATGTAGTTGAATTTTCAGCTCTCTCGTGACCACATGAGTTTCAATCTGTTTCAGAATCTGATTCTTGACTAGAACCAAGCTAAGTTAATTAATAACAACTCTAGTGTACAAACAAAGCCTGTAGAATTGTAGGCAGATCTTCAACCAGGCAATGCAGAGATGGTATCGATACCTGGGCAATTACCTCTTTATATTTTTTTCTGCTTTCAGTTCCCAGGACAGAATCCCATGGCTGGCAGCAATAAAAATGTTGGTGCAGGAAAGCGGTGGCCCATACATTCTGCAATGGTGACTGTAAACTTTTTCTCTGGGGCACACTGGCACGGAGTCAGGCACAGAGCAACAATAGGAGAAGAGAAAAGAAACACCTGCAAGCTAGCTGTTCACAGGTAGGAACATATGGATGGACTCAGTGGTCATGTGTGGTCATAGGAGACTTGTTGTACCTTTTGGCGCATGTTCTCCTGCTCTTCTTCTCTTCTCTCTTCTTTCCTGGTCTTTAACCGTGTTGATCTGTGTGCCAGCATACTTGCATGATCTCTGGAAGAAGCTGCCCTTTCTGAGAGAGAAGTGGCGAACTTTGTCATCCACTGAGGGAACTGTATTTACAAGAGACAGGAGAGGTAATTCTTGTAGTAAAAGAAAGGACAAGTACATGCATGCCCAAAGTAAAATAAGTCTCTAGTTGTACATGCATGCCCAAAGTAAAATAAGTCTCTAGTTGTTCTTTTGACAGTAAAACTGTTAACGAGAGCCACCGAGGTAGCCATGTAATGACAATGCCTCAGAAGCCAGAAGCAACCTATCTAATAGATCAGATCTAATGTCTCATTTCCTCCATACACTTTCATCTGCCATTTATAGCATGAAGGAAATGAGCGCACATGAACATGCACCTATCTTATAGATCAGATCTAATGTATCATTTCCTCCATACACTTTCATCTGCCGTTTATAACATGAAGGAAATGGCAGCACATGAACATGCCCAATTTGTGCTTAACTTGTAAAGTGCAGTTGCATTATACACCTTCTAGTCCATATGCCCTAACTTAGGTACATGAACGGTGTGTAGAGTAAAAACACCTACATATCTGTACTATGGATAGTTAGTTGTATAGGGAATTACCCAATAAAGATTTTTGCCCATTTGCTGCAAAAATATGGGCCATGGCTTTGTCCCATTTCTTAGCCCTCTTTTGCTACCAACCTTTGTCAACAGACACCATGGAGCACTTCAGAATGGAGACTTCATCGTGGGGGCCTAACAGGAGCTATTCTGAACATCATTGCTTCATGCTCTGCAGAAATTAATGCACTTAAGTACAAAGATGAATACCCATTCATGTAAAAAGACAAAAAAAAAAGATGAATACCTTGTCTTCCTAAAAGTGGACAGACGATGAGCAGATCGCTCCCCTTTGTATATAGCACCAAACCTTTTTCTCGAACACGCAGGAGAACTGCGCATCATTATATTAAAAAGAGCAAAGGAGTCTAAAAAGACTCTTACAAACCTCACCAAATAGGCGAGGCTAAAAAAAAGGACAAAACGCCCAAAAAACAAACACAACACCTAAGACCAAATGAAACAAAGGCCTTTGGCCCCCGCCATACACCACAGTTTGGCCTCATCTCTAATATCTTGCAAAACAATGCTGACATTGGGTGAGACACCGTCGAAAATGCAACTATTCCTATGCTTCCAAATCCGCCAGGCCACCAGCACGACCAAAGAATTAAAGCTCTTGCGCCGCTTCCTAGGAACTTGGTGCAAAGCTTGATGCCACCAAGAGGTGAAAACCAAATCATCAGGACCTGGAGTTAACTGCGCTTCTTTAATGCCAACAATAGATAGTGCCCTTTCATGAATTCTAGCTATTTATTGAAAACAATCTGTATCCGAATACAAAGTTCCATACATGCTATCTGTAGTTTCCAAGCCTGTCTTGTACTTAATCCCTGCGTTATATCTCCGTTTCTATATTTCAGGAATAAGCTCAAATCGGACATTGGGGATGAATACCATGCAACATGACCACTATAGAAAATCATACAATATCAGGAAATTTAAAGAAAGAAAAAGGAAATACTTCCAACATTGCCCTTTCCACACTCAAGATTCACCTGATATGTAAGATCACTCATAAACTCAGCTTTGCTCGTTCTTTTGCCAAAAAAGCAAGGGGTTGTCCAGCCTTCAGAGTTTAGGCCAATTAGCTTATTTCACAGCTTCTCCAAGCCTGTCGCCAAGCTGCTGGCCCTCAGGTTGCAGCCACACATGAACCATCTAGTGGACATCAACAAGAGTGCTTTCATCAAGGGGCGTTCAATTCACGATAACTTTAAATCCAGGGAATGTAGCTATGATGAAACTCGCATCCTCCCATGTAGCATCTTCTGGAGATAGATTCTGCCAATGAATGAGCCACTGAACTACAACTTCTCCTTGCCTGGGCACCATTCTTAGATCTATAATAGCAATTGGTTTAGTCTTAACTTTTCCATCCTGTCCCACCAGAGGCACAAATGGCAGAGGTATGACATGGGCTCCGAGATGCTTCTTCAGTTGGCTAACGTGAAATACAGGATGTATGGCTGTTCCCTCTTGCAGATGCAATTTATAGGCAACTCTACCAACTCATTCTTGAATTCTGAATGGCCCATAATATTTAGCCCTTAGTTTCAGAGATCCTCTCAATCTAAATGCATTTTGTCAGTACGACTGTATTTTTAAGTAGACCATATCTCCTACTTGAAATTGCTTCTCAGATCTAAGTTTATCAGCGAAGTACTTCATTCAGGCTTATGCATATTTCCCTTCAATTCTGCCAACATCTTCTCTCTTTCTCTGATTGTAACTCGGGTTTTTGTTGAAATGTTACCTGGGACAGCAATTTCCCCCACTTGCAATGGTGCATATCCATATAAAGCCTAGAATGGGGACATTTTCAAGAAAGTATGATAGGATGTGTAATACCAGGCTGTTGGAAGCCATGTATACCACTCTCTTGGTTCTTGAAAAGTCATACTCCTTTCTCTTGATTCTTGAAAAGTCATACTTCTTAAGTAAGATTCAATGCATTGATTTACTCGTTCGGTTTAGCTGTCAGATTGGGGTGGTATGCTGAACTGAATCGTAGTGATACCTTAAGGGTCTTGAATAATTCCTGGTAGAGCCTGCTAGTGAAGATTCGGTCCCTATCCAATATGATGGCCATTGGCATGCCATGTAGCTTGAAGATATTGTCCATAAATAATTGGATAACTTGCTAAACAGTGTAGGGGTGTGACATAGCAATAAAGTGTGCATATTTAGTTAGGAGTAAAGTCCATTACCGGTCCTTAAACTTTTTATGCTGTGTTATCCCGGTCCATAAACTTTAAAGTATGTCATCTCGGTCCTTAAACTTTCAAAGTGTGGCAATTTCTTTAGAAAGTCTATGGACCGGGATGACACAGCATAAAAAGTTCACTGCTACAACTACATAGGATATTGTCACACTTTGAAAGTTTAAGGACCGGGATGACATACTTTAAAAGTTTATGGACCGGGATGACACAGCATAAAAAGTTTAAGAACCGGTAATGGACTTTACTCTTTAGTTAATCTATCAACCACCACCAGTATAACCTTCTTGCCTTTTGATTTCGACAACCCTTCAACGAAGTCTATCGAGATATGGGTCCATGCCATGTCGGGTATCTCCAAAGGGTCTAATAGCCCAGGTTGAAGAATATTCTCCGATTTGCTAAGCTGACACACAGGACATTCCGCCACGAACTTTTCCACATGTTTCTTAAGTTTCGGCCAATAAAAGCTCCTTTTAATCCTGTTGTAGGTTGCCCTTTGGATAGAATGGCCCCCCAATAGACGATTCATGAAAGGTCTGCAATAGTTCACGCCTAAACTCTATCTTTCCCCCCACATACATTATGTTTTTGTATCTGAATACTCCATTGACTAAGGTGTAAATATTTCCTTCATGGCCACCTGTTTGTATCCTTTTTAACAGAACTGCACAATATGCGTCCTCTTCATAGCTGAGCTTGAGGTCCTCCACCCAGTTGGGAGTTAGAGTAGTAATAGCATTCAACTCTTATTGAGGTTGTTCTTCTTTTCTAGATAGTACATCAGCCGCCTTGTTTTCTTTTCCCCTTTTGTATTCAATCTGGTAATCAAACTCTAGCAATCTCAATAATAATTTGTGTTGTATTCCTTCTATAAGTCTTTGAGTGGTGATGAATTTCAGACTTTCATGGTCTGTTTTAATAATAAGAGAACTTCCAATTAGATTATGCCTCCATCTCTTGATCGCTTCTAGAATAACCATAGCTTCTTTCTCGTAGATGGACTGTGCTACGACTTTGGGTCCTAACGCTTTGCCGAAATAAGCCAATGGCCTACTATTTTGCATGAGAACCGCTCCTATTCCATCTCCACTTATGGGGATCGCCCCCGCCCCCTATGGGGATATTCCCCGCGGCCCCTACCTTCACGGAGGAATTGCCACCCCTAAGTACAACCGCAATGCACAATCTCATGAAGTAAGCGCATATGCATATCTAGATGCTAAGCCAATACTATAGAAGAGAAAAATTTCTTAGCACTGATGCTAAGAGATGGGGGAATGAGTGCTAAGCCTAGATTGCATATCACCGAAGCAAACCTTGGCGGCTAATGTTATATCAGAAAAAGTCGATCCTTTAGTGCCTATAAATGATGATAAGGATTTGAGTAAAAATAACTAACAATGTCATGTTAAAGGAATGTGCGTGCTCTTTAGCCACATGCATTTGCACACCACACAGCGAGAGAGAGAAAAAAACCCCAGCGGTGGACTCTTGGATCAAACGCAAACAGCTAGGCACAGAGTAGCACCCCTCTTTCAGAGATTATGTTCTAAGGTGCTGTATCTTTTAGTTTTTGGCTTAAATGACAATACAGTGTTACTGTTTTTTAGGTATTCATTTTTAAAAATAAAAATAAAAAATAAAAACAATGTTATATGTCTATAGGTAATGCAAAAAGAAAAAAAAGGAAAAACATATTAAAAATCCAGTGAGTTTCAAAGGTTTTTTGATTTCCGAAAGCCAGAGGCCATCCCGGAACGGAGCCTGAGACGTGGGTGGCTCCGTGTCACGTCGTATCCTCTCTTTATTAACAAGCCAGCCATCTTATCTGGTGGGCTACAAAGATTAGCAGCAGCTTCACCACAAAGTGTTATTGACGTCGAAACAACAAAACTTGCTTCTATAAACAAAACCAGATCATCAGCTATCTAAGAGCTTCAGATTCCACCAAGGCAACAAACAGTAAACGAACAAAAATTCGCTAACAACACATGTAACAAACAAGAATCTTATCCAGCTGAGCTGCGATGGCGACTCTTCCAAGTTCCCTACGGAAATTTCCCAAGAATGATTCCTCCTCGTAATGCAGGGAATATCTTATCATACACTACTACACAAAAACAAAATATGACCAATGTTTAGCAAGTCAATCAAGTGCTCATCTAACAGCGGGATTAGCAATACCATTCCTTCCATGACCAACATAAAAAAGATTAAAAGTTTATCTGAATCTATCTCATCGCCAAACATTACACCCAGCTCAAACACTAGCCTTCCCCATATTACCCACAGCACACAATTCTCTATCGCCAGTATTCAGCTTCATCATCTTCTTCCACCACTTCCTTCTCGTACTCGGAACCAGAACGGTCTATGTCCGCGAAAGGTTTATCACCATTGGCATCATCATCCTCATCCTCTGATGGCTCTTCAGGGTAATCATAGAGTGGATTATCTTCGGCTGCATATTCAACATGGAAAAGCTAAGATAATTTAAAATAACAAAGAATCTTACAAATTAATCTTGGAAGTAGAATGATTGTACAATTACCATTTGAATCATCTGTATCATACGGATAGTCATCATCATTGTAACATTCATCATCATCATCATCCACTTGTAACCTAGTGCAAGAAGACCGTTTAGACTTCAGACAGCATTCCCACAAAAGAATGAAACAGAGTAACACACGTGAGTCAGAATTACAGTGGATATGGAGCTGCTGATGTGTCCTCCATGTTTGTATCATCGGCTTCTTTGACGGTATATATGTCATAAACATCTGAATCTGCTCATCAGGAAAAAAATAGTCTCATCAAAATTAGTACTGGAGCAAAAATGCTCACAAAAATTATATCATGAATTTCAACTAAAAAAATTCTGGGTGGGTAGCTACCCCCATGGGCAGCCAGATATTTCCCATCATGCATTATTGGAGTTTGCTATCACACCAAGGATCTCAACTCTTTCATATAGCTTGTTCGAAATTTCGACCTACATGGATCTAAAAGGGAGATAATTACAATGGACTTAGTTGTGCACAGATTGCAGCACTAAAGCTGTTTGAACTATATGTCTAGAAGTGTTTGGTGAGTAAAATAAAACGCTCCATAGTGAGAACTGTGCAAGGAGTGGAAGAATACATTTCTGCTGTGGATGCATTTGTTGGAAAGGTTTATACTCAGCGTCCACGACAGCCAGCTGGGTCGGCGACAACTCTTGGATGGAATATAGTGGCGGCTACGGCAATAGAAGACATTGCGGCTGAATATGGAGAAGGAGAGGATTCAGTGCAGGCGGCAACAGAGGAATAGAGATAAGTATTAGGCAGGGTATTATCTTATATTTGGAAGTCCTTATTAGTATTAGTATGATATCTATATTAGGTAATTGAAGATGTGTGCTATCTATTAGTAGATTCCTTTGTTAGAAAGGCTCCTGATATATAAAGGAGACTAGATGCTATTGGAAGGGGCAATAAGAGATCAATTCCCAAAACAGTCGGCTTGATCAGTGTAGAAAGATTGGAGCAAATCACCACACAGCCAAAGGCAGGGGTGGCATTCTATTAATAGGCCAATAGGCACAATTACAGGAGATTACAATCCTCAATTAGAGGAGCTATTCTAGGCTAATACTATTAATTCTAATAATCAGAGCCCTGACCGCAAGGGTCAGTGGCGATCTGCGCCTCCCTATCCTTCTACCCTACCCAGCCATATCATCTTTGGTATCAAAGCCACTCCTTTCCCACGCCCCCACGCCTCCCTACTCTACGCCTCCTCACCTCCGGCTCCATGGATCCTTAAGACAAGAAGTTGAGCGACATCTGGCAGATGTTGGAGAAGATGAATCTGACCATCGAAAGAGTTAACAACCTGGAAAAAGTTGTTGACAGGATGCAATCCAGCTAGGAGGGCTCGGGCTGCAGCAAGAACGGGATACGTTGGCGCACCATGGCAGGAAGGGGAAGAAGCAGCCGCCTGCCGAGGAGTTCCACAATTTCACAAATTGGCGTTCCCGGTTTTTGATGGCAAGGAGGGTATTATCTTATATTTGGAAGTCCTTATTAGTATTAGTATGATATCTATATTAGGTAATTGAAGATGTGTGCTATCTATTAGTAGATTCCGTTGTTAGGAAGGCTCTTGATATATAAAGGAGACCGGATGCTATTGGAAGGGGCAATAAGAGATCAATTCCCAAAACAGTTGGCTTGATCAGAGCCTTGACCGCAAGGGTCAGGGGCGATCCGCACCTCCCTATCCTTCTACCCTACCTAGCCATATCAATTTCACACTAACCCAATTCTACTTTCTTGTTTCTCATTAGAGAACTGAATTAAAAAAAAGAATTAACAGCTTAAGCCTTGGCAGGTTCAGACATGAATCAACAGACAGATGAACATCTATGTTTCTAATAAAAATCTAAATCAAAATTCCAGATTTTGAACAACGTCCTAAGGCAAGAAGCTTACAGACCTTCCGACTGTGCCAGAGAAATAATATCTGATTCAATTTCTTCAGCAGCCGATGGCAAGTGTTCTCGTATAAGCGGAAGAAAGTTACATAAAATTGCACCCTCTTCAAAAGAGGTAATCCTGCAGAGAACATCATAAGAAACCATGCAAAATTACACCTTTTTGTTTTTAGAAGAACTGATAAATTATCACAAAGCCAAACTTGCCGTGGTTCTGTTGGATGCTTCTCGCCATCAGAATCTACTTGGACAGCATCATAAAGATGACATAATTCTCTCAGCGATTCATCAGCTTCATTCTTATCTCCTTTCCGACTCCTCCATATTTGTGCAAAGCGAGCATTTCTTCCCAGATCCTATAAAGGGTCAATGAACAAAACCATGCATAACAATGTGGGAACAGAAAACCAAGGCATTACCCCATATCTTTACTGGATGTGAAGAAAATAAAATACCAGACAAAGAATTTCTATTCTCAAGAAAGTTGAGTAATAATACTGCCCTCACGAAGATCTGAACTCCTAACATAAGTAAAAAGCCAAAGAAGAATGGAGAAGTAGCAACAGCATAGAATAGAAAACAATTAAAGACATACTACAGCATCATTTTGGGATGTATCTCCTGTGCTCGTCAAATATTCATCCATTAGAGTATGTGCGACCTAACTTAGCAACAGAGTATGCAAAAGATAGAAAGTACAGAGAAGTATTGCAAAATAAAACACAATTTGACCCTCAATCCATAGAAAAGGAAAACATTTCACATATTAATAATCATGTATGAAATGCATATAAAATTATTGCCCAGATTAGAGCTTGTTGTCTAAAAAAATATTGCCCAAACCCTTGGTTTTCTCCTATAATTAATTATACCCTCGATTTACAACACATTTCCTTGATCTACACTATCCATCCAATCTAGTGCATAGTTAGTACCAACTAAACTTCAGCATAAGATAACTACAGTCAGAATAATAGGACAGGCATACCTCATGCCTCTGTCTGGCTGCTGAACGTAGCTGGTCTTTTTTCTGTTGGCACAAAAAGGGACCATTTTAGCATCTGAACAAGTAAATTCATATCGAATTTTCAATAGAAAGATATGGAAAGTGCTGCTTGTCACATCACAGTTGATATTATCAGCAGAGGATCTTCCAAATGCTCAAGGAGAAAATAAAAGGAGGGTTCAATTATTAACATGATCCCCGGCCCCCAGGGAGACCAGCGAATAGTAACAATACAATAATTAATTAGGTAAATACTTTGAAAATTTTCACTTACTTTGTCTTTCTTGATTCTGTCATTCCACTCCTTTGTCTTGCTCTTTATCTCTTTGGCGTTCGAGTCAGTACGCTAAGAAAAGAACAAATGGAATTATATTCTAAAAAAATCTTATGCAGTTCTCTAGAACAACTACTGTTGATCCATTGTGCAACCGTGTATGTATGCATAACAGGAACTAATTCCTGCTCCATACAGGTAGAGTACAACTGGCAGCATTTTTTCTAACAATTTCAAAGAAGCTTTTCAGCTGCAGTATGTCAAACACCAAAAGGCAATAAAAAATGTCATGATCAGTACTAAGCTCTGTAGAGTTCCCGGAGAAGTAAAATAGCATGAGGCCCTGTGCAGCGGGAGATATCTTTGAATAGTAATGGCATATCAACTCTACTCAAAACGCAAATAGAGCAGCGATTCTGTCATGCAAGGGTGCCAAAAGTTGGATGCTAAACCAGCTTAACATGAAAGAAATAAGAAAAGAACTAATGAAAAGGAACAATACCAAAAGAGAGTGCAAAACATCTTCAACAGCTTCAGAATGATGTACTGTATCAATGTGTTGGACAAGAAGCTTCTTAACTCGTGGTTCCTCTGAAGCTGTAGGCAAAGCAATGAAGTGAAACTTTCTGCAGGTGAACGAGGTGACAATATTTGTGGTCTATCTAGTTGTTGAGGAATGCGTATGTGATATCAGGATCTGCACAGTATCACACTCGTACTATCTTTCGGCGAGGTTTTGCATAGACAATTGATGGTGTGTTAAGGTTAATAGTGCACAACCATCCGTAACAGGAGCTGTTTGGTCCATACCTTTAGCAGTGGAGGAGGGTTCGGAGATGGAAATGCTCGAGAAATCGAGCATGGCCTTCTTCACGGGCCTTTCATTAATCTCTAGCCCTTAAAAATGACAGAAAAATTATCTTTGCCTAAAAATTCTTCCTTCCTCACTAAAAAATCTGAAGAAAAAAGGGGGAGGAGCAATGGGAAAGAAAAGGAGGGCTGGAGGAGCGCTCACAGAAAGCGTCAGGCCGGGTCTGGGAGGGCTTGCGCTTGACCCGGACGACGATAGGTTTCTCCCGCGCCTCAGGTGCCGAGGTGGAGGCGTCTCCGGCGGCCTCCGCCGCAGACGCCATCGCCGGCGAGGTAGGGCTACAGTTCTCGGCCGGAGAAAGAGAGGGGCGACTTTAGGATTCGTGCGGCGATGGAGAGAGAGACGAGGAGGTTTTAACCTCGAGGAGAACTTCAAGATTCGTGCGACGACATCGTGCGGCCGAGAGCTACTGAGGCTGAGGCTTGAGCCCGGACACGCGGACAGCGGCCAAGCTCCATCAATGGCGACCACTCCTTCGCTCGCTACCTCCTCCTTTCCCTATCCATGTCCCTCTCCTCCATTCTCCAAAACCCTAAACCCCTCCTCCAAATGTAAGCCCCCTCTCCTTTCCGTTCCCCTCTCCATCCTCACCAGCTAATTTGGGCCATCGGTATCAGACTAAAAGGGATGATGCAACCACTGTCATCCAAAGAGAAGAGTGGGCAAAGTCAAGACAAGATGTGGAGAAGCATTTCCGACTTTGACTACTCGAATTGGTTCTGAAGAAATGGTTGTCAAAGTTCATTGATGCAGATAAGAACAATACGGAGCGATTGTTTTTTTGGGAGGGCTGCTGCTGCTTATGTTAGAGCAAGCAACCGTGGTGATCAAGTGAGAGTGGCCATATTTGAAGTCGATAGATATGATGTGTGTTGGTAAGTGAAATCTATAATCTATGTGAATGCACTACCTTGTTGAGCAGCTAATGAATGTGGTACTTGAGGTCCTTTTTGTCAAATTACTTGAGGTCCCCTGTGTAATGACGAGCTAGTTAGATTCGAATGCGTAGAGGCTACCGGCAAAAACATGGGAGAATAGTACTTGAGCTCCTGTTTTTTGCCGACATACCGGGCGGCATGTGACTTTGGGAACGACGAAGCCACGAATTGATCTCAAATTTATATGCAGACATGCAAATCCAGCTCCAGATTCAGATGAATTGTGAGCCTCTCCCATGCACGGATAGAACCAGCCAGCCAGCTCACCATGATCGAGCTTCTTATATAAGTATACGACACTGATTGAATTGCCTTGATCGATTTCTGATTCTGTCGTCGGTGCAACTTGACATGTTATAATGCGTGTGTGCAAGGGCATCGATATCTCATCTCGATATATTGGGAGAAATGCCAAATTAACCTTCAAAAGAGGAATCATATGATACCAGGCCTGATCATGATGAAGAGAATTTTTGTTCGCTTGCTCCTCAAACTGCTGTAGATGGATCGATGACAGTAACATATAAAACATGTTTCTATTTTTTTTAGTGAAATCTCCAAGTGGTCATATTTTTTACGTATGTTTCTCAAATGATAGAACAGTAGACAAAGCCAATGAATTCCGAAAGGGCAAAAAATGTTGAATAATAATAAAATTAGGGGTGTTGCGAGAATCGAACTCGCGACCTCTCGCACCCGAAGCGAGAATCATACCACTAGACCAAACACCCGAATTGAAAATTTCTTTATTTCTTTTATATATGTGCCAAAATCATGCAAAAGACGTAGATCGGATCCCTCGTGCCTGCACAGTGCACACAGCTATGACGCCGTCTTTTTCTTGTTAAGGGTGGCTGCTGCTTAGCCGGCAAGCCCCGACGGGTAAGGAAAACGATGCGCCGGTTGTCGGGGATTATAGGTAGGGTGCTAATGGGTTAAAACTCAATCTAAAATAAACCTAATCCTCATTTAAAGAAGTTTAAAACCCCACCTAACTTAACCTAAAGAACAACCTAACCCATACGATATTTCCAGCTAATCCAACCCACATGGTTAAAATGGGTTGAAACCCATTTTCAACCCATTTTAAATCCACTACCAACCCACTCTTTACTAATCTACTACATGCACGTGTATTTATAGAAAACTTTTGAAAAAATTCGATATTTAGAATTTTTAACTTACGTTCACACCATAAAAGTTTCACAAAATTTCCTAAAATTTACCATAAATAATTTCAGGTATAAAGACGATACTTTGTTTGTCTATAGCTGTTTGTTAGCTTTTTGGTGTAATTAAATTAAAAAGGTTATATCATTACAGACAATCTAAATGGATAAGAGGAAAAAAGACAAGGTAAAAAAGGATAAAAAAACCATAAAAAGGCAAAATTAAGAAACTAGAAATTAGAAGTTAGAAGCTGAAGCTCTAATAATAAGCTGTACTATATAGTGCAGTCAATTGATCGATCAGCTTAATCCAAATGAAGTCCATTGGAATATTTATCCGGCCTTGTAGCCTTTCCTAATCTACCAGCGCATGTACAATAGATTGACATCAGTGGTTTATAAAAAAGGATGCCACATATCAAATTTATGCTGATACGTAGGAGAGAAGAGATGATGGAGTGATAGAAGAGGTTGTCTGTTGCTGCACAGGCGATCTATTAGCATGAACTAATGCACTTATAAACAATGTCATACCTATTATAGAGAGCTTGTCTACTCGCAACATGATTTGTGGAGCCGATAGAGTATAGACGACAATTATCTATTCTATTGTAAGTATTGTCTCTAGTTTTTCTAGTAGATAATGTAGAGGGCTACACTAGTGCGCCAGCCGTGCATGGCCTAGTGGTGTAGCACCTCGTCTCTATGGTTGATGAATATAGTTTGATACCCACGAATCGTTGTTGGGTTATTTACGTGGATTTTCTACTGTAAAATTCTACAATTTAAACTTGTGACATATAAGTTGTAAGCATTAAAATGACTATGCCAACCAATCTATAATGCCAGTGCCAGAAGAACAATTCATTCAAATACTACTTAACCTAGTAGATGGCGAAGCAGCACCAATTAATCGACAATATCTACGAGGCTACATACCATCGATCTTTGCATGTATGCATGCAATATATGATACAAGTATGTATTAAAGTTTTTAGAGAGATGGCGCTGTGGGATATGATGGGATGGGATGAGAGGAGAACCCGTGAAGATTCTGATAACCCTTCGCTTTTGGGTTTTATCTAATTTGATTTCTAATTTCAATTTGAATTTCAGATTCAAATTTTGTTCAATTCAATTTTCATTTTGCCTCGGTTCTTGATCCATGATTTTTATTTTCATCATTGAATTGCCAGGCAAAAAAAATCCAAATCAAGATTCCGAAAAATTCCAACAGCACCAAAAAGAAATAAAAAGCTTTAAATTTTCACAATTTCAGTCTTTTCCAAACATGGAATGTCACCCATTTAATGCTATATATCACTCTCTTTTGAGATCCGTTACAACGCTCGGACACGGATCACCTTACTAGTGATCTAATATATACTAGGTAGATCTATCCGTGGGTTTAGCGAGCAGCGCCCTCGTGATCTCGACGCACAAGCTAGCGTTCCTGACGGCGAAGTCGTCGTACTCGGGGGAGAACACCACCTGCTCCGCGTGCTCCACCACCGTGTCCATGGCGCGCTCCTTGAGCGCGGCGCTCGAGGCCAGCTCCGCCACCTCCAGCGTCCGCAGAACGTTACCCGGCTCCACGGACGCCGCAAGCCGCGCCTCGCAGGCCCGCCCGAGGAACGGGACGTCGTACTTGTCGGCGGCGACGAGGAGGGTGTGCAGGTGGCGCTCCGTGCACGCGCCATTTAGGGTACCGCTGTAGAGGAAGGCGAGGAACTGCGAAAGCTCGCCGTGGTCGAGCTCCGGGAGGGAGATGGAGTCGCCGGCGGGGGCCTTGCAGTCGTCGCCGGAGAGGGTGTGGCGGAACACCTCCGACCTGGCGGCCTGCATGCATGCATGCGCAGTTGGGCTTAATACGAAATCCGTAACTGGGCCGAAAAAAGCCCATGAGAATGAATCGGTCGGGCTCACCAGGATAGCTTTGTGGGCTGGGATTGGGGGCCCACTGCCGGGTTTGACGACGATGTCGGTGTGGATCCCCTGCTTCCACGCCCACGGAAAGCCTTGGTCAAGGAACGCCGCCCTCTGCTTCGTCTCCTCCTCCCTCCCTCTCATCTCCTTCACCTGCTCCCATGCATCTCCCATCCCCTGCATTTCATTCGAACACAGAGAGAGAGGGAGAAGAAAATCTGTTGGTAAAATACTTCAGTGCCATTATTATCTACTGCTTAAAGTGTACAATTTGCATATGGAGACTGGACAAAGGCATATGTGTAGTTCTGAATTTTGCTCCGTATTACTGGTGAATATTATATATATATATATATATATATATATATATATATATATATATATATATATATATATATATATATATATATATATATATATATATATATATACACACACACACATACATACATACATACATATATACGATGATGCATGCTCCGTATTCTCTAGCCTGAAACTTTATTCATAGTTACTTTTGAAGGTTCGGTATTTAGTACTGACTACTGAGAAGGCAAGCATAACAACCGGCACAAGGCACCTTTATTTCCTCATACCAGAGATGACATTCAACAAGAACCTACCGAACATTGCATAGTTTTTAATAAATGGAAACCACCAACTGTTAAAGAACACCGGTATATGTAGCAGCTGCTGAAAACAAACTTTAAGCATTGATCATGAAACTTTTGTCAACATCATTCCCAACAAACCTTGCAGTTCAAACGTACAACTCTGTGATTGAGGCATGCAGCTCACCAATAACCCAAAACAATATTGACAGCAAACCACACGTCAATGAACCTAAATAATGTAGTGCATCAAGAGTTTATCTTGCATTACATGCGGGTTTAATTCCTGTTATCAATTCGTTCTCTACCTATATTGCTCTACTGAAAATCACTCAAGATATTCAATGGAAGCATACAATTGAGACATATAACTCATGAAACCTTTAAGGAATTAAGCTAGGAGCTCTTGCCTTGGTTGAGCTGCTGGGCTTAATCAATCCACGGGGCTTCACCAAGCCATGGTCGTCGGCACGCTCATCGTTGCTGAAGAAGGAGATGATGGCCTTGGCACCTTCGTGGCAGGAGGAGCAGACGGTGTTCCTTGGAAGCCTGTAGATGGAGGCCATGGGGCTGCAAATGCAGCAATCCATGCTTCTGCTGTCGCTGCCTCCTTGCCTTCCTTTGCCTCCTTCTCCCTTTGGCTTGGCAATGATGTTAACAACAAGGTCGCCATTGTTATGTGCCGCGTGAGGCTATAAAGATGTTTGGGGAAGGGAAGAGGATGGTGTGTTGCTATTTCTTTTCTAGGACTAGTATATGTGGTGGTTGCTAACTAAGACAGGCAGAGGAATTAATTAAAATTCCCCTCCTCCTTTTAGGCTTGGTTTTCATAATGGTATGAATAATGTGAAATTCATGAATGTAGTTGGTGCATGGGCACTTGATTTGTTTCAGTACATTGACTAAACTGACCTCTCCTCTTTGATTTCAAATGAACCGATTACCTGACCATTAGTGTACAAGAAACAATCATTCTCAATAAAGCAACTGAAATTAAGATTGCAGTTCCTACCAGAATAAAAGAAAGCCTTGTCAGTAAAGTAAGCGCAGACATTGGCTTTTGGGATTTTTCTTTTAATGGAAGCTTAGGTACAATTGTCTAAAGTTGGCTTACTGTGTACCAAAAAGAGCCTGTTCATGGATTGTGTACAGTACATTTTAATGCTAGGGTTTATGGCAGAATTAATGCAAAATGAAAAGCTTATCAGAAAAAAAAGTCATCTCTAAAAGATTACTGATTTTTTTTGAACGGGGCTAATAGATTACAGATGACAAAGTACTGCTACTATATTTCGTTATGTTTTAATGTTTCCTTTTGAGTTCAGAAATTTGTATGCTCCTTTCTGAAAAAGGGCAAAACAAAACGTCTGTGCAATCTTAATTTTTGCAGTATTTTTAACAAACACTCATGTAATGGTGAGCTACATAGCAGATACATCTTCTTAGAAGGATATGAATACTGATATAGAAGAACAGGCAGCTGAAAAATGGAGTTGGGGGACAATACTGTCTTTTCCTCTCAAGATATGACTAGACATCGGAAGAGCATAATCTGATATAAAATCAGACAATATGATGATTAGATGATTATATAATGTATGAAAGAATCATGGGCCAGAGGTTGAGAGGGACTTTCCAACCTCAAAGAAGACATTAGGGAAACTGGAAAGAGATGTTGGAGGATTGAAGGGTGGCACGGCTAGGCTATGCCTTCTTAACAAGTTAACCACTATCATGGCACTCACCCAACACCCTCTTTGCTGGCGAGAATTACTCTAAGCAGAAGAACATGAGATAGTAGGGCAGTGAAAGGAAGATGATTATTTAAAGAACCTTTGTTGTGGCATAAATCAAATTGGCAAACCAAAATAAATGATACTAATAACACGCGTTCATGTAATCAACTGCCTCAACAAAGCGGTACTGATAAACTTTTTCGTTTGATTCTGTTTCTAGCTCAACAAACAAGCATGTGTACTTTGATTATAGACTTTTCATGTATCATCATAAAAGTTCGGCATCCTTTATCAAGAGGAAGCAACCGATCGATACAGTAGTGCACATTCGTCCATGCAACCGCAATCATCATCAAAACTACAGAAGTAATTCGACGACAGCAACGCATACGGCAATTAATTCTTCTTTCCTGAGAAATCAATGCCCCGAGTCCGTTAATCTTATACTATATGAAATGCGTTCAAATCGCTCGTATATAGTTAAGCAAATTAAGAAATAATTGATGATTTGTCACTATAAATACGTGTGTTTGAGAATTTGTCACTCAATATCTCACTGGGCTTTGTTCTTTTTGTTAGAGATATATGTATAGTTTGTTATTCCCTATTGTTATGAGGGGTTCTTTGTATATTTGCCACCTGTACTTTGTGTATATATACCGGCCCATTGGCCTCATATTGAATACAAGTGCTATTCATAACATGGTATCAGAGCCAAAACTAAGGTTTTGGCTTACCTAGGGTTCCGCGCGCCGTCGCCGACTCTGCACCACCGTCGCCGACTCCCGTGTGCCGCCTCCGCCGTCGTCGCCGACTCCCGGCCTCCGCCGTCGCCGGCCTTAGCGCCTCCCCCGCCCGGCCTCGGTGCCTCCGCCTCCAGCCCGGCGCCCGCCCGCTCGGCCTCAGCGCTGCCGCCTTCCGCCCGGCCCCGCCTCCGCCGTCGGCTTCTCTTCCCACCCTCTGGTCTTCCCGCCGCCGGTCTCCCCGCCGCCGCCGCTTCGCCGACTTGGCCCGAGGCCGCCGCTCCGCCGACTTGGCCCGAGGCCGCTGCCGCTCGGGGACGTCGCCGCCTTGGGGCTCTCCGCCCGAGGCCGCCGCCGCCGCTCCGCCGACTTCGCCTGAGGCTGCCGCCGTCGAGCCCGCCGCCGTCGGCCCCGCCGACTCCGCCCGCTCGAGCCCCGTCGGCCCCGCCGACTCCGCCCGCTCGAGCCCCCTCGGTCGGCCTCTGCTTTGTCTCGGTCGGGTTTTAACCCAGTAACCGACCGAAAGAAAGAAAAAGGAGAAAAAAAAGAAGAAAACGTCGTTCTAACCGCCGCGCCGTCCAGCGCCGCCTGTTAGACTTCGTTGCCTTGATCGCCGCGCCGTCCAGCGCCGCCTACCAATGGGCACCGTTTCCCTCCCTCGCTGCCCGGTGATCTTTGATGGTGTTAATTACACCGACTTCGTGTCTCACATGCGCATTCACATGCGTGGTCTTCGTCTCTGGGGCGTCCTCTCTGGCGATGTCACCTGCCCCCCTTGCCCTATTCCTCCGACGGAGCCTACGCCTGTTGCATTGCCCCCGACAGCCGATAAGGCTGCTGCTGATGATGATGCTGATGATGAAGCTGCCTCTACCTACCAGGAGGCTCTGGATTCCTACAAGGATCGTCTGACCGTCTACACTCAGTGGTACGATGACGACGCTCGGGCAGTCGGGCTGCTGCTGTCTTCATCGCCAGTGTCCAGCCTCAGTTTTCTTCTTAGGTTGTGGGACTCCCTTCGGCTTTCCAGATGTGGACTCATCTTCGTCAGCGCTACGAGCCCTCTGGTGATGCCCTGTACCTGTCCGTGGTCCGCCAGGAGCACTCTCTTCAGCAAGGTGATGCTACTGTTGACGCTTTTTACGCTCAGAGTTCTGCTGTCTGGCGTCAGTTGGACTCACTTCGCACTGCTGGCTGTCATACCTGTCTGTGCTGCCTGGATGTACGTGCTGACCTGGAGTTTCAGCGGGTTTACGAGTTCCTTACTCGCCTTCGTCCTGAGTTCGAGCAAAGGCGTGCCCAGCTCCTTGCACGCCACCCTCGTGTCACTCTCCTGGAGGCTCTTACCGAGATACGCGCGAAGGAGACTCGGTTGAGTGGTGCTGGTCTGATGCCACTCCCCTCTGTGCTCGCCGCTCGTCCGCCTGCTACACTGCCTCCTCCAGCGGCTACCACAGGTGGTGGTGGCCGTCCTCCGTCTGGAGGTGGCCGTTCTCACTGTTCCTACTGCGACAAGGCCGGCCACATTGAGTCCCAGTGCTATAAGAAGAAGCGGCATCTTTCACGCCGTTCTTCTACTGGCACTAGTGCTTCTACGACGACGCCTGCATCGACTTCTTCAGCAGCTTCGCTCACTGAGCAGGAGATAGCCAGACATCGACGCCTGCTTGCCGCTTCAGGTTCTCCCTCGACAGGTTCTGCAGGTTCTGCTACTGACTCTTCGGGCACTGAGAAACCACCTCCTACACAGTCAGGTACCTCCCCGTGGATTCTTGATTCTGGAGCATCTTTTCACATGACTCCTGATCCTTCCACTCTGTCTTTTATTACACCTCTTGATTCTCCTATCAGTGTTCTTACTGCTGATGGTTCATCTCTTTCTGTCTCTGGTCGAGGATCTCTTAGCAACTCATCCTTTCATGTTCCTTCTGTTGCTCATGTTCCTCGCCTTACCTTGCAGCTTCTTTTTGCCGGGCAGATTACTGACCTTGGTTATCAGGTCATTCTCGACTCTGACTCTTGTTGTGTTCAGGATCGTCACACGGGAGCTCTGGTTGGTTCTGGCCCTCGGCGCCGTGACTCACAGCGTCTCTGGGAGCTTGACTGGCTTCACCTTCCTTCCGCTGCCACCATCGCCGCCAGTCTCTCCGCTTCTGCCACTTCGTCTACCGGCTCTTTCCAGCAGTGGCATCACCGTCTTGGCCATCTGTGTGGATCCCGTCTGTCATCTTTAGTTCGTCGTGGTCTTCTGGGGTCTGTCTCAGGAGACGTGTCTTTAGATTGTCAGGGCTGTAAGTTAGGTAAACAGATTCAGCTTTCTTATCCTCATAGTGAGTCTGTGTCTCAGCGCCCTTTTGATCTTGTTCATTCAGATGTTTGGGGTCCGGCTCCCTTCGTTTCGAAAGGGGGTCATCGATATTATATCATATTTATAGATGATTTCTCTCGTCACACTTGGATATATTTCATGTCTTCTCGTAGTGAGGCCTTGTCTATCTATAAACAATTTGCCACTATGATTCACACATAGTTCTCCACTCCTATTCGTGTCTTTCGCACTGATTCTGCTAGCGAGTACCTCTCTCGTCACCTGCGCGGCTTCCTTGCTGAGCAAGGCACTCTCGCTCAGTTCTCTTATCCTGGTGCTCATGCTCAGAATGGTGTCGCTGAGCGCAAGCATAGTCACCTCCTTGAGACTGCTCGTGCTCTGATGATCGCCGCCTCTATTCCACCTCACTTTTGGGCCGAGGCTGTTTCCACTGCCACCTATCTCGTCAACATCCAGCCCTCTTCTGCTCTTCAGGCTGCGATCCCTGTTGAGCGTCTCTGTGGTCGTCTTCCTGACTACTCTGCCCTTCATCTGTTTGGCTGCGTTTGCTACGTTCTCCTCGCCCCTCGAGAACGCACCAAACTGACCGCTCAGTCTGTTGAGTGTGTTTTTCTGGGACTCTTCTTCTCCTGTATGTTGATGATATGATCATTACGGGAGATGATTCTGAGTACATTGCCTTTGTCAAGGCTCGTCTTAGTGAGCAGTTCCTTATGTCGGATCTTGGTCCTCTTCATTACCTCCTTGGGATTGAGGTTACTTCCACTCCAGATGGTTTCTTTATGTCCCAAGAGAAATATATTCAGGATCTTCTTGATCGCGCCTCTCTCACTGATCAGCGTACTGTTGAGACTCCCATGGAGCTCAATGTTCACCTCCGACTCTCTGATGGCGAGCCTCTTTCTGATCCGACTCGCTATCGTCATCTTGTTGGGAGTCTTGTCTACCTTGCTGTTACTCGTCCGGATATCACTTATCCAGTTCATATTCTAAGTCAGTTTGTTTCAGCTCCCACTCAGGTTCACTACAGCCACCTTCTTCGAGTTCTGCGATACCTTCGTGGGACTATCTCTCGCCGTCTCTTCTTTCCACGTTCCAGCTCGTTACAGCTTCAGGCCTATTCGGATGCTACTTGGGCCAGCGATCCCTCTGATCGCCGGTCTATCTCTGCTTACTGTGTTTTTCTTGGTGGTTCTCTTATTGCCTGGAAGACGAAGAAACAGACTGCAGTGTCCCGTTCGAGTGCAGAGGCTGAGTTGCGAGCTATGGCTCTCTTGACAGCAGAGATTACTTGGCTACGGTGGTTACTTGAGGATTTTGGTGTTTCTGTCACTACACCGACCCCTCTCTTGTCAGACAGTACATGTGCTATCAGTATTGCTCGTGATCCTGTGAAGCATGAGCTCACCAAGCACATTGGTGTTGATGCTTCTTTCATGAGGACTTGTGTGCATGATCTGGTGATTACTCTTCAGTATGTGCCTTCGGAGCTTCAAATAGCGGATTTCTTCACGAAGGCCCAGACTCGAGCACAGCACAGCTTCTACCTCTCCAAACTCAGTGTTGTTGATCCACCATGAGTTTGAGGGGGGGTGTTAGAGATATATGTATAGTTTGTTATTCCCCATTGTTATGAGAGGTTCTTTGCATATTTGCCACCTGTACTTTGTGTATATATACCGGCCCATTGGCCTCATATTGAATACAAGCGCTATTCATAACACTTTTCAGCTTTTAAAAATTGTTGTTTGGTTTTTTCTAAAGTAACTAGTTTTTAAATGAAGTTTCTTTGATAGGGTCTACTAGTTAATTATAGTACATACTTTACTGACTTCATTTATATCGGTAAAAACCGTACATGAGTTTCTATTACTCTGTAATCTCTCACACAAACAGACCAAAAGTCACAAGCCGCAACCAAAAGCCATAAGGTTCAGTCAAAAAGAACAGGCCCGCTGACATATGGGTCCTAGAGTCACATATGGGTAAGATACGAGTAACAAATCCTCGTATGCACATCATTTTCGGTGACAAATTATCGAATCCCCACAATTGAAGCAGATATCTATCAGCTTGTGTCGATAAATGTGAGGACAAAACTGGCTGGAGATACGTCGATGAATGATGAGGTTGGGTTGGGTTGGGTTAGTTGGAGCATAATGGCGGATTAGAGGGTGGGTATCCTAGCTCTCTGATTGATTGGGGCTGTTGCATTGCAGGGTGGGTCTTCAGTGGATGGATTCATCTCATACGCAAGGATGCCTCCCTTTCACCTAACACATACACACCTCTCCTGTAATACATACGATTTGGCAATTTGGTGTCACTGCGAAGGTAGCCACTTCAAGGGAGACTAATCAAATTTGGTTTGCCAACAAATGGGAGACTTGGAAATGCCGTTGCTTCATTCCCATTTCTACAAATATATAAAACTTATTCTTTTCGGTTTCTAAAAACTGTTTTTTTTCCTTCTTTTCTACAATAACTAGCTTTTAAACAGAGTACTTTTTTAAGATAGGGTTAACTAGCTAATTATAGTATATACTATACCGACTTCATTTATATCGGCAAAAACCACATATGAATTTATGTTACTTTGTAATCTCTCGTACGAACAGCTCAAAAGCCACAAACCACAGCGAAAAATCATAAACTTCAACGCCCATCACCTGTGCTTCTCTCTCTGCAGACATGATCCATCAAGTAAAACACCTTCATCAAGTAAGAACATGCATGGACCTTAAATCACACGATTATCTCTATGCTGTATGTTGTTAATTCGCGTGCTGCAGCAATACAAAAAGACTGCCATTGATTCTCAAGTCGTGCAACAAGAGCAGAGGATACGTTGACTTCTACGTTGGCCTTAAGAGCATAGGCTTCGTTCTTTTCAGCTGCCGCTGAGCTGGTAGGTCAGATAAATAATACTAGCCGATAAAACTTAAAATCAAAAGGTATGATTAGTAAGTCTGATAAATAGTACTAGCTAACAGAAACTAAAACCAAAAATCAACTAAAAAGAAAAAAAAATGGACATATTATGTTCGAGCAGGCCTACATGGGCTTTCTCATGGGCCATGACCCAACGACATCTGCTACTTCTACATTGGCGTGGCCTGCTCTGCTTGTGCGTGGATTCGTCAGCTTGGACTAGTTTCTTTTTTTACCCCTTTGGCTCTTCTTGTTCTCTTATTTATTTATTTTTCCAGAAAAGCTTCTTTCTTTCTTAATGATCTTGATAATGTGGATCCTGGAATCCAGCGTATGGAGTGTATATCCAAGACAACTGAATAGACATCCTAGTCATATATATGCCTCACCTCTGTCTGACAATAATTAATATTCAGGAGAAGATTACAAGAATGCCAAAGTCCATCTTTGATTAACTCAAGACGACTTGTTATTCTTGCTTCTAACATAGAGAACACGGCTGGCTCATTTCGGCGTCGCAAGAGCTTCTAGTTTTTAGTTTTTTTAATTTCATTCCTTTCTTGCTTTTTAAAGGGTTTTGCTCATTTCGGCGTCGCAAGGGCTTCTAGTTTTCAGTTTTTTTTTAAATTTCGTTCCTTTCTTGCTTTTTAAAGGGCTTTGCTCATTTGGCATCGCAAGGGCTTCTAGTATTGTTTTAAATTTGTACTTTTCTTGCTTTTTAACTTTTTAAAGGGTTTTTTTTTCTTTTTTTCCTTTACATTATCCGATATAGGCTAATCTGTTTTTGTTATTTTTATTTTTTTTAAATTTTAATTACACTAAAAAAATTCCATCAACATCTGCATCGTAAGATAATTCAGCTATAATGCCAAACAATAAAATATAAACCATAATTCACAAAAAAAATGAGCAGACCATAGAACACAATGCTGCTGTTGCCTGATCTGATCTGCCCCATCAGAAAACCAGGGGCCGTCCTAGCAAACTGGACGGATTAGGACAAATAAGACGCCACGTCATGGGCAATTATTAACTAGTAATTGATCATCATCATCTTTATTTATTTTTTTCTTAATGTAGCTACCAGCTCCACCTCTCGTTCTCCTGGCCGTCGGCGGAGGTGGCCGCCGGCAGCTGCGAGTAGAACTCGTAGTCCAAGCTACTCTCCTTGTTCTTCTTGCGAGAATTGTCGCTGTTGTAGTAGTGCACCAGCGCCGCTCCCCCGAGGACGGCGACCGTGAGGGCCTGTGCGTGTATCCTGGCGTGGATCAGCCGCAGGCCCGTCGTCGTCTGCGGCGTCCTCCTCCGGCTGTACGCCACCGACGCACCCACCGCCGTCGCCCACAGGGCTCCTGCAGTTCCATAATTAGTTGAAGAGACAGGCCAAAATCAGTTAAGAGCCCCAGTTTACAAGCGACATGAATCTGCTGATAACTTGTACTGATCACAACTCACAAGGGAAGGGAAAAGAACAAATCGATTGCTTTTGCTTGCAACTAAGAAATTACTAGTTGAACATACTATCGCTGACTTGACTCACCGATGCTGGTGAGCTTGTGCTCCTCCACCCAGGACTGCACCGACGAGCTCATCTTCTCCATCTTTCTACGACGACTACAAGAAACGATTGGGCCTCGCGACGCAAGAAAAGGCTAAGCTAGCTCCTTGACGATTTTTCTTTAGGATGGGATGGGATGGGGATCGAGTGAGTGATGGGATCAGTTAGCGGGTCAGTTTGGTAGCGTATATAGCTGTCGAGTGGTGTGCGCCCACTGGTTTGTTTTCGTGTTTTTTTTTTTTGATGAGGGTTTGTTTTCGTGTTGCATCAGCAGAAACGGAGCGATTCCAATCCAGTGGCTAGAGGAAGAAACCAGTGGCCCAGTCATCTGTTTTTGCCCTGGTTTCCCTGGCTAAGAGGAGGCGGCACCCCACCCAATGTTTTTTTAGGGCCCTTGCCCTTATCCGTTGCCTCAGGTACTGACATGTGGCTCGTAAACAATGTTGCCTCACGTGCAGATGTTACTGCCGTGCGTATTAACGCGTATATATGGCTGCGTTTGTGGATTTTAGTTGAAAATTTTGAATTTTAGTTATTTGTAATAGAGATTATGAAGAGATATACTTGCTTGTGATTTTGATTAATACAGATGTTAGACTTTTAACGTGTACTACAATTAACGTATATATCCCATCTTAAGAAAATGCTCCGTTTGAAAGTTAGGTACTATAGGAAAAGCCAAAAACGACTTTTAGAAGCTGTTAAAGAACAAGCCCAACAACAACACACAACTGGTTCAACCTTTCTTTGTGGGAATCTTAATTGGATGTAAATCTGATTAATCAGGGTGCGTAGGACCCAAGCTAAAGACTAGAGTGAATAGGAGCCCCACTTATAATAGTTTCTCTAATATTTTTTACCTCAAAATTATTAAAATTACTAAAGTCTTTTACTCCAATAACTATGATAAACGATGAAGATTAGAGCCTAAACATCTCCAAAGAAATATCCTAAGAAAATCGAGCCAAAAGGGACTTGATACCTCAGAGCGGTACTACCACTATGTAAGTTACGGTACTACCGCTGTACTACCGACATGTAATTGGTGGTACTATCTTTTTCCTCAGACCAGCACAAGAAATTCAGCACAAACAAAACAAAAAGAACACCACACAATTTTCATATGAAAAATCCAATGTTGTTGAACAAAATATCCTAAGTAACAAATAATAAGGTCAAGAAAATTCCAAACTTTGATGTTAAAACTAAGGCTTCTTTCTTTTCAGCTTATGGCTTATGAGTTCTTCTGAACAAACAAACAAGACGCTGCCATCTTTTCGAAGCGACTTATCGGAACAGCCTTTTCAAAATTGCTTATTGGCATTCGATTCGTTCGCACAAAGGCGCACGCTAGAACTAAAAGCTATTAGCCGCAACCATAAACTATCAGCCGTAATCGAAAAGAACCCAAGTACAACGATATCACCAGTGCCTGCAAGTTTGTGCTCATTCGTCCATGCTTTCAAAGGAGCCATTTTTATTAGAGAAAATTGATGGGCTTTGATTCTTCTTCAAAAAAGATTTGTGACGAGTTCAATGAAATGGCTAACTATTATTGGAATATTTATAGGGAAATTGTATGATGGTTTAATTTTAAAACAATGGATTGCACCTTTTTCCTTGTATGAATTAGCAAATTCCTGTGTCCAGCACCTAGCATTTGCTAATGGTAAAGTAAAGAGAAAATCAATTCTATGCCACTGGGGAGTGGCCATTCCACAAATTGTCATCGCCGAAGGCTATAACTACTGTATATTACTGACCTTGAGATTAGTTTCATTGTTTGCCATTACTGTCAGCTAGAGGGTATTTAGGCACGAGCAAAGACTATTTTTCCCTTGGATGTTTGTCTTTCTTCATTCTATTATATCCCATCCCTAGTGGCATTGATTAACTGATTTGATTTCTATTATGTGCCATGCACGTACATGCTCCGGAGAGTATATCCCATTCCATCATGAGAATATTATATGTCATTCTCGGCTCAATTATCATAGTCTATCAATCAAAGTCAAACTTATGTCATTACCGAATGGATCATTGTAAGCTCTTTCGTATGTATTGATCAACAAGTTGTAACAATTGAAGGTTCCTAGAACTCACTGAATGTAAACCAACTATTATACTGCAAAAGGAGGGAAAAGGACATTTTATTGGGTGCTGGCATTACTGGGTGTACAACCATCAAATTGCCACAAGTCCATTAAACATGCCATAAGTCTATTACACAATTCAGTTGATTACGTTCAACAAAGTGAGCTTGGGAATCATCCCAGTACTAACTTCTTGCATTTAGCTGTCTTGTTTGAGCTATCAATTGGTTGCCTCTTCTTGCTTCTAGTTCTCATGCATGGGTTGTCTAGGTCTAGCACTATGGGTTTCTTGTTGGCTTTCCCTTCCCCTTTGCATTAACAGGTGGTTTCACAGCCTCGATAACCGGGATGATGGCCAACTGTTGAAGGTTCTCTAGGCTGGAGCTAGCGAAAGCATCTAGGCCTCTAAAAAGATGGTTTTGGTAATTAATGACATTATGAGAATATGGAACTAACATGTGTACTGAGTGTTTGGAAGGTTTAGTCCCGAAGGCAAGTGTGAGATGCATGAAAAGGATTACATGTGGATTCAAAGTGGTTCAAGAAAAAGGTAAATAGTTTAGGATCCCTTTTTTTATTTTGCCGGTTTTAGGAGAAAATTGGAAGATCGGATTATAGGATAAATGCCATACTATTAAGATGAATCATGGCTAGTACCTTGATAATATGTTCTTGTGCCATATGGATCAATTTAGGATCATGCATATACTTAAAACTAAAATTGAATGCCAAAGCTGCGCACTGTTAGAAAAATCGGAAGTACAGACGTGAAAACTGCGGAACTTCCAAAATCAGGAAGTTCCGACCTCTGAGCGTACGTTTTTTTTCTGGAGAGCAACCATTGAAAAACTTAACCTCGCGGAAATCGAAAGTACTGCGTGTTCAAAGGTGGAACTTCCGCTAGGACGGAACTTCTGAATTTCGGAAGCTCCGGTCCAAATGAGCGGTACATTTTTTTCTAGAGAGTAACTTTTGAAAAACTTAGCCTCATGGAAATCGGAAGTTCCGGGCCAAATATCGGAACTACCAGAAAACTGGAAGTACCGCATTTACAACAGTGGAAGTACCGCACCGACTCTTAACAGCTATCTCTGACACTCTGACATAGCCATTACTGTGGCTACAGTAGAGGAGCGGAAGTTCCAATTTTTGCACAGCGGAACTATCGTCCGTCCTAATTTTTCAGAATTCTTTTGTATAATGGCTAGTTTTGGTTGGTAGGGGTATAAATACTTCCCCACCAGCTTAAGGACAGGTACATGAATCCTTATTGAACATCCTTAAGCATAGAGTATATACTTCACACCTCATTTCTCTCTTTGTGAATTCATTTAAGGTAGTTGAGCAAAATCAAGTGCGTTCATCCATAGATTGATCCTTGGCACTTGAAAGCTGTCAAGCAACGCTGTGATTCATTACTCTTGGTGTTTGCCGGCACCTAAACGACTTAGTGGAGCTTGCTCGGTGATCTTCTCAAAGAAGCTTGTGAGAAGGCCCTGCGTGTGTGAAGGTTAGAGCTCATCTACCCGGAGCGTGGAAGAGCTACCACTAGTGGATTTGAGGTGGAAGGCTTAATTCATATAGCTGATCCAATTCATTTGGGCTAACCTCAACATGGATTAGGGAAAACCGGCAAGTTTTTGATCACTACGGTAAAAATATTGTGTGTTCACTGATCATCTCTATTTACCTCTTAGCTCTTATTCCTTTAGTATATTATGATTAATTGCTTGTGCGAGACCGTTTTATAAAGTTTATACTTATAGTGCCTTAAGCTTACTAGAATTGTGTAAGTCTCTATTGTCTTAAATTTCTATCATATTAATCTTGTAGAATTTATTTAGAAGGCAAAGAAAATTTTAAAACCTCCTATTCACCTCCTTCTAATCGGTTATCCTTGATTCTACAAGTAGTATCAGAGCTTGGTCTCTCATTATTAGACTTAACCGTCTAGAGAGAAAAGATGGATAGCGACGGGATTGCTATAGGAAAGACACCTTTCTTTGATGACTCAAATTATTCTTATTGGAAAAATTAAAATATCAATATATCTTAAGAGCACGAGTCCGAATATTTGGAAAATCATAAATGAGAGCTATGTCATGCCACTTGATCCATTGCATCCTACGGAACAAGACGGGCGTAGCTCTCATTTAGATGCCCAAGCCATGAATGTATTATTCGGAGCTTTAAACGCGGACGAGTTCAATATGGTGAGCAACCTAGAAACTGCTCATGCTATTTGGACAACCCTCTCTGAAATTCATGAAGGGACGTCCACGGTTAAAGAAGCCAAATTGCATAGGCTTCGGATTAAATATGAGACATTTACGATGTTTCCACATAAGGACATAAATGAAATGTACTCACGACTCAACAATATCGTAAATGAATTCAAGGTCCTTGATACTAACCTATCCGATGTTGATGTTGTAAGGAAATTGCTTAGGGCATTGCCGGAAAAATACGAAACGTTGGTGACCCTTTTTCTGAACTCACCTGAGTTGACAAGAATGGCACCAACGTAGCTCTTGGGCAACTTCATCACAAATGAGTTGTATAAGAAAGATAAGAAGGAGCTCTTGGAGTAATCCTCCTCCAAGGGTAAGAAGATCACCGCTTTCAAAAGGCTCAAAGGGGTTTGCTCAGAACCATACTGCTCCTCCTCATCTACTCCTACGTGCTTAAAATGCTCAAAGGGGTCTGCTTCAGTGAGCTGAGTCTCAGTGAGAGGTTGCAAAGGGCATGCTTGCGAGGGGGTTGACATTGATGGAGTACATGGCACTTTGGCATTGCCCACATCATCTAATAGGTTCAAAATAGTCAACACAATTTGTGAGTTTTACTTTGCGCACAACTAGCAAACATCTCCATCAAAACTTGATCTGAACTGAGTCGTATAAGTTTTTTTGGTAGAGTTATGAACGTACCGTACAATCACCCATTCATTTAAACCCCACGGGTATTTCTCATGAACATCGTTCACAAGGTCGTTGTAATTCATCGAACTTGCCATTTGAACAAAAAAACCAACACCAAATTCACTCCTACTATTCTTGTGCAATAACCGAACCTTAAGCAAGTATGTCGAGGATGGATCCATCTTTGACATGCACACAACGCTGACATTCTATTCAAGAATCGGCTAGTGGATAAGAAATTGCAATGCACAGAGAGTACGTAAAACATACCCATCGGGGAGGGGAATGCCATCCTCAAACTAAGGCGCCGATTCTTGGCAGAGGAGGGCCGAGGCGAGGAAGCACCTGCACTCGTGCTTGTCGCTGGCATTGCCGACGCCGCTGCCTCCAGGCGTCGTGCTACCGCTACTGCCTCCTCAAGCCGCTATGTCATCGCTACATCACCAGCATCTGTTGTTGCTGCCCTCGTATCTGCCGCCTCAGCCGCCGTTGCCACACCTGTATCCGCCTCCTCATCCACCACCACTGCACCCGCAACTACCATGTCGCACCATCCTATCTTCATGTTGTTGCTAGGGTTCAATGTGGGATGGAGAGAGGACAGGAGGGAGGATGGGATTTGAGGGCTAGGGTTCGCGGGAGGAGGAGAATCGAGGGATTAGGGTTCGCGGGAGGAGGGGAATCAAGGGATTAGGGTTCATGGGAGGAGGGGAATCATGGGCGTCTTGGAGAGGGAGGAGAGAGAGGATGGGAGGAGACGGATTAGGGTTCACCAAATGGGGGAATGGATCGACTTGGTTGGACTATATCGACTAGGCTTAACCGAGGGGCATTTTCGCTATTTATAAAAAACTGACCAACTTAACGGCTTTTGACTAATGAGAAACTGGCGGTAATGTCAAACAGTGAAACTAATCTCAAGGTCAGTGGCATACAATAGTTATGGCCTTCGGCGATGGTAATTCGTGGAACCGGCCAATCCCCAGTGGTATATAATCGATTTTCTCTAAAGTAAATGTAGTGATCCATGATATAACAGATAATAATATGTCCCATGAAAGAAGTGCAAGAAAAACAAAAAGGGTGAGTATTGAAGTGAAAAGGAAAAAGGAAGAAAAGGCACCTTTCCTTATTCTTTAGTATGTGATAATTGCTATACAGCTCACATTGTCAGCAACAAATACAATGGTGTCAATTTCATTCCAGTTTCTACCAGTTCATCTCTTAAATATGTTAAATTATTAATCGATCATGACAAATATGGATCATACCTTTTCTTTTACATTTCCCCCCAGATCTGCGTTATCGTGGTTTTGATGCGTGACCCCTTCACCTTGGTGGGATCAACACTCTTAATCATCAAAAACTACATCTACATTGTATGGCCAACCTCAAGACCACCTAAAGAGGAATACATAAATATAGTTGTATCCAGATCTAGAACCACAGAACCAAAAATCATATTAGAAAATTATCACGATTCAAGAGATAAAAAAGTAGTATCTAGCAAGAAGGAAACAAACCTATTGATGCAAAAGGAGAAGGATCGGCCGAAGTTTTGGAGTAGCGGTCGTTGATGGGATAAGAAGAGGGAGATTAGGAAGCAAGCCAGTGGGAGCACCATGGTTCCATTTGCGGCTGTACATTAGGCTGAGGAAGCGGTGAGCGTGGTAGGTGTTGGGGTCGTTCTTTTGGTCTGCGTCTTATACCTTTTAGCTGTGATTTATTAGTCTAATATATAATGAACAGTGATTGCTGAGGGGAACCGGAAGCCACTTAAAAGCCAAAAATAATAGGGCCGTTAACGTTAACAACACGGTATGGGATGCTCTCACAGGCTAGGGTTGTGTGGTGGCGGAGATGAATAGGATAAGAGCGAGGAGATGAATCAAGAGGAGGTCGATACATAGGCCTGTTCTTTTTAGCTGCGGCTTATGGCTTTTGGCTGAAATTTTTGAATTTTAGCTGTTTACGGTACAGATTACGGAGAGACCGATATTCAATTACGATTTTGGCTGGTACAGATGTTGGGCTTTTAACGTGTACTACGTTTAACTTGTAGACTCCGTCTTGAGAAAATACTCCGTTTGAAAGTTAGGTACTGTAGCAAAAGCCAAAAGCCGACCGGCTTTTGACTTGCCAAACAGGCCCTATATAGTAATAAGAAAGAGATCGAAGCCATTGATCAAGTTAACCTATCGTTGCTAGGCTATCTCGTTGACAGCAGTTTTAGAACACCCATGACCCTATTCTTTTGGGTCATGACTGATGGCTTTTGGTTGTGTTTTTCGAGACGGTAGAGACGTCGACGTGGACGACGCACACAATTTTAAGCTCGAAAAGCTATTTGGAGAAGCCGCTTCTTTTGTTTCTCCTTTCAAATAGCCAAAGCTAAATGCAAAAAAAAAAAAATCCCAAAAAGAACGAGGCCATAGCTTGGTGAGTGGGCTTAGGCAGTTGGGCTGACAAGTAACCTGCCATTCTCAGCCCAATCTAAAAAGATAAGGAAAAAACAAAAGGTAAATCCTCTAAAAAGAAAAAGAAAAATGGCTCTCTTCTTCCCGCTCTGCTCTGCTGCTCGCGCGCGCGCATAGCACACACAATCCCACCTCCAAACCCAAACCGATCCCCTTCTCCATACCGGCGAATGTGATGGAACCCGCCGCCGCCGCCGGCGTTACCGTGGAGCCCTAAGGCCAGCACCAACAAGCGGCAGCGGAACGGGAAGGCGGCACTGCCTTTAGGCGATGTGACCAACCTCCTCCCCAATGCCCCCCAAGAAACCCTAGCACTAGACGGCCGCTTCCGTTGCCCTCCGACACCTCCGCCTCCACCACATGCTCCTCCGCCTCCGCATCCGCCTCGGTCACGTCTGTATCCAAGGGTTCTTCCGCCGCCGGTGAGCTCACTACCTCATTTCTGCTCAACCCGCAACTGGCAGTGCTAGTGGCGCCTTCGCTCATCAATTCGCTTCACCATTACATCACATTGTACCGCCGTCTTTTCTGCTTCATCTTTTCCTTTTCCCTGCGGTAGCAAACTGGCATTGGATTCCTAATCATGCTCCTGCCCCTTTTTTAGCAGTTTCCGAGGAGCATAGCTTGGTTAAATCGGCCACCTCCACGGTTTATGCAAGGCGCAGACCACCGAAAGGAGGAGCAATCCGATCACCAACAACAAGGAACCCTTTCCTTCCTGCTGGAACAGCAAGTTGCCCCCCTCTTGGACATGCTCTACAAGGACCAGCAAGTGAGTTGAGTTTATCTACGTCTAGTACAATTTCACTTGCATCTCGTAACTTTGGTTAAGCCTTGCATCACTGGCACCTTTTTTTTGTGTGTGTGCAAGACACCGTGAGCTTCTAGTGCCGCCCTGGGGGGGGGGGGGGGGGGGGGGGTGGGGCATTGCATCGATGTGTCTACCTTGTTTGGAAACCAGATGAAGAACAATTAGGTTGGAAGTAATACAGCTTGCTAACTATCGCTGAGAATAAATTGTTATCGAAAAAGGTGGAATAAGAACATAACAACCTATAATAATTCAGAACCATCGCAGACTGTCAGGTTTAGCATGGTGCTATTTTCTGTATGCCATCGAATATGCATTTTGCATAGCTTGCATCATAGTCTCAATTAACCTTTATGTGAATTATGTTAGAGATATATGTATAGTTTGTTATTCCCCATTGTTATGAGGGGTTCTTTGCATATTTGCCTCCTGTACTTTGTGTATATATACCGGCCCATTGGCCTCATATTGAATACAAGCGCTATTCATAACATGGTATCAGAGCGTACCTAGGGTTTCCCGTCGCTTCGCTTGTCGCCTCTTAGATCCAATCTGGAGGTCGCCGTCATCCTTGACGCCGTCGCCGTCGTTCCGCCGACGACTCCGCGTGCGCCGTGTTGGCCGCCGCTCTCGTCGTCTCCCCCGACGGCTCCCTTATCGCCGCGCCGCTCTCCATCGACGGCCTCCACCGCCGTCGTCCCCGCTCGACCTCCACCGCCGCAGTGCCCGCTCGGCCTCCATCGCTGCCCGGGCCACCTCCGCCTCCGCTCTCCATCGACCGTCCCCGCTCGGCCTCCACCGCCGCCGTGCCCGCTCGGCCTCCACCGCCGCCGTCCCCGCTCGGCTTCCACCGCCGCTCGGGCCATCGCTCCGCCCAGCCGCCGATCCGTCGCCACCACCCGGGCCACGCCGCCGATCCGTCGCCGTCGCCCGGGCCACGCCGTCGTCGCGCCGCCGCCGCCTCTAGCCCTAAGCGCCGCCGCCGCCTCCAGCCCTAAGGCGTGCGTGCGTGTGAATTGGGCCGGAGGCCCGTTTGAGGCGTCTTAACCGAGCGGCGGAAGAGAAAAAAAAACAAAAAAAAGCAAAAAAAAAACGTCGTTCTAACCGCCGCGCCGTCCAGCGCCGCCTGTTAGACTTCGTTGCCTTGGTCGCCGCGCCGTCCAGCGCCGCCTACCAATGGGCACCGTTTCCCTCCCTCGCTGCCCGGTGATCTTGGATGGTGTTAATTACACCGACTTCGTGTCTCACATGCGCATTCACATGCGTGGTCTTCGTCTCTGGGGCGTCCTCTCTGGCGATGTCACCTGCCCGCCCTGCCCTATTCCTCCGACGAAGCCTACGCCTGTTGCATTGCCCCCGACAGCCGATAAGGCTGCTGCTTCTGATGAAGCTAATGATGAAGCTGCCTCTGTCTACCAGGAGGCTCTGGATTCCTACAAGGATTGTCTGACCGTCTACACTCAGTGGTACGATGACGACGCTCGGGCTGCTGCTGTCTTCATCGCCAGTGTCCAGCCTCAGTTTTCTTCTGAGGTTGTGGGACTCCCTTCGGCTTTCCAGATGTGGACTCATCTTTGTCAGCGCTACGAGCCCTCTGGTGATGCCCTGTACCTGTCCGTGGTCCGCCAGGAGAACTCTCTTCAGCAGGGTGATGCTACTGTTGACGCTTTTTACGCTCAGAGTTCTGCTGTCTGGCGTCAGTTGGACTCACTTCGCACTGCTGGCTGTCGTACCTGTCCGTGCTGCCTGGATGTACGTGCTGACCTGGAGTTTCAGCCGGTTTACGAGTTCCTTACTCGCCTTCGTCCTGAGTTCGAGCAAAGGCGTGCCCAGCTTCTTGCACGCCACCCTCGTGTCACTTTTCTGGAGGCTCTTACCGAGATACGCGCAGAGGAGACTCGTTTGAGTGGTGCTGGTCTGATGCCACTCCCCTCTGTGCTCGCCGCTCGTCCGCCTGCTACACTGCCTCCTCCAGCGGCTACCACAGGTGGTGGTGGCCGTCCTCCGTCTGGAGGTGGCCGTCCTCACTGTTCCTACTGCGACAAGGATGGCCACACTGAGTCCCAGTGCTACAAGAAGAAGCGGCATCTTTCACGCCGTTCTTCTACTGGCACTAGTGCTTCTACGACGACGTCTGCCTCGACTTCTTCAGCAGCTTCTCTCACCGAGCAGGAGATAGCCAGACTTCGACGCCTACTTGCCGCTTCAGGTTCTCTCTCGACAGGTTCTGCAGGTTCTGCTACTGACTCTTCGGGGCACTGAGAGACCACCTCCTACACAGTCAGGTACCTCCCCGTGGATTCTTGATTCTGGAGCATCTTTTCATATGACTCCTGATCCTTCCACTCTGTCTTCTATTACACCTCTTGATTCTCCTGTCAGTGTTCTTACTGCTGATGGTACATCTCTTTCTGTCTCTGGTCGAGGATCTCTTAGCAACTCATCTTTTCATGTTCCTTCTGTTACTCATGTTCCTCGCCTTACCTTGCAGCTTCTTTCTGCTGGGCAGATTACTGACCTTGGTTATCGGGTCATTCTCGACTCTGACTCTTGTTGTGTTCAGGACTGCCACACGGGAGCTCTGGTTGGTTCTGGCCCTCGGCGCCGTGACTCACAGCGTCTCTGGGAGCTTGACTGGCTTCACCTTCCTTCCGCTGCCACCATCGCCGCCAGTCTCTCCGCTTCTGCCACTTCGTCTACCGGGTCTTTCCAGCAGTGGCATCACCGTCTTGGCCATCTGTGTGGATCCCGTCTGTCGTCCTTAGTTCGTCGTGGTCTTCTGGGGTCTGTCTCAGGAGACGTGTCTTTAGATTGTCAGGGCTGTAAGTTAGGTAAACAGATCCAGCTTCCTTATCCTCATAGTGAGTCTGTGTCTCAGCGCCCTTTTGATCTTGTTCATTCAGATGTTTGGGGTCCGGCTCCCTTCGTTTCGAAAGGGGGTCATCGATATTATATCATTTTTATAGATGATTTTTCTCGCCATACTTGGATATATTTTATGTCTTCTCATAGTGAGGTCTTGTCTATCTATAAAAAATTTGCCACTATGATTTACACACAGTTCTCCACTCCTATTCGTGTCTTTCGTGCTGATTCTGCTGGCGAGTACCTCTCTCGTTACCTGCGCAGCTTCCTTGCTGAGCAGGGTACTCTCGCTCAGTTCTCTTGTCCTGGTGCTCATGCTCAGAATGGTGTCGCTGAGCGCAAGCATCGTCACCTCCTTGAGACGGCTCGTGCTCTGATGATCGCCGCCTCTATTCCACCTCACTTTTGGGCCGAGGCTGTTTCCACTGCCACCTATCTTGTCAACATCCAGCCTTCTTCTGCTCTTCAGGGAGCGATCCCTGTTGAGCGTCTCTGTGGTCTTCTTCCTGACTACTCTACCCTTCATCTGTTTGGCTGCGTTTGCTACGTTCTCCTCGCTCCTCGAGAACGCACCAAACTGACCGCTCAGTCTGTTGAGTGTGTCTTTCTGGGATACAGTGCTGAGCACAAGGGCTATCGGTGCTGGGATCCTGTTGGTCGTCGGATACGGGTTTCTCGGGATGTGACTTTCGACGAGTCTCGTCCATTCTACCCACGTCCTGCCTCTCCTTCGGCTTCCTCTGTGGAGTCTCTGTCTTTCTTGACCTTTCCAGATACACCTATATCTGTTTTGCCCTCGTCCACGCCTCTCCGCCGTTGTCGCCGCCTGTGTCGTCTTCTACGACTCCGCAGGCTCCTCCCACTACAGTACCTTCTCCCCTTATCTTCTACACTCGTCGACCTCGTATTGAGGATCTTCCAGATGAGCCATCTTCTCCTGCTGTTCCATCTTCTTCTGATGCTCCATCTTCCCCTGATGGGTCATCTTCTCCTCGCCACGCTCTCCGCGATCGCCAGTCGATTCGGCCTCCTGCCCGTTTTGCTTTTGCTGGCGCAGCTACTCGTGAGCCTGTCTCCTACCGGGATGCTGTTACTCACCCTGAGTGGCAGCTTGCCATGGTCGAGGAGATTGCTGCCCTCGAGCGTACTGGTACTTGGGATCTTGTTCCTTTTCCATCTCATTCTCATCCCATCACATGTAAGTGGGTCTATAAGATTAAGACTCGCTCTGATGGCTCTCTTGAGCGCTATAAGACGCGTCTTGTTGCTCGTGGCTTCCTGCAGGAGCATGGTGTTGACTACGACGAGACTTTTGCTCCTGTGGCCCACATGACCACTGTTCGCGCTCTTCTTTCGGTGGCGTCTGTTCGCCACTGGTCTGTTTCTCAGCTTGATGTCAAGAATGCCTTTCTTAATGGCGAGTTGCGTAAGGAGGTCTACATGCATCCGCCACCTGGGTATTCTGTTCCTGAGGGCATGGTCTGTCGCCTTCGTCGCTCTCTCTATGGCCTTAAGCAAGCCCCTCGTGCTTGGTTTGAGCGCTTCTCCTCTGTGGTCACTGCTGCTGGTTTTTCAGCTAGTGATCATGATCCTGCGCTCTTTGTCCACACTTCGTCTCGTGGTCGGACTCTTCTTCTCCTGTATGTTGATGATATGATCATTACGGGGGATGATTCTGAGTACATTGCCTTTGTCAAGGCTCGTCTTAGTGAGCAGTTCCGTATGTCGGATCTTGGTCCTCTTCGTTACTTCCTTGGGATTGAGGTTACTTCCACTCCAGATGGTTTCTTTATGTCCCAAGAGAAATATATTCAGGATCTTCTTGATCGCGCCTCTCTCACTGATCAGCGTACTGTTGAGACTCCCATGATGCTCAATGTTCACCTCCGACTCTCTGATGGCGAGCCTCTTTCTGATCCGACTCGCTATCGTCATCTTGTTGGGAGTCTTGTCTACCTTGCTGTTACTCGTCCGGATATCACTTATCCAGTTCATATTCTGAGTCAGTTTGTTTCAGCTCCCACTCAGGTTCACTACAGCCACCTTCTTCGAGTTCTGCGATACCTTCGTGGGACTATCTCTCGCCGTCTCTTCTTTCCACGTTCCAGTTCGTTACAGCTTCAGGCCTATTCGGATGCTACTTGGGCCAGCGATCCCTCTGATCGCCGGTCTATCTCTGCTTATTGTGTTTTTCTTGGTGGTTCTCTTATTGCCTGGAAGACGAAGAAACAGACTGCAGTGTCCCGTTCGAGTGCAGAGGCTGAGTTGCGAGCTATGGCTCTCTTGACAGCAGAGATTACTTGGCTACGGTGGTTACTTGAGGATTTTGGTGTTTCTGTCACTACACCGACCCCTCTCTTGTCAGACAGTACAGGTGCTATCAGTATTGCCCGTGATCCTGTGAAGCATGAGCTCACCAAGCACATTGGTGTTGATGCTTCTTTCATGAGGACTTGTGTGCATGATCAGGTGATTACTCTTCAGTATGTGCCTTCGGAGTTTCAAATAGTGGATTTCTTCACGAAGGCCCAGACTCGAGCACAGCACGGCATCTACCTCTCCAAACTCAGTGTTGTTGATCCACCATGAGTTTGAGGGGGGGTGTTAGAGATATATGTATAGTTTGTTATTCCCCATTGTTATGAGGGGTTCTTTGCATATTTGCCTCCTGTACTTTGTGTATATATACCGCCCCATTGGCCTCATATTGAATACAAGCGCTATTCATAACAAATTATTCAGTTCAAAGGGTAATATAAGTAATGAGAGTTGAAGTCCTAACTATTCCAGACTGATCTAAAATCTTCCCAGTTTGGATTATTTTCAGCTGACATCAATGTGATAGTCTGTATGTTAACCATTTACTTTCTTGTTGTAAAGTGCCATATAGATTAGAAGAACCTGTGTGAAGTCTTTCAATTTTTCAAGAGTATAAAGTTACCAAATCATATACTGTGTCACAAGTACATGAACAACTGGATAAGGAAATGTTGCCACCCAGACATCTGCAAATTTTTTTAAAGCAAATTCTGGAATCTGTAGTTTAGTTATTTCATTCATAGCTAATGGTTGCAGTCTGAGCGAATTTTATTAACTGAAGTACTGACTTGCACTTTTATTTCAGTCATTCAACTAGAAAAACCTCAGTGGCTCAGGATACTCAGCCTATTTCATCCTCGGTTCCTTGTCATCAAGCTAAAAAGGTTAGCAGCACCACAATCTGGGTGCATTTCCAAAAATTTCTACTACGTCCTGTACTATTAAGTCTTTGATCATTGTGCTCTCTTTGAGTGATCTACATGATGCAATTGTTTGTTATGCTTACTATTTGTAACTCATGGTATGTCTCAAACTCTGTCATTAACTAATATGTAATCAGTAAAGCTGTAATTAGGCCCGTGTTGAATTTTTCTCTTGCATGCTTCTTTTCAACTATCTATTATGCAACCTTTAGTGATACTGCATATCAAGATAGGACCATATGAATATTTCAACACGTAGACTGTAGTGCTGCTATACCATGCACTTAAAAAGGCAGTTTATGGATCATCTAACTTAGGTCCATATGTAGGATCGATTATTCTTGTTTCTCTTCAGAATGTGAAGGCCAGAGCCCATAGGCAGTACATGGACGAGGGCTTTGAAAACAGCAGGGGCAATGCCGGGGTCTGTATACACAGCTTTCACAGAGACAACTCTAGAAGCAAAACAGTTGAAAATATTGGAACAGTAGCCGTGATGTTTCTCCTTTCTGATTGCTTGCAATTTTGAACAGAAGAGGCACACGAGGAAGGATAATTTATCTTCAGGTAAAACCAAATTACCAGAAGATTTTGTCAAGAATCACATAGCATACTTTGAGGAGATTGATGCCTTTGAACTGCCAGAGGCGGCGGCCTCAGAAACTGACCTGGAGTGAGAACTCAAGCTAATCAGTCCTTGTATGACATTACTAGAACGTGTGATCTTTTCTGTACAAAAGTAGACATACTCGCATTACTTCTACAGCAATGTTACTGCGAGTTATGATCGAGCATCAACCCAAAGCTCTTGTAATATAAGCCGTGTGTACCCTAGTGATCACTAGTCGAAGCCCCACTGATGTTCGTTTTGACCTGCTTGTGGTTGTACTAGAGCAGATACTGAGATCTCAAGATGAGACCCGTGCTTTTGACTTTCTGAGCTAAAAAATGGCTAGCTTACTTGGAAGTAGCTACTCTCGAACTGTCATTTGTCTCGGTTTTCATCGCAAGATTCTTCTTCTGTTGTTAATATTCTCCTGCGCATGTATCATACACGAAGGAAGCTATCACAGGTGCATGTCCTTGCGTGACATGTTACAGGAAACCCTCAGCTGAATCATGCTAGATGGAGCCTGCTGTCCACAACAGCAACAACAAAAAAAGTCATAACATGTCGCCGTTGAACTATATAGCACTTTTGGGGCATGCGCTATCGATTGTGGACTGATGAGCGATGAAATCTAGCAACGCCCAACATTTTCTTTGTAATGTTCCAAGTTAACAGTAGCGCTGACTGATGCTGCAACTTGGCGCTGAAGAAGAGTGTCGTTGATTTATGAGAAGTGCACCCGTTTACCTTTCTCGGTTGGACTCACTCACCAACTGCTCCCATTTTATCCCCCACACAGGCTGTCCGGCACGACCATGCATGGCAGCAGATCGCAGGCCACTGAAGATTCTTGAAAAGAGCCGAGCCGCCATTTTCTCTCCTTTTGCTCCGGTTTTCTGCTTGGACTGACTGATTGCTAGTTCGATCACTACCAACTGCTCCCACTATATGTATCCACAGTCCACAGATACTATGCATGGCTTGAACTGTTAACTGTTATAGGGCATTCTTTTCCTCCGAAACTAGCGGCTTTTGGCTTTTGCTATAGTACCTAACTTTCAAACGAAGTATTTTCTCAAGATAGGGTCTACAAGTTAAACGATGTACACGTTAAAAGTCTAACATCTGTACCAGCTAAAATCGCAAGTGAGTATCTATCTCTCCATAATATGCACCGTAAACAGTCAAAATTCAAAATTTTCAACCAAAAACCATAAACCGCAGACACAGCCAAACAGGCCCATAGTGTTATCCGTACCTCAAGCATTACAGTACACGCACGGCTGGAGCCAAATGAACAGTGAACTTGGAGCATATTTCCTCAAAAAAAAAAACCTGGAGCTGGCTACAATCATCCGAACGACCATTTGATTTTTACCGACCTACATGATCTTGGCAGAAAAGCTTTAACCGGTCCAACCTGAAATTGGAAGAGTGATCCAATTTCTAGAATGCAGTGCAATGCAATGCTGGATCGAGCTTAATTGCCGGCCGCCATCGAGCATCAGTGGCGCTGGCTGACCATCATCATACATGTAAACACGAATGACATGCACGATTACAATCGCTTTCGCTGTGCATGGCATGGCCTCTTTTTTGTCTACTAGTCTTTGGATGCGGCTTACGATATGTACCGCCATTTTCTGGCCTAGATTATTTCTTTTGTTATTTTGGGATGTTTTCTGCATACTACAATAGCTCATGACAGAAACAAAGCAAAAAACTTCATCTTGAAACTAAGGAAAAAGAAAGAACAACACATGAGGTGAACTGTTAGTTTTATGATGTATAACCTGTTACCTCCAGAGGACAAGCCCCCAAACAAACAGAGGTACCAGAAACTTAAAACAATACAGTGAAAGATTTGACAATCAAGAGAAACTTCCAATGTTTGGGGGATTTGCATACATGAAACATGAAATTGGATACGCATCGCTCCTTTACTTTTATTAATATATTATTAACCTCCTCATTCTTTGAAAAGAAAAGAAAAGGAGCACAACTTGGCAAAAGTGACTAATTGCGCCTAGTTTGTTGACAAAGTAAGATTCGGCCAAATCGAAATGGTTCACACCTGACTTGAGGTTATGACCAAACTGATACTCAGGCCTGACACATATGTACCTCAATACAATCACTCCAATTTGGAGACCATTATATTTATCCGTTGCAATTGCAGCTCAACTTTTGGATGATCATTCTTGATGGTTTCCGACCTGGAGTCTAATCTAGTCCAAGTCATCATCTACAACTCCCACTCAGCAGTGTATGTATGGGCAGTACTGCAGTAAATGGCTCGATGCCATGTTGTACTTCGTGACTCAAGTTTAACAATAATTCCAGGTTGCTAAATGAATATTAGATTTTTATAATCATCCTGTATAAAGCATCAGCAGTGTTATGCAAGTTCATAGTTGATACTCTAGCGCCTGTTCATGTTAAACCATGGTCTCTGCAAAGCTTCAATTTAGTAATTATCATGCATAAACACGTGCTGGCATGCATGCTACAGTGTGCTACTAGTGTTCTTTATTTTGTTGTGTTCTGAGAATATTTTAATGTAGCATGTTTAAATGTGCGTTACAAAAAGTTAGGGCCATTTATATATTTGGGAAACAGTTTTTTGCTTAAGTGATCATTTTAATTAATCAGCACCTTTATCAAACAAGTTCAAAGGCACTGATGATTGCAATCCCACTTTATTTCCTTCTAGTCTTTTATTATTTTTGTCATAATTTATTTTAGAGCAAGGCTATCTACTTACCTTGGAGATTCAATTTCATGCATGTTGCTCCACCATTTTGCACTCTCAAATACCCTCCAAAACAATGTTGAACTCCCCAAACATCATTTTCTTATAGTATTAATTAGAGGTTTATGCTTCTATATACAAAAAAAAAAGAATCACAACATGCACCAAAGATGTCATATTGTAGAAAGCTGTCCAGTTCCCAAGAAAGGGTAAATGAAAGAAATATTGCATTCTACTTATGAAGTGCAAGATTTCATACGAACTTATTAGGGGGAAAGTACAGCTGATTGACAACAGAAATTTCTAATGTCTACTGCAAAACTTTGGCTAAACCCATAACAAATTTGGCTAGATCTTACTATGAACTACTCTAGCCTTATTGTAGGACAAATATCCATCAACAGCATGTTTCAGCCAGTAAAACAAAACCACCAGGAATTCAAATTTACCACCATAAAACACCTCAGATTCAATTTTGTAAACATAAAACACCTCCATTATAAGAATCTTACCCTATTTCTTTTGCCTCCAAGCAAAATAGGACTAGGTTGATGTACTGATGTACACAGTACACCAAGAGGTGCATAAATATTTGCATCTGCGGATATCATTTACCTTAAGAGGCATGAGTATACTTTCTTAGAAATTCTTGTAGACCATGACAGATCGGTGGATTGGATCAAAAGACTAAACCACAAAGTATATCAGCCAATGTAGGCATGCGCTGTCTGATCCTCTCCATTCATGCACTTTCTGACTGTAGACCACTCCATTAACTAGCCAGTTAACCTGACGGAAAAAAGATCAAATAAGAGAATGCAAAGGATATTCAAAGCTACAAGAATGTACAAAAGAGCAATTGAGCATGTGTACACCATTCTGCCTATAAATACCCGTGCACATGTAACCAGCACACTGCACTCAAGCCTTAATCAAATGGCTTCCCCTAAACCCCTCACTTTTAGTGTCATGGTCTTGTTCTTTGCTGCAAGCTTGGTTTCAGCTCAGCTTAGTGCAACTTTCTATGAGAAGTCATGCCCTAACGCACTGCCTACCATCCAAACAGCCGTGAGATCTGCCATCTCAAGGGAAAACCGCATGGGTGCATCATTGCTCCGCCTCCACTTCCACGACTGTTTTGTAAATGCAAGTGTTCTGAAACGCAGGCATATACCTCATACGTTACATTTTTTTCTCACTACTAACTGTGGGAATCCTGGCAATGCAGGGTTGTGATGGCTCGGTGCTGCTAGATGACACCCCAACCTTCACTGGAGAGAAGACTGCTGTTCCAAACAACAACTCCCTGCGTGGATTTGATGTGATTGACAACATCAAAGCACAGGTTGAGGGGATCTGCCCGCAGGTGGTTTCATGCGCTGACATCCTCGCTGTGGCAGCACGCGATTCCGTTGTTGCGGTAAGACAAAACAAAAAAGGATTTCAAGTTAGAGTTAGCAATTTGACTGCAAAAAGTTTTCAGGAAGTTCTGACACCAGTAAAGCAACTGAAATGAAGAAAACCTTCATGTAGACAGTTATGAAAATTCTATACCAAACATTCATCAGGAAGTATTAAAAATAGCCAACTCAAATAGTCAAGGGTTGTACAGAAATCGATCGACATAAATAGAAGTTTCAAAAGTCATCAAATATCTTCCATGTACTCCAATACAAAGAAACAATTCTAAAAACTGACAAATTATTTTTCAGCTAGGAGGACCTACTTGGGTTGTCCAGTTGGGACGGCGGGACTCAACGACAGCAAGCCTAGATACTGCAAACAATGACATCCCCGCGCCGACCCTTGACCTTGGTGATCTCACAAAGTCCTTCGCAAACAAAGGACTGAGTGCAACCGAGATGATTGCACTCTCAGGTACTGTACACATTGCAATTCTTGCTATCAAAAGCATGTGTAAGATAGTGCTTTTGGTGTATATACAATATCATCTGAAACAAATCCAAAAAGCAAAAATATTGAAGACCTAATCCTTGCTGCAGCTTTATTGTAAAAACGAATGGTCCAAGCTAGATATGCTGTTTTACTGTCAAGGGTACTACTGAAGGTAATTTGTCACTGACATCAAGCAAAAAAAATGCCAGGGGCTCACACTATTGGCCAGGCCAGATGCATCAACTTCAGAACCCGCGTATACAGTGAAACCAACATCGACACGTCCCTTGCAACATCCCTGAAATCCAACTGTCCAAACACAACAGGTGACAATAACATCTCTCCCCTCGACGCGTCGACGCCCTATGCTTTCGACAACTTCTACTACAAGAACTTGCAGAACAAGAAGGGCGTCCTGCACTCTGACCAGCAACTGTTAAATGGCGGCTCAGCAGACAACCAGACTACCACCTACTCTTCAAACATGGCAACGTTCTTCACTGATTTCAGCGCCGCAATGGTGAAGATGGGCACCATCAGCCCCCTCACTGGATCCAGTGGACAGATCAGGAAGGACTGCCGGAAGGTAAACTAGGTCCTACAATGTTGCAATCTCTCCGGGTGTGTGGTTTAGTGTAATCTTCAGAGAAGGGAGAAGTGGCCCTTTCCTGATGCTGTATTCCTCTTGAACCTATGCGTACTGCCATTACAAAACAGAGATGGGAAAGGAATAAAATGAAACCAAGAAGGCTTTTGGTGTAACAATTGATAAGCCCTTTCAGATTTTTCAGCCACCAATCTTTCATTTTAAAGGTCATGGATAAGAATATCTAACATAATGGCACATGAATTTCACTACTACAATAACCTTTTATATATTATCAATACTCAAGAAACTGATGTTCAGAATGACTTATTAAGCTGACGTTATTCATTTCTACATAGTGTCAATACTCAAAAACTTAGTTCATTAACCATCTCTTTAAATCTTCAGCTCATAATCATAAGATATCCAAGTGGACAATCTGCCCCTGTTTGGAACACAGGAGTTCCATAGGATTCTTCCGGGAATTGAACTGTTTCCAGTGAGATTCTTGCATTAATGCCAAGGGCCCTCCCCAAAAACGAACTACATGAACACATTAGTTCCCCGTCAATCTGAGCCGCCCAACAATGATCGAACGGTCCATGATCGCAGATTTTAGGTCTGCTCTTTGGTATATTTTGTCTTCTGCCTTCTCTAAAAGTTGTGAAACAAACAGAACATTTTTTTAAAACAGATTTTTTTAAAATAGCTTCCTAATCTTAAAACCATACGCGTCGTTCATATCGATATCTTTGCCGTCTATTGCCATATCAAAAAGTATAAATAAAAGCCATCAAACACAGTTAAAAGCCATCAGTCACAGCCTAGAAGAATCCAAATGTTTAGAGTGTATACGACTAATAACTAATAGCGGAGGGGCCCTTAGAGAAAAAGTAACTCCAATTCACATAAATCGCCTCTCAATCTAGATCGCACAATGTTTTTTTTTTGATAAAAGATCGCACAATGTTGATCCAACGGACAACGGCCATGGATAAACTAGGAGGGCATAACATATAATATTGAATGATGAAAGGATGTTTTGTAAAAACGTGCCTCCAAGCCACATGAATTCCCCCTCAATCTAAGCCGCACAACATTGATCGAACGGACCACGATCGCAGATTTTATTCCCAACCCAACTCTAGGGGGTACGCGAGAAGGATCTTGTCCTACTCCATCTGAACCGCACAATTGTGATCGAACGGTTGAACAAGACCAGGGCAACGGACCAACCGTCGCCGTCGCGCTCGCCGGTCTAGACAGTCGGCGACGCCGCTCTAGCGCGCCATGCCGGGTGCATCGCCTCCTCGCTGTTGCTCCACCTCCACCGCCGACCACCTCCGGGATGCGGGTCGCACCCATTCTTTCAGGTGCCAACTTGCCCCGTAAAGGGGTGAGGAGCTCTAATGCTCCATGCATGGGATCAATTCTTGGTTTGAAGGAAAGAGCGAAGGACATCGTCACTTCGTCAGACTGCTCCTTCCAATCTTTGAGTTACCAATTTCAGAAACGAACAGTAGTTGGATATGCAGAAGGTAATACACCAATTATTTCTCTTCATGTTCTTTTTGGGTTTGCATTCTTGAAAAATATGCTCTTGTTTGGAACTGGTACCTTGACATTGTCAGAACTCAGAAGGGAACCTGCCGTTGAGGTAAATTCAGAAGCTTCTCTGTTTTGTACTACTGCTACTACTAAACATGCTGATTTCAATCCCACTTTTAACATTGAGATTAATTCAGAATCAAGCCAGTAGCTTCGAGAAGACAAGTTCTGATTCGCTGATAATAGTTGGCAGCTCAATTGTTGGATGCAGATGCCTACGGAGTATTCAGTTAATTCAGTCTACTGACAGCGCACAGCATACCAAAATCCCAGGACCAACAGTTGAGCTCCAATGAATATGACTCTACTCACCAACCCAATTAAAAACTAAAATAACAGTCCCAGTAACTTCTAGTTTCACTTGGAAAATATCTCACCTGGGGCATGCAGTCACACAATCCAGGAAGTAACTAACTTCCCGGCCTTCTTCAGAAACATGATCTGTAGGGTTCTATTCAAGTATTCATGACAACTGTTGCAAATTCTACTCCACATGGTAGAGCCCAACACCATGTCCAAACTATGCTAAACATCTCAGGATCTCATGGAAAAGCAAGACGATGCCTCGATGGCATTGCTCATACAACGCTTCATCATCATTTCATACTAAAAGTATACAAGGAGTACTCTTCACATTGCAAGTTTAAGTAGTTATTCGAATGCAGCAAAGAGCTGCATGCGATGGCAGGTGGTTTCATGCGCTGACAGCCTTCCTGTTGTTGCACGTGATTCTGTTGTTGCGGTAAGATAAATCATGGAGAAACATGCTTTCGATAACTTCTACTACAGGAACCTGCTGAATAAGAAAGGTGTCCTACATTCTGATCAGCAGCTTTTCGATGGTGGCTCAGCTGACACCCAACTGCCACCTACTCATCAAACATGGCAGCATTCTTCACTGACTTCAGTGCGGCAATGGTGAAGATGGGCAACATCAGCCCCCTCACTGGATCCAGTGGGCAGATCAGGACAAACTGCAGGAAAGTGAACTAAACTTTTGCAATGCTATATTGTTGTATTGTAGTATGGTATCAGCTTGTGGTGTAAATTGTAATCTTCAGAGAAGGGAAAAGCGTCCCTTTCCTGGTTGTAATCTTCTTGACACTGTGTATCCTGCTACTACAAAGTAGATGTATGGAAGAAATAAAACGACATCAAGAATTGATGTGGCCATACGATAATACCACCTGATCTATTAGCCTTTCAGTCATCAATCCAGCACTTGCAAGATCATGAATCAAGATAGTTGCAAGAATAACACATCAATTTCAGTTCTAGAAAAACATATGTTGCATGTTACCAATCCCAATATGTTAGTTTCTACATTTTTCTTTAAATAGCCGTTATTCACATTTCACAATGATGTGGTCATGTTGCACTGCTTATTGTTTTCCGTACCTTCAATAGCTTAGCTCATTGACCATCTCTTCAAATGCTACAATTGGTAATTGCGGATCTCAAGTGCAAAAACATCTTGTTATGGAGATTTTAAGCTCAAGATGACTAAGAGATCTATTGTAAATGCTAGTCTCCACTGTCTAGTTACAATTTTTTACTAGAACAAACATACCATGAAGCTTACAACAGAATGTAGTGTCATTAGGATATATATGGCACCAGGACCACCCTTTTTCTTCTTTTGGAATCTTACCTCTAATTATGCACAAGCAAAAAAAAACAGATCATGCAAAAAAAAAGTTATCAATGCAAGAAGAGCAATTGAGGGAAAACATGTTCAGCCAGTCATGTATCAGTATATCAACATGTCAAAACTGAAGGAAGCTGAGATTGCATTCCAAGTACAAAATCTTGGCAAGGACTAGTTTTCGAATTGTGTACAGGAAACCAGGTAAATAGTTCTATACAACAGAGTTCACAACACAAAAAAAAAATCCAACTGAGCAGAGAACAGAATGAATACTTCCTAACATCGTAGTTGCAGGCAAAGTCATGACTCATGACTGATGAATATTACGGATGGCAGCATTGATACTTTTACAGTCAAAATCCATGATCTTCATCCAGTTCTCAAAATCTCCAATTTCCTGTACCATGATTAAACAAACAATGGGTGCTTCAGAAACAACAACTACTAGCACAGCCACATAATTAACTGATAAACTTGAGAAAAGAAGTATGCCATCTTCCCAGCAGTGAGCTCTTCAATTTACGATGTTATCTCGAGTTCAGTCAGTGTTATGCCTTGATGCTTTCAGGAAAATTTAACCTAAAAATAATGGTGACCTAATTAATAGCATATCACACCTTTCCAGCTTCACCGATCACGGAACAAGCATAAATTCATACTGTAATCAGTTTAGTGGTAGGGTTTAGATTTGGGCAAGGGTTTCACGAGGAAAAGATTAACGGTAGAAGTTACAGCGTCGTGATAAATTACAATTTAGTGGTATCTTTTGAAGAATTGTTGTACTAGTACAATATGTTTCACAATGTTAAGGTTCTGTGTTTATGTGAACCGCTGTCAGAACAGAGATAATGAAAAAATAGCATAAAAATAACCAAGGGCAGTTGAGTCGAGTAGACCTTCAAGACAGAGTTGATTGCGTTGGTGGCAGCAAGCCACTGGTCAGTCTGCTTTCTGTAGCGCGCGATTGTAGCAAGCAGCGCACGGGCTTCAAGCTCTATGCGCTTCTCGTTGACGAAGAGCTCCTGCACCCCGCCGTCAACCGTGTCCACAAGAAGATCGGCAACCCGCACGGCGCTTCTTAAAGCATTCTTCTTTGCTCTCTCTGCGCGTTTGTACGGGAAGAAAGAATCATTTGAGCAGCAGGGTTCACAGCAGGAACAACGATACGGTGGCCAATTAAGAGTGAAAGATTGAATTTGCACAATCGGCCATGTTGTAACAATAATAACAAGAAGGAAAAATGTTTGCTTTTGATGGAATCAATCGATCAATCACAGAGAAGAGAAAAGGACTGGATGGGGGTGCGCTTGTTCAGTTAGCTGATTACCAGTTTGTTGGCGTTGGCGGAGGGATTGGTGGTGGTGTTGCTGCGTGATCTGGAGCAGCGCCGCTTCCAGCTGCCCGCCCGCCGTCTCCGCCGCTGCCTTGGCCGTCGGCCCCTCCATCTTCCTCTGCCGCCTCCCCTAGGCTAGTCCTCCGATCTGAGCTCTCCTCCTCCTCCTCCTCCTCCTCCTTTTTCTTTTTTCCTTCACCGATCGCGATAGGAGATATGGGCCACGGCCCATCTAAGAACTGAGTCTACTATCCACAGATTACTATTCCACAAAACACAAGGCCATCAGTCTCTCCCTCTCCGATTGGCATAGACTATCGAATAAATAAAAAAGAGTATTTTTTATAGCTATTTTAAAATAATTTATTGAAACATTTTTAAATAGTTTATCGACGTTTGATTTATTAATTAATATAAACACTCATAATATGAAAAAAAATTCATAGTCCTCTCGAAAGAAAACCAATTGGCATAATTTCAGTGTGTTCAGTTTGGCTGATGAACGACGAACGCAGAAGCAAGTTTTGATAGTCCCACTCCATTTGATAGTAGTACTACTATAGTATAGAGCACTACTCCGTTTTTCCGATGGACGAACAGAGACTACTAGTGTGGTCTGGTTCCCGTCGTTTGCTTGCACATAACTCGGTGGGAGAAACTAAACTAGTCTAGGATAACGGAAAGTTTTAAGTAGATGTCATTTTAACTCTATACACACATAATAAAGAAGAAGTTGACATCTTAAAAACATTTTAAACAGCTTGCCCCTGCTGAATGCGTAACACCACACCACCGAGTAACGAGTACTTGCTCTAACCGGCTTACAGCTTAGGTTTCTGGTTTTGGTTTTTAATTTATGGTTGAAATTACACTATAATGATGGTTAACTGTTTCTGAGAATAAATAAATAAATAATAGAAAAAATGGAGAAAATAAAAAAACCATTGTATTATTATGGACAATACAAATGAATAAGATAGAAAAAGGGAAAAGCCCAAAAACCCAAAATAAATCGAAATTAAAAGTTGACATGTTCCAAGTGGCTTCTGACTTAAATAAACCAAAAGTCAAAATAAATTTAAAACTAAAACCATTTGAAACAGGACCTTAAGGGAACAGGTTGCCTAAAAAAGGAATTTGTAAACCAAAACCAACTGTTTAGGGGGCTTAAAATCAGTTTGTACTTCGAAAAAGCTGGAAGCTCCCCCAAACGGCCTCAAAGTAGCTTATGGGATAAGCCAAAAGTCAATTTCATTTGGGCTTGATCTTTTAGATTTTAAAAGCTGTTTTTTTAGCTTTTTTATAGTAACTTAGTTTTCAAATAGAATATCTTTTTAAGATAGGCTCTACCAAGTTGATTATAGTACACACTATAGTGACTTCATTTATATCAGCTAAAATTGCACGCGAGTTTTGTATTCTCTCTTGCAAACAGCTCAAAAGCCATAGACTGCGGCCATAAGTCGAAACAAAAAAGAATAGTCCACTAAAAGCTGAAAAGCTAGATAACATGTGTTTTTCCGGTTTTTGGTGGGTTAAAGTTAGGATATCACCATTAAAAATTGGTGAAGAAGCTACAACTGCTTTTCAATTTCAGTTAAAAAGGCAAAAGGGCTACCGCTCCACAAATAGGCCTAAAACAATGCCTATTTTTTTGATTCAATAGGAGGAAGAAAGCGTAGCTTATTGTTCGTCAAAACTAGGCGTTGATAAAGGTTCTGCCTTTTAGCGTGCATGCTTGATTGGTTAAGTTGGACTGAACAAGAGCAAAGAACGCAAATCCTCCGTGCCGCTAGGGCTCTAGCGCGGTAGTACGAAAGTCCAACTAGCTTATTGCCAAGGGAGCTAACTGTCGGTTTGTCTCCCACTCTCCCCTCTGTCCAAGAGCCAAACTCTACCTAACAAGAGAAATCAGATGTCGAGTTATCCATCATCCATGAGCAGCTTGAGGGACTGTCCTTTTGGACTGTGGTTTGTGATTTTTGGCTGCAGTTTATGATTTTTAGGTTGTTTGTATGAGAGATTACAGAGTAACAAAAATTCACGTACGATTTTTACCGATATAAATGAAATCGGTAAAATATGTACTACAATTAACTAGTAGACCTTATTTTGAAAAGATACTCCATTTAAAAGTTAGTTACTATAGAAAAGCCGAAAAGTAGCTTTTAGAAACAGAAAAAAAACATGCCTGAATTTTCCACAGATTCGTAAATGCATGTAATTGCAGACCTGAATCGTCAGCGTAGATTAGCAATAGTTCTTGCATGTGGCCGTGAGCAAGCTAGCTACAAGGCCTCCGTATCATGCATGCAGTTTTGGTCTGAGTACGATCCATCGAATCTGTACTGCAGCTGCTTGAGTGATTCTTAATTCTGACGATCCAATATTAATGCCGTCTGTCTGAAAATGTCGTCCCGACAGACTTAGCTTATCTTTCTCAAATTTTAGTTTGCTTATGATCTTTTTGGGTGGGTGGTAAGATATGCAGTCAAAGTCAGCTCAATCAATTATATGCATACATATATACAGCCTCATCCTCGTACAATTGAAAGTGGCTATGTACCTATTTTTTCTTTAATTTATAATTTTTGACTATGACTTATGAATTTGGACTATTTGTAATAAAAAAATACAGAGTAACAGAAACTCGCGATATGGTTTTGGTCGATATAAACGAAGTCACTATAGTGTGTAATGCAATTAAGTTGCAAACCCTGCTTTGAAAAAACACCCCGTTTGAAAGTTAGCTACTATAAAAAAATCGAAAAACAATATTTAGAAACTGAAAATGGCTTCTAGCTTCTCACTTCTTAACTTCATATTTTTCTGCCTTTTTGTTTTCTTACATTTTCTTTTTTCTCTATTTCTTTGTATTGTCTGTGATGAGAGAACTTATTTTTTATTTTTAAATTTTTTAAATTTAATTATGCTAAAAAAACTTACGGCATCTATAATGAAAAAATCTCAAATAATATAAAAAACTCCAAAAAGCCATAAATTTAAACCCTACCTCAAAAAACGAAATTTTCGCATGTAGTACTGAACACCGGCCCTAATGCTTTTCCGAAGTTTTTTTTTTTGGCCGAAGTGGTACTGAACACCTAATGTTAGGAGTCTAATCTTTTCAGATGTACTATAGATCAATCCCTCTTTGACTAAGCAGGTAGAATGATTGGACGTTAAACTACTCCGCTGAGAATCTCCACCAATCTCATCTTAATGATAAGGTTTGTCAGCTGGCTGATGTGTTACCATGCATCTTCGGTTTTGTCCTATTTCTTCTTCGGTTCTTCCTCTCAGTTTTTTTGGTTATTTTTTCATCATGTCATAACCGTCACCGCAAAAAAAAATGACTCCGTAGTCCGTACGTCGACCAAGATAACAAGCAATAATGTTAAAAAAAACCTTAATACTATCATTTTATCGATCTGACAAATCAAGGATCAACGATATACTGTTGCTTTAAATACGATGAAAAATTAAATTGACCTTACAGACATATATAATATAGCACGTCGATCGATCGTTCATAATTCATGCATGGGAAGTGAAATGCTAAATCATGCATGGGAAGTGAAATGCTAACATGCTGATTTATATTCTGAGTTTGTATGGAACAGCATACCTCTGTAGTAGTAGTCAGCGGCGGATCCAGCGGTGGGGTGGGGGGCTCGAGCCCCCTATCGTTATCGGACCCTTGGAGCCCCCTAAATTTTTAGCCATGGATGTATAATGCAGAAGGGGTTGAGGTCGAGCTGAAGGTACTTCAGCCCCTCCAAAAAATTTTCCTGGATCCGCCACTTAGTAGTGGAGTATAATTTAACAGCTGGATGCATCACGCATGGCTTGAAAAAGTCCTCGTTAATTAGGATGTAGGTTTACCTATGGTATGTCTGATCACATTCTAGATCAATTGACTTATTCTGCGTGCTAGGGTTGAGTTAGCTACTGTTTCTTGTCCGAGTTTAGATGGCGATGCACGCATGCAGGTATAGGACGTAATTTGTAAACGATACGTCAATCGTTGGTGCTCCTTCGCTCGTTTAGTCAGACAGAAAAGTCGTTGGATTCGGTGCAAATTAATTGCTACGACTAAGCATTCTAGTCAGCTACTTACTCCATTTTAAAATAGTAGTTAAGTGTTTCTGTCGTCTTTTGCTGTTTCGAAAAAAACAACAAAAGATCATCAGCTACAGTAAAAAAAACCATCGGCTATATAAAAACAAGATATGTTGTTTCACGGTTTCAGATATGCATGTAGTGTCCGATACACACATTTTGACCTAGTGGCAGAGCTGGCCGACGGTGAGAGCTTGAGTAGAGCCAGCTGTCGTGCAGGAACCCAGGGGCATGTTCTTTTCGGCTGCGGCTTATGGTTTTTGGCTAAAATTTTTGAATTTTGACTGTTTACGATACAGATTACGGAGAAACAAATACTCACTTGCGATTTTGGCTGGTACAGATGTTGGACTTTTAACGTGTAGATTGTTTAACTTGTAGACCCCGTCTTGAGAACATACTCCGTTTGAAAGTTAGATACTGTAGCAAAAGTCAAAAACCGTCAGCTTGTGAGGCAAAAAACTGGCCCTAGATAAAGCCATCCGTTGTACGATAGAAGACCAGTGTGAGTTTAACAGAGCTCAACCGTCATTACTAGCATCATTCAGTACTGCCTTGTAGCTTGCTGGCATGCACTTAAGTACTTTACTGCGTGTAGTGCATGTCGCTGTTAATTGGAAACCACCCTATGTTACCCCCGAGCTATCTACGTCGACCGTTGAATCCGTTACGGGGCTCGATCCCTACTCTGTTTGTTAGAAACGACGAGCCTAATAACAAAAGAGGATAAGAACGCGATACATATATTTTAATACGAAAGATCCTTGCTGAAAAAAATCACGATCGTATAATCGATGATAATTACTGAACACAAAAAGAATTATAAATCAGAGAATTTTACAATGAATTATCGACTTAATTCTATACGTCTACGTGAGTATATATATGAGGGGACAGAAAACGACTTGGAACAGAAGATGGAAACAGATCCGAAAAGATGGCCTAACCTATAATCAACGTAGTCAACACCGTTGATCACTCACTCTCTGCCCTTCTGCTCCATCGTTTTTCTCATTCTCTCTTTACGCAGATCGAGGTACCTAACAGTTGCATAAATATCGGTCTCCTTTTTCTCTTTCACTTGCTAGCTAGCACATGAACATCGTTTTTCTTTTTCTTTTTAAGAGTCACGACCATTTAATTTCACAACATGATAATATTGACTTCCCTACGTAATATACCAGCTGTGAGTTTTTCTGTAGTACCAGAATACATATATGTGATTGATAATGTAGGGGCTTTTTTTTTTCTAGTCGACTGATGATTTTTGGTCCTAACGTGAGCGTTTGTACAAACGAATCAAATGTCGATAAATCATTTCTACTTGTGATGATAGTACTACATGATCGGTAAATCGGTCACATATGGTCTTATTAGCTTTTGGATGATTGCGAGAGAGATTGAGGAAGTAAGGGACGTTCACTTGAGAAACCACTTCGTTTAAAACGGGTCCTCCAGTGATTCTTATAAATGATTCATTGAAATTACTTTGAGAAACTATTTTATTTAAAAACCAGCTTGTAAATATCAAAAGTCAGAAATATATTTGAAATAGGGCTATAAATTGCAGTGAAATGTGTTGCAAGTGATGGCTATCGATCGAGTAATACATCCACACCGAATCTCCGCAAATTTGTGACATTTCATCTGCATGCTTCAATTCAACTTCGCCTCTAGATAGCTGGGGAAATTAAGGAAAAGCAGACGTACCCATCATCAATTGCTAGCTAGTCAGCAAGTTTTTCGTAAAATCAGAGGAAACACATATGCAACAAGCTAGCTTTGTTTTCTCATGCATCGCTCACTTATTTGGTTAAGTTTAATTAGTATCAGTAAATAAACTACTTTTAAAGCTTCTCCATCCCTTTCGACAATTGTACTAGGAGAAAAGGAGAATTGGACACCTCAAATTGCTGGATCATTGGTGTTGTTCTAGACCATGTGCAAGCAAGCAATGACCATTTTGGCCCCCCAAAAAGCTAGTATTTTAAATTGTTTGATACTTTATTGAATGAACATCACCAAGCAAGCATGTATAAAATGTGTTGGAAATTGGTTCACGAGCTTAGGCCCATTTTCCTTTAGAAATCCTAAAACATGTATTGTTTAATACTATATTGTTTAGTTTAGTAGATGAAAGATAATTTATAAGGTAGAGTGCTTAAGACTCTTTGAAATATGTGACACATGGTATCAAGATGGTACGAGGAGGATTTTGGTTAAACACACGTGTGCACGCATTTATATATTTTCGCATGAAAAAGCGTGCATCATGAATCATGCATTTCTCTCTCCTTTTCAAACTGTTCAAGAGCTGATAAATATTGTATAAATATCATTATGTGGTTTGATAAGACAATTACCCATGTTTTAATTATATTTACTCGTGACAGTTACTAGTGAGTGATTGCAGTGTCCTTAAAAGGACCTTGAGACGTCCAGGAGAAGACACATAATTCCTCCTCTATTCTTACATCTCCTCTTTGGATAGTTGTGCTATAGTATCGAAATGCTCAACCACGTCGGTCTCTCTTCTTGGCGCGTACTAGGAAGGGAGGAGAGCAGGATATTCGAACCATTACCGCAGAGAGAACTTGTATGTGGCACCAATAATGTTTCTGGGTAGCATGACCTATGCGACCACTTGGCTCCTTCCTCGACATCGACTATTTTCACGATTACTTGTTTCTGCGTTGTTTCCCTTTTCTCCATCAATCTTACTGTAAGTCGTTCGTGCGATCGATCGACTCTATTATAATATTTTTCTTGTATATTTTTTTGAAGTATAATGAGTTATCTGTTGTTAGTTTCGTCTATTGTATTATTAGTCTTTTCATTGTATTTATTTTCTAATAAAATTTAGAATTAAAATGTTTCCTATATTTCTAACATAATGTATATGTTAGGCTAATGGTCACTTCAAGATTAGGCGGCCGGCATTGAGCAATTCCCTTGAATTAAAAACAAACGAGACATGGACTATGGAGTGCTCAAATGAGAATCTGAAAAGATCTACTGAAGGTTCCGTGCAAGTGGCCAGTGGGTGGTTGGGTATGTGAACTGTACCGAATGGGCCTCCCTTATACCATACTTTGACCAAATAAAATTCTGCGGCAAGAATGATCAACAGATAATACGATCTGGTCCATGCATGTAATAGAAAATCTTCACAAACTAGTAGACCTACTAGCTAGGACCTTGTGGATGTACATGCATAATTTGTCCAATTCGTTAGGATACTAAGGCCCCGTTTGGCAGAGCTCTAGCTCTAGGAAATCTACAGATTTCCTAGAGCTGGTCATCTGTAGCTCTAGGAAATCCTGGATCTAGAGTTGCAGGCATGTTAAGTGCATTTACATGACTCATTTCATTTATATTATATATTAAATAAAAATATTTAAATCACTTTAATTTAGTCAACAAACTACAGATCCAGCATAGATCTCGGAGCTAGAGCTGTGCCAAACGGGGCCTAATACTTGGAAGCAAGATTTCCACTGCTTGGACACGTGGCTCAGTTTTTTTTCTTATACTTAAGAGCAAGTTTAATAGTACAGATAGCTGCTACCTCCAATACATTTCCATGTCATCAAACGATAATGATGTAATCAACTCATACAATAAGCTAGCTATAAGTTATCTCCACAAGAGCTCTCAATCATTTAACACATACATGGGTATTGATAATTTAATACATGCATGGGTATAGCAATTAGTTCTATTGGTACATGCATGGATAATGCATCTTTTCCTGTGCTATAGCCTGACTCTTGCATGGGAGTCGGCTTGGCTCTCTCTCTCCTTTTCTCTCCCCTCCACATAGGACTATGCTGACATGGATTCCCTTGTAGCTAGCACAGTCAGCCTTATTAAACTTGCTCTAAGCTTTGGCTTCTATTTCTACATTAACTCATAGTTAAATGATGCGTTTTTTAAGATATGATCTACAAGTAAATTATAGTACAAACTATATCGAGTTCAGCTGCAACGACCAAAATCGTATGCGACTATTTTATCTGCGTGTTACCTTTCACAAATAAATCAAAATTCAAAATCACAACCATAAACCATAAGCCTCAGCTCAAAAGAACCCATCCTCATGAAGACTATTTAGAACGAACAGAACCACCAGAGTTGCATATTTTATCCTTGAAACTATTACTCCCCTGGTCATAAAAGAACATTGTTTTGGATGATATAGTTATAAAAAAATAATTTTAATCATTAATTTATATTATAATAGATTTATAAACACATGCTAAAAGTATATTTTTATAAATATTCTTTTTAGACAAATCTATACATATATTCAATCTACATATTATAAAATTATCAATAGATAAAATTTTAAACGTTTGTCAGCACATCTAAAAATCATTCTGTTCAGTCCCCAGGGAGCAGCAGCAAAGAATTTGCAGGTAAAAGTACATACTAGTTACCCAGTGCCTTGAAAGGAGGTTGAATTGTCCTTGTCATAAATACATATTTTGACCGTGGTCCACGCATGTCTAGTTTTCTACGACGTGGATGATACACAGCAGTAGACGCTTCCCGGAGACCCGGTGTTTCGTTCAGGGGAAAAAAAGGAACAGGGCGAAAAAGAAATAAAAACTTGTCCCCATGCGTCACTGAAATGATGGCCAGAAGAAGGCTGGCTAGTTGTACCTAACCGCGTCTCCCCTCCCAGCAAAGTGAGGAGGGAAGGACACATGGTGATCATTTACGCCACCGACAGTGCCCTGTCTCGTTGTGCATATGCATATTATAGAGCCTATTCTTTTTCTTTGAAACTGATGACTTTGAACTTTTGTTACAGTATCTAACTTTTAAATGGAGTATTTTTTTAGACGATGTAAGTTAAACGATGTACACGTCAAAAACCCAACATCTGTAGCAGCCAAAATCGCAAGTAAGTATCTCTCTCCGTAATCTGTACCGTAAACAGCCAAAATTCAAAAATTTCAGTCAAAAATCATAAGCCGCAGCCGTTGCCAAATAGACCCATAGATCTCACTCATTTAGGTTTAAAATTTTAAATTCTCATTTATTTTTTATTTTTTTATAAATTTTATCTTTTTTAAAATGTTTTTTAGCTTTTTTGTTGATTCTTTTTTATATTCATTTTCATTAGCTATAATAGGCTAATATACTTTTCTATTTTTTTAAATTTAGTTACGTTAAATAAGCCACCATCAACTACAGTATAATTTTAATCACATATAGTGCAATTTCAATCATAAATTAGTTTATTTTAGTCTAACTGAGGTCTCGTATACTATACATGTGTCGGTTTGCATGGGCGGCCGGCGGCAGATGAGCTCCAGCAGTTATGCCGGGCCGGCCGCGCCTCAGTGACGTAGGAACTTCCAAATGAGCTTTGGCGTGGCTACACCTGTACGTACCTGGTGTGAAACGTACGTGTGATCCCAACGCGAGCGCGCGGCGCTAACAAACACCCTCCCTGAGTCCCTGTTCAACTCGGAGTCAGAAAGAGTAGGCGACGCGAACATGATCTTATCATATTTATTATCGTTTCATGGAGTACCAGTATGGTATGATGTACTTACAGAGTCTCTGCTATAAATATCGGTGTCCCCGGCGCTGCAGCTAAGCTCAAGGCGAGAAGCGCACTGCACACCTTGCATCTTGCGACCTGCTGCTAGCCTGAGGTCTGCGGATAGGATCCACCGATCGATCCATCATGGCTTGGCCGCGTGCGTCGCCAGCTGCAAGGTCCGGCAGCATTGCTCTCCTCTTCCTCCTCGCACTCGCCGGCGGCTCGTCGGCGCAGCTGTCCACGAGCTTCTACTCCTACTCGTGCCCCGGCGTGTTCGGCGCCGTCAGGTCGGTGATGGAGTCCGCCATCGCCAGGGAGAAGCGCATGGGCGCTTCCATCCTCAGGCTCTTCTTCCACGACTGCTTCGTCCAAGTACGTACCTACCACCCAGGCCACTAAGCAACTGATCAATCAACTATTAATCGCAGTAAACTAACAATTGGTTACCATAAATTATTAACTGAACTAACTAATGATCCCGAGTGCAGGGCTGCGACGCCTCATTGCTGCTGGATGACACGCCGAGCCTGCAGGGCGAGAAGATGGCGAACCCAAACAACGGGTCGGTGAGAGGGTTCGAGGTGGTGGACAGCATCAAGGCGGCGGTGGAGAAGGTGTGCCCCGGCGTCGTCTCCTGCGCCGACGTCCTCGCCATCGCAGCCAGGGACAGCGTAGTCATCGTAAGTCTGTCTAAATTTAGACTATGATTGATTGTTTTTTTATGGTCTTCTTTCTTTTGAGTCTGATGGTTTTTTAACTATGGCTTATGTCTAATGTTTTTTAACTGTGGCTAGTTAGTTTCATAAATAATAATTGCTGAATGAGATTAAAGATAAAAGCTAACTAAAAAGCCAAAAGGAAAGTACCGTAGTTCTGTCCAGTGTTATATATAACCAAGGGCGGATCTACACCCCGGGCAGGGTAGATTTCAGTCCGAGCTGTAGAAAAATATCTAGTGTATAATCCAGGTAAATTCAGTTCAGCCTGAGTAATATTTTTATGTTCTAACCTAAATAGTCTAGATCATTCCACCATTGAGCCCGGGACGTAACTAAATCCTGGCTCCGTCACTGTATATAACAACTGATACATGTCTAATTGTAAATGGTGCAGCTTGGTGGGCCGAACTGGGACGTGAAGCTGGGGCGGAGGGACTCGACGACGGCGAGCTTCAACGGCGCCAACAACAACATCCCCCCGCCGACGTCGGGCCTCGCCAACCTCACCTCCCTCTTCGCCGCGCAGGGCCTCTCCCAAAAGGACATGGTCGCCCTCTCCGGTACGTCAATGCCCACTGCATTGACAAACTAAACTAATACTCTCTCAAAAGACAAACCAATTAATTATGTTCTCAATAAACTATTGGAGTTCCTTTTCCCGGGACGTAAAGCAATTACATATTTCAATTAAATTACATGTGCTGTACTAGTAATAGTGTAACCAGAACGAAACAGACAATAATCAATTCCTCTAGAAGAAAAGATGGAACCACTTCACCCTCTGGTTCTAGCTTTACTAGTCACGTACAGCCAGCTTAGCCGGTATCACCGACGGAATTGATGTTCCCTTCCTTTTAACCTTTCAACTTACGTGGATTTGTGTCTTTCTGCGAATAAACAAGTGAGTTTGTCAAATTTTTAAAATAGTTTATTGAGATAGCGCTTATTAATTTATCGATATTCAGTTTGTTCACATAAACTCTTATACTAGAGTTAAAAGCCATTACCACAGTCATACGCCATAGCGCAGTTTTGACTTCAGAGCTTATCCTTCTCACGGATGGATCGAGTACCAAGCTACCTACGACGAATCACATATAATTTAGCTCGTTCAGTTAAGTAAACTGCGGCACCAAAACTGAAAGAAACACATACTAAGTTTTGATGCATCAGTTTCACAATCTGCCTACAGATTTTAACAAGGTGAATTTGTCATTTTAATATGTTTTGACAACAAAAAGTTTACGAAGATCTAATCCCTAAAAACACCCCATGTATATAGCCATAAACAATGTAAAAAAAAGGGTCACTGAATCACACTAACATATTTCCTCGTTTGCTACCCTGATCTTTTGCCAGGAGCTCACACCATTGGCCTCGCTCGCTGCACGAACTTCAGAGCCCACGTATACAACGACACCAACATCGACGGCGCCTTTGCGAGGACGAGGCAATCGGTTTGCCCTGGGACATCAGGCTCAGGTGACAACAACCTGGCGCCTCTGGACCTTCAGACCCCGACCGTCTTCGAGAACAACTACTACAAGAACCTCGTCTGCAAGAAGGGGCTTCTGCACTCCGACCAGGAGCTCTTCAATGGCGGAGCCACCGATGCGCAGGTCCAATCGTACGTTAGTGGCCAGAGCGCGTTCTTCGCTGATTTCGTGGCCGGCATGATCAAGATGGGAGACGTCACGCCATTGACGGGCTCCAGTGGCCAGATCAGGAAGAACTGCAGAAGGGTTAACTAATTAAGAGGCGATGCAATGCACACTCTGTGTTTGAGACCATATGTTTTTTGAGACTATATTTTGCCCACATGTTTGCAAGCATGCAATTCCCTCCCTTTTTTTTTTCTGTTTCCACAATTGTGAAATTAATGCATGTCGTAATGATGTATCAAAATATGTAATGTTCGTCTGAATAATTAATCTATTATTTGTTTTATGCACAAACATTTAGCAATTGCTGTTCTTTTATTCTAAAAGTTGAACTTGATTATTTGATCAAATTCCGTAATAGCGGGGTAACTATTCACCGCAAAGAATATCACATTCAAACCCCGAAAAAATATACGATAAGATGTATGTGTCAATGGAAGCATCTTAATCAGGTCCAGGCTCACTTCACTTTTTTCTTCTTCTCTGCCTTTGTTAAGTTTCTTTTGATGTACATGTGGAAATTATGTGCTCAATGTCGATAAGTTTGGGAACCATGCACGATGGAACGTGCAAGAAAAAAAAATCATGACTAACATTAAAGGGCAATGTCAATATCAACGTCGATAGAAAAAAATGTATGATCAAAGATAATGCAAAATAATAAAAGAAAAAACAAAACCTTAAAATACCAAAAAAATAAAAAACAAAATTTAAAAGACAGAAACCAGAAGCTAAAATTATTTAGAACGGACGGTAACAAACAACAATATTTTTTTTGTTGTTTATCACATGAGGTTGCTTTTGCTGGGTCGCAGCCGATCTGGCTAGTGCAATACGAACAAAGATATCTAATTGGATAGCTCCATTTTTTTTGCCTCTTTTCCCACTTAATTAGTATTATTTATCAGATCTATCAGTTATAGATAAAAATACGGAAGTGCTATACTGTAGTCGCTTGTTTTTTATACCCCAAAACAGTCGTTTTGTGAGCCGTTCGATGTTCTTTGTGATTCGTGCGGGGATGCTGCGGGATGAACGCGGTTTGCAAATTCGCACCCGTTTTTTCCACGCCTGGTATCTTGAAGCTTCTTGTCCGGACCGCTTTTTTTCGAATTGTTTTTTCCTCGTCTTTCGCGCCTGTCCTAATACCACTCGTTTCGCTGGAGAGAGAGCAGTAGTGCGGAGCATTCGAGGGGAGAGAGGAGAGGTGCGGAGCACCCTAGGGTTCTCAGTTAGGAGCGGCGATCTCGTTGTCGGAGCGGTGATTTTGTCGCGCTGGTGAGAGAGCAGAGGTGAGGAGCACTCGAGGCAGAGAGGAGAGGTGTGGATCAACCGAGGGGTCTCAGATTTGAGCGGAGATATTTGTCGCCAGAGCGCAGATCTAGGCGGTTTCTTAGTTTTAGCGTAGATCTCGTCGCCTGCGTCTTCCCCGTGGGTCGCCGGAGTGGTGTCTCCTCCGGTGAGCTCTACATCTTCGCGCGAGAGCGGTGTCCCTCCGGTGAGCTTCTACCTCGGCGTGCGGTGCCTTTCTCCGGTGAGCTCTACCTCGGCGCGCGGAGCGGCGTCTCCTCCGGTGAGCTCTACCTCGTCGTGCGGTGTTTTTTTCTCCGGTGAGTACTTCCCCTTTAATCTTTTCCATTTCTATATCTATACTTTTACTGTATGTATGAGTGGATATATTGTCGCCGGAGCGCAGATCTAGTCGCCTTCTCAGTTTTAGCGGAGATCTCGTCGCTGCGTCTTCCCCGTGGGAGCATTGTCTTTGTCCGGTTAGCTCTACCTCGTCGCACGGAGCGGGTGTCTTCTCCGGTGGAGCTCTACCTAGTCGTGCAGTGTCTTTTCTCAGGTGAGTCCTGCCTCTGCCGATCTCCCTTTTTCTATGTCTGCAGTTTTACTGTGTGTATAGGTTAATTTTTGCTAGATTACATTACTGTATGTTATGGATCTAATTTCTTCTTTTTATATCTTTTTTCTGTACATTACTCTTTACTTTACTGTCTGTTTAGCATACTATCCCAAATACAAACCAGACTTTCAAATCTTCCACCGTAGTTTGTAGGTTTTGTATTGATCAGGGTGATGTCTATCCATGTCATTTTGGAGCATTGCTCCCATTTTTTTTGTAAGCAATATCTTCTTTGCTTATCTCGTTGACTTGCTCATCTTATATGCGGAGGAATTGTCACACAAATAGCCAGCCTTAGGTAGCTTTATGTAGAGGGTTTACCACTTGTTTGCTAGAAATTCTTCTTGGAAATTTATTGTGTTTTTAAGAACTGTAAATTGAAGCCATGACGATATATATAGATGAGCGGGCTCATGCGTGCGTGCCAAACTTTTTACACTGTTGTACTATGTTATTCTGGGGGTGTTATTCTTTCATGAATCTGCTGTAGTTTCAAATGTGAACTCACCCAACAGAGAGCAGATCCGTTTTTAGCATCGTTTTGTCTGCTTCCTTGACCTGGTAGGATGTCATTTTTTCTGAAGTTCGATGATGCTTAAAGTCGACCCAATTCCTTTTTTCATTCGTGATCCTTGAGAATGATGGTCTACCCGTGCTCGGATTAAACCTCTATTTATGTCTCCAAGGATAGGCTTAGTGGGAATCCCAGTTGTAAGATCAGCTAACAAACATAGCAAAAGAAGAGGAAAGCATAACAAACAGCACTAGAATATGTCTCCGAGGTCAGCTAAGATGTCCATTGTCTGCAAACTGTGGTCATGAGTATCACTTTTTTTTTGTGTTCCAATCTGTAGTTTAGTTGAAGGCTAGAGGGGGAGGTGGAGCGATGATTCTGTTGTTGCTGTTTCTATTTCTTTTTTTTGTACTGAGGTTATCGGTACTGCTGTGTACTGTTTTTTATAATTTTTTGGTAATGGTGCTTTTTTTGCTGCTGCTGCTGTTATAGTTCTTTTTTCTTTTTTTGTACTGATGATATGTTGTTTTGTTTTGCTGAAAATTAAATGTGTACATAATTCTCCTGCATGTAGCTGAAAAACTGAAACATTTTTAAATTTTTTTTGTTTTATGGTAAATCTGCAAAAGAGAATCGAAACATTAAAACTCTGCATAGGATTTGAATTTTTTTTATTATTTTGATTTTACCTGAGATGAAGGCTTCTTAATTAGCAGTGTTTGTAATCACATATTTTTTTTGGTGTAATATACGCTGCTGTTGTTTTAAAAGCTGTCTACATTGATTCCGTTTTTTTGGAAATGTATTCTTAGATATATATATATATATTTTAGTTTGAGTAGTTTCAATATTTTTTTTGCTTTTCTGAAATATTCCTTACTATCATAGCTCAGTGCAGAGTACTACCATTAGATCAATGCATATTATATATAGAAATGCAATAATAGAAGTTGCATAAAGCAAATTCTACAAAGTAATGTATCCCTGTGTTTTTTTGTTTTTTGTAGGGGTGACTTCCGACATGTTGGTCATCAAATTTAGCTGTTCGGACATCTCCAGTGGTTTTTATGCATTGGCTATGTGTTTAGCCTTCTATGACAACAAGTTCAATTGTTAGTAGGCATATTGTTTTGCATACTGTTTTGTTATGTGACATATCCCTAGGTTTGTCTTGTTTGTTGAGATATCCCTAGATGTTTTGTTTCCATTAACATCTGTACTGGTTTTGTTATCTTAGAAGGTTAGTTTTTGTTTTGTTTGTTGAGATATCCCTAGATGTTTTGTTACGTTAAATGTCCCAAGATTTTTATTTATTTATAAGAGGTTGGAGTGTGATTTGTGTTATTCTGGCTATGTTTTATTAATCTTCCCAAGCTGTTAGTTTTGTTTTGGAAGTTTGAATGCTATCTTTTTTTGATTAACATCCATGTAGATGTTTTGTTTTTTTAGGAGGTTAGTGTTTAAGGTGTTTTGTTTCGTGAAACATCTCAATATGTTTTGTTTGTTGAGATATCCCTAGATGTTTACAGATGTTAATGGAAACTATCCCTAGATGTTTTGTTTTTTTTTCGCACTAAAAACTTCCATTAGCATCTGCATAAAACCCTTTTTGTCCTGCTGCACATATGAAAAAGTATCTGCTCATAGATGATAGGTTTGAACATGACATTTCATTGGATAACTATTAAAACCACAAAGTGTTGAAGTGAGATACAATAATTGTTACTACCAAACACAGCGAATCGTTAAACATGTCTTGTTCCACTGAACATTTGTTGCACTGGTAATAATGTACAACACCCAGTGGAACTCTCTGCATATAGCGCTACAGGTAATATGCACTTTTTAATATCTATTTTTAGTAAGTTTCTGCAAGTCATCGTTTTATCTCTAAACTGTAATATATATGTAGGCATGCAAAAGTAGTTACTGGCAAATACTAGTATGATCAGACTATGCTGATGCTAGACATAATATTTTGGTTTTCTGACATTATGCTGATCCATTTCTATGTGTTTTTGACAGGGGTAATTGAAATGTGTTTCAAGGCCCTAGGCCATGGCGTGCATGCAAAATAACAAAAGGGGCAAACACAATGCCTTATGTTTTTTCTTCAGCTCCTTTTTTTTTTGTTTTGGTCCTCGCCTGGTGTGATCCTTAGGTGACATTGGACTGGTAAACCAGCCATTTTTGTGATATTTTGAGAGCTTGGATACGGGTAACCACGCAGCTTCGGTGTTTTTGTTGCTTCACTAGCATCGTCAGATAAGGGTAACATACCTTTTTTTAATCTTTTTGTTTAGTTTGGTCTTCTAAACTTTATCTTAGAAGGTTAGTATATGTACTAGTTCTTTACAAGGTTAGCATAATAGCTCATGTTTTATTGCCTAGTTTGTCTTTTTTGGACTTTTATTTTTTGTGTTTAATGCAAATATTCACGCTGCCGTAAAACACAAACTATCCTCTGATGTGCAATAATCAGTATGCAGAATTCTGATTAGCAGTTTTATTTTGATAAACTTCCCAGGCTTTTAGTTTTGTTTATGGAAGTTTCAATGCTATTACACTTCCCAAACTGTTTTTTTTTGTCGTCGTGGTCCTCTCTACAAGTTTTTTCAGTGAGAACAAATGGATGATGTGTAATCGTGGGCCTTGGTACAAAGATACTATTTTTTCAACTTGAATACAAAACGAGGGCAAAAAACGGAGCCCATTTTGGAGTCTGAGAACAGCAACGAAAAAACGAGGGCAAAAACGGAGCCCATTTTGGAGTCTGAGAATAAAACGGGGCAAAAAGCCCATTCTGGATGCTGTCCAATAAGATTTGCGGGCCCGTTAAGCAGTTTTTATGCAGCCTTTCGCAGTGGACAATCTTGTATGTCCAAAATGAATCGTGTGGTCTAGATTGTTGACTGTTTGGATGATGAAAAGCAGTCAAATACCATATAGACAGTCCCATAAAAATAATCAACCACAGCTCAAAATAATGTGGCCACAGTCTTCCTCCAATTAGGCCACTCCAGGAGGGATCTGATCTCATTGGGCCTCCTAATACCACAACACATCGTCATGTCCTGCTTAAGGTGGTACTTATTTTAGGTTTTTTTATTGTTTAGGATTTTAACTGATTTATTTTATACTATAATTATTGATAGTTTTTCTATATAATTAAATTTAAAAAAAACATATCAGTCTATCACGAATAATATAAAAAATAAAAAGCAAAAAAAGATGAAATTAAAAATCTAAAAGTTGGAAATCAAAACTGAAATTCAAATGAACATGCCCCAAATCCAATCGTCGCGGCCTGCCTGCGTAACAACTCACTCGGATCAGCGTGCAAGACTGTTTCTTTCTTAACCGTCTCAATTTCTTGCCTTTTCCACCGCGAATCCATGCCCTCCACGCAACAGAAACGGATACCACTAGGAAACTCGAGAAAATCGCCTCATCGTCAGAGGCTACGATTATAATAATCGCGCGCACTTTAGGAGGATTACCGCAAGCAGGATTTCACGTCGCCTCTTGCCGCCCGGCGTCTTCCTTGCTGCTACTCGATTTCATAAGGTGATTTTTTCTTTTACTTTTATGTTTTCCCCCTCTTGGTGACATTTTGCTTGCGTTTGGTGGATGCGGTGTTCCCCTCTTCCGAATTGCTCGATTTGTTTGGTATTTTGTGCTTCCCCGATCTTGCTTACTCCTTCCGTTACTTCCCTTGCCCTGCCTGCTCGATTCCATCGATTTATCTATCGATTAGTTAGTCGACCTGTTTCTTGGCTCCTCGAATCGTCGCCTTCGTTTTCTGATTTCTGGATTTGGATCGGACTGACTATATAGGCAGGCCAGGCTCAGTTGTCCCTGAGACTAATCCCCCCTTTCTTTCTCCTATTGTTTCCTGGTTGAAGTTAATTAATTGGATTTGATTGGATTGGATTGTTAAAGCCGTATGATGATTTCCATGGCAGGTCGTCAACAAGGAGCTGTCACGCAATGGGTTTGAGAGTGCCTTTCTTTCTCCTCCTCTTGCTGGTCGTCACCTCGGGAGCCGCACAAGCCAGGAGCACTGGTATCATGCCTTACTCGACAGCCTTCCTATGCTGCTAATTATGTTTACTCATCTTCATATCAACACCAATGACTCCCGTATGCAAATTGGAAAGGAACATGAGGATTTTCTGCAATAAAAATATCATCTTTTGATGAAAAACTTCCTCTACGCACAGTACTGTCATTCATAAGGTTATATCGCAGCTGCTGCGGGTATGCTATTCGGTTGAAATTGAAATTCAATTTGGGGATATCCTATTCCTCATCTTCTTATGCTAGTTACTTGGGTATATTAGGTTCATCGTATCGTCCATCTGATGGCATCAACCGCTTAGATTCTGCCAATGCGGCTTCATGTATTTTTTGCTTTATAAATCATGCATGATTGTATAAGGATAGCCATTCTGGACACAGTAGACTGAGGATAGCCAATTTCATTGTTAACATTGTTAACTTTTCTCATATATTAATTTTTTGTATGCTTTCTACAGTGTTAGTTCGCTTCGCTATTTCAAGGCCTAGATGGGGGAATGGGGAATATACATGAACAAGATGTAACCATGATACTGCATAATGTATCCAATGTTAAGGCTTTAGGCTTATGAAAATGCTCATCCTTGTGTCCGCAACTGTTCTTTTGTGACAACATCGATCATAATATCTGATTTATTTCTTCCCAGCCGTTCTTCATCTTGATACAACTGAGGTCCGAGATCCTGGCCCAATCTACAAGGAGCAAATTACCTCAAGCAAAATCCCTGTCCCTCTTGAGAGGAGCAGCCCACTATGCTCAACTTGTGAGAACTTTACAAGTGAAGCTGTCAGTTATCTTAGTGAGAAACAAACACAAGATAAGATCATGGAGATTCTTCATGACGCTTGTTCTCAGATGTTCTCCTTAGAACAGAAGGTAAGCATTTTGGTTGCCTTACTACATGCCCATGCTGAAAATTTTCTCCGTAAACAGCAACAGTATATGACCTTTTGTAACCATGAACTCTTTATATCTCTGCAGTGTGTTGAGTTGGTGGACTCTTATGCAACTCTTCTCTTTGCGAAGATTACCGAGATCAAGCCAGATGAGTTCTGCAAACAGTATGGCCTCTGCAGGGACATAGCTTTTCTCTCTGGTGTGAATAGTGACAGCACATGCGTATTTTGCCACCACCTCGTGGATGAAGTTCTCTCCAAACTGAAAGATCCTGATGCAGAGGTAATCACTTTGCTTCACTTACATAGTCGTTATCTTGTGCCAACCTTTCTGTCGCTAACATTGTCCATGTGATATCTGTAGTTTGAGATAATTAAACTTCTCATCGAGGAGTGCAACAAGATTGAAGGCCATGTCCAGCAGGTAAGCTGTTTGACACTTATTTTCTACGACTCCTTGATGTTTTCTGCCCCACCACTCAGTTTGTCAGATTTACTTCTGCGCATCAACAAACCATTTGAAAATTTTGTAGTGCTTGCTCTTAAAGTCTTGTACACCAGGAGCCCTTGTCTTCTTGTTCAGTAAATGTACAATACTAGTATGCAACAAAGAATGACATGTGTGGTGGTTGTTTGTTGACAGTGCAAGAGAATGGTTCTGCAATACATCCCTCTCATTCTGGTGAATGGTAAGAAGTTCCTCGAGAAGAATGATGTATGCGCACTGTCCCAAGCCTGTGACGCTAGCAAAAAGAGGATAGTCGGATCATTCTTTGAAGAGGGATTGCGGAGTGACGCCTGAAGGTAGAAGGTTATATTGCACGAAGGGCGTAGGCATGAATGGTGAATCTAAACAGTATGCTCAAGTGCTTGCTTTGCTTGCTGTACATATGGGCTACAATATAAATATTTGGCTGCTCCTGCATGATATATTTGAGCAAATTCCTTATTTGCCATGCAAAACTTTCCTAATGTGCCACTGAAAAAATGCTTCTTCTTTCTATGCCATTGGATGATATTTGGTTGCCCTCTCATGCCACCCAGGCCACCCCCACCATTAGAGAGGTACAAACCTTGCCTGTATTTTTTTTTGCACAAATGGCCATTTTGCCCCATCATCTGTCAGTTTAGCGGGCCCACATGTCAAACCTCTTCTTCTCCACCCTCCCTCTCCATCAGAGGTCACCGACCTCCCCCATCATCTGTCAATTAAGTAAGCACCTCTTCGTCGTCAGAGACCGCCACTTGGAGCGCTGCCGAGCTCAATCTCCACTCGATCTACTCGCCCCTGTCGCCCACTTGGAGGTTGCCGTCAATATTGATTTTCTTCGCACGTTTTTAAGGAATTGCAGGTTTATCGAGGGACATTTTAATATAACACCTGAGATAACTACAGGAAGAGTCAACACAGAGGAAGAGAGAAGTAGTGCAACATAGAGAACGAGGGAATGTTTCGACTTCATGTAGCGTAGAACAATATGCGATTTTCTATCTGTTTTTAGTTTATGAATGACAGAAAATTGTGTCATGCAAATTCTGAGAGGGATTTGCTGGGCATTGTTCTGATCTCTGGAACTTTATATTGTCCAATACATGAATACAACACCCAGACTGCATATTATTTGCAGAGATGTACAATATAGTCTTACAGGCAACCGTAAGAGCCCAGGCTTTTGGTGCTCTAAATATACCTGTACAAAATGATATATCTGCTTCGATTTTCATAATGCCTCTGCTTCGATTTTCATAATACCTGCTTTCTGGAACACGTAGATTTAAAGACGACTCGCACTTGTTTGCAAAACGAGCCCAAGATTGTACCATAAAAGTAGAATAATGTCGTGTGCACGATCTTTGTGCAAATCATTTAGAATTACATATCAAGTGAAACAAGTGAGAGATAAAATGGGACGTACGCCAGCCGGATCAAGTCATACGGTTGCATTGCTCTTGTGTCTTCCAAGCAAGTAATACTTGGTAATTAAGAAGATGGCGTCATCCAAGATGTCCAAGCGCACCGTCGTCATGGTCGCCGTGATGGTGACGCTGCTGCAGCAGCTGCAACCATCGGAAGCAGCAAGGAAGCGAGCTGTAGCATTCCCATTGCTCCGGTTCCCGGGTTTGCCGGGCACCAGGCAGCGTAATCCCGGCTTCCCGGGCTTCCCTGGAGCCAGACCGTCGGCGCCAATGGCCGGCTTCCCGGGCCTACCCGGTACCAAGCCATCGCCGCCGTCAGTGCCCGGCTTTCCGGGCTTGCCACTGCCGCCACCCATGCCGTCTTCGGGCTCGCAGGCGCCTTGCGCGAGGCCGGCAGAGCCGCTGCCCGGCTTCCCAGGCCTGCCAGGTGGAAGCAGTGGCGGCTCTTCTTCGTCGTCGTCATCGCCGACGGACTGCGTGACGCCACTGGCGGGGCTGATGACGTGCGCGTCGTTCCTGACGGGGAGCGTGCCGGAGACGCCGACGCCGCAGAGCGAGTGCTGCAGCGGGCTGGGGATGTTCCTGAACAGCTCGGCGGCGGAGGACCGGTCGCTGCGGTGCCTGTGCCCGGTGATCCTGGGGGACGTGAACCGGATGCTGCCCAAGCCCATCGACCCCGTCCGCATGATGTACCTCCCCATCGCCTGCGGCGTCGTCCTCCCGCCACAAGTACTCTTCATCTGCTTCAGTGAGTTCTACTCTCTCACTTCAATCTCTCTCTCTCTCTCCCCTGCATGCATGCATGCATGATGCATCTGATGCGCACAAAACTACAAAAGAAAAGAAACTGAGCTGAGCTGAGTTCAATCTGTTGATGGTTTTGGAATTAATGCAGCCGGGCAGCCTACCCCGCCGGTGGTCACGCGTATTCCTGACTCCTGGGCAACACCGTCGTCAGGCAATTCCTCCCTTCTCAGATTAATTCGCGTTAACTGTTCATGATGAAATCTGCTTTCTCATATTGCCATGTGCTGTTTTCCATGCAGCTTTCTCACCTTGACTCGTGTAGATGGGATACATCTCTGGTGATTCAGTACCTCAGATTTATCAAGCTTACCAAGCTGCTGCTCTTCATGAGCCTTGCTTCAGATACATGTGCTTTCGAGCGCGTCAGTTGAGAAACTAGTTACCATACTGCTACAGCAGATTGGTCAATCCATCATGTGTGGTGTAATAGCGTGTTCTTTTTCAGAGAAAAAAATGTAAGAGCAGCATGCATTTAGGTATTATTTCTCTTCAACTAAAGAGTGTGATCAAAGAATGAGATTGAAGGTTGTAAAATAGAGAGCACTTCCAGTGCTCCCACCATAATTGGTGCTACCGATGCTTCCGTTGTTCGAAACCGGTTCAAATAGTTATGAAAAAATTCCAAAAACATTTACATAGATAGGTTATGATAGTCTAGCATCTCACAAAATTTCAAACCCAAATTCGATGTACACATTGGGAAACAAAAAAAAAAAGACAAATTTCAGTGAATAATAGCTTTATCTTTTTTATTTCAGATTTTCTTTTCAGCAGATTTTGTTTTTCAATTTGTACATGTGGATTTGAAATTTTATGAGATGCTAGAATATATCATAACCTATCTATGTAAATTGTTTAAAAAATTTTCATAACTATTTGAACTATTTTTCGTACAACGGGAGCACCGGTAGCATCAATTATAGTGAGAGCACTGGAAACGTTCTCGTGTAGAATACAGGTAAACTGCAGAAACTTTCCGTAGGCATGATGTTGCTTTATCGAGATAATTACTCGCAATGCTCCGGCTATGGCGCAGACCAGAAAAGGGGATTTGCTCATGTGCCCCAAAATTTAATGACGTTTGCTTATTTACCCTATGATATCTCACTGATATACCTGGACCCGCATATCAGTGAGACATCATAAAGCAAATGAGCAAACGCCATTAAACTTTAGGGCAGGGAAGTAATTTTTCCACCAGAAAACTAACATTCAATTTTCTCATGCATACACCTCATATCTAATTGAGCTTTCCCAACTGTCTTTTTTCTTCCATCTCAACCGAGCTCAAACTGCAAGAGTGAATAATGCTAACTGTTGTGGCTACAGACCAAACAGAGAGAGAGATGGTAGTGGAGAGTGATGAAGATAAGTGTAATGGCCTGGGTCCTCCCTATGGCTTATTCGTATATATACATACACATTGAGGAGTGCTTTTACAGTTATACCCTTACATCTGGTTATCCCCTCTAGGGGCAGTTATGTCATTACACATGGCCTATTCTGGGCCTTATAATCTCCCACCAGGCCTGCTGGGTTTAGGTGGGGGCCATCCCTACGACAGGAGTCTCTCATGGTAAAGGGCTTCACAAGGCCAAAGCCATGTTGCCGAGTCCTTTGGCCCCCTCCGTCCCCGCGGCCTGTGAACTTTTCCAAACTTCCGGAGCTGCGCTGTAGCCGAAGCAGACGTGCGCGCTGCTGCGATGCTCGGACTTCCGGGCGTCCACGTGGTGTAGCGTGCTTGGCGTGGTGCGGGCGTTGAGGCGTCGTGACCATTAATATGGCTGCGGACTTCCGGCGGTTGGACTTCTGCCGATTGGCCTTCCGCCGGTTGGTTCCCCTGCTGATTGGGGTATATATATGGCGCTGGTGAGGCGTTGCTCCTGCGTATATTGTGATAGAAGCTGTTCCCCTAAAATGGGCCCCTGCCGTGCATCAACATTCCTGGGTGACGCTGAGCGGCCTGGGGAATGTTGATGCACAGAAGGAGGTCTATTTTTCCTGGGAGCTTGATCAGCGCCGGTTATCGACAGCCAGCCGCGCTTCCTGACCCCGCACCGTGCTTCCGTAGGCGACAGCGAGGTCTGCCCTGTTTTTCTTAACAGGCCTACCTACAGTCGGTGTTCCTGAGGGAGCCCGCCGTCATTACCTTGTATGTTGATGCACTGTAGGTGGCCTGTTAAGGAAAACGAGGTAGATTTCGCAGGACAAGACCCCCGTCTTTGCTGCGCCCCGCCGAAGTGGACTCGCGCGCTCCGTCCCCCACCCTTCGAACGGGTGGCAGCGAAGCTGGCGCCTAGTCGAATTAGACGCGCGCGCTCCGTCCCCTACCCTTCGAACGGGTGGCAGCGAAGCTGGCGCCTAGTCGGAGTAGGCGCGCGCGCTCCGTCCCCTACCCTTCGAACGGGTGGCAGCGAAGCTGGCGCCTAAGTCGAAGTAGACGCGCGCGCTCCGTCCCCTACCCTTCGAACGGATGGCAGCGAAGCTGGCGCCAAAGTCGGAGTAGGCGCGCGCGCTCCGTCCCCTACCCTTCGAACGGGTGGCAGCGAAGCTGGCGCCTAAGTCGGAGTAGACGCACGCGCTCCGTCCCCTACCCTTCGAACGGGTGGCAGCGAAGCTGGCGCCTAAGTCGAAGTAGACGCGTGCGCTCCGTCCCCTGCCCTTCGAACGGGTGGCAGCGAAGCTGGCGCCTAGTCGGAGTAGGCGCGCGCGCTCCGTCCCCTGCCCTTCGAACGGGTGGCAGCGAAGCTGGCGCCTATTCGAAGTAGACGCGCGCGCTCCGTCCCCTACCCTTCGAACGGGTGGCAGCGAAGCTGGCGCCTAGTCGGAGTAGGCGCGCGCGCTCCGTCCCCTACCCTTCGAACGAGTGGCAGCGAAGCTGGCGCCTAAGTCGAAGTAGACGCGCACGCTCCGTACCCTACCCTTCGAACGGGTGGCAGCGAAGCTGGCGCCTAGTCGGAGTAGGCGCGCGTGCTCCGTCCCCTACCCTTCGAACGGGTGGCAGCGAAGCTGGCGCCTAGTCGGAGTAGGGGCGCACGCTCCGTCCCCTACCCTTCGAACGGGTGGCAGCGAAGCTGGCGCCTAAGTCGCAGTAGACGCGCGCGCTCCGTCCCCTGCCCTTCGAACGGGTGGCAGCGAAGCTGGCGCCTAGTCGCAGTAGATGCGCGCGCTCCGTCCCCTGCCCTTCGAACGGGTGGCAGCGAAGCTGGCGCCTAAGTCGAAGTAGACGCGCGCGCTCCGTCCCCTACCCTTCGAACGGGTGGCAGCGAAGCTGGCGCCTAGTCGGAGTAGGCGCGCGCGCTCCGTCCCCTACCCTTCGAACGGGTGGCAGCGAAGCTGGCGCCTAGTCGGAGTAGGCGCGCGCGCTCCGTCCCCTACCCTTCGAACGGGTGGCAGCGAAGCTGGCGCCTAGTCGCAGTAGACGCGCGCGCTCCGTCCCCTACCCTTCGAACGGGTGGCAGCGAAGCTGGCGCCTAAGTCGAAGTAGACGCGCGCTCCGTCCCCTGCCCTTCGAACGGGTGGCAGCGAAGCTGGCGCCTAAGTCGAAGTAGACGCGCGCGCTCCGTCCCCTGCCCTTCGAACGGGTGGCAGCGAAGCTGGCGCCTAAGTCGAAGTAGACGCGCGCGCTCCGTCCCCTGCCCTTCGAACGGGTTGCAGCGAAGCTGGCGCCTAGTCGGAGTAGGCGCGCGCGCTCCGTCCCCTACCCTTCGCCCTGCGAACACCGCCGCGTGGGCGGTGACTTGGGGTCTTTGATGCGGCCTTGCGCTGTACAGATTCCTGGAATCACGCCGGCCCCTGGTCTGCCAGGGTTAGGTTCCCGTACCGTGCGACCCGACGCGCCCGGGGCACGCGGCGGCCTATGACTGGTGGGCGGCGGGATGTGGACGGTTGCGTGTTTGCAGCCGCTCGCCTCTTCCCTAGGCAAGGGGGACACGGGGCAGGCAGTAAATGGCGCATGTGGTCGTGACCTTCCAGCGTTGGGTGGGGCGTTGCGCTGGACGGGCGCTTGTACGACTGCGGTCGCGCCTCGTACACGGACCGCTGCGACCCTTCGCTTTCGATTACGGGGAATCGTGCGGGGCGGGCCTTTACACCGCTGCTGTTGCATCCGGCACGCGTATCGTTGCGACGCTTCGGTAGCGGCGGTACGGGCGAGGTGGCTTGAAATAGCCCCCCTGTAATAGCGTCCCCGCACCTTTACGCCCTCTTTCCTGTCTGCTCCGCCTTCCACACCTTCGCGCTATCTTCACCACTTCAGTCTCGTCGTGGGAAGCGATGGCCTCCAGTAGCGAGCGCGGCCAGGCGGTTGGTGGCCCTGCCATTCGCCGGCGATCCTCGCCGTTGGAGGTGAAATACGCGCTCCAAGAGCGCAACCCAGCGGCGGCTGACCAGGAGCGGCTGGTGGCGGAGGAGGAAGGCGCGTTCTCCGGCGAGCTAGGCCCCTCGTTCATGACCGAGAAGACGATCCAAGGGCTCTTGCGCGCGGGGAAGTTGTCCGGGCGCCAGGACGTACGATTGCCCGCCGGCGACGAGACGGAACCGCATCCCGAGAGGTCGGAGGCGGTCGTATTCGTTGCCTTTTTCGACGCAGGGCTCCGGATCCCAGCGGACTTTCGGGCTGGAGCTGGCGCAACTGACTCCAAACGCCGTGGCCCGGCTCGCGGTGTACAGCTGGGCCTTGCGCTCGGGGGCATGCTGGCCCAGCGCGTCGCTGTTCGCCTATCTCCACGAGGCACGATGCCAGCCGAAGGGCCGGAAGGACAGGACGCTGTCGAGCTTCGGTAGCGTCTCTTTTATTCTTCGCCCGTCATGCAAGAAACTCTTCCCTGCGAACTCAACTCACGGGAAGTGGGAGTCTTACTGGATGAAGCGGTGGTTCTACCACCGTGTGGAGAGCGGGAGCGGCCTTGAGTGCACAGGCCGACCAATCGCGTTCAAGCCCTCGCCCGGCCGAACGCTCGATGATGAGGACAAGCGGAGGGTCAAGCGGCTCGTAGGCGTGACCGCCGGCCTCAACATGCGCGACCTTGCCGAAGAGTACGTGATGTACGGCGTGGCACCGCTGGCCTACGACTGGCGTCTTGCCGCCGAGAGGTATCGAGACGACAATGTTTCGCCGTGGGTTTGCTCGCTACCGGCGCCGCCTGGTCCTCGTAAGCCTCGATTGCGTCCCTTCTTTGTTGACGCGAAATGCGCTGTATGCTGATGCTATTCTCGTTTGCTCCAGGGATTTCCTTGGAGGAGGCGGAGCAAGCCGCGCGCGTATTCCTGGGGCCGTACACCGCCAGGGAGCACGAGCAGCGCGCGTCTGCTATCGCCAAGGCGGGGCTGGGGCGAATAAACCGCGTGTGCGAGGTCCTGGGCCTTGCCGTGCCGGACCGTGTCGCTCCAGACGATGGTGGAGCGAAGAAGAAGAAGGCCTCGTCTCGGAAGAGGGGCCGCAGCGGGGCGCCTGCCGCGCCTGCCGCTAGTGTTTCCGAGGGCGCGGCGGACGCGGAGTCAGACTCGGCGAGGTACGTCGACTCGGGCTTGGGTGGCGCAGGCGCCAAAGGCGAGGTGTCTTCGGCAAGCGTCCCGGACGGCGGGTTTGCCGCAGGCAGCCGGAGGGGGGAAGCTTCACCGCCCGCCAAAGTCGCCGAGGCGGACCTCGCACGGACCGGCGATGCCGAGGTGGAGCCCTCGACCGCGACCGCTGTGGTGCCGGAGGCACCCTCCGCGGGGGCGTACGTAGCCGTGCTGTCTTCACCACCAGCAGCGGAAACCGAGGTGCCCCCTGCGACAACTACCCCCGCGGGACCTTCGCCGCCAGGCGCGGCAGCCGCGGGGTATTCCCCAACCACGGCTGCGGGGGCGGTGTCGCTGCTGGCTGCCCCGGCCAAACGACCGTGTGTGCGGCCGGAGCTCCACCGGACACCGCGGGGATTCGTCGTGGCCATGGGCATCCGAAGCTTGTGGGACTCCAGCGCAAGCATCGGGGGCCCTGCGGCCTATGCGCCTTCTGCCCCTCTGGCCACACCGCCCGCCGCACAGGGACAGCCGCCGTCCTCCCCGAACGCGGAGGCTTCTGCTCGCGGCGGGACCATTCCCTCTGCTACCGAAGGTAGGGTGGCTTAGCTTATTCTGGTGTATGCTTTTATGCCTTGGGGTGCTCACCCGTATCCCTGTTTACAGCGCTGCTCATTCCGGAGGGGGAGCACTCGGCGGAACACGGGGCCTCCGAGCACGTGAGCCCCGCGGACTTCGTGCCGCCCCCGGAGACGCTGAGGGCGTGGCGCGGGATTGTGAATGACGCGGCCACCAGCGTCGACCCGCAGGTGCTGTAGACCTACGGGGTGGGGCGCCTCGAGGACGCCTTCGAGGTGTCCGGGGTGAGGGTAAGTACTCATGCGACCACGCCTGAGCTTAGCTGAGTTTGCTAAGTCTTTTCCCTTGTACAGACCCTTGTGCTGGGGCAGGCCCTGCAAACGGCCTATGCTCGTAGCCGAACAGCGCTCGAGGATAGGCTACGGGCCGCCGAGGAGGAGCTGCGCGAAGCCTCTGGCGCCCGCTCTGCCCAGGACGCCCGCATCCGCCAGCTGGAAGCGGAATGTGCCGAAGCGAGGGCGCACGCCGAGGGACTTGTCGCGTCGGCGCAGGAGTCGGCCGCGGCAGCTGCTGAACAAAAGTTCGCGGCGGAGCGGGATGGGCTCCTGGAGCAGGTCGCCGCGCTAGAGAAGGAAAAAGGCGAGCTTGCCTTGACTCTAGCGGAGCGCAACCGGACGCTAGGCGACGCCTCGATGGTTGCGTGGGACGCCATGCAAGCGCTGGAGAGCCATCTTCAAGGGCTGGTAGCTGAGGTGCCGGGTCGCGCCTTCGGCCCGGAGGAGCTGTCTCGGTCGCTCTGCTGGGTCGGGGATGCCGCCAACGTCGTGCGTGACGCGGCGACGTCCTTCGGCACCCACTGCGCGTACACGTTGGCATGCTTGGTGTGCGCGCTCCTGCAGCACCGCGGTTGTACGCACGTCGCCGCGCTGGATGATCCCCAGCTGGAGATGCCTGGCGGGGCCGGAGTAATGTCCGGCGCCGTCCGCTCCGCTCGCCTTTCCCTCGGGCCCTTCTTCGACCGGATCTGGGGTTACGTCGGGCCGGATGCTGCACGGATCGAGCTCCAGAAGACGCTCTACGGGACGGGGAGCCTCGGCCAATTTCTAGACGGGGTCCCTCGACGCGACGATGGCGGCGCTGAGCCCTCCGCAGGCGCCGGGAACCCGCAGGTCTGACGCTGTGGTGCCTAGGTGTAGGCGTGCGTTGTACTGTTCCTTGTCTTTGCGAATAAAGTACACCCTTGCTGCATGCATTCTGACTTTCGCCTATATCCCGGGCAGCTTCCTCGCGGGAGCCGGCTTCTTGCGGCCGACCTTTCGACCCGGCGACGCCTTCGACGCTGGCGAAGGGCCGAAGAGTCGCTGGACTTTTGGGCGAGCCGGCCGTCTTCGAGCGAAGCCCTGGCTTTAGCGCGTGTTAAGGATGAACCCGCGGGATAGCGGCTTAGAGCGGCAGGGGTGTTGCCGGACGTTTGTACTTGTGATTTTTCCGGTATGCAGACTTCCTGGCATTTAGGATATGCGCTGTGTGTTGATGCCACCGTTGGCGAAGTAGCTGCGCCGGGGTTCCTTAGAGGGGCAGTCCGTAGACTGACGTATGCGGAGGCGGACCTCCGCGGTTTGCCTTACTTTATAGTCCGGAGACTCGCACGTGCGGAGGCGGACCTCGAGGCTACGTCTTATTTAGAGTCCGTGGACTGGTGCGTGCGGAGGCGGACCTCGATGCTACGACTTCCTTTATAGTCCGGAGACTCGCGCGTGCGGAGGCGGACCTCGACGCTACGCCTTATTTAAAGTCCGTGGACTAGTGCGTGCGGAAGTGGACTTCGACGCTACGTCTTCTTTATAGTCCGGAGACTTGTGCGTGCGGAGGCGGACCTCGACGCTACGACTTCCTTTATAGTCCGGAGACTCGCGCGTGCGGAGGAGGACCTCGACGCTACGTCTTATTTAAAGTCCGTGGACTGGTGCGTGCGGAAGCGGACTTCGACGCTACGTCTTCTTTATAGTCCGGAGACTCGCGCGTGCGGAGGCGGACCTCGACGCTACGTCTTATTTAAAGTCTGTGGACTGGTGCGTGCGGAGCTAGGCTCAACGCTACGTCTTATTTAAAGTCCGTAGACTGGTGCGTGCGGAGCTAGGCTCAACGCTACGTCTTATTTAAAGTCCGTAGACTGGTGCATGCGGAGCTAGGCTCAGCGCTACGTCTTATTTAAAGTCCGTAGACTGGTGCGTGCGGAGCTAGGCTCAACGCTACGTCTTATTTAAAGTCCGTGGACTGGTGCGCGCGAAGGCGTCCCCCCGGTGCGTCTTGGTTTATACTCAGGCCCGTCACCTTTGGCTACGGCGAGTGCACACGCGAACGTGCGACTTCGATTTATACTCAGTCCCGTACCCCTGGCTACGGCGAGTGCACACGCGAACGTGCGTCTTTGTTTATACTTAGGCCCGTCACCTTTTGGCTACGGCGAGTGCACACGCGAACGTGCGACTTCGATTTATACTCAGTCCCGTACCCCTGGCTACGGCGAGTGCACACGCGGACGTGCGTCTTTGTTTATACTCAGGCCCGTCACCTTTTGGCTACGGCGAGTGCACACGCGAACGTGCGTCTTCGATTTTTACTCAGTCCCGTACCCCTGGCTACGGCGAGTGCACATGCGGACGTGCGTCTTTGTTTATACTCAGGCCCGTCACCTTTTGGCTACGGCGAGTGCACACGCGAACGTGTGTCTTTGTTTATACTCAGGCCCGTCACCTTTTGGCTACGGCGAGTGCACACGCGAACGTGCGACTTCGATTTATACTCAGTCCCGTACCCCTGGCTACGGCGAGTGCACACGCGGACGTGCGTCTTTGTTTATACTCAGGCCCGTCACCTTTTGGCTACGGCGAGTGCACACGCGAACGCGCGTCTTTGTTTATACTCAGGCCCGTCACCTTTTGGCTACGGCGAGTGCACACGCGAACGTGCGACTTCGTTTATACTCAGTCCCGTACCCCTGACTACGGCGAGTGCACACGCGAACGTGCGTCTTTGTTTTGTGCTGCGGGAACGCGCGCGTTGGCTAAGCCTGCGCGCGCCTTCACCGCGTACTTGCGTGTGATAAAGAGAGATTTAGCGACAAACGGTGATCTTCATTACACCTCCGTTTGCGCGGGTGAGCAAGTACAAAGGGTGGATATACTAACCGTTTGCCCTCGGTGCGGCCGAAGCCTCTAGTCGCTAGACGTCTGCAGGGCCCGCCATGGCGCCTGTGAATGGCCCCGCGGACCTCCGCGCGGTGACGCCAGCTCTAGGAGCGCCGTTGGACTTTGCGGCGCGGGCACCTGGTACCTGGTTCGATGCGCCGAGCCATGTCCTGGTCGCCTCGGACGGTGATGATGGTCCGGGGACCCGGGACCTTCATGCATAGATAGCCATGATGCGGTACCGCGCCGAAGGAGTTGAGGATTGGGCGCCCTAAGATGGCATTGTAGGGGTACGGAAGGTCGACCACGTCGAAGGTGGCGTCTTCGGTCCGCACATTGTCATCTCGGCCGAAGGAGACTTGAAGACTGATTTGGCCCAGCGCCCGCAGGGGCTGTCCCCCGAAGCCCTGCAGTGGGATTCCCGAGGGCCCTAGGCGGCTTCGAGGGATCCCCATCTGGTCGAAGGCCGCCGCAAACAATACGTTCGCGGAGCTACCGCCGTCCACCAAGGCGCGCCCCACGTCGCATCCCGCGATAGTGACCCGGATGACCAGGGGGTCCTGATGAGGGAAATCCACACCCTGGGCGTCGTCGGGTGTGAATGTAACTTCGTGCTGCGCCCAATCCGGCGGTGCTTGCCCCGGGTACGCCGCCACGTGATGTAGTCTTCGCATATAGGCCTTCTGCTGCCGTGCCGAGGCGAATTCCAGCGCAGAGCCTCCGGATATGACGTTAATGACCCTGCGGTAGGTTGCGTCCGGGGCCTGCAACGACAGGAGGCCCTCCCAAGGCTGCTGTACGTGAGCTTGGATCCGTAGGGCGCCTTCTTGGGGTTGCATCCCTTGCGCCTGTACCTGCATCCCTTGCGCCTGTACCTGCATGGGGGCCTCGTACGGGAATTGGACGTGGGCCACCGCAGGCGGGCGTGCCTCCGGGTTCCTGTCCCTGGCGACGCTGTCGCGCAGCGCCACGATGGAGGTGCAAGCGCGGGTATCATGATTGCCGCGGCCGTGGACTACGCACCACAGTCCCTGATGCTGGTCGTCGTAATCTCCACGACCCTTATCGTCGCGGCCCCTGCCACGGCCGCGCCCCCGGCCACGGCGCCCCCGGCCGCCTCGGCCCGCTGGAGCACCCTCGTCGGACCCACCTTCGATGTCGAGGACGTACCGGTTTCGCCTCGACCTCTGCTGTCCGCGCTTGGGCTGATCGGATGACTCCTTATGCGAATTGTCCTTGCGGTCGGTCGCGTCCCTGGACGACTCCTGCTTACGCTTTCCCTTCGAAGAACCGCCCTTCGGCGGATCTTCGGCTTTTGCCGAGGCTCCGGCCTGGTTGGTGTCGGAGTCGTCACCTTGCCTTCGCCGCGCGTCTTCCTCCGCCCTGGCATATTCTTCCATCTTGTCGAAGAGCTTCGCCATCGTCTTAATTGGCTTTCGCGCATTGTACTCGGCCATCGGGCCCGGACGAAGGCCCTGTATGGCTGCATTGACGATGGTGGTCTCGTTGACGTCTTTCACTTGACATCGAATCTTGGCGAAGCGTTTGAAGTAGTCCCGGAGCTTCTCCGAGGGTTTTTGCTTCACGGCAAAGAGCTGGTCCGCGTCGACCCGGTCGACGTAGTTTCCTTGGAAGTTGTTGTGAAGGCGGACGCGGAGCTGCTCCCACGCGTAGATGGAGCCCGGCTCTATGGTAAAAAACCAAGAGAGCGCCACTCCTTGTAGCGTGAGGGGGAGTCCCTTTGCCTTCGTGGTGTCGTCTCCGCCCGCGGCTTCGATCGCGGTTTCGTATACGCGCACGAACTCACGAGGGTCCGTGTCGCCTTTGTACGAGTCGATGGCGCTAGGAAACTTGAAGTCTTCGGGCCATGCCGCCTGCTGCAGCCCCGCCGAGAGCGGGCACTCCGGATCCACGCGCCGCAGCGGCACGCGGCTAGACGTGGGGGCTTCGCGACTGTCCGCCCTCTCCGGTGTGGGCTCGGACGCGATTACTGGAGCGGCCTGCTGACTCCGAGCCTCTTGTATATCTCTGACGGCTCTGCGAAGGTCCCCTAGCTCCCGCTGGAACGCGTTGAGAGCCGCCAGCAGGGCACTTTCCGTCGCCGATGCAGGCGGGATCGCCGGTACTCCCGACGGGCGGATCGGCGCGGGGACGACCGCGTCGCGAGGTCCCGACCTGCCGGTCGCTCCGTCGTGGCTACCTCGGGCCGCCCGGTCCGCGCCGCCGGCGGGGGTTGCAGTGGGGGCGGCGAGGTCGGCTGTCGTTGCGTCGGCGGGGTCGATTGTCGCCGCACCCGCGTCGACGTCTTCGACCGCGGGGTCGGCCGCGGGGTCCGTCCCCGCAACGCCGGCGATGGGGCGGGTCGTCGCGGTGCCGGTGACGGGGTTGGTTGTCGCCGCGCGAACGTCGACATCTTCGGCTACCGCGCCTGCACCGCCACCCGCATCCGCCGCTGCCGATGCCGAAGCCCTGGTACTCATACGACGCTCCGGCCCGGCCGCCTTCTTTCCCTTCGCCACCGCTGAAGAAGCTTTTTTCGGTGCCATCCTTCTTCTTCGGTCTTCAGGCTTGTCCTCGTCCTCCCCACGGACGGCGCCAACTGTTGTGGCTACAGACCAAACAGAGAGAGAGATGGTAGTGGAGAGTGATGAAGATAAGTGTAATGGCCTGGGTCCTCCCTATGGCTTATTCGTATATATACATACACATTGAGGAGTGCTTTTACAGTTATACCCTTACATCTGGTTATCCCCTCTAGGGGCAGTTATGTCATTACACATGGCCTATTCTGGGCCTTATAATCTCCCACCAGGCCTGCTGGGTTTAGGTGGGGGCCATCCCTACGACACTAACGCACAGGTTGTATATCAGGCAAGCCATAAATAGGCAGATGATATTACAGGAGTGTGGAGAAGGTCTAGCGCTAACAAACTACTCAACAATATCGGATGCAGTTGAAGTGCTGGACGAGAGAATCGGTCTTCCAACAGCCCCCCTCAGTCTGGACCCGGAAGGATGTGCAGACTGGATCTGAAGTCACTGAAGAGAGGAGCAGGTAATCCCTTTGTAAAGATATCAGCGAATTGATGAGCCGATGGTACGTGCAGCACTTTGATGTCGCCAAGAGAAACTTTGTCCCGGACAAAATGCAGATCAATTTCAACGTGTTTTGTCCGTTGATGATGAACCGGGTTGTTGGACAAATACATGTCACTTACATTGTCACAATAGACTATGCTGGACCGGGTTGGAGCAAGATGCAAGTCTCGAAGGAGCTGACGAAGCCAGCAGAGTTCTGCAACCGCATTTGCAACACCCCGATATTCAGCTTCGGCACTGGATCTGGAAACAGTAATCGGACGCTTTGCGGACCAGGAAATCAAGTTAGGTCCGAGAAATACACAATATCCAGATGTTGATTTCCTTGTGTCGGGGCACCCTACCCAGTCTGCATCGCTGAAGGCCACAAGTTCGCGGTCAAAAGAGCGAAGGAGTTGCAGACCAAAGTGAGCGGTGCCGCGGACATAACGAAGCACACGCTTAAGCAGCTGCAGGTGTGGCTCTCTGGGATTGTGCATGAATAAACAGAGTTGCTGAACAGCATAGCTGAGATCAGGGCGAGTGATGGTAAGATACTGTAAAGCCCCGGCAAAGCTTCGGTACTCTGTCGGATTTGCTACAGGAGATCCATCATGTGCTGAAACTTTGCTCTTTGTGTCAATCGGTGTGAGACAGGGATTGCAATGAAGCATGCCAGCCTTCTCAAGAAGATCATGAGCATATTGAGCTTGGGAAAGAAAAAGGCCTTTGCTGTTCTAAGTCACTGAAATGCCAAGAAAATGCTGCAAAGGACCAAGATCGGTCATGGCAAACTCACCATTGAGCTTGTGAATGATCTGCCGGAGGAAAGAATCATTGTTGGCAGTGAGAATTATGTCATCAACATATAAGAGAATGTAAGCCGTAGTGAGCCCCTTGTGAAGAATGAACAGGGAAGAATCAGATTGAGAAGCCTGAAACCCAAGAGAGATCAAGAAGGCCTTAAACCGAAGAAACCAAGTCCGAGGGGCCTACTTCAAACCATACAAAGACTTGTTAAGCTTGCAAACATGATCAGGCCGAGTGTCATCAAGGAACCCTGATGGTTGTTGAGAGTGGACTGTCTCCGAGAGATCCCCATGAAGAAATGCGTTTTTCGCATCCATCTGATGAATAGGCCATGAAGAAGATGCAACAATACTCAATACCACACGGATTGTAGTAGGCTTGATAACCGGACTAAATGTTTCTCCAAAATCAACGCTGGGTTGTTGTGTAAATCCTCGGACCACTCATTTGGCTTTATACCTTGCAAATGAGCCATCGGAATTGAATTTGTGCCGGAAAATCCATTTGCCGGAGACAATGTTAACACCTGTAGGCTTGGGAACCAAACACTATGTATTGTTCTTCTGCAAAGCAGTGAATTCCTCTAACATAGCATTGTACCAATTCGAGTCCTTGAGAGCAGTACGATAATTAGAGGGAATGGGAGAAAGAGATGTTGTAGTAACAGAAAGATCAAAGTGGTGCTTGGGTTGGAAGATGCCATCCTTGGATCTAGTGATCATGTGATGGCGGACAGGTTCTGGGGGTGGAATCGAGACGGAGTGAACGGCAGGTGGAGATGGTGAGCCCAGAGTTGTGGGTGCAGGAGGCATATCTAGCAGTTGGCGCGAGGAGGCAGAAGGCTGTCCAGAGGGAGAGTCAGGAAGCGCTGGGACAGAACCAGGAGCGGGTTGCCAGAAATTGTCAGACCGCTGGCGAAGCTATACCAGATCCCAGGCGGAGCTACTGGAAATTGATTCTGATGGCGTTAGTGTGGGCTATTTAGAGGTGGCAAAGGGAAATTGTGTCTCATCAAAGATAACATGGCGGGATGTGATAATCTTACGAGTGTGGAGATCAAAACACCGATAGCCTTTCTGTTCCTAGGGATAGCCAAGGAAAATGCACGGTGTTGAACGCGGGGCAAGCTTGTTGGCGGCGGCGGCAGCGATGTTAGGATAACACAAGCAACCAAATATGCGTAAGTGATGAGACACAGACGCTTGACCAAAAAGAGATTCATAAGGCGTGAGGAGCTGCAATGGCTTGGTGGGGCGTCGGTTGATGAGATATGTGGCTGTGCGGAGGGCCTCGAACCAAAAGGAAGAAGGGAGATGTGCTTGGAAAAGAAGGGTGCGGAGCACATCGTTCGTGGTTCGGATGGCACGCTCCGCCTTGCCGTTTTGGGAGGAAGTATGAGGGCAAGACAGTCGGAAAAGAATGCCATGTGTGGCAAAGAAATTTCAAAGCGAGTGATTGTCAAATTCCCGTCCGTTGTCGCATTGCACAGTTTGAATGGAAAGATGAAATTGGTTAAGAATCATGTTATAAAATGTTGGGAGAACGGTGGAAACTTCATGCTTATGGTGAAGAGGGAAAGTCCACATATAATGGGTAAAATCATCCACAACGATGAGATAGTATTTGAAACCGGTAAAGCTTTGCACTGGTGAGGTCCACAAATCACAATGAACAATTTGGAACGGAAAATATGTAGTCTGCTGGGATTGAGCAAATGGAAGGCGGACATGGCGCCCCTTTTGGCACGCATCACAAACGGATGGCATGCGAGATTTATTTGTACATGGAAGCGAAAAAGAAGAAACCAAGTGATCTAACGATTGGCGCCCAGGATGACCAAGTCGCCGATGCCACACAGCAATGGAGGAAGCTTGTAGCGCCATGAGTGCAGATGTGTTATTGGAACCGTTGAATGGATATAAGTCACCGTGGCTATTGGACCTCATGAGTTGAGTCTTGCTGCGAAGATCCTTCACAGAGAAATCAGTAGGATCAAACTCAATTGAACAATTGTTGTCTTTAGTGAATTGTCGGACAGAGATAAGGTTCTTAACTAGAGTAGGAGTATGAAGAATATTAGGAAGATGAAATTGAGTGGAAGGAGTGGATAAAGATAGAGAGCCAGTGCCTAGAATTGGAATTAAGGACCCATTGCCGACAATGACATGAGAGGAATTGTGCAATGAAAAAGGAGAATAGGTGGGTAGGTTACCTGCATCGTCGGTCATGTGCGAAGAAGCTCTAGTATCCATATACCAGTCGTTGTTGCCAGGTTGCTGCTGCAGAGACATCGCGTGAAGCGCATGAAGGAGTCCGTTAGCATCCCATGAAGAGGTTTGAAGTGGTGCCGAAGAAGTAGATGGCTGGACGATCGAGTACGCGTGCCCCGGGCTAGACAGTGGCCGTGCTCCGAGCACGCCCGGGCCAGTGGCACCAGTCCACGGTGCACGCCACTACCCTTGAGACGGCGCGTTCCATGGTGGATAGGATACCATCCACAGGGGCAGGTGCTATTGCTGATAACGACCTCGACTGCCGCCGTTGCAGCCGCCGCGGCTGCGTCCGCGACCACGATAGCCACGTGTGTGCCCTCCAGAGTTGTTGTTGTTGGTGATGGGAGGGATGGAGTCCTGGGCCTCAGAACGCAGAGAAGATGCGTTGAAACCGGATCCAGAGCCGCCGGCAACCAGTGCGGTCTTGGGCGACGCTGGCTTTTCAGTCTCCTGGGATTGCTCTTCCACCAAAAGATAGTCACGCGCCTGCATAAACGTGGGAAATGTTGGGAGCATAGGCATGATGGATTTGAGGACGTGGAACTTCGGGTTGAGTCCACGGATCAGATGATGCACCAGCACGCGTTCTCGAACCGGCTGGTCGCAGTCAGCCAGGGTGTCTACGATTGTCTTCACTTTGTGACAGTAAGCGGCGACGGAGAGGTCTCCTTGAACAAGGTTGTGGAGCTCAGACTCGAGATGGACTGCGCGAGACGGCTTGTTGGAGCAGAAGACAGAACGAAGTTTCTACCAGACGCCGAAGGCGGTGGCGTCCTCCTCCATCACCATGTCAATGAGGCTCGCGTCAATGGTGGCATAGATCCACATGAGAACCTGAAGATTCTCGGTGACCCAGTCGGGATCGTCGTGAGCGGGTTCCATTTCTTCGACATGGGAACGTAAATGGAACCGCCCAAGGACGATGAGCATGAGATTCTTCCACTTACGATAATTGTTGGACTCCATGGAGAGGGTGTAGGGGATGAAGGCTTTGATGTTGACACTGGAGATAGCCTAAGACAGCGGAGGAGTTGGGACAGATGTGGAGGAGGAGTTGGAGGAGGGAGTGGAGCTGTTGGTCAAGGCAGAGGCAGTAGAGTCGCCGGTGGCGGGTGCAGTTCCGGCGGCGGCAGATGTGTCAGCCATGGCGTCGGCAAGGGGCGTGCGAGAGAATAGGATCTAGACTTGGACTGCTGATACCATGCAAGAGTGAATAATGCTAACGCACAGGTTGTATATCAGGCAAGCCATAAATAGGCAGGAGATATTACAGGAGTGTGGAGAAGGTCTAGCGCTAACAAACTACTCAACAATATCGAATGCAGTTGAAGTGCTGGACGAGAGAATCGGTCTTCCAACACTAACCTTAGGGTTTTGATCTTTGGCGGTGACTCAGCTCGGTTCCTCATGTCCAGCAACCCAGAGCCATACCCTTGGCTTTGCCATTGGTGTGTTGTGCTTTGGTGAAGGCGGACCCAAGGGGCTAGGTCTTAGTGGCGACGGTGACCTCGACCTTGTGCTGGGTCAAGGCGGCAGAGGCGCTGGTTTCACACAGTGTCTCAGCGTAGCGTCAGCTGTAAGTTCAAGCTTCATTAAGTTGGTTTTGGTAATAATGACAAATCTAATTATGAGACTAACTTATTTATTGATTATCATATTGCTTAGTCTCATGTGGATGAAAAGGTGAAAATCACAAGAGGTATACATTCAATATCACATTCTTGTATCTTATTGCATCCATCGGATCCAAAATATAATTGAACTGCACCAAATAGTCTAACTTGAATATGTGCATATATTTTCATTATACATTCTTATATGAACATATTTAGGGGGAGTTCACTCTATGCTTTGAGATTTCATTAGTATTGATTAATGTCATTCTGCCACCTATTAAGAATCTTTACTTTAAAACATATCTCTTGAGTATATATAGCTTGTGTAGTTCATATATACTTATAATCATGTTGACATCTAGTTCTTCCATTATGTGTTAATGGTTGGATGGTTAATGATAACCGGATTAGTAAGTTTGGCTTGAGAAGATTATCTTAGAGTATACAGTTGTTGTGTATATGTTGTATACTCAAAATTCAATTCTATCTCATTATTTGTTGAGATTGTCATAAATTACCCAAAAAAGATTGTATAATTTAGTCCCTCCATTATGAGTTAATGGTGAAGTTTGGTAATTAACGATAATTTGTTTGTGAACTAATATTTTACATGAGTTGGATAAATATGTTAGGTTCAACAAATCAGGACGACTTCATGTGTTCTTGCATGGTCAAAGATCGATATGGTTGACGTGGTCGAGACCTGCGTGGTCGAAACCAACGGGGAGTGTTGGGAAACCTAAGCTTGGGTCTGCAGGCCTTGGCCCATGGTGGGCAACCCATCCTGTAGTTTATAAATAGAGGGTCCTAATGTTTGTACCTTGTACCTTTTGAAGGAGAAAAGCAATAAAGAAAGAAGTCTCCCTCATCTCTTTGTGTTCAATCTATTTGTGTTCTTGCATTATTCTATATTTGATCTATCTTTTGTCTAGGAGGTAATCGCTCGGACTAGACTCGCCAGCGATGGTTCCTCAGCAATATAGATATTTCTTATCTCAACCAACAGATGGCTAGATCAACGCTCGCAATAAAGCATGCACGCGTACATGCTTTAAAGGCATCTCAAAGTTAGTAACCGTGTGTGTGTATGAGAAAATATAGAAAATGGTATATTGTTCATAGCCATTTGGACGGGATCCGCCGGCGCAACCTCCTTCTTTAACTCCGGCGCCACCCCTCCACTTTCTTCTTCAACTCTGGTGCCACCCTCCGCCCTCCTTCACCTCCGACGATGGGTTCATCGCGCTCCCTCGGACATAGAGGAAGGCCGGAGAGGCCGTGGAGGGCGTCGGGCGGCAGCGGAGGGTAGTGACGGAGGGAGGCATGGCAATGGAGGGGCACTGAATATTAGGTTACGCGGGGTGGTAGCGGCGGGGGAGGGGGAGATGGCGGCGCGGCTAGGCGGTGAGGTCGCCGCTGGCTGCCGGTGATGGAGGAAAGGGCGGGGGATGCGAAAAAGGGGTGCGGAGCTGCTCACGCCGGAGAAAAGAGGGGAGGGGAGCAGCAGCGGCAATGGGGGAACAGTTGGGGAGCGACGATGGGAGGGAGGCCGAGAGAGCGACGGGGAGGGAGGCTAGGGAGCGGCGTTGAGAGGGAGGGGAGTAGGAGCAGCTATCCCGTTGGATTGGTGACCAATGGGATACTGTGCGGTAGTAGCCCTCTATATATATACCTAGAATCCTAGATAGATAGAGTACCCATATATCCAAAATCTGGACACTGTTGGACCCCTAAACAATTAAATTTCCCTTTTTGGCCCCCTTTTGAAAAAAATTCCAAAAGTGGACCTCTCCCGACCGCGCGTCTCCGTGCTGCCGCCACGTGCCCCGGTCGTGCGGTCTGGTACCGCACGACCGTACTGTTCACCGGGTCGTGCGGTACCAGACCGCACGACCCCGCTGCCTCGTCGCCCGACCGTGCCTCTGCTGCCCCGAGCGCACGATCGCAATCGCCGGCCGCACGATCGAACGGGCGAGCGCACGACCCGCCTGCCGTCGCACCGAGCGCGCATTTCGTCGCCCCGAGCGCGCGTCCTCCCGCCCGACCGCACGACTCGCCTCCCGAGCGCGCGTTCACATTGTAGACGGGGATCGTTAGGGTTTGGGCTGCTGTTAGGGTTTGAAATTCCCGTGGTTTTTGCAAGAATTGGTAATTTTGTAGTTGTAATTTGGGAACGAATCTGATGAAGTCGTAATAAAAGTTTATGTTCATTGCAAGTTGTACATGCAAAAAAATTATGCTAAATTTTTTTGCCGAAGGATTGAGCGTAGAAATATCGATGCATACAGTAGTAAGTGAATTTTAGGGTTTGGGCTGTTTTTAGGGTTTGCAATCTCCGTGATTGTTTTAAGTTTTGGCAATTTTGTAGTTATAAACTGGGTAAAAATCAGATAAAGTTGTAATAAAAGTTTATGTTCATTGTAAGTTGTAGATGCATAAAAAAACTTGGTAAATTTTTTTTAGGAACGATTGACCGTAGAACGGTCGATACATAAAGTGGTAAGTGATATTTCGAAGGTTAGTGATATTTTGACATGGCAGGCATGTGGCATGTGTGGAACTCTGTACTTCTAATGTTTAGAACTCTACCACTAGTCCTAACATGCATGCCTTAGGGAATATGACTTGCTGGATCTATTACATTTTGTCTACTGGGTGTAGCGTGGTTGTTTCCCCTTTTTCTCGCGCCCTGAAGATGGCTCCACTGCATCCTTCTTCCTTTGACTCTTGGTCTTGAGAGCTGCCTCACGAGCTTGAAGCTCTTCCTCGTGACGCTTGATGGCTGCTTCACGCAGACTTAGCTGCTCCCGCCTCCTTTGCAGCTCATCCTCCTTGCCCTTCAGACGGATTTGGTCCACCCTCACGCGGCGCTCTTGCTCAAGCCACATCTGTCGTTCCACCTCGCGAGCCTGAGTCATCTTAACAAAGTATTGTCCTTTATTTTCTACCTCCGTTGGCCGGTTCTGTGGCCATGCCGGCGGCACCCGATCCACCCATTCGATGAACTTGCAAGGCTATGTGTGGCGTGGTAGATGTCATGGATCAAGTTGAAAAACGATAATGAGAAACAAAGGATTTAGTTGTCGTCGTTACCACGAAGTCGTCATCCAGGTCTGGACACTTGAAGAACCTGCGGCCGTAGTTGGCTCGTTGTACTGGATCCGTCCATACGCACAACATCGTCCTAAAGCCGCAATGGCACTTCGGGCGCTCATGCCACTCCGGCACTCCAAATGGGTCGGACCTCCAGGAAGATATTGTTGTGTAGTAGTATTGTGATGCCTTTTGGAGGAGATGTGGTATGGAAGACATAGCCGGGAGGCCTTTATGTAGGCAGGTTATCTGGTGCAGTGGGCATAGTCCGTGGAGAAGACGACATGGGAATCTTTTGAGCATAGTCAGGATTCCAATGTAGCAATAAATGTCCCTATGAAGGCTTTTCAGAGCATGTAGTCTCATAATAAATTAATAGCTTGGATCATTCATTGTATGTGGTACAACGTAGCATTTTCAGTCGTTTGCAGGAAACAGTCCCTATGAATGCTTTTCACTGCGCAAAGCTGGCATCTATTGACATCTCACTGCGAAAAGCTGGCATATTTTGTCATGTCACTAAGCAAAGCTGCCCTCTTTTGTCATCTCACTGAGCAAAAGCTGACCTCTTTTGTCATGTCACTGAGCAAAACTGCCCTCTTTTGTCATCTCACTTAGCAAAAGCTGCCCTCTTTTGTCATGTCAGTGAGCAAAGCTGTCCTCTTTTGTCATCTTACTGAGCAAAAGTTGACCTCTTTTGTCATGTCACTGAGCAAAGCTGGGTCGTGTTGTCATGTCCCTAAGCAAATCTGCACTCTATTGACATCTCACTGAGCAAAGCTGCACTCTATTGACATCTCACTGAGCAAAGCTGCCCTTTTTTCACGTCTCTGTGCAAAGCTGGCCTCTATTGTCACATCCCAGTGCAAAGCTGGGCTCTTTTGTCAAGTATGTACGCAGAACTGTCATCTTTTTTTTGTGATCACTGCATTAAGCTGTCCCGTTTTTCTATAAGTAGCACGGTTGGGGTCCCATGACATTGTAAATCGAACAAAGAAGTACCCTCTCTTTCGTGGTGAAACATACAATGTCGGAAGCCGAGGGGCCAGTGGGATTTGGGTCACCGAAGGACGACATTCCCTTAGAAAGGAGGGATATGTTCGGTCCACAGTACCGATTGATACCAAGTCGGCGTGCTCAACCAGCGTAGCCGAAATGCAGACACAATGAGTACGCGGTCGTCCAGATCTTGGATTCCCCGAACGATGGCGGGCGACATTTCTTCCGATGCTCACGCTCCGGGGTACAAATTAGTAATATTACATTTTTGTATTGCTTATGGACCCGCGAAGTTTACTGTCCTTTTTTTGCAGATGGCAAAATGCGACTTCTCCCGCTGGATCGACCCTCCTCATGAACGGTATGTTGATCGTCCGGCCATGTCTCATCCACAACCATCGTATCCGCATGGTCACGCCACATGTCTGTCCACATCCGCTGTGTGGCTCTCCAGTCTTCTGTCGCTTGCCCTCTCCTCGATTGCCTGCAAGTTCATTGAGACATTACACAATTAGTAGGGTAGTGACATTGAGACTAATGCAGTAATTAAATTTGGGGTGTAGTGACATACCGGTGGGTGATATCCGCAAGAGGGCGTCCTAGCATGGGAGGGACCTGCTGGTACAGCCCGAACTGTCTCATGACTCGGTGTGGGCTGTATGGCTCGATGCAGTGCGCGAACACCAAGTGGCAGGTCGTCATCCAGTACCTGTGATCCTGCTCGCACTGAGATGACAACCCGTGGGGGGCCGTGTTCGCAATGAACCGTTGAGACCATGGCCACCAGACTACGTCGCCAAACGGCAGAAGCTCGAACCTCTGGTGGAAATCCGTGTACGCACGTCTCGGTCTCTCCCTGGCCCACCTCAACTGACCATGCGTCCAACATGTACCCATTGTGGGCGCATCAACGGGGTCGTCGCCATCATCGAGGCCGTACAACTGCGGGATGAGGTCATAAGGGTGCACAGCACGACCAAAGGAAGGCCTGCCAACGGGGAAGTGTTCCCATGACCACAACTGAAGGAGAAGGTAGCAGGCGGCTAGGACCGGCTCGCTGGCCGCGCTACGCTGCGAGGCGTCACACAAGCCTCGGTATGTGGCACTAAGAACTGCTGATCCCCAGCTATACTGTGGCTGCTGACCAGGCCAGCCATCCGCCAAGGACTCGGCTAGCTGTATGTAGCTAGGCTGCACGGAGTCTCCAGTCGTGCTAGGGAACAAGATCCACCCGAACAGATATAGCAGGTATGCAACGAAGTGTGTCCGCACCACGCCCTCATCTGCGTCTGCAGGACAGGTCAAGTAGCGACGAAGCCATCCATGTGGCACCCCAGCTACGTTGTCTCGGATCGGATGACCGAACCGGTGACCCAGACGGACCTTCCAATCTGCTGCCTTTGGGGGTGGCACCACAGCAGCACCACGGACGGGTAGACCTGTAATCATCGTGACGTCCTGCAGAGTAACCGTCATCTCCCCCCACCGGAAGTGGAAGGTGTGAGTCTCCGGCCTCCATCGATCAACGAGAGTGGACAGCAGTGGCGCATCATACTGGAACCCATGCGGTAGATCCAACATGCGGGCAATGGGCAGCAAACCGGTGTCCCGCAGTAGTGGGATGTACCGCTGGTCGAGACGCCAGTTCTCTCGGGGGCCCCTAAGGACGAAGCAAGGAGCCCCGTGTGCGTCTCCAAACAACCACACATGGCATCGGTGGTGCTCGTCCCAACGGGGGTCTAGCAGCTCGAACGTCATGTCCTGCCAAATAAGGATAACAAGTTAGTGTACATTATAACAAAATGTACAACAAATAACAACATAATTAACAACAAATGTAATGACAGGGAAACGTACAGAATGTACCAAAACATACATAAAATGTGCACACGAATATGACCCACACGACAAGGAAACATATGAAATGTGCGAAAACATACATAACATGGTAATGTGCAAGACATAGCTACATCGAGCCAACAATTCAGCGTACACCTCCTGAATAATACATTACATATGGATTGTGGTTGGTACTACGAAGCGTTGCTTGATGCCGGCCTGTTTGGGCACTAACTGAGGGAGTGGTCAATCATCTTGCATAGCCTACACATCGGGCGCCGAACACGATCCCCTCGCTGGCTCTCATCCATGTAGTTGCGGATGCGACGGCTTTGTCGTCTTTCACGACCGACATGCTTCAGTGCATTGTTGGGCACCCACTTTATCTCCCCCGGCCATAATTCCCTGTAGTGCATGTCTACCCCGTAGGAATGGAACTCTGCACTCCAGGTTGCATACAAGTGCTGCATGTCGTAGTACTTGGAGATGTACTGTGTCGACGCTTGGTTCCATACAGCGCAGGCCGCGTACACATGGGAGCATGGCTTGTGCAGAAGCTGGGGTTTGTTGCAGGTGCAAGATGCTTCATCACCAATCGTGCATACCTGCTTGCGCTCCCCTCTAATGTGACCCATGACATACTTCTGCCTTAGGCGGACCTCAAACTTCCTCCTTAAGCCATCAATGGGCTGAGCAATGCGGGATCGAGCCTTCTCCATCTTCCTGTCCATGAAGGCCTGCATGACCTCAGAGTATTGCTTGTTTTCCTCAAGGTGCTTCTGCGCCATCATGGCTCTATTCACAAACTACCCGACGGCACGGTTCCAAGTCTCGGCCACGATTGCCGTGATCGGCAGGGATCTGACGCCCTTCAAGACACCATTGTAAACCTCGGACATGTTGGTTGTCATGATCCCATACCTTGCCCCACCGGTGTCGTGCAACAAAGACCATATTTCCAAGTCAGGTGCATTGGACTGAACCCATTGTGAGAATACCCCGACTCTTGTGGAGCCCCTCTCCATGGCCCTTGCTTCTGTATGCATATGCTTCGTAGCCTCCTGATCGAGCTGCTTCCACAAGGTGTCGAACTTCCGCTTCTGGTTCTGCATGCATAGCTTCTTGAACATCTTCATTAGGTCCTTGCTACGGAACCTTCTGTGGAAGTTCGCTGCAATATGCCTCATGCACCAGCGGTTCTTCACATCAGTCCACTGGAATGGGGGCTGCGTCCCATTCTGCAACGTTCGCAACGCAGACAGCAAGCCTGCATTGCGGTCGGAGATAAGACACACTTCAGGGCGTTCTTGCACTATGACATGCTTCAAATTGCAAAGAAACTAAAGCCAGCTATCTGTATTCTCGTTCTCCACAATTGCAAATACCACTGGGAGTAACTGGTCATTTGCATCGGCTGCAACAGCGGTGAGAATTGTACCCTTGTACTTGCCGGATAGGAACGTCCCATCTACGGTTAGCACTGGACGGCACCACCTGAACCCTTGTATCGCCTGATGGAAGGCCCAGAACACCCTGTCAAGAATGAAACAGTTCGGGCCCTCCGTAGGATGAACCCTCTGCTGCCTGTTTATGTACGTGCCTGGGTTTGATTGTGAAATTTGATGCAGCATTCTTGGGACCAGGTCGTACGCCTCCTCGTACGTCTCATACATACCGTGCAGCACCTTTCGCTTCGCCCGCCATACCTTCTTGTAGCTCACTTCGTAGCCCGCCGTGTTCGCTACTTCTGCCATTAGAACCTTCGGGGTAATTGACACATCCGCCTGGACGAGGTGCGTGACCAGCTCCGCAACATACGATGATATCATGTTGCGGTGTCTATGTACTGGCCCTGCAAGCTCGCAACTGTGATCTTGCAGCACCGTTATCCGGAACTCAGTGCCAACGCCCTTGTACCGTTGTGCACGGACTTTGCCACCACATGACCCATCGACACACTTCACAACGTACGTGTCTGGCTTTGACATGTGGACCCGATACGTCCAGCTTATGTTGACGGCATGTCTAGCAATAGCCTGCTGGACAGCACTCTTATTACGGAAGCACTGCCCCAAAAAGGGTGCGCCCTCGCTGAACCCCCATTCTCCCTCCTCCGCCTGTGGCTGAACTAGGGCTGCCGCTGCGATGTCATCCAGTCTGGACGACACGTACGCACCGTCCGTCGTCACAACACGACCTACCACCCCTCCTGTTGCACCTTCGCCACCCTCGTCCTCTCCAGAACTGCCTGTTTCCACCTCCTCATCCTCCTCGCTGCCCTCTTCTTCCACCTGGTCCCCAAGATACTCATGACAGTCAATACGGGCGGCCCACCACCTCTCGTCCACACCTTCGTTGGGCTGGAAATTGTCCGCACGCCTCCTGTCGTCTTCATCACCCACTTCCTCGCCCACATGTTCTCCCGCAGAAGCGTCTTCATGACCGCCGGAGATGAACCCAGTCACTACATCTCCACCAGCGGCATCTGAACCAACCATGGCTGATGATTCTGCCCTCTCCACGAACTCGACATACACCATTGGCCTCCCATATATCGCAGCATCAGGGTTGCACACGACCTCCATGTAGTTCGCCCATGAGGCGTCATTGGTCACCTTCAGAAGTTGCCATATGCTCCCCCTCCCATCACCCACCATTGAGGCATAGACTGCCTCGATCCTTAACTTCTTCCTTGCGGTGTGTCGATCGAACGCCGAACGGACACATCTCCGTAGCTCATACAAGCTCATGGCGCTCAGACCGGGTGCCCGGGTCACGGTCCTCTCGCAATTTGACAGGTCCGCCCCATACGGCCCATCACGTACGAGACCACTCCCATAAAACACGAACATTTGTTGAATGTCAGCCATTGCGTACCTACCATAAGTGCATAATCAACCATTTTAGTACACATCATGCCAAATTTAATTTCCCATTACATTAACAGTACCTACCCATTTTAGTACCTAACATTACTAGTTATGTTTTGTATGTGGAAATCTAAAGTTTATTTCTAACTATTTTACTTATAAATCGATTAATGCCAAATTCCTATTACATAGTTTTCTTCCATTCTTTTCTATATTTCACTTAATGCGGCTTTCACTTCCGAAATTATACATAAATCAAAAAATTCTACTTTGTAATTTCATGTCCTAAGTTTATTTCATTTTACAGTACCTTCGTACTAATTTCCAGGTAATTTGATTTTACTATACCTTCATACTACGGTCATTCACTAAGCCTACTAATTATACAAATTGTTTATAATCTAACTGCTGTTGCTATCACCTACAAATGCTCCAACATAAATATTTACTTCTTCAACACCTACACATGTAAGCACAAATGTTCAACAAAACCTCACTACATTACAATACGTAACTTCAACAAAAAAGTACGACATTATTTACACTACAATAAATCATGAACCATGTGTGCATGTTCACGGTTTTGCTAATTACGGGCTAATGACATTCGCAGAAAATTACTTGCACGGGGGCAAAAATTACCTCTTCTTGAAGCTCGCGAGAGGATCTACAATTTTTGTATTTGCAAAATCCGTTGATTCCAAACAAAACCAACTCAAAATCCTGAGTTTCCACTCTCTTTTTTCCCTCCCTTCACTCGCTCTCTCGCTCTGTCTTCACTTCAACTCCACCACGAACTGCAAATGAGTTTCTTTGCGCTGCTATTCAACCTCTTTAAGGCTGCTGAATGAGAATACGAAGAGGGGCCATGCAAAGCTCCTACAGACGCGTGTCCACGTAGAGGTGAAAAAAGAGCAGCTCGTGATGCATTGCTCTGCTTTTGGCGCTGGTGACGAGACGTGCGGCCCGGCTTTGATTCGTGCGGTCGGGAGGACAAACGCGCGCTCGGGGGACGGAGTCGTGCGGTCGAGCGAGGAGACGCGCGGCCGAGGCGATGCACAGGGCGGTCGTGCGGTGTGGTACCGCACGACCTGTGAACAGTGCGGTCGTGCGGTACCACACCGCACAACCGGGCCACGTGGCGGCGTCCCGCGATCCCGCGCTCAGGAGGGGTTCAGAAGCGGAATTTTTTTCGTTTGGGGGCCAAAAATGGGATTTTTGGTAATTAAGGGTCTAGATTAGTCCAAAATTCCATATATCTTTGCAATTAATCTTGCCAAGCAGTCAAATAATGCATTGCAGAGGATCCAGAAGCTTATGCCCGACTTGGCCAAACGCTGCACCCTGATTAACTTTGGGCTAGTGTTCTAGCATCGCTGTTCGAGCTAGCTCTACCTGCCTTGTTGAGCCAGTGCCCGTCCCATCTTTACCTGTACTCCCTTTTCGCCGAGTTACTTTGCTCGTTCAAGTTCAGGTAGAATTACTGGAAAGAAGCTAGGTACGGTTCAGTTGCATACATACATCCTACAGCTTTCTCTCTTTCTCTTTCTATGATGAACTAGTCAATGAAAACGATCTATATTATGTATCTGCAGATCTGCATGGCTATATGCCTCCCTACCGAAGCAGCAGCACTAGTATTTTAGGGTGGTCGCCTGGTCGGAGAAGCAAACCCGGACAGTATGCCCACCTCCTACGGCGTCACGAAGCTCCCAACGAACCCTCGGCGAACACCTCCTACCCCCCACACCGAGGCTTAGTGGTGATCATTTGGGCTTTTTTTGATGGCTTATGGCTGAAAAGCACTGTAGCTGGCTGAAAAAACATTGTAGCTGACAAAGGCTTATTTAACATAATTAAATTTTTTTAAAAAAATTAAAAATATAAAAAAATATGTTAGCCCATTACGTATAATACAAACAAATACGGGAAAAAAAGAACCGGCAAAAAAGCTCAACAAAAAGTCAAAAGTTCAGAAAAAGACGAAATTTATGAATAGTGAAAAATAAGCCGGAAGCTAAAAGCTGAACCCAAAACGATCACAGCCTTAAAAAATCGGTTGTAAATTTTAACCAGGAGTGACCGGTATGATCGAAAATACAAAAATTTTGGAGAATTTTGGGCTGAAATTTTCAAATCAAAATTTAAAAAAACGGCAAAAAAATGTTGAAAATTTCAAAAAATTTTAGTAAACCTTTTTTTTTCTAAATTTGATAAAATTCGTGCAAAACAAAATTTTTAGAGCCGGTTTGAAATTTTATCGGAGGTCAACCGGTAAAACTGAGATACCGTCTGGTAAAAAAAATCCCTGCCCTACACCAGCCAAATGGGTGCTGACCAAAATTGCATTGCATCTCTCTATCTTATGTTCCCCAAAGTGCCAAGAAATAACACACACGCGCACACCTCTTGCCCATGCTCCATGGAGAGGCCAAAAAAAATCCCAAAGGCTTGAAACGAGCCCAGGAATCAGGATAGGAAGAGGAGGAAAAGAAAGAAAGAAAAAGGAGCAGCAGTTGCTGGGTAATGTAAGAGTGCTCGCCACTTCTGGTTAGTTGCTAACCACTCGTCACTTGCATATGCTGACTTTTCGAGCAAACAATGGGATTAGACTAATGATTGACGATGTGGCACTGCTCCTTAATTTTCTTAATGAATTATGAAAATTTGTTGGCCCATCTTCCAGAAGGCCATTGCTTCGATAGGGCTAGCTGGTATTTGCTACACGCCATGGAATAAAAATATGGACAATGGACTCGCTGAACAAACAGATGAAACAGCCTTGAAGCCAAGGGAAAGGGATGATGTCCTTTAGGGAGGAAAAAAAGAAAGTGATTCTTCATTTCTTTCAATAAGGAAATCTCCACATAAAATTCAGTGTAAATAGTGTAAGGTAGTGCTCTAACGGGCTTCAAGCCTCTAGCTTTGTGGCTGAAATAACATTATAATGGCTAAAAGTGCACTGTAACGGTTGTTAGCTTTTTTTAGTTATTTAATTTAAAAATAAAAAAATAAAATATCGTTATATCTTTACGAACAATACAAAAGAATAAGAGCAAAAAAGAAAAAGGCCAAAAGGCCAAAAAAAAGGTCGAATTTAGGAAACCGACGACAAGCTGGAACTAAAAACAGAAGCGGACTGGAGCATGGCCTAATTTCCACAGGGATAATACAAAATCCTAGCTTCAAACATTGCACTAGTGACAACCCACATCGCAACAAATTTAAGAGAATTTGGAGCCAAGTTTGTTATAATCTGATATCAATTCTTATATGTAACAACTTCTCAAGATTAGATCAGACGTCGTGAGATATGCCATGGGTGTTTACCATGTTAGTACCCAAAGTAGAAGGAACCTGAATAAGAGCGGTAAAATAACGACCACAGGAGAGAAAATTTGAGGGAGCCGATTATAAATTCCTTGAGCCGCAGCACGTATGCGCGGTCGGTGTAAACGCGCGCGAATCTGTTGTCTCGGTGCGTACCACGTCAAGAAGGGAACCGGTCTCGCTGCCTCGTTGGCACGAACTTAGGAGACTGACATGCGGGCCCAGAATGCCGACGTCAGCAAGCGCGTCTCGTTTGACACGGCCAAATCATCTGACCTGGCCCCAGCCAGCCTGCGCCATAAAACCATGGAACTCTTCTTCCTCCCTCCGCGAATTTCTCCACCCCTCTTCTTCCTCCTCGCAAAGCGAACCAAAGCCCGAAAAATTCTCCTCCCCTTCCTCCTCCTCCTCCTCCTCGTCGTCTTCCTGCTCGCGCTACTCGCCTCGGGACCTGAGTTTCTTTCTTCTACCACCGAGTTGTTTTGTTTAGTGCTAACATTTCCAGAAGTTGCGGGCGGTAGGTGGTGGTGGTGGTGCGGGCTAGTCGAAGAATCCCAATCCACCCAACCACTCCTCCCTAATCCCCATTCCCTTGCCTTCCCCTCTCCCCACGCCGCCAGAGCCCAGCGAGGGCAAGGAGGAGACGAATCTTGATCCCCAAAGGGGAAGGCGCCGCCTTTTCTTGATTTCCTTCCTGTGTGGGGGATTGATTTCCATTCCATTCGATTGGCAAGAAAGAAATGTGCCCGCTGAGGGTGATACTCATCTTCCTCTCCGCCACAATCGCCGGGTTCTTCCTCATCAGGGGCCTTAAGGCCGAGCCCGACTTCCAAGACGACGACGCCGACGACAAGGGCTCGGAATCCCCCAGGGCACCAGTGCCCCTCCGTTCCAAGGTAAGGTTGCTTTCTACTTTCTTATCTTGGCACATTAGGAGACGAGGCGTTGCGTTCTCTCCCTCCCTATCCTTAGCTTACCTTCCACATTTCTTGCGTCCGGTCCGGTCGGGACCTTGAAATACCAACGCTTAATCCTACTGCCGCTGCTAACCGTAGCCCTTAATATGGCGTCCAATTACCAAAATTCCAGTCCATGTTCTTGCAACACACGACAAAATTAGGTCTTTTATTACACCTTCATGAGCTACCCGGTCTATGTATTATTCTGTCCTGCTAATGTACCGCTGATATGATCCATCGCTAAGTTTTCCCCTCGTGTGTGCGTACAAGGAATTCAACAGTTTTTTGCACATTCATGACCTTAGTAAAGAGGCATGCTTAATGATGGTTTAGTTCTGGCACCTTCATCTCGGTTGCAACTTTGTCATGCTTCCAGACTAATCACAAGCACTTTGGTTGTTAGTGCATACGGCATGCTATGACTAAGCTACTCTGGCTGTTCTTTTTTTTGCATATATAGGGGAGTACCTCATTAATAACAGGGACACATGCAAAACAAAAAACCAATGGCGATATGTGACTTTGTAGATCGATACACAGCTGCATTTTCACCCACTTTTGTCAGCCTTACACTAATTAGAGCAAATACTTGAGTAGGGCTTGATTGCCTTTTACTAATACACTAGAGCTTGGAGGATTTTCAAAATTTTCATTACAGACTTTAGTACATGAAGGTTGCACAACCGCTCACACCATCCTCAACTCTCACACATTCTATAGCCTATGGATACATCTTGTGGATGTACTTGTCCGAATATATATACAAAGTTTAACTGCGTATACTTATCTGGAATGTTATGCAAGTATGAGCTGATTTAAGTGTAATGGACTAAGTATTTAAAAAGTTGCAGTATACATGATTAAAAATAGTTAAGTTAGCTACATGTAATGGTGCACAGTCAATAGCTAGTTTAAGATTAAACCATGAAATCACGGTTTTCCATTGCATACAAATCTGCAACAGAAAGTTCCTCTTCGTATTGATTCTTTAATGAGAATTGGTCTGTGGACTGAAGAAGAATTTTGCATGCAAATGTAGGTTGGATCGGCTATGAAAACAGGATTCTTGACAATGGTGGACATGGCAAGCGGGCGGTACATTTGGCGGACCCTTGTTTCACCACCGGCAAAATGTGAATCTGAGAAGGCGCAGTGATGAACTTTTGTTATTTATATCATATTTTGTTGATTGCGGGACAGGGAAAAAATGCCACAATCTCTGTGGTGGTTACATGTTGGTGTTGATGTGTAATATGGTGGCAATTGTAACATGAGGATTATGTTACAGTAAATGTGCAAAATTATTCATGTTTGAGCCTTGTGTTGTATAAAACTATAATTTGGGGGCAATGTTGTCGTAGTATGGACTTTGGACATGAGATTTGGACTAAAGTTTGCATGTTGTGTCTTTCCACTAAATTCATGGTTAAAATGTGTGGCTTGAAGCATATGGCAATTGTGTGCGATTAGAAATTTTTTTGATTGGATTGAGCTTTCTTTTTTTGAATTGATATTTCACTATAGGTTTGTTCCTTTTCCAAGCAGTGTCTCAAGTAGCTGGTCTTGTGCCAGGCTTTTGATTCTCTTCTTGGGTGTTTGGTATTTGTGGTGCTACTTGTAAAGAAGCAATCTTGTCATGTTGGATTATTGGTGTGTGTTTGTTAGTTTGGTGAAGTGTATCTTGCCATAATGATAATATGCATAATTGATCAGTAAATGTTCCCCCCTGGTTAACCATTTCCATTGTTGTAGCACACTGAGTCAACTGAGCGAGTAACCTATACGGATCTGCAAGAAGAGCTAGCAAACGAACAAGCACGCCCTTCGTCCTCAACACCAGCACACGCACAGTACTGTCACTGCAAGCAAGATAGTTACAGGGAAACGGTTCAACGGCCACGGTGAACCTTGGTATCATTACACATGAGAATGATTACGGAACACTCATCGGTGTTGTTTCTGGTGTCCAGCTTGCTGCCATGCTCACACAATGTCCTTGGCCTCATCTCCATTCTGACAGGGCCATTGACATCCTCCAAGTTACTTCAGGGATAGGGTTTGCATGGATTGCGTATAAATTAGGCAAAATCTGAAGCATCGGTCATCTCTTCAGGTAAAATTTTAGGCAGACACTGTCTCTTCAGACAGCAAGAACCGAAGAACAACACATTGCTCCCTCCAAACCACAGGTAGAGCTGGCTCGTTCCTTTCCACAGGCATGCATGGTAGCCTAATTAAAATCTTGAATGCAAACACCTTGCTCCAGAATGCTAAAGCAGCAAGCAGGTTTAGGTTTCTGCCCCATCTTTGGGAGAGAACATACAAAGGAGGCGCTTTTGCAAAATTCAGAGTACTGTCAGCTGCTATATATGTTGCTTGTCTTGAGTAGCAAAATATGCAGGACACGATGCCCATGTCATCAAAATTCGTAGTTATACGTCTTCGGGCGAAGAGCATATCTTGTGTTACATGTTTGCCATGAAAAAAGAAATCCCACTTGCAATTGCAAACTCCCTGTTCCATGAAGACATTTTAAGGATTGTGTTTTAGTTATCTGCTCATAAAAAAATTAAACTCTGGTTACATGTTTACTCGATGAATTGATCATCCCATAATGTCAACCAACTTGTTTCTTAACATATCCTGTAAAGTGTAAAGATATAACCAATGTACAGTGAACCAATCCATTTAAAAGTAGCATGTTGTGAGAGGAAGTGTTGTATAAACTAAATTTGCATGTTAAAAGAGGACAGGATTATCTAAAGCATAATTTTTCTTTCAAACTTGCTGTGATACATCGCTTCAGGCATCTATCATGACATCTCAGAAAGGACAAAAGCATCTAGGTTGGAAACTAGGAAGTAGGAACTAAATAGTTTATCCTTTAGTGGTACAACTTGGCATAGATGTGATGGGTTGTTGAAATGGACCGACACTTGACCGATCCAATTAGTAATATTACCTCTTGAAAAGTTGTTTGGATGTTTGATTAGGAATGTGAAAAATGAGCTCTTGGTATGTTCTTTGAAAAAAAAATGAGCTCTTGGATGTTGCTATCCCAAGTGTTTAAAAATTTTCTAGATCAGACTTATCAACATGTGAAGTGTAGTGACCAGTGAAATTACCAAGAGGTAATAGTACTAGTGAAAGCATCTAGACCCCTAAAAAGGATTTTGGTAATTAATGAAATTAAGAGAATATGGAATATGGGACTAACGTGTTTTTATGAGTATGCGAAGGGTTAGTCCACACACATGAGCGACAAGATGCAAGCCAAAGGATACGCGTGAAAATCAAAATTGGCGCAAGACAAAGGTATACTTAGAATAGGACCCCTTTTTGAATTTTACCGGTCTTAGGTGAATGGTGGAAGACCGGATTATAGGATAAATGATCGTACCATCAAGGGGGATCTTGGCTAAGTAGCTTGAATACTTATCTCATGTGCCAAATGGTTTTGTCCTAAAACTTGCATCCATTAAAGAAATCTAGCTTTCAATAGAAATCTTGCTCTGTCTGGAAAAGCGGTAGTACCGCAGTTTTGAACGTCGGAACTACCGGAAAGCGGTAGTTCCGCAACCAAAATGCGGTAGTACCGGCCAGCGGAAGATCCGGTTTTGGAGCGGACCGATATTTCCAGAGAGCACCCTTGGCTCATTCCAAAATCTTATGAGAACAGAAGTACCGGCCGTTTGAACGTCGGTACTACCGCTGCGAGCGGTAGTACCGCATCCTAAAGCGGTACTTCCGGACCTCGGAAGATCCGGAGGGAGAGCGGATCAACTTTTCCAGAAAGCACCCTCCGGATGAAGCCTGGATTTCTCTGGAGCGGAAGTACCGGCTATTTCAACGCCGGAACTACCGCTGCATGCGGTAGTTCCGCCACTCAGAGCGGTACTTCCGGAGTCCGGAAGATCCGACTTCAAAGCGGATGTATTTTTCCAGAGAGCGCCAAGTCTGGGACCCTTTGGAGTTTGGCTGAAGCGGTAGTACCGCGCCGACTTTGCGGAACTACCGGGTAGCGGTAGTACCGCAAATATCAACGGCGGTAGTACCGCGCCGCCGAATCCAACGGTCACTGCAGACGTCTGACATAGCCGTTCTGGCGCGAAGATTTGGTAGCGGTAGTACCGGTCTTTGGGAGCGGTAGTTCCGCTCGACCAGAAAATTTTCTGGAAGCTGAGTCAAACGGCTAGTTTTGGTTGGTGGAGGCTATAAATACCCCCACCACTGCTCAAGGGCTAATGTTAGAGACTCATTGCATATTTCTCAAGCCCAAGTGCATTCATTTCACCTCAATTCTTTCTTTGCACATCAAAGTGAGGTGGTTGAGCATTTAGTGCTAGATTTCCCTTGCAAATCCATTTGGCACTAGAGTTGCATTCAAGTGAACACCGGGATTTATTACTCTTAGTGCTTGCCGGCACTTGGACGATCCGGTGGAAGTTGCCTCGGTGATCTTCTCAAGAAGATTGTGAGAAGACCCGGCAAATTGTGAAGGTTGGAGCTCACCTACCCGGAGTGGGGAAGAGCTACACTAGTGATCGAGGTGCTTGGCTCAATTCGTGGAGCCGGTCCGATACGTCCGGGCTTACCTCAACGTGGACTAGGGGAAACCGGCAAGTTTCCGAATACCACGGTAAAAACATCGGTTGTGTTCTTTGTCTCTTTAGCTCTTGTTCGTTTGCTTCATTGAGATCACTTATTTGTTTAGAGCTAAATTGTTGACTAGAATTGCATAGGATTAAATTGCTTTACATCATTGTCATTTAAATTGTGGAGAATTAATCAAGTAAACAAGAAAAGTTTAAAAACCTCCTATTCACCCCCCCTCTAGTCGGTATCCTTGATCCTATAACTAGTCAACGGATTATTATTTGTTAAAGCGTTATTTCGTCAAATAATTAGTCTATCAGAATGTTGCAGCAGAACAATAATTAAAGAATGTCCATAATATTATAATACCATTGCTACGCAGGATTTAACAAGGTCACAAGTGCCTGAATATTACATCATTAACAGAAATAGTACTAGTCCAACTAATAATTATACATATGCTAGGAATAATAGATAACATTGTATTATTATACCCTAAATGTGCTCGAGCTACTAGCAATTTTCTACTCGTCACATATCTCGTATAAGGAGTCCACTTCATACGAATCGTATTCAGGATCAACTCCCTCCCACTCGGTATACTATTCCTCTGGATAGGCATCCTCTACACCAAGTGGAAACTCGGATTGGCTAACCTCTAAATAAAGGAGACTAATAACAAGGGTGAGTACAAGGTACTTAGGATGCATTAATAGCAAAGATGTACTTTTACGATCTGAATCAACATCCCAAAGAGCTCAATCTCACCTCATATCATCTCAAAAATAAATATTTTTATGTTGACAAAGAATTTATATTATTAATTTAAAAATTTACTGCTCACTCGCATAACAAGATAGAACCCTCACTTGGCTCCCGTAACCTCTAGTCGAGGAGACAAACATGAATTTCCACTGGCTAGATCTGTGCCTTGATACTGTGGATCTAACCCTGGCTGTTGGGATCCGACGCTTCTTCCTCTGACTCTCGGTGAGCACACCAACACCATGGCTAGCCTCTTCTTTAGTATACTCTACTCCCCCTAGCCATCTCTTCCACTACTCTAGTGTGATGCATGTGAATGTAAGGTTGCATGTGCGTGTGGTCCTGTGATGGCAAGGATTGAATGGGATGTGGGGATACCTCGGTTTGATGTAGTCAGGCTCGATTTTAGGTAGAATTGAGGTTCAGTTCTTCCCCGCTGGTGTGCACATGCCTTTGCTTCTCTCCTCCTAGCTCCGCTCTTCCTCTTCACTGGTTCCTTCCTCTCCTAGGTCTGCCGTCTTCCTCTAGGCCGATCGTTGTTGTTCACTCCGTTCCCTCTTCTTCTCTGCAAAGCAAAGGGTTGGGGATTTGGGGAAGATAGGGATGGATCTGGTGGTGAGGTTGCTTGCTTTGGTTAGGGCAGTCGCTATGGGTGGACGCTGGAATCTCTCTCCCTCGGTTGGTCTTTCGCTCGGTCTTATCCCCTTTCACATGTGCGTCGTGTGAGCTATGCCTTGGGAGATTCTTACTGCAACAGTGTAGGGTGGGTTCTGGCACTTTAGTGAATCCTCTTTTTACTAGGTTTGCTGGTAGTGAAAAAGGAATTTAGAAATAATTTAGGTTTGTTTTTATTGCTGAATAATGAAACCATATAGCTGCGAGAGGTGCCGACTGACCCCGAATGGTTTGGCATCTCGATGAGCGAATTGCCTATTTTTATTATTCTAGCGACAGTTTTGACAGAAACTTTGCTTTCGTTTATATAGTTTGTTCGATCTTTTTCGGTATCTTGTTATTGGTTCTTGTTAGTTGTTACAAGTATTAAATATCGATTACTTCAGCTCGTGCCCAATTTGAAGGTTCCAAAGAATGTTATTGCAACTGTATATGTACTGTGCTCAATTGTATATATGGACATGACTATATAGTATTAATGAAAATGATGTATTTAGGAATTATATGAATTTGTAATGTATGAGTTTAGTGACCTAATCCTGAGAAATGTTATTTGTTGTTGCATCTTCTTTATTTAATTGTCATTTTGCTTTGACTGAGTTGTTGTACATTTTTAAAAGATTGAAATGGGTCTGTAATTTCTTCGTTAATTATGTAGTTAATTTTGTGTTTAAATCTCGATGTTAGCAACTAAGGCTATTTAAGGACACGGGGTGTTTCATGAAGGATGTTTCATCTTCTTCACCTTTTCTTTTGTTTATCATCGACTTCGCTTTCAGTGGTTATTAAATTGATATTCTACTTTGTAAATCTGTTTATTTCCGTTCTAATGAGGCTGCAGGTTTCTGTATTTTGTTTGGTAATTATTTTTTCTAGGACCGTATGCTTGTTTTATCTTATAAGTATGCAGATTGAGCAAACATTACTTGTTGATTTGTTTTCTACCTGAGGAGCACAATCTATTCATTGGGTTGATGAGTATGACAGCTGAGCACCCACTGTTGATATGGAAATTTCTTCTAAGATCTAGTAAAAGAAACCTCTAAAGGAAACATTGAGCTCATGATAAGAACAAAAGGATTGCACACTTCAGATTTTAGTCAAACTTATTCAAATTGCAACTCAAACATCAGAGAAGAAAATAAACAGATGTAGCTTTCTTTCAGTGATGCCAGATCGCATGGAAGAGTTTCAGTGCTGGCATAGCTAGTGCAGAATTCATTGTTTGAACAATGACTTTATGAAAGTGTAATTGGAGCTTCTTTTTGTTAATGGCTAGCACAGCATCCCAAAGTGGGAACTAGGACAAGACAGTGCGAACAACTAGATAGAAACAACTGTTATTATGCAACTCAACTTCTCAACCATCATTTGCTCAATAGAATGCATCTGAATGTTGCACACTTTGCATTAACAATTATTGCCTCAAATACAAAAAAAAAACCATAGTTGCTAAAAAGAACACACGCATGTAGAGCAGAATCATTAGAGCTGAAAAGCCAATGAATTTGAGGAACAGAAGGTGAATACTTGAGACATCCAAAGCTACTCTTGCTGCCGCTGCTGATCATCTCCATGCCAGGCCCAGACTATGTCCTTCAGCGCTGGCCGGATGTCCTCCAATAACTTCCGGTACTCCAGTGGATCACCGCTGGTTTGTTTCATCTCCATGAGATGGTGAAAAGGCGTGATCTCAAAGATCTCTGTGTCAAACTGAACAACACCATTCCTTCCTTCTTTCCTCGCCTGCATCTTGATTACACCACTATCCTTCTTCCTAACCCTGAGATTAAGTGCCTTGGCGACATCTTCCAGCTTGGAGATGATGGCTGAGGCAGGCTTATCTGAAGTGAACCTTGTCTCCTTCCTGCACCCCTTGTCGATGAATAGGCCAGAGAGGTCAAACCCCATGGAGAAAGAGATGATTTCAAAGGCGTTCAAGTTTGTTACGGTCAGGGGCTTCACATCTTCATGAGCATTCTTCTTGCGCCTCACATTCAGTGTTGGAGCAGCCTTTGTGGTGGCATTCTCACTGGGAATTCCCTCCTTTACTGGACCTTTTCGGAACCAGGTCGACCCTTTTATCTTCTGGATCGATACCCTAGTGCTTGGATTGGGGTCCAGGATCTTGTACAACAGCTTCTGGAGTTTGTGTGAAAACCAACTGGGGCACCTGAAATCGCCTCGCTCTATCTTCCGATACATCTCCATCAAGTTGGGACCTTGGAAAGGGAGGTAGCCGGCAACAAGAACAAACAGGATAACACCACAGGACCAGATATCTGATTTTGCACCGTCATAGCCACTCTTGCTGATCACCTCTGGAGCTACATACGCGGGTGTTCCACAGGTGGTGTGGAGCAGGCCGTCTTGCCTCTTTGAATCTGAAAGTGCACTCAGTCCGAAATCCGAGACCTTCAGGTTCTCATTCTCATCCAAGAGCAGGTTCTCGGGCTTCAGGTCCCGGTGATAGACGCCTTGGCTGTGGCAGTAATCCACTGCACTGATGAGCTGCTGGAAGTACTTATGTGCAGCATCCTCTGTGAGCCTGCCACACTTGGCAACCTTGTCAAAGAGCTCGCCACCTTTCACATACTCCATGACGAAGTAGATCTTGTTCCGCGTCGCCATGACCTCGTGAAGCTGAACAATGTTCTTATGCGCCACCAACCGCATGGTTGTGATCTCACGCCTGATCTGCTCCGAAAGCCCAACTTTCAGCACATTCTCCTTGTCCATCATCTTTATGGCGACGCTCCGATTTGACTCAAGGTTCCTCGCGTAGTGCACCTTGCCAAATGTTCCTTTGCCTAGCAATCTTCCCAACTCATACCGCCCCATTACAATCTTCCCTCTGCTCTCCATGCCTTCAACAATGCGAATCACAGCCTATATTGTGGCTATCATTCAAATGGATTGCAACGCTTCAGCCATCATCCACAAGGTCATGATCCAGGACAGTGAACAGTAATCTTATGGCTTCGTCATGACGGAGTCTAAATGGCGTAAAATCGATGCAGGTAAGGTGGCTGCTCACATCAAGAGTTGACCAAGTCAGCCCTCGCAGAGCAGCGATCTCCTTTATCTCACAGGAGATATTTCTTCTATGCAACCACATCTTTCAGCATTCCCTGAGGTTTTGAGTTATTCTTTTGAACGGAGTTCTGCGCAAAGAAGAAAAGAAACAGTCAGATTCAGCAATTTAAGATTTAAAAATATGCGATAAAAGATACTCCACTTGTATGAATTATTCAACAAAATAACAGAAAGATCCTACAACTAGGGAACATAGATGAATGGTGAATAAATCGCACTTGTACATATAATCTTTAGAAGAAAGAATCTGAGCAAACTACAGTAATCTATAAGAGCATCTCCAACAATCCCCCTAAAAACCCATCCCAAAAGACACCTTTTAGGGGCAGCCCAAAAAATTTGTTAACCTATTTTAGTCCCCTCCTCCAACAGCTCCCCTAAATATATCCTAATAGTATTTTGAATCTGGCCCAACATTAACAACCGGCCCATTTACTTTGCTCGATACCTATTTTTATTAGTGATCAAATCGGTCCATCCAACCGAATAGAATAGGGAGATTGAACTAATCCCGTGCGTGTGCGTACGCGGACGACGGCCGCCGTATAAATATCAAACGGTGATTAGCCGCAATCAGTAATTGAGATGGTGCATGTACGTGACGCGGCGCAGGAATACTCGGTGTCGCGGGAAAGGAAAAATGTGGCGCGAACTTTTTTTCCCAGCGCGCGTTACGGCGGGAGCGAGGATAGGGGACCCCTGAAAGTTCCCGGTTTCTACCTGGGTTTTGGGAGAGTTTTGGGGGGGAATAGAAATAGGGGGGTGTTTAGGGGAGTTGTTGGAGAAGACTTTTTACATAATTTTCCAATAATTTGATTTAAGGGGAGATTTAGGAGGATTGTTGGAGATGCTCTAAGGCAGGAAAAGATAGATGGGACAAAATTGAGAGAAAAATGAAGGAACTACTGTATTGATGCAGATAACCATTGCTAGATCTTTAGCCCTTGAAAAGAATCTTGTTTATTTCAAACAAATTAGAGATTGGGGAAACACGACACCACTAACCAACAATTAAAGAAAACTCACGGGAAGGACAAAGCAGCACATCACAAGATAAGGATTTCCATATAAACCAGAGAAAGGGTCTGCATCCAATGATTCCACATGTAGCACCATTCCTTCCGAGGAAACTCAACCTTGGATTCAGGTGACCATGAGAGAGAGAGAGAGAGAGAGAGAGAGAGAGAGAGAGAGAGAGAGAGAGAGAGAGAGAGAGAGAGAGGGCGATATGTAGGGGATAGTAATCCGAAGAAAAATTGCGCCTTTTCCAAATACAAGCACTAATACCACAGGAAACGTGGCAAATTTCCAAATCTAACCACATGACAAACACAGGATTGGGAGGATGTACCGCTGGATTAAACTGAAAGCAGCGTAAACGAAGAAAAGCTGCAGAATTCGCGCATCTATGCAAATTAACAGAGACCAAAATTTTCCCTTCCCCTTCTCCAATTAACGTGGCCATACCAGTAGGCAAAAGAAAAAAACTGAAGAAGATACGCGGACAACATATACTCCTAGTAATCAAGAACAGATTCATTCCTCCATAAACGGATTGACGACATCCATTGACGGTTGGCGTTGAGGGTGAAAGTAGAATGGAGAGGGAAACTGCATACCTTCCGGCGCCGGGAAGAGGGAAGCTAGGAGGAATTTGTGTTCCTTTCGGTTTTGGAGGTTGGTGGTGTCTTGAGGTAAGGTTACGGAGGGGATGAGACGAGACTTGAGAGGGCTCTTCTTCCTCTTAATAAAGCAGAGAAGAGAAGAGGAGCAGAGCACCAGCGAACAAGATTACAAGAACAACTCAACATGATTAGATTTGACCATAATGACCCTGGGAACTGCCAACGTTTCCTGGGCACCGCATCGCAGAGGGCATATTCTTGCCTGACTAGAAGTTTTGCTGTATAATCGTGATACACCCTGGCTTGTATAACAACCTAATCGGATGTTGACACGTATTATGAATACTGTAGCATAGAAAACTAAAAAAACATGGTGCGGTGGTCACGAAGGAGGGGGAGGCTAAGGGACGGCTCCGGCGACTTGGCCCCCGGCGGAGGAGCCGGTGTAGGGCCTTAGGCTCCGACTTGCCGACACCGACAATGCCTGTTGTTTCCGTGGCAGGAGGAGATCCCGCCACCTCCTCGTCGGAATGTTGGGCTCCTTGACAGCAGCCTTTGCCGTGGCCACGACTTTTGTTGGCACCTCCGCCCATGGAGTCCTTGGCTGCGGCGCAGGTGCCGGTGCCAGCGAAGGCAGCGTCGCTACCCCCACCCCCTCTGTCGACGCGGTCAAGGGCGGTGCGGAGATGTGGAGTGGGACTAGCTTCCCCTGAAGAAGAGCTCGTTAGCTGGGAGCATGGACACCGCAGAGCACTCGACTAGTAGGAACTCGAAGTCGACGCTGGGCTCCCGCCCACGCAAGCGCAAGCGGAGATGTGGAGTGGGACTAGCTTCCCCTGAAGAAGCTATGCATGCTGATGTTTGCATGTGCATGGTGGTGCTTGTAGATACAGTGGTGTTCCAGTCGTTGCTGTACGAGGTGGCTAGTAGGACGATCAACCCGGTAAGCGGCGTGGTGGGGCTGCTCTGGGCGGGGAGTTGGCACCTCTGCCAGGTGATAGTTGAGACTGTGTTTCGTGGTGGCATCATCGGCCCACTGCCAGAGCTCAAGGGCAGCTTTCCAGCGAACAACACGGAGGCGGCTGTGACCTTTTTGCCTCCTCGACGAGGCGAGCCGTGGGGGTGCTCCACGTTCTTGATGGCGAAGCGGATGACGACGAGGAAGCTCGGGATGTTGGACGCCGCGGCCCAGGGCCAGGAGCCGTCGTGCTATCTCGGGCTGTGGTTTAGACGTTTAGTCCTGGGTCCCCGTCGGCGGTGAGGGAGTGGCAAGCGAGGCGGGCCAGCACTCCTTCGATGAACTCCGAGGGGTCTGTGACGACGAGCAGTGGCGAGAGGGAGCCTGAGCTATTGAATCTTTTTTTTTTGTCTAAGCTAGTGTTCATGCCATGTGTCGTCGTCTGTTTGGCTTGTTACACAAGTCGGGTTGTATCACTGTTATAAAGCAAAATTTCTCCTTGCTTGATACAACACATCATCATTTTCTTTGGAAAAAACTAAGGGCCACACATCATCATTTTCTTTGGAACAAACTAAGGGCTTGTTTATATTGGCTTTTGCTGATGGTTTTTTACTGCAGCTGATGAATAGTAGTGTTGATAAATAGCCGTAGCTGATAGAAGTGGCTGATGGAAGCGACTGATGAATAATAGTGCATTATGTAAGAAAGACGGTGCAACGAAATGCACTACAATATTCGGATCGCCATACGACTTATGTAATTGTGATATAATAAAATATAAAGTGTGTTACAATATATAAAAGCAAAAAATAGTGGTTGATGAATAGTAGCGGTTGATAGAAACAGTTTATAGAAGCTAAGGCATTGAATAGGCCCTAAATCTACGTGTGTTGGTATAGCACATCTGGGTTGTTTCTTTTTGGCTGTGGCTAATGGTTTTTGATAACATTTGTACAAACGAATCGAATACCAATAAACTACTTCAAAATGGCAACAAAGAAGCCATTGTTTGTTTATTCGGAGGAAGCTATAAGCTATAAGTTGAAGAGAACTGAGCCGATGTCATCTCACTGTGCTGCGTAATTATCTTTCTAAATCCTAATTAGACTCACCAGATGAAAGTGTTATATGTAATTGAACAGCTCTGCATAGTGATATCGCACAGCAAGAAATATGCTCTTGATCTGTTGCCAATGGATTGCTGTGACTGTGAATGACAATTGTGGCAGCTGTTGAGCTACTAATTTCCATGTGATGGTGTGATTCTGGTTAAGGTTAGCTTAAAATGGTTCGTCGATCTCATCCTCGATCTGCTTTATAATTTGAGCAAAGTTTAAGGCTTTCCTTTAAGGTTAACTATATTTCTAGTATTTAACACCTCAGTCCCCTCGTATCGTAGGTTAGTACTAATTCACTAATAGCTATATGGAATGTGTTGCACAGTACATCAAACTCAAACTTCGTGCGCATGTAATACAAGTGGAGATGTTACCAACCGATGACAGTCCAATCGGTAAGAATCCAACTTTCTTTTGGAATAGTGAATACTAGGATACAAATTCCATAACGACTTTGCATCAGTAGCCATCTTTGCTTCGACACATACAAGGTTGATTTATTTGACCTCCCTAGTTCTTCTAATCTATGAAAATTCATAACGGTACAAATTTGACTATGCCATATTTATATTGGCTTCTGTTTATAAAAACCAAAGGTTAATACGAATATCTGGATTTTTAAAATGACTTCTCTACTTTTCTCGCTACCGTCTCCTTCGAGAATAAAGCAGGGGGAGTCACAGATGTATCACCCACCTACTCCTCTTGCTCTCGTCACGCACACATATTTCTGCTTCATTTATTTGACCTCCGTAGTTCTTCTAATCCACGAAAATTCATAATGGTACAAATTTGATTGTGGCATATTTATATTAGCTTCTGTTTAGAAAAACAAAAAATTAATACGAACATCCAGATTCTCGAAACGGCTTCTCTACTTCTCTCGCTACCATTTCCTCCGAGAATAAAGCAGGTGGTCACAGATGCATCACCCACCTACTCCTCTTCTCCCATCACACACACATGTTTCTTCTTCACTTTTTTTGCACCGCTTGTCCTCTCCTTTTAAAAGTCACTTTTTTAACTATTACTATTTATTTTTAGTTAAAAACTGTAAAACAAAGTTAAAAGCTATCGATAAAAGTCAATACGAACACATGTAGAAAAAGAGGAAAACAAAAATACAAGTGGATAAATTTTGGCACCGAATAATAGAGACATGGGATGGATGTACTCGTCACAATATCATCGTAGCCGTGGCGCCACATGCAGCACCAACCATCCCCATTCCTTTCAAACAAAAAAAATCAACTGCCTTATATCTCATCTAGTCTGTCTGATATAAAGCGAGCGGTTCCATATATAATTCGATGATGACATCTTACAGATAGGTCAGTGACGTGGCAAAGATTGAGGAACACGTGGTCCTTGGCTATACACATGATTTTGATATCAACCACTAATTTATCACATAAGAGAAGAACATATCAGCAAAACAATGAGAAACATGGAAAAAAACTCAAGAAATTACTTAGCTGTTCCAAAATATTGAAAAGGGGCCAAAACTTGTTGGAAAACTGAAAATTTGTATGATAACTGCATAAAATGAAACCGAAATGTACAGCGAAAATGAAAAAAAAAAGAGAAAAGATTTATTGTTGTTTGAGTACTGGTAGACACGATGAGTAGTAACTACTATTTTCATCTTGTACCTGTAGAAACAATGAGAATTTCATGAGAACTACGTCTTACTCCTATCCAACCCAAAAAAATCGTAAACGAACTTGAACTAGTGTTTCACCTAAACTATTTTTTTTTTAAAAAAAACGTCCTTAACTTCTGCTATTGATATTGCTCTTTCCTGTTGCTTATGGTTGAATTATAAACTTGATTTCAGTAGCACGTCGAATCTTGCCTAGAGTTGTGGCTCGATTCATTCGCCGGTTGCATGTGGTGTATTGCCGGAGCACAATACATAGCACCTAATCTGGCCCAAATTTCCGGCTTCATTCATCCCGGCCCTAGGTAGCCGTTTTGAACTTACTTGAGGTTTAATCGAACAAGAAATCATTATTTGAAGAATTAACTTCAAATGAATTCCCGTGTTCATTCATTCGTTCACAAGATGGCCTTGCATTTCAATAGAGAATCGTTGGTTTTTTTCCTCTCCTCCAAAATTACCATCATAATTAAACGTTTTAAATACGCTTGAGTGCCGCATTTCTGTTATTCTTTGCTCCCTATGTTCTCCCTATGTTCTTTCTTCAATAACGTTATTGACTTTTCGTGGTCTCGGAAATATGAAATTTGACCTACAATAACCTACAACTGTTAGGAAATTTGACCATATGGGTTCTGATTTCTAAAGCGTCATTTATCCAAAAAAAAAAGTTCTTGGAAGCAATGTATAGCCTGTTGTAAAAACTGTAGTCGAATTACGCCCCGCTCATTTCAGCTTGAGCTTCTGACTTATTTTTCATTATTCATAAATTTCGTCTTTTTTTAAACTTTTGGCTTTTTTGAGCTTTTTTGCCGGTTCTTTTTTCCCGTATTTGTTTGCATTATGCGTGATGAGCTAATTAACATGTTTTTCTATTTTTAGTTTTTTGTAAATTTAATTATGCCAAATAAGCCACCATCAGTTATAGTACAAAATAAACCAATTACAATAAAAATTTAGCCACAAACCAGACTTATTCAATCCAAATAAGCACAGCCTAATCAACTCTTATCTAGTTCCCAGATTTTTCTAGCAGCCTCAAAGCAAGCAGTGCCACTTATTAACCAGAGGAAAGGAGATGAGAGGTGCACGAGGGCCCAGCAGCGATGAATCATCTGGATGTGGATGCGGACGGTGGCGGGCAACGTCGCAATAATGCCAATACCAACAACATGTTTTTTTTTTGTTGATTGGTTTCCAAAGAGAATGTTTTCCTTGAGGTCATTCTCGATGGGTCACTGCCACGTCCTCATATTCTGGCACGATATAATCCTCTCGTTTTTGATATCTCCATGCATCTTGCTCACTGATGACTCGGATGCTCATCGCCACGGGATGAGAAATATAGGTTGCCTTTGATTGTGTTTAGACTTTAGCTTTGACTTTCATTGCTATGGTAAGATCTCTAGTTTAATAAATCGTATGTGAGCATTTTTTTTCTATATCTGTCTCTTATAAACAGATAAAATTTAAAAACTATAGATCAAAACTCAAGACTACATTTTCAGAAGAATAATTGATCCGATCCATCGACAGGTTGCAGTGCACAGAACGATGAGCAAGTGTAATTAGTATGAGAGAGAGAGAGAGAGACGACTATCTGTGAAGAAGCAAACTAAGCACTGATTATTGATGGTAAAAAATTTCACGTTTCATAGTAACAATCTTCACAGTAGTACTTCACCCGCAACACACAGTAGGACCCTGAGTGCGCGCATTCACGAAGGGTGTGTTTGGTTGCCTGAATCTCCTTCGTCCTGGATGGGTGGATCCGTATAATCTGAGAAAGAGCCTGTTTAGTTACCTGTATAAGCGGATACAGCCTGTATGAGCGGATGCAAAAATACGCCCTCATCCTGGATGGGTGGATACGCTCAAAATGAGCTTCACTAGCCATACTGGATGAGTGGATGCAGTGTATCTTATGCGGTCCCACGTGTCAGCCTCTCAGATTTGGTAGACTGCATCTGCTCATACAGGCAACCAAACAGCATCTCAGTTTTTTTGTATCCGCTCATACAGCCTCACCAAACATCTTCTTTTTCTGAAATACGATTCCACTCAGCCTGCATCCACTCATCCAGGATATACGATGCAACCTCCATCCACGAACCAAACACACCCGAAAGAACGCAAGTACGGACAACGAAAGCTCACTAGAGTAGAAGTGCAATAATGCAAGTGTTTTAGGAGTAAACAAAAGCCATCACTGATTAAAACGTACCTTAAATTCTACGGACAAGCTTGATTACGATTAAGAAATGTCGACAGATCAGATCGCCTTTTAGGGCGTGTAGCAATCAACCTAGCTAAATTATGCATGCAGCTACAAGAAAACGAGAACATAAAAAATTAAGGGGAAAGCGACAAGCATTTCATCTGCTAGCTGCTAGGAGAATATTTGTTGGCGCAATTAACGCGCTGATTAACTAGTCTGCTTTCAGTTTCGTCTTTCACGGCTATCCGCTGATTAATTATTTCTAGCCATGTCTACTCAAGCAGTAATAGCAATACAGATTAGTATATATATTCAGGGGATCAACAGCCCAGGGCTGCAGCAACGAACACGGAAATGTAATTAATACAAGTGGCTCAGTCGTCACAGCTCGAAGAATCGTTAAAGCGCGCGCGTTTTTCTTTTGTTTTCTACCCGGCAGGGCATTGCTCACGAGCAAACCATGCGTGCATGCATGTGCGCGGATTTGCTACTCCTTCGGCACACAAAAACAAACCGCGCTTTTGAAATATGTGTAGTTAAATTTTATAAATTTTGGTTTTAATATCTTTTTAAACTAGATATATTAAAAGTATATGTGTAGATTTATCTTAAAAAATTATTTTTATAATATCATAATTTTATTAGATTCTATAAATATGTGTTAAAATAATTATAAATGATCAAATTTGTATTTGGAGAGAAAGGTCCAAAACAACTGGTTTTTATGGACCAGAGAGAGTAATTAACAACGCGCCCGGTCGGCGTGGTTGGAAAGAGCTTTCCCGTCAACCTGGTCGAGACGGGATGAGTTGAGCGGGATCCATGAAGCTTACCCGTAGCAGTGGCATTCCGGTTCCGATCCATCACGATGGGGTCCACCACGTATATCTCTACTAATATGCCTCATCCCCGTCTCCCCACGCCATATCCTATGGAAGAGAGAAGAACACATATATCAATCCGCATGTACAAAGAACGGCATTAATACGAACAAATATGAACATAGATGCGAGCAGAATTACGAACATGAAAACTAGAACAAGTGCTAATATAAATATGAACGTAAGTACAAATAGAATGGAAGATTACAAAGAAGAGTGCACTGTTCAACATAGTCCAACAAAAACAACTCAAACACATAGAGAGGTGCATTACAACACATTATATCATATTACAAAAATACAAGGGCACGTTAAAATGACTACGGCGTGGTCGACGACGAGGTCATTTCTCAGCAAGCTCACATGTATGATCTTTCACCACCATTATCCAAAAATCCATTGTCACGTCCTTGAACCTCTATGCACAGACCTTGTCAGGACAAGATTCATTGACACACTTCACCACGTAAGAGTCTGGGTTTGACATGCACATCTGATATGTTCGGCTGATATTGACAACGTATCTAGCAATAGTTTGCTACATAGTACTCTTATTAGGGAAGCATTGCCCTACAAGCAGAGTGTCTTTATCGAACCCCTACTCTCCCTCATCTTCCTATAGCAAAACAGGGTGGCCGTTGTAGCATCATCCAATTTGGAGGACATATAGTCAATATCAGTGGACACGATACCATTGACTACATCGCCCCCAACATCGTCTTCACTTCCCTCCTCCCCCACTACTATCTATTCCACATCCCCCTCCTTATCACTTTCGATTCCGTCCTCTAGGACCCCTAAATATTTGCGGTAGTCAATACGGACTGCTCACCGTCTCCCTACACCTTCATTTGGCGCAAAATTTTTAGCACGCCTCCTTGCCTCTCCGTCATCTCGAACAACAACAAGTTTCACTTCAGCACCACCATCCCGCCGACAACAATTTCTACTTCACCACCACAGTCGAACCATGACACTTTCACACCGCCACTCCCACCAAAACCACCCCTGCCTGATGATTCCGTCCTCTCTATAAATTACACATACACCATCGGCGTCCTATATATCGCTGTACTAGGATTGCACACAATCTCCATGTAATGGCCCCATGAGGCACTGCCTGTCACCTTCACAAGCTCCTATAAAAACTCTCCTACAACTCCGACCATTATGGCATACACCGTCTCGATCACTAGTTTTTATAGCCAAAAGGATGCCCTTACAAAAGCCTGAAAACTTACAGGATGTCTTTACAAAAGCCTAAAAACTAGTCCTAGTATCTATATTCTTCCCACTAGGAGAATATGACTTACTTAATCTACTTGACTCTAAATGGTCGAATTGCACTAACTTGAATCTTCTTGAATTACTTTGATTCGGATGTTTTCCATTGTCCTTCTGTCTTCTCTCATCACCCCTTAAATAGCATTGAAGGGGCGCCAATTATCCGCGAGGGAAGAAGTATTATATATGGAACCAGCGCGTTCGATTGGGAGATGGTTATTGTCAAAGAGAGGACATCTGACCATCGGTTGTTGTTAGCGGGAGACTATCGTGCGAAATAACTGCATGGCAGTTATTGTCAGAGACCTAGGGCTGAAACATCGTGCTATTTCGAGTGGATAAGACACATGTTCTATCCACCTCACGGGAGAGATTAGCTGGGAGCAGACCCAGATACTAGCTCATAGGTTCTCCGAGTGGTCATTCGGTAGGGCAATATGCACAATGCTTCTCCGATTAGGATACTCAAGGAGCAGCCTCTAGAGGCTTACAACCACAGGGGTCTATTGGCTTTAATTAAATATTAAAGCCGTAATTAGGAATTTATTCAATCCTCATCATAAACAATGTCAATCACATAATATCGAGACTAAGACGTTATTACCATAACTAATTAACCTATGTCATCCACATGAACTAAGCATGGTTAACTACCAATTTCTACACTATCAAATCATCATTATGGTAATCATATATTAACAAAAATATTTGCATGCAAATGAGACTTACCTTTTTTTGAAGTTCTCAAGCCGATCTATACTTTTCAGAACCAGCAAATATTCTAAATTTAAATAAAACTACATCAAAAAGTGAATTGAAATCCTATTTCTTCACACTCTCTTCTCCCTCTCTGCTGTTTTTGGTGGAGCTTCGGCTGACGCACGCAGAATGAGCACGATCGTGGGGGGGGGGGCGACGACCGCAGGCGTGAGATTCCTGCCACGCCCAACTGCCGTGGCACGTGCCAACCTCCAGCGCTTGGTGGGCGCAACAGTCGCTGAGGATAGGTGGGAATGAAGTCAGGCATGCAGGCATATCTTTTACTCCCCGCAGGCTCTCCTATCTTCTTCGAGGAGTTGCTCGTGCCGCTTCCTACAGCTCTCATCGTATTCTCATTGTCTCCTGTTCTCTACTCTATGTTTCATTTTGTTCCATCTGACAACTCTGGTAGGCCCATACCAGTGAAGGTCCCAGTCCTCATTCGTTATCTAGCCTTCCCATGTCCACCTGGCTTTTCTTTGGCAAAGACGATCAACTTAGTAGTGTTCGATAAAGGTAGAATGAAAATCTCGATACATGACTCACTAGCGGATACAAGTGGTACTCGTAGATCCAGCCTTGGTTGCCCCTGTGGGTTATTCTGATCTTGGCCTGCATACTACAATGGAACCATACAATTGGAGGTACATGTCCATCACGGATTGCCCATTCATGATGGGACTCAGGGAAGTCGCCCACATGCTTGTACGGTGGGGAAGGCCCATAAGTTGGTCTCTTTCCCCTACTCGGTGCGGAAGGACTATCCACTGATCTCTTTCCTTTGTCTTTGCTGCTACTCTCAGTTATGGGAAATGTCCAATGGGTAAACATCTCGGGGGTCTATTGGCTTTAATTAAATATTAAAGCCGTAATTAGGAATTTATTCAATCCTCATCATAAACAATGTCAATCACATAATATCGAGACTAAGACGTTATTACACAACTAATTAACCTATGTCATCCACATGAACTAAGCATGGTTAACTACCAATTTCTACACTATCAAACCATCATTATGGTAATCATATATTAACAAAAATATTTGCATGCAAATGAGACTTACCTTTTTTTTTAAGTTCTCAAGCCGATCTATACTTTTCTGAACTAGCAAATATTCTAAATTTAAATAAAACAACATCAAAAAGTGAATTGAAATCCTATTTCCTCGCACTCTCTTCTCCCTCTCTGCTGTTTTTGGTGGAGCTTCGGCCGACGTACGCAGAATGAGCACGATCGTGGCGGCGTGGGGAGGGGAGCGACGACCGCAGGCGTGAGATTCCTGCCACGCCCAACTGCCGTGGCACGTGCCGACCTCCCGCCCTTGGCGGCCGCGACAGTCATTGAGGTCCTCCAATGCTCATGTGCCGCGGTGGGCGGTGGACCTTGCCGCTAGCGGCGCTCATCACTGGCCTTCCGTGCTTGATGATGATCCTATGGTGCCTCTAATCTATCATGATTGGATGGCATCGGAGATGACACATGTCGTCTCTTTAATCATGCTATACTTGGGAAGGGATTATTTTTTATAATTTCTTACCCCACGGGACTAGGTTCTAAAACAACGTGAACCTACGTCAAAGTTCCTCACTCATCCCTTGTCGCATGTGCTGTCAGAAATTACGCGCTGGCTGAGGAGACAGCGCACACGCGTCTAATGGCGGTCCCCTGCATGTGTGTATGTGGTATATACCATTCTTCTCCGTATCAATCAATCAATTTACAGATGTCCTTTCTTTAGAACTAAATTAACAGATGTCCTTTTGTTTAGAACTAAATTTACAGATGTCTTAGAGAACGGAAAGTGAGACGTCGTTGATTACATCCAGATAGCAGATACCACCAAAAGCATCTCCAATTAATCTCCGAACATGCATTGTTGCCTTCTAGCTACAGAGTGTTTGTTCTTTTCGGTTTCTAATAGCGGTTTTTGACTTTTGTTACAGTACTTAACTTTTAAAGGGAATATTTTTTCAAAACGGGGTCTACAAGTTAATTGCAGTACACGTTAAAATCCCAACATCTGTATCAACCAAAATCACAAGCGGATATCTTTCTCTCCGTAATCTCTATAGCAAATAACTAAAATTTAAAAATTTCAGTCATAAATCATAAGCCGCATTCATATAAAACAGGTCCTAAGCTTAATTGAGACCAAATACTCGATCGTACATTAGTTTTCATATGTACTCGCTTCTGCAGTAAAAGTACTTTGTTTTGAGACGTGTGTGGTCAAATTTTCTAGCAAAACGCACACCAACCGACGTACATCTAGTAGTTGGTAAAGCACAGCGCGCGCGGAAGCCAGCGGCGGAGCGTTCAGGGATGTTTGATACATCTCCTATTTCTAGTTTTTTTATTAAATACTTATGGAGCTGTATCAAATACGTAGTTTTCCAAAATAATTTGATTTTGCTTATCGCCGGGAGCTGTCTCAAAGATGATTAATGGTGCCAAAAACTCCAGCATGTCATGTGAGTCATGCATGCATGTGGACCCTAAAAACCCATGTAAAAGTGTCTATACAACATTCGACTGTTTTTTAGGGTAAAAACAGTCAGATTTTGAGTCGTTAGATAGATATCCAACACCCTAAATTATTTTTTTGGAGAGGGGCTTGTATGAGTGGATTCGTTGGATGTAGATCTAACGTCCCAGATTAATCTGACTATTTTTATCTAAAAAAACAGTCAAATGTTATATAGACATTCCTCCAAATCAATTAGCTGTTGTAACCTAACAAGATGGATCGAAATGCGTACGTGTTTCTGGATCATCTCCGTCCGATCGAGAGGCAAAGCAGAGTACTCCCTTCGTGTCAAAACGGAAGTTAGGGTGATATAGGTAGGGAGTATTTTCTATCTGAGCGAGCGATCGTCTCGGAGGATCATGTTAGATATTTACATTTGATCATCGACCACGACAGATATACAGTAAACTAGTTATGGCCACAATGAATCAGTCACACCTAAACAGTTTCGGTCTATAAGTTTAAAAAGGATGACCACTACCTATCTGGTTTTGTCGGCCGCATGGCCGTCTCCTCCGGCGCCGGTGGCGGGTGCCCCGCTGGTTCAGCTTGAGCCGCCATTCTAACCGTCCTTGTGATCAGAAAAAAGGAAGTTATCTGAGGAACTTTGCCATCCAGCATCCATGCGATCAACCCTGCCGAGTTTGTCGACAGTTTTTCCTTTTTTTTTTCTTTTCGCAATAGCTAGCGTTACGCATGCATCAATCAAGAGAAGTTGATTCTGTGATATCCAGCCTTAAATCGATTGGAATTTAAGTTCAATTATTCAGAACGAAATGGAAGAAGGGAATGGTAAGCTAGGCTCTGAGCTACCAACTACTTCGGCGGAGCTTTTTGTTTTGACTTTTGACTTTTTATTACTTTAACTCGGTATGTTTTTTTAAGTCGAAATCTATTAGTAGATTGTAGTATACATTATACTTGTTATGAATAGCGTTTGTATTCATATGAGGCCAATGGGCCAGTATATATACACAAAGTACAGGTGGTAAATATGCAAAGAACCCCTTATAACAATGGGGAATAACAAACTATACATATATCTCTAACACCCCTCTCAAACTCATGGTGGATCAACAACACTGAGTTTGGAGAGGTAGAAGCTATGCTGTGCTCGAGTCTGGGCCTTCGTGAAGAAATCCGCTATTTGAAGCTCCGAAGGCACATACTGAAGAGTAATCACCTGATCATGCACACAAGACCTCATGAAAGAAGCATCAACACCAATATGCTTGGTGAGCTCATGCTTCACAGGATCACGAGCAATACTGATAGCACCTGTACTGTCTGACAAGAGAGGGGTCGGTGTAGTGACAGAAACACTAAAATCCTCAAGTAACCACCGTAGCCAAGTAATCTCTGCTGTCAAGAGAGCCATAGCTCGCAACTCAGCCTCTGCACTCAAACGGGACACTGCAGTCTGTTTCTTCGTCTTCCAGGCAATAAGAGAACCACCAAGAAAAACACAGTAAGCGGAGATAGACCGGCGATCAGAAGGATCGCTGGCCCAAGTAGCATCCGAAAAGGCCTGAAGCTGTAACGAGCTGGAACGTGGAAAGAAGAGACGGCGACAGATAGTCCCGCGAAGGTATCGCAGAACTCGAAGAAGGTGGCTGTAGTGGACCTGAGTGGGAGCTGAAACAAACTGACTCAGAATATGAATTGGATAAGTGATATCCGGACGAGTAACAGCAAGATAGACAAGACTCCCAACAAGATGACGATAGCGAGTCGGATCAGAAAGAGGCTCGCCATCAGAGAGTCGGAGGTGAACATTGAGCTCCATGGGAGTCTCAACAGTACGCTGATCAGTGAGAGAGGCGCGATCAAGAAGATCCTGAATATATTTCGCTTGGGACATAAAGAAACCATCCGGAGTGGAAGTAACCTCAATCCCAAGGAAGTAACGAAGAGGACCAAGATCCGACATAAGGAACTGCTCACTAAGACGAGCCTTGACAAAGGCAATGTACTCAGAATCATCTCCCGTAATGATCATATCATCAACATACAGGAGAAGAAGAGTCCGACCACGAGACGAAGTGTGGACAAAGAGCGCAGGATCATGATCACTAGCTGAAAAACCAGCAGCAGTGACCACAGAGGAGATGCGCTCAAACCAAGCACGAGGGGCTTGCTTAAGGCCATAGAGAGAGCGACGAAGGCGACAGACTATGCCCTCAGGAACAGAATACCCAGGTGGCGGATGCATGTAGACCTCGTCACGCAACTCGCCATTAAGAAAGGCATTCTTGACATCAAGCTGAGAAACAGACCAGTGGCGAACAGACGCCACCGAAAGAAGAGTGCGAACAGTGGTCATGTGGGCCACAGGAGCAAAAGTCTCGTCGTAGTCAACACCATGCTCCTGCTGGAAGCCACGAGCAACAAGACGCGCCTTATAGCGCTCGAGAGAGCCATCAGAGCGAGTCTTAATCTTATAGACCCACTTACATGTGATGGGATGAGAATGAGATGGAAAAGGAACAAGATCCCAAGTACCAGTACGCTCGAGGGCAGCAATCTCCTCGGCCATGGCAAGCTGCCACTCAGGGTGAGTAACAGCATCCCGGTAGGAGACAGGCTCACAAGTAGCTGCGCCAGCAAAGGCAAAACGGGCAGGAGGCCGAATCGACTGGCGATCGCGGAGAGCGTAGCGAGGAGAAGATGACCCATCAGGGGAAGATGGAGCATCAGAAGAAGATGAAACATCGGAAGAAGATGGCCCATCTGGAAGATCCGCAATACGAGGTCGACGAGTGTAGAAGATAAGGGGAGAAGGTACTGTAGTGGGAGGAGCCTGCGGAGTCGTAGGAGACGACACAGGCGGCGACAACGGCGGAGAGGCCACAGGGGGAATATGTGGAGACTCAGTGGGACAGGTGGACGAGGGCAAAACAGATATAGGTGTATCTGGAAAGGTCAAGAAAGATAGAGACTCCACAGAGGAAGCCGAAGGAGAGGCAGGACGTGGGTAGAATGGACGAGACTCGTCGAAAGTCACATCCCGAGAAACCCGCATCCGACGACCAACAGGATCCCAGCACCGATAACCCTTGTGCTCGGCACTGTATCCCAGAAAGACACACTCAACAGACTGAGCGGTCAGTTTGGTGCGTTCTCGAGGGGCGAGGAGAACGTAGCAAACGCAACCAAACAGATGAAGGGTAGAGTAGTCCGGAAGAAGACCACATAGACGCTCAACAGGGATCGCTCCCTGAAGAGCAAAAGAGGGCTGGATGTTGACGAGATAGGTGGCAGTGGAAACAGCCTCGGCCCAAAAGTGAGGTGGAATAGAGGCGGCGATCATCAGAGCACGAGCCGTCTCAAGGAGGTGACAATGCTTGCGCTCAGCAACACCATTCTGAGCATGAGCACCAGGACAAGAGAACTGAGCGAGAGTGCCCTGCTCAGCAAGGAAGCTGCGCAGGTAACGAGAGAGGTACTCGCCAGTAGAATCAGCACGAAAGACACGAATAGGAGTGGAGAACTGTGTGTGAATCATAGTGGCAAATTGTTTATAGATAGACAAGACCTCACTACGAGAAGACATGAAATATATCCAAATATGGCGAGAAAAATCATCTATAAAAATGATATAATATCGATGACCCCCTTTCGAAACGAAGGGAGCCGGACCCCAAACATCTGAATGAACAAGATCAAAAGGGCGCTGAGACACAGACTCACTATGAGGATAAGGAAGCTGGATCTGTTTACCTAACTTACAGCCCTGACAATCTAAAGACACGTCTCCTGAGACAGACCCCAGAAGACCACGACGAACTAAGGACGACAGACGAGATCCACACAGATGACCAAGACGGTGATGCCACTGCTGGAAAGAGCCGGTAGACGAAGTGGCAGAAGCGGAGAGACTGGCGGCGATGGTGGCAGCGGAAGGAAGGTGAAGCCAGTCAAGCTCCTAGAGACGCTGTGAGTCACGGCGCCGAGGGCCAGAACCAACCAGAGCTCCCGTGTGGCGATCCTGAACACAACAAGAGTCAGAGTCGAGAATGACCCGATAACCAAGGTCAGTAATCTGCCCAGCAGAAAGAACCTGCAAGGTAAGGCGAGGAACATGAGCAACAGAAGGAACATGAAAAGATGAGTTGCTAAGAGATCCTCAACCAGAGACAGAAAGAGATGTACCATCAGCAGTAAGAACACTGACAGGAGAATCAAGAGGTGTAATAGAAGACAGAGTGGAAGGATCAGGAGTTGTAACATCCCAAAAATTTAAAATCTAAAAATATGAGGCTTCTGAATTATTTTTGCAATATATTTTATTAGCGTCTGGAGTTTATGTATTTTTCAAAAAATTCGATTGAGATTTCCAAGAATTGAAGAAAGACTGAGAAACAAAAATTAGAAATGTAACAAGGAGAATATGCAAATAATTGAAACTCGAAATTTTTAAATATGAATTTGAGAGATGATCCAAGAGGAAAACCGAGTAAACAAAATATAAAAGTTTCATCTTGAAAATAATAGTATAAAAAGAAAACAAAAGTAACTATAGAAGCTATATGCAAATATGTATACCATATGAATGTGCAAATGAATAAAAGTATATAATATATACCAGAGTATATGTGTAAATAAAATAAATATATATATACACAAGTACAAAAATTAGAAATAAATAAAACATATATATACATGTATGTAAATCTGTATATATGTACACACATACAATACATACAAATAAAAAAAAGAGGAGGGGTGATGCTTTGCCGGCCGAACCGGCCCAACCTCCCTGTTTCCTTCGAGCCAGCCCCCAACCCCTTTTCCCGTTCATCCCCTGCCCCAGCCAGCCCGGCTCCCCTCTCTCACTGTTTTTCTTCCTCCCCACTCTCTTTTTCCCCGGGCCGAAGCTCCCGCACTCGTTCGCCGCTCGCCCGCAGCCCGGCCCGCGCGATGACCCCACGCTCGGACCAGCGAGCACCTGGCTCGGACCAGCGGGCACCGCCATCTTGACTGCTCCAGGCCGAGGTACCCTGCCGCCGCCTCTTTTTCTTGCCCGCGCCACCGAGCTCTGCCACTGCCCCTCTTTTTCTCGCCCCCTCCCTGCTCGGTCGCATCACGCGTGCGCAGTGCCAGCTCCCTTCGCCACCCCCGTGCTGCTCAGGGCCATCATGCCATATCCTTTGCGCAGGATCTCCACCCTGCCCCGCCGCCTGCTCTGCTGCTCGTCGACGCAACCGCACGGGCGAAGTCCCGAGGCCAGCTCAGTCCTCCACCTTTAAGAGCCGCCGAAGCCTCCATGGACCTCCCCACACTTCAATCTCTCTCCCACAGCAAACAATCGGGCCCCGAGCACCCCAATCGCCGGCGAGCTCATTTCCTTCCCCAAACTCCGGCCGTCCGGCAATCCGCCGTTTGGAGCCTCGCCGAGCCGATTCATTCAGGCTAGAGCTTCTCCAGAACACCGTGAAGCTTCTCCCCATCACGCCGGAGCCTCCCCGCCACCGTACCTCGCCGGCGCCAAAGCCCTCCCCAAGCTGCCGCCCCCACACGCCGCCGGTCCGCCTCGGAGCTCCCCGGTCTCCGCTGACACTGCCATCGGGTCCATCTCGGCACCGGGAGTCCGTTTTGCTCACCGCCCGCTCCTCTCCGGCCGCCCCTCGCCGCCGACACCGCCGTCCGTACCCGCCTCCTACCTTCTCTGTTTTGGGCTTCTTCTGCACGGGTTCATCTGCAACACCACTCCTTCCTAAGCAGGTAACATGATAGCAGTGCTCTCTCTCAATGCACTGACCCAGGTTCGATCACCCAGCCCGCCACTGTTAGTAGATTAAGTTTTTGATATTTTGCTAGCCGACTGCAGTAAAGGAAAATCAAGAGAAATATGGGACTAATCCACAAATAATACTAAAATTTATCAGGATAAAGATGAGCTTAGTAAATGATTAATCATAGACCAAACAACATATGTTAGCAACTAATGTGCGTTGAATATTTGTTTTAAAGCTTAACTATTAATCAAGGACATATTAAGAAATTGAGTAAAACCTTGTTAGGCTATGCTTTCATGGAATAAAGAGTTAGCAAATGAAAACCTTCTAAAGAGCAAATCATAACCACATAGTTAAAACATAAATGTTAATCATGTACCCTAGCAATAATGAGGATTCTTTGTCAACTATAATACTCAAACTAAATTAGAGAATTATGTAAGAAATAAATCAAGGGAGCTGTGATTATTAGTGTGAGATTACCAGAAATTTATGTACGCATTAAACCAAAACATTAACAGCATCTGGATAGGGTGTCCATCTAAATTAGAAGGCTTCCCAAAATATATATAAATATACTAAAATAGTTAGTAAAATGGGGATGATATATAATATTAGCAAAACTTTGTACTTAATATAGACTCTATTAATGATAAAGACAATACCATTAACATACTGTCGGACATAAAAGTTTAACCGGTAGCTTTAAATTAGCAACAATAACAAGAGATAATCATGAGCAGTAGGTTCGGTCAATCACAAAAAAAAAGAAGGATTGAATTGTGTCTAGTGGTAAGTAAAGGCATAAGATATCAATATTAGCAATTTCCATAGCAACTCCGAATTAAAAGGGCGTACTAATATATAGGCACAAAATATATATGTACATATATATATGTAATAGCCATGGGTCGTCCACAACTGAAATAATCTCTCTATTATGTAATAGGATGTCGGTGATACTAGGCATAACTAGGAATAACATAGAAAAGCTAATAACTTTAATTAGGTCATAAAACCATACTGCTTAATATTTACATGCGGATTAGTTGTTATATATGAATAAGTAATACTGTTTGAATAAATAACCCAAAGCCTAAATACTAATTAAAGGCATTAATAAAGACAAATTTCTTCGGTTAGGTATTCAAATTAAATAAAAATCATAATTGAAAAGAATTTCCAAATAAAGTTAAAGGTTTGAACATTACGTCTAGACATGAAATTAGGGCTCTAAACTAAGGATTACCCTTGGTCACAATTGAAATCCATGCCCAATATTCATCATGCCCCGTTGATAAAACCCTAATGACATATTTTAATATAATAGCCCTAGGTCGTCAAGATTCAAAATAATCTCACAAACTTAAATATTCTAAATTGAACATGTAACCACTAACATGGGTAATTAACATCACATAAAATGATATGCACTAGACTCTAAAATTTATCCGGTAAGCCAAGATGCCCAGGAAAGTAGCGCTCGACAAAATGATACCTACTCATACATTCATCCTAACTCATGTAACTTCCTTGATAAATATAAAAATAAATAAAGGAAACTGCTGGTAAAAGATCGAGGCATCGTTTTCTACCACCGGCCTTGCCTCAAATCACCCAAATCACCTATTAACTTATAATAAAGCAAAAGATGAGTTTATTCGGATTTATTTGGATCTTTTGAGTTATGTGCTTTCATTTGGATTCAGTCGCTAGTTGCGTAATTAGAAGTTGGAAGCCGTGAAGATTCAACGGATCAAGCGAGATCAAGCTCAAGTTGAAGATAAGCGCCGAAAACTGAAGAGAAGGCATCGTGTGAGCCCAAGACCTCGGTAAACCGCGCCAGGCGAGTCAATACTTTGATCATGTTGAACCTACATTTTTCGCAAATTATTTCTGTTTAAATTATCAAATTGCATGCTGTTATTTTATATGCAAATCCATGTTTAACTTAAGATCTTAGTTATATGTCCAGTGTTGCTTGATTAATATTACACCTCCTTTGGAATATTTGAATGTGTGAACCTTGTCGCCGTAGCAAAATTATAATAGTAACCTTTTGAAAATAAGTCCCTAAAAATATGCCTTGCTTAGTATCGCTTAGATAATCATGGGCGCGAGAGCGCCCAAGCATCACTTTTAACCCTGAGAAAAATTGGTTGGGCAGTCATGGTGGAAATGACTAATATTTGTTGACATTGTTATTTTATGCTCCCAAAAACCTCAACTTGCTTATTTATCTGGGCGGATGGTTCGGGGGTATGGTGCAGCGGTGCACGAGGGTGTGGTTTGTGGTAGAACCGCCCAGATACCAATAAGGACTGAATCTTGTCATGTCAACCCGTGTAAAACAGTACAACCACAAGTCTGTAAAGTACAACTTGGCTAAGTAGACTTATCGAAATCCCGGACTCATCTCACTGGTAGTGGATTGATGGGGTTATGCTATGGCAAGGGGGCCTGAAGGGACACCAGGTAGGGTGAAGTTTCTCAGTCGTACTAGCGCAGAGGGGAGGGGAGCCCGTACGCTAGTAGCAGTGAGAAACATCCCGTGCAATTAGATGGGACCCATCGCAAATGGGAGAAGCCCATATAGTGGGATGAGAGAAAGGACTAGATACTTTGAAAAGTCACTGTGATGGTCTGCTCAACCACACTTCTAAGGAATCGTGTGGGGCAATGAGTTGATTGTCTCTTGTGGTGAAAGTGTACAAACTCTGCAGAGTCAAAACTATTCGAATAGCCGTGCCCACGGTCAAGGGCGGACATGGGAACTTAACCAGATATAGTTCTATTTAAAAATGTTTTGTGGGTGGGAATGGAAAAGTGAAGGGCGAAGGACTGCCCTGGTTTGGAATTGTCCTGGGTGTCGTCCCAGTGGTAAGTTAAGCGGCTATAACGCTGAAGAAATTGCTATATGGTGCAGATGCCATGTAACGGTGGATGGAATCTGAATCGATATTAATAATGCATTTCCTGGTACATTATGATTTGTTCCAAAATTGCTAAGTCATAGGGTTTTTTTAATTAATTGTATTCAAAAGCACTCTACGCAAAACAAAATAGCCCGAGCCTCTCCTTTGTTAAGCCATGCATACTATTTATTTGCATTCTGTGTATTGGCTCGCGGAGCACGGGGTCGGAGTGCTCATGCTCGCTTTTGCAACAAAATTCAGAATCAGGAGTCAAATCACCTCGCTTCAGCAACAAGCTTGGACAAGCTGGCCGAGAAGATGAAGATGTCAAGGGCTAGGTCGCGAACCTCCAGTTGGCTGCCTGTGGGCATGTCCTGAAGGTCCCACCTGTGTGCTTCGTTCTTCCGCAGTTGCAATTTATCGATTTCGGCCTAATCGGCCCATGTGTAAGTCTACTATTATATTTACGCTTCCGCATGATATGTATTTTGATATTCATTTTTGTAACTGTGAGCACTATCTACTGATCCAGGGAATAGTGCAATGAAATCACAGAGGATTCCGGATGTTAATATCTGGGCTCCTACAGGAGTCATGTGAAAAGATGCTCCAGAATCAAGAATCCACGGGGAGGTACCTGACTGTGTAGGAGGTGGTCTCTCAGTGCCCGAAGAGTCAGTAGCAGAACCTGCAGAACCTGTCGAGGGAGAACCTGAAGCGGCAAGTAGGCGTCGAAGTCTGGCTATCTCCTGCTCGGTAAGAGAAGCTGCTGAAGAAGTCGAGGCAGACGTCGTCGTAGAAGCACTAGTGCCAGTAGAAGAACGGCGTGACAGATGCCACTTCTTCTTGTAGCACTGGGACTCAATGTGGCCATCCTTGTCGCAGTAGGAACAGTGAGGATGGCCACCTCCAGACGGAGGACGGCCACTACCACCTGTGGTAGCCGCTGGAGGAGACAGTGTAGCAGGCAGACGAGCGGCGAGCACAGAGGGGAGTGGCATCAGACCAGCACCACTCAAACGAGTCTCCTCTGCGCGTATCTCGGTAAGAGCCTCCAGGAGAGTGACACGAGGGTGGCGTGCAAGGAGCTGGGCACGCCTTTGCTCGAACTCAGGACGAAGGCGAGTAAGGAACTCGTAAACCCGCTGAAACTCCAGGTCAGCACGTACATCCAGGCAGCACGGACAGGTACGACAGCCAGCAGTGCGAAGTGAGTCCAACTGACGCCAAACAGCAGAACTCTGAGTGTAAAAGGCATCAACAGTAGCATCACCCTGCTGAAGAGAGTGCTCCTGGCGGACCACGGACAGGTACAGGGCATCACCAGAGGGCTCGTAGCGCTGACGAAGATGAGTCCACATCTGGAAAGCCGAAGGGAGTCCCACAACCTCAGAAGAAAACTGAGGCTGGACACTGGCGATGAAGACAGCAGCAGCCCGAGCGTCGTCATCGTACCACTGAGTGTAGACGGTCAGACGATCCTTGTAGGAATCCAGAGCCTCCTGATAGGCAGAGGCAGCTTCATCATCAGCAGCAGCCTTAACAGGCGTAGACTCCGTCGGAGGAATAGGGCAAGGCGGGCAGGTGACATCGCCAGAGAGGACGCCCCAGAGACGAAGACCACGCATGTGGATGCGCATGTGAGACACGAAGTCGGTGTAATTAACACCATCAAAGATCACCGGGCAGCGAGGGAGAGAAACGATGCCCATTGGTAGGCGGCGCTGGACGGCGCGGCGACCAAGGCAACGAAGTCTAACAGGCGGCGCTGAACGGCGCGGCGGTTAGAACGACGTTTTTTTTGCTTTTTTTTTTGCTTTTTTTTGACCGGTCAAACCGACCGGCCTGACCCTGCCCTACAAAACCGACCGAGGCAGCAGAGACAGGCCTCGGTCAGGGGCGGAAGAGGCGGGCAAACGGGCGGACCGGAGTCCGGCGGGGGCGGAACGGCGGCCGACGGCGGCGGCTCCGGCAGCGGCCTACCTCGGCGGCCTGCCTCGGGCGGAGACCCGCGGGGCGGCGACCAGGCGGCCGGCGGGGCGGAGTCGGGCGGCGGCCGAGACCCGCCTCTCAGCGACCCGGGCGGTGGAGGCCGGGGCGGCAACCGACGGGGCGGTGGAGGACGGCAGCGGCGGTGGAGGCGCGGGGACGGCAGCGGTGGAGGCCGGCGGATCTGGCGACCGGGTGGGAGCGGAGGAGGCCGGCGACCGGGTAGGAGCGGAGGAGGCCGGCGGATCTGGCGGTGGCCCGGGCGGCTGCGCGGGGAGGCGCGGGGGGAGCCGGCGGCGGCGCGGGCGGAGCGGAGGCGGCGGAAGGCGAGCGGAGGCGCGGGGAGGCCGGCGGCGGCGCAGGGAGGCCGGCGACGGCACGGGGAGGTCGGCGGCGGCGCAGGGAGGCCGGTGACGGCGCGGGGAGGCCGGCGACGGCGCGCGGAACCCTAGGTAAGCCAAAACCCTAGTTTTGGCTCCGATACCATGTTATGAATAGCGCTTGTATTCATATGAGGCCAATGGGCCGGTATATATACACAAAGTACATGTGGTAAATATGCAAAGAACCCCTTATAACAATGGGGAATAACAAACTATACATATATCTCTAACAATACTGAATTTGGCTATATCAACTAAAATCACATACGACTTCTCTCTATTTATAATCTCTCTTACGAACAATCAGAATTTAAAAATTTAAACTAAAAATCATAAGTCACAGTAAAAAAACCCAAGCTTTCAAAATAGCTTCATCCCTTCATCTGTTTTGAGTGAGCGCTAGCTCCTAACTGAACATATACCCGAGTCGATCTCTTTTTCTGAATTGTCTCAGCTCCTTCTAGCCTCGCTACATTTACGGAAAATGAAAACGGAGAAGGAAAAGAGTTTGCTAGCATGATCATTGAGCATACGTCTTGCCCACCTCCTAGTCAGTCAATGAAAAGTCCATCCTTTTAGCCTTAGTCGTTTGTTAGTCGCTGGCTACCAGTACGATATAGGATAGCTAAGACATGTTCTTTGTCGAATTATACCACACTCTTTGTCCTTTTCTACCCAATTGCCCAAGAAATTTTGGATTAATCTGCGCTGAAATGTAATGGCGCAGGTTTTCTGTGGATTTGCCTTGATTCCTGGGGAGATTTTGGAGAAAATGAGTAAGCTTGCCAACATGTTTGCTGTCCTTAATCTGGACGCTGATGACGATAGAGAGGAAGTAGAAGAACCAACATCCAACAAAGAAGAAGCTGCTGCTGCCACCAATAAGCTTGGTAAGATCACCCTTTTTTTTTCCCTCCTTCCAGGATGGAATGGGGTGCTCCAATTAATGCATCGGATGAGATGAATTTTAATTTCCTTTGTTGAGCAATGTGCGTTGATTATTTGCCAGTATTGCACTTCTTGCATTGTTGAACCCCTGTTCTGACTCTGTTTCGTTTGTTGATGCGCGGATGAGAATTTGAGTGCTGAAATTCACACCATGTTTGTTAACAAAATTCAAAACTGGTGAGCAATTAACTCGTGTAGGATATGTTTAATTGATTGCCCATGTTTAGACGGAAATTGTTTATAATAGGCATAGCAAAATCTGTAAAGTACTAGGGAAGATCTTATCTTTTGAGAGTCAGACTAATTAATGATTTAAGTGTTTTACACCAAAAGGATTTTATAATACTGATATAACAGGAATCAGGTATGTTCTTACACTACACATCAAAACAAACTCAAGGCAGAATATTTCTACTTATCGATTAACATAGTCTAACAAAAAACTGTGTCAAAGGATGCATAACATCGGAGGCCTTTTTGCCATTTGCCCAGTTGTGCAGCTAGTGAATCAAGTCTTCCAATGGTGTTTAATTTAAAATCTTGATCACTTCACCACTGTTTATTCACTGAGTGCCTTAGCCGTCATGCTCCAAATAGGCTAAACCTTCAGGAGAAATCAATTTCACATACTTTTTTTTTTGTTATAGAAGTTTCAAATAGCGCGGGAAGACCTATGAGAAAATTTATCAAAAGTTAAGTACAAAGTAGAGCGAGAAGGATGTCTATAATATGGCTAAGCTTCGAAAAAGAAAGATGAGAGATTTCAATCAAGTTAAACGCATCCAAGACGATACTAATACATTTTTGGCGAAAGACGATGAGATCAAGGATAGGTGGAGAGATTATACAAGACAGTAGTAATTGAACACAAGATTTACATGTCTTCAAGATGTTTCTGTAATCTATGTTTAGTTGTTTACCACTTTGGTTTAGATTTCATAAAAATAAACATTTTTGTTAATGTAATTTGTGGTGTTATACGAGAGTTCTTTAGTCTCTGCACAAAGCTAGTAGACAATTTTAACTATACATTACAGTGTTGCTCTATTCATGCTGTTGTTTATGGGGATTACTCCCTGCCTAAACCCCTAAATCTGATTCTGGTACCAAAGATTTAATTTTCTCTTCGTTTCAACTGATCAGGCCAAATGGAGTCCCGGACACCAAGGCCTGCAAGAACTGCCTGCAGTGTTCCTGGTCTCTTACTAGGCCTCTCCAAGCTCTGCAAACTCACAAAGGTTTGCGTAGCGCCCGATGTTACTGATATAAAGACACAGAATTCGGAAAGGGTGGGGGATATGATCATAAGTTAGTTATGATAATTTTGTTTGAAGCAATCTCAGCTCTCAAGTCAGCCTACATCAAGCTGCAGAAAGCTCATATCCCTTATGATCCTCCCAACATCGCCTTCACCGATGAGATCATCACCTCGGAGCTCGACTCAGGTCACAGCTCTTGAGTGCTTTTGTAGTACGAGCGGTGGTGTCGGGTCGTTGATCGATGAACGATGGTCGTTAGTGCAGGAATTCGAGGCTGAAACGAGGAAGAAAGAATCTGACATTGCCCTGCTGAGGAGAGAATTGGAGGGGCTGCAGAGAGCGAATTCGACGCTGAATAAGCAGACTTTCAGTTAAAGCACAATGAATACAATGACATATGTCTAAATATGCTTCATACACTATGAATACAATGACATATGACTCCAAAGCTCAACCTATGATAATTTCCTACAAATATCCAAAACATCTCAGATAATTTCATACAAAACAGGTTTGATCGTCATTGAGTGGCCGGTTAAACCGCTGGCCTCGGTCAGACCGTTCTTATGACCGGTTTGACTACTCAGGTCGAGCTTGTATTCTTTTCTGTCGGAGGGCCTTTGGCGTCATCTGCACAGAGAAAGATGAAGTTGTCATGTGTGCTCCTGCGTTTAATAAAAGCACTTTGGCTCGGGGCCACTAGTTCGGCCCGGAGTTTGCGTGCTAGAATCTCGGTGAATATTTTGGCGCAGCTATTGATCATCCTGAAATCTCCGGGGTTTATGGCTCCTCCTTTCTTAGGGCCTGTTTGGATGGACTAGGACTAGTTGTTAGCTGACTAGTAGTTAGCTAGCTAAAGATTAGCCCAGTCCTGTTTGGATCCAAGGACTAATAAGTGCTACTATCTCAGTGCAAAGTCTGTTATACCCCTATGCATGGTGGTCTGGGAGGGTTGACGTGGGTATCAACGTCTTTTTTCCATCCGGCTAGTCCTTTAGCCCTCATTAGCTAGGTTTGATGGATTAGTTGGCTAACAACTAGTTGGGGCTTTGGCTAAACTTTAGCCCACCCATTAGCCCTCCTGTTTGGATCCTCAAGGGCTAAAGTTTAGCAACTAGTTGTTAGCCTAAGGGATCCAAACAGGGCCTTAGAGCATCTCCAAGAGATACTCTATATGCCTCTTAATATTTAAATTTTAGAGTTGAAGGGTAAAAAGTAGCTCCAACAGATTCCCAAATAGACTCTCAAAAATAGAACACACCCAAAAAATAGACTCTCGCTCTCTACTTATAGAGGATGATCTAGGCTCCCAATACTGTTTTTCTGGTTTAGGGTATCTGTTGGAGGGAATGATTATTTTGGGACCTTATATCGTGATTAGGATCTGTAAAAAGAGATTTAGGGTGTGAATTTATTGGGCATCTCTTGGAGATGCTCTTAGGCAGTACTACTAGTGTTGCGTTATTGAGGAGTTGGAGGCTGTTGCTGTTCATTGAGTACAACATCCGTGTGGTCGCCATGACACCATTTTTTTTTGTCGTGTTCCAGCACGTCTTGTAGAAGAGTCCTGTGAAGCCGGCCAGGTTCTGGTGCCTTTTATGATGGCATATTTTATGGAGAGGGTTTTTGAATTGTGGCTTATGTTTTTTAATTTAAAACTTTAAATTCTGATTGTTTACGAGAGAGTATGAAGTTAGAAATACTCGCGTGCGATTCTGTCCGATATAGATAAAGTCAGGACAGTATAGACCCTGCCTTAAAAAGACACTCTATTTGAACACTAGGTACTGTAGAAGGCCAAACCATAAGCCAAAAAGAACCCATCCAGTATCTATTGAGTTGCATGCACCAGACAGTTTACCCAAAAGTTTAAACTGATAAGATACCAAAAAGTTTAATCTAATAAGAAAAGACAAGTAAATCACTTATACTTCAACATTCCCCCCTCGTGTGTAGACTCCTACAGGTTTAAGACGTGGAATATAAATGAGCTATAATTATTTTTTAATTGTGCTAACCGGGTCTTGATTTGAACTCAAAATCTCTTAATTCTGATACCATATTAAGTTACCTACACCAAATAATTTACCTAAAAGCTTTCAAAAGGTGAGAAAATCACTTACACTTCAACAGTATCGTAGCCCTGCCTTCCTCTTCTGTAATCTCACTGTCCAGTTGTGTTAGGTCGTGGATGGTATACCGAGGTTTTCCAAGTTGACGGAGTGCTCTCTGATTGGCCTTTGTCCTAAGAGCTCATCGAAGAAATTCAAGATTAGATGTTGTTTATCCTCCAGACTCGTTGACTTAGGCCCGTTTGCAACGCGGGATCGACCTCTCTTATGAATTTTTTGTGAAATTCTTGTGAAAGCTCCTCAAGACAGGCCCTTATTAGGATAATAATCTTTTGACCGATGCAGCTAGCAGAAGACACGTCGTTGCTAGCTAGCAGTGGCTCCAGCTTTTCTTGCTTTCTTTCAGTAACTTGTATGCATATAGTACGCGACATTCTCCGTCATCACACACACACAAGGCTCTTTTCAACTTTATATTTGCCTTTTTCACTTTCTGCTATAATAACTAGCTTTTAAATAGTGTATTTTTAAGATAAAGTTTACAATTCGATTGTAGTAAACATTATATTGAGTTTAGATGTACCGATTAAAATCATATACGATATTTTCTCTCTTCATAGTTCATACTGTCTCTTACGAATAGTTATAATTCAAAAGTCATAAACCAAAAACCAAACTTCGTAGAAGAATCCATCTAATATTCCCCCTCGCTCGCTGTTTGACTTGCCCTCCACGCTTCTCTCTCCCGATCGACGACTCGACGGCACCTCACTGCCTATATATACATAGTCGCGTCCATTTCGTCCATCTCAACCTCGAAGGAAGCTCATCGATCTCCCTGCACCACATACACAATTTTGTGTCGAATCCAAATCGATCGATGGCCACATTATTGTTGTTAAACAATCTGCGCCCACGGCGGCCGCCATGCTCCCTCTTCCTCGTGCTTCTGCTGCTGCTCCTCCTGACCGTCTTCACGCAGCGTTCCAGTTGCAGCAGGCCTCTCCGACAGCCAGCACCTGGTGGGCCGCCTCTCGACAACGGCGGCGTCGCGGCCGTGCAGATGAAGATGATAGCTCTCCCCACCGAAACGGCGGCGTCGAGGGAGGAGCTCGCCGCCAAGTACGAGCAGCTTCTGCTCAACAGGAAGCCCAGGGCGAGGCCACCGCCGTCCGGCCCCAGCAAAGGCACCAACGGCGCGGGCAACGACGTCAAAAACTAGATATAGCTAGTTGCATATATATACTTCTCTAATTTGGAGCAGAGATGCCAATATTTCTTTCTTCTCTTCTCTTTTCTCTGGTATACAATTATATACTTTTTTTTCTTCTTCTTTCATACTTTCCTGTATACGCACGGGCGTGTTTTTCCCCTTTCTTTTTTTTACGGGATGTAAGGAGTCGTTCCTATTGATTTTTATTGATGCTTTTTAACTATAATTTATGATTTTTAGTTGAAAATAAATAATAATGATCAAAAAAATAGCTTTAGAAAGAGAAGGTGAGCGGTGCTAGAATTGCTAAATTACACGAGCTTGTAAATATGTGAATTGCTTCTACCATATATAGTGCTACACAAATTCCAATTTATGACGAAATGTGTGACTAGCAGTCATACAAAAATACAATAAGCATACTTTTGTCTTGCAAATATTACGTGCATTGATTATTCTTATACTTTTTTATTCTACAAAACATGTGATTTTCAATACTGCAGTATGTAATAAATATAAAATATATCCAAAATTGACTGCGTGGATTCTAGAGGAAAACGGAGGGAGTAATTTAGAGAAGGAAGTTGGGATTAGGCTCGGAGATGTCAAGATGTTCTTTGGTCAGGGGAAGGGGAGAGTACCGAATTTTTTGTATTTAAGCTTTTTTTTTGAAAAATATTCACATTTAGACCCCTGGTAGTTTTAATTCCGTTTTTGGACCCAGGGGGTCGGAGCCGTGACCCACGGCGCCGAGGTAACACGTCTCGGCGCCGTGGTCCATGGCTCCGAGGTCGCAGGCCCACTCCAGCCTGGTGGCCTACGTGGCGCTGATGTGGCAGCACCTCGGCGCCGTGGATCGTGGCTCCGAGCTCGGAGCCGTGGGTCGTGGCGCCGAGCTCGGAGCCGTGGGTCGTGGCGCCGAGCTCCCTGCCACGTGGCGCCGAGCTCCCTGCCACGTCTGCAGACACTCGGCCTCTAGGGTTTGCACCGATCAGGCTTACGTTGTCGCAAAAAAAATTACTAGTTGTATTTTGTTAATTTGAACTGTAATGATTATAAGTTTTGTTAATTTTGTAGTTGTGAATTACAAAACAATTTGAAAAAAATTGTAAAACAAGTTTATGTTGATTGGCTCGTTGTAGATGCATAAAAAAATATGGTAATTTTTTTTAGGAACGATTGTGCGTAGAACGGTCGATATATAAAATGGTAAGTGTCTTTTAAGGTTTGATTCCCGTGGTTTTTGCAATGTTTGTTATTTTGTAGTTGTAATATGGGAACGAATCTGATGAAGTCGTAATAAAAATTTATGTTCATTGCAGGTTGGACATGCAAACCAAATTAAGCTAAATTTTTTTGCCGAAGGATTGAGCGTAGAAATATCGATGCATATAGTGGTAAGTGATATTTCGAAGGTGAGTGATATTTTGACATGGCAGGCATGTGGCATGTGTGCAACTCTGTACTTCTAATGTTCAGAATTCTACCACTAGTCCTAACATGCATGCCTTAGGGAAAATAACTTGCTGGGTCTATTACATTTTGTCTATTGGGTGTAGCGTGGTTGTTTCCCCTTTTTGTCACGCCCTGAAGATGGCTCCGCTGCATCCTTCTTCCTGTCACTCTTGGTCTTGAGAGTTGCCTCCCGAGCTTGAAGCTCCTCCTCCTGACGCTTGATGGCAGCTTCACGCAGACTTAACTGCTCCCGCCTCCTTTGCAGCTCATCCTCCTTGCCCTTCAGACGGATTTGGTCCACCCTCACGCGACGCTCTTGGTCAAGCCGCATCTGTCGTTCCACCTCGCGAGCCTGAGTCATCTTGACAAAGTATTGTGCTTTGTTTTCCACCTCCACTGCCCGGTTATTTGGCCATGCCGGCGACACCCGATCCACCCATTCGATGAACCTGCAAGCCTATGTGTGGCGTGGTAGATGTCATCGATCAAGTTGAAAAAAGATAACGAGAAACAAATGATTTAGTTGTGGTCGTTACCACGAAGTCGTCATCCAGGTCAGGACATTTGAAGAACCTACGGCCATATTTGGCTCGTTGTACTCGATCAATCCAGACTCCCAACATCGTCCTAAAGCCGCAATGGCACTTCGGGCGCTCATGCCACTCCGGCACTCCAAATGGGTCGGACCTCCAGGAAGACATTGTTGTGTAGTAGTATTGTGATGCCTTGAGGAGGAGATGTGGTATGGAAGACATAGGAGGGAGGCCTTTATGTAGGCAGGTTATCTGGTGCAGTGGGCATAGTCCATGGAGAGGATATTTTCGCTTTTCCTGGATTCCAGTGTAGCAATAAATGGCCCTATGTAGGCTTTTCAGAGACTATAGTCTCGTAATAAATTCATAGTTCGTAGTCTTTTCAGAGATTGGACCATTCAAAGCCTAGAAAGATAAAGACCTACGCCCCTATATGTGTACAGGCCTACAGGCCTACTCCTGTAAAGGCTAAAGACCTACGCCCTATATGTGTACAGGCTAAAGGCCTACTCCGTCACTGCGCAAAGCTGGCATATGCTGCCTCGTTTTGTCATGTCACTGAGCAAAATCTGAACTCTTTTGTCATGTCACTGAGCAAAACTGCCCTCTTTTGTCATCTCATTGAGCAAAAGCTGACCTCTTGTGTCATGTCCCTGAGCAAAGCAGGGGCGTGTTGTCATGTCCCTGAGCAAAAGCCTCTTTTTTTGGTGGTCACTGCATTAAGCTGCCCCGTTGGCTATAAGTAGCAGGGTTGGGGTCCCATGACATTGTGAATCGAACAAAGTAGTATCCTCTCTTTCGTGGTGAAACATACCATGTCTGAAGTCGAGGGGCCAGTGGGATTTGGGTCACCGAAGGACGACATTCCCTTAGAAACGAGGGATATGTTCGGTCCGCAGTACCGATTGATACCAAGCCGGCGTGCTCAACCACCGTGGCCGAAATGCAGACACAATGAGTACGCGGTCGTCCAGATCTTGGAGTCAACGGCCCTTGCGATCTCGTAAGGCTGCAGATCATCCACAATTTGAACATCCACACTATTGGAGTCCCTGCAGACTTCTTCAACGTTGCTAGATGGAGCAATGGGAGGAACACCAACATTATCAGGAATGTCTCCTGCATCATAAGCACGAAAACGATGGGATTGAGACAAAAAAAAGCAATGACGACAAAAGGCTAAAGTGTTGCTCGACACTTACTGGGATGATTCTGGGTCAATCCCATCTCCTGAGGGGCCGCCACGACATCATCAGTCCGACATTCAACTCGAACTGGTTGAGAAATCTGAACCTCGTTCGGGGCAGATAGAGCATCGGGCACCTCAGGCACTTCTTCCACATCCACCGCAAGATCCAGTAACGGAGGGTCAAAGGGTGCCTGATCACCTAGTTCTGGTGAATAACCGTGAGGGGTTGGTTCAATAGACACCTTCCGCACAACAAGGTCCAAACATTTTAACTCATTCCTCATAACCACTTTGACATATTTGTCCCACTCATCCTCACAACCAATTAAGATCAACCGCCTGAGAATTGTGTCTTTCGAACCGAAGTGAAGTAACCCCTCAACTGTGATGCTCTCCTCATTTCCATGACAATGTAGCTTCTCCTGGGCCCTAGCAACCAACTCACTAAACGACGGCCGATCACTGAACATCAGAGGCACCCTTTGCATTTCAACAAATTGAACATTTCCATAATCATCACTTGTCACACTGCCTCCATGATATAGGGTTACTACGTTGTCCATCTAGTTCATACACAAAACCAAACTCAATACCTTTAAGCGAAATTTTTGATAAATCACATGCATACTTGTTTAAGCAATAAAATATCTAAATGAACCCTTTCCCATTCAAACATCTATATATCTAATACGATCCAGATATAGTCACATGAGATTTTCAGTTATAATATGCAGCCTACAATGTCTTTTTTGGAGTCAAACAGAACCACCAATATTTATCTAGATATTGTATTAATCACACCAAAAATCTAAAATCATTATGCCTTCTCGTAGGTACCATACATATGGAGTGAACATTAAGCGACAGTGTGTAACATATGTGGAAAAAAATTCACGATATACTAGAGATTCACCTTGAACGCTTGCGGGGGCCGGGGAGGCGGTGGCGGGCGGGGAGGCGGTGGCGGCCGGGGAGGCGGCGGGGAGGCGGTCACGGCAGGAGTCGGGGGTGAGGGCAGACGCGACGCGAAATGGCTCGGCCTGGCGGACTGGGTAAATGCCGCTAGCTCGGTGCCAAGATCCACGGCTCCGAGGTCGGAGCCACGAGTCACGGCGCCGAGTTCGGGGCCGTGGATCACGGCGCCGAGCTTCTGCCACGTCGGCACCACGCGGGTCGCCACGCTGGTGCCGGCCTGGGGCCTCGGAGCCATGGATCACGGCGCCGAGACGTGTTACCTCGGCGCCGTGATCCACGGCGCCGACCCCCTGGGTCCAAAAACGGAATTAAAACCACCAGGGGTCTAAATGTGAATATTTTTCAAAAAAAGGGCTTAAATAGAAAAAATTCGGGGGAGAGTACGCGGGCCAACTTTTGTTTGACCGTTGACCCCTCTCCCTGACTCTGCAGCGTTGCGGGTCCATGCGGATAGTCACATGCCACCGAATTGACAGACAGCCGCACACGGATCGGCGTAGTAGCATTCATTTCCTCTTGTCCTCGCCGCGCGCGTTAGGGCGTCTCCAACAGCTGGCTATTTAGTTAGCTAGATCTGATGTGGCAAGGAAAAAGTAAGAGAGAGAGTAGTCACTAGCGACGAGCAAATAGCTGATCTATTTCACGTAGTTCAAGAACATGAGAGAGGAGCATGTGGGTCCAACAGTATAAAATAGTCTTTGCTTTTGTCTCTCACCTCCACGTCAGCTGACTATATAGCTAGTACTAGCTATTACCATTGCGGACGCCCAGAAGTACAATAATGCTGATTAGGTGCCTCTAGTGAAATATTAAATGTTTGAGTGCTTTAGTAGAGGTAATCTCTACTCAACTTATTGTATTAGCTACCTCTACCATGAGCCACTTGTACTCTTTTTGCTTATTTGGCTAGTCTTAGAGGTGGCAGCCACCTCTTCTATTAAACTTGCTCTTAGCAAGCTTAGGTGCCTTTTTTTTTGTTTTTAGTTTTTTTATTTGTTTGTATTATCTGTGACAAGTTAACCTTTTTATTTTTAATTTTTTTTAAATTTAGTTACATCAAATAAACCATCATCAACTACACTATAATTTCAGCCAGTTATAGTGCAATTTCAATCATAAGCTAGCTTATTTCAGCCCAACCGAACGACACTTTGAGCATCAGCTTCTGCTTTTTTGTTTACTGTAGAGATTTTTTTATCTTAATTTTTTCAACGTAATTAAATTTTAAAAATAAAAAATTATATAATTACAGATGATATAAAAAATAAGAAAACAAAATAAAAAACTATAAACTATAAAACTTAAAATTAAGAGGTTAGAAGCTAAGAATGAGAAGCTCCAGTGAATGAACGGTGCCAATAGTTTGACTACTTTGCAGACCAACGCAACGCGAGAGGGGAGCGGCTCACATGCAGGGCCCTCTTGCACATAGCTATGTGTAAGGGTGCCTCGATGTGCGACATGTGGCAATAAATAAAAAAAATTATTTTTTTAAAAATAATTTTTTAAAAAATAATTTTTTAAAAAATAATTTTTTTATTAAAAAGTGTTTTTAGTACTTAAAAAAATATTTTTTAGGTACTTAAAAAAATACTTTGCAAGTATCCAAAAATACTTCTAAAATTTTTTAAGTATTTTTGGGTTTTTAAGTATTTTTGCTACGTGTCACGAATCCAGCCACCTCCTGCCACGTGTCGTGCATCGAGGCACCCCTACACATAGCTATGTGCAGGGGGCCCTGCATGTGAGCTACTCCCACGCGAGAGGCGCTCGCGTGCAGGCTATGAATAAATAAATGTACGTCTTGTCCTCACCGTACTCTTGCTGCCCTTCGAAGCTGTGGTGGAGACACTCAATATGTCTCAAACTGGCACGCTCATTTGGCTTCCTCGTAGCTCAAAATAAATAAAGTGATTTTTAAGAGGATATTTTAAATGGTTGTTTAAGTTTAAAATTATATGCGTCGTTTGTATCAACGTATTTACCTAATGTCATCGTTTTAAAATATACCGATATAAACTATCAGCCGCAATAAAAAAACTATTAACCATAGTTCAAAAAAATATGGCCTAGCTAGTGTATGCTACACTACTAGTAATTTACGCACAGCCATCTGATAGGATTTTCATTGAAACGATGTTAAAAGAAACTTCGACGGTTGTTCTATGAGAGGTTAGAAACTACCACATTATTTTTGTTACAATTATGTAATCAATACAACTATACTCTATTTCAATCATAAGCATTAGAGTTTGTCTAACAAATAAACTATATATTTTTTCTGCGATAACAAGGAAGACACGCTCACATACACCACAATGCATACACAATATTCATACACGTGAGTGCTTCTCCGTAGCACACGTATAGAAAAGACAAAGGCCAATGATAAATCTACAATCTCATAAAATTTCTACTAAAATGTACTCATATATATGTAAAGGTGGTCATCAAGATTTAAACCATAATATTCAAATCGTGTACTCACAACTTCACCACCTTACCAAGAGATAGTTCTTAAATACACTATTTTTATATGGAACATATATATAATATATTATCTAGCCACGCAGTTTTACGAAAAATTTGGTTAGTTACCGGTGATAGCAATATTTTAATAACATATTGCAACATCTCTTCTAGATGCAGTGCAGTTGCATGCTGGTAGTAGTACTTGCACATCGCCAAATAAAAACAATCTTGATAAACGTGCACTCGATCCATATATCCACAATTATTTGGCCGTGCATTTCGCATGTATACGGATGATCCGGTTGTGCATTAATCGCACCAACTAGCTGTACACGAGACTAAAATTAACCACATAGTACAAACCAAGCTTAATTTGCTCAAAACAGATGGTGGGCGTGCTTGTCCTTGGTTCTCCGGTGGTGGTCGGCGCCACGCAAGGATGACGAGGAGGAACCGTAGCCGGGGAGGCGGAAGCCGATGTTCTCGACGGCATCGACGGTGTTGAAGAAGAGGCGCTTGTTGAGCTCCTCCACCAGCGTCCGGTGCAGCAGCTGGCTCCGTATGTCCACCATCGACCGGTTACGCGCCATGCGCCGCCGTCGCCGTCCTTCGTCGTCGGGGCTCCCACGGCCTCGGTGGCGCGGCCGGCCGGCGTGCGGCGACATGCTGCATTGCCGCTGCAACTGGTGTGCGAGCGTTCTGTGCTGCTGGGCCTGATCTGCCCCAGTTCTTGGGTTGCTGCTCTCCTCTGCGCTGAATCTCGTCAGCTTGATCTTGTCCTCGGTCTGGGCGTCGTCGCTACCTGAGCAGTAATGCAGAGCAGAGTACTTACCGGAGTGCGTCGAGCTCATGTCGTCCTCGTCGCTGCTTAAAGGGCAGTGGCAGTAACCTACACCAACAATGTTTACGCACAACAATGCACGTGTGTCAAGCTCAACGATGGAGTTGTACGTCCTTTCATCTCAGCTAAATAGGGTGATGTTTTCATTTTAGCTGCGGCTTGTGCCTTTTGGGCTGTTTGTATAAGAAATTATAGAGTAACAAAAACTCACGTGCAGTTTTTGCCAATATAAATAAAGTCAGAAAAACAGCTTTTAAAAGCTAAAAAGAACAGGATCATATATATATATATATATATATATATATATATATATATATATATATATATATATATATATATATATATATATATATATATATATATATATATATTCCATTTAGATACGCAGGATCGATGATGCGTATATATGAGTATGATACGCATGAGTCGTGTGCCTTGAAACGTGTTGACATATTAGAAATCAAAACAGTAATATTGTTACCTTGGAACCAGCCACCGTGGCCGCCATGTGGGCCAGAAAAGCCCCCCGAGGTTGGGGCCCCCACCCCGCAGAGAGACCCCTGGGATGCGGTAGGAGAAGAGAGGTAGCAGAAGGGGGGTTGCTCATTCTCATCGTCGTCTGCATACGTGTAGCACTCCTGCTGCTCATTGCCTAGCCAACCCGGCACCAACCTAGCGATCTCCTGCTCGATCATGGCGGCGATCTCTGACGGGTCCCGGTCGGTGATGTCCAGCTCCTTCACCATCTCGTTCGCCACCTCCATCGCCGTGTCGCCCGCGATGTCGAACGGGAAGTAGATGTTCCTCGCATGGCCTACAAACAACTTTTGTCAGTCAACGCATGCAAGATGTAACCATGTACGCGCCATTCAGAAACCTTGCAGTGCTGCACGACGGCTTGTGTTGTACCTGTCTCGTCGGCGATCTGCACTTTGAGAAAGATGGTATCGTCGTCGGTGTTGAGCTTGCCGGTGATCGTCATGTCAGTCCATGCTGGCGGCTCTGCCTCCTCATCATCGTGATCACGCGATGAATGATCAGAACTACCGTCAGATTCGGTTGTATTTCTGGAGGCCGGAGCAGGCAATGGCATCGCAGGCGTACGACCTTCCTGCAAGGAGAGGAAAGGGTCCAGCAGGAGCTCCTCGGCGGACGGCCGCTTGGAGGCGGCGACCAGGCACCGGCCGACGAACCGGCGCGCATCCTTGTCCTCCACCCGGTAGAAGGCGTCGGGCAGCTTGCCGGAGGTGACCTTCTTGTAGATCTGCGCGGGGTTGGAGCACTCGCTGTAGGGGTACTCGGTGGTGAGCATCTCCAGCATGCACATTCCGAAGGAGTAGACGTCCACCAGCTCGTTGTACTCCTCCTCGTACAGCTCGGGCGCCATGAACTCCGGCGTGCCGATGACGCTGTGGGCGGCCCGGGCGCCGCGGAGCACGGCGGCGAGGCCAAGGTCGCCGATCTTGACCTGGCCCTGGTGGCCGTTCACCAAGATGTTGTCGCACTTGAGGTCGCGATGGATGACGGGGGGGTCGTGGGAGTGGAGGTAGGCGAGGCCACGGAGGATCTGGCGCGCCCAGGCCTTGACGGCGCGGAGGTTGACGCGCGGGTAGCGGAGGCGGTAGGCGCGGAGGGTGCCGGAGGAGAAGAGCTCGGTGATGAAGTTGAAGGTGCGGCGGGAGGTGTCGACCCAGGAGGCGTGGAAGGCGATGATGGCGTCGTGGCGGATCGTGCTGAGGAGGTGCACCTCCGAGTGCATGCGCTGCAGCGCGTCCGGCGTACGGACAACGTCGCGGAGGTTGGCCTGGTTCCACGCAACCTCCACCCCCTTCAACTCGTCGAACCCCCTGTACACTGATTTCATCGCTCCTTTACCGAGTAGCTCGTCGAACTGCACGCCAACAAGAGAAGAAAGGACTTCTAATCAGCAAACACAATTATGTTTATGTATAATTGTTAAATTATAAATTTTCACTTTAATTTACGAAGAAAATTGCATTGTTATGTAACTGAATGTTTTATTTCAGAAAACAATTGGGAATTATTATGTGTGTCAGCACCAGGGAAAATATGACGTTTTGCAAAAAAAAAAAAATCATCGGGCAGCAAAACAGACGAAATTTCAGAATTTCATCCAAAAATTTGGATGAAATTTTAAAATAGCATTTAAATTTTGATGAAATTTAACTAAAATTTGGATAAAATTTAAATAAATTTTAAATAGGACCAAATTCGGTCAAATCAAATTTGTTTCGGAAGGTAGTGAAAGGGGCGAAATTTCTAAAATTTCTGAAATTTCACCCCTTTTCGGACGAAATTGTTAACCATGGTCGGCACCTCATCTAACAAGCTATAAATATAATAGTTGCACATCCATGCATATTTTTGGGCTAGCTTAGTTATGCCATTAACCAGCTGCACTAAACCGCAATTATCAGTGCTTGTTGGTTCAAACAAATAATATTAGCTGAACTCGTACTAGTTAGCAAGGTTCACAATTTCAACGAAATTTTACCAAAAGTTTGTTTATTTCGTTACTTTTGTTGCCTTCCGAAAGAAAAAAAATGGTCAAATTCTGATCAAAATTTTCTTCGTTTGAATTTTGTCCAGTTTCATTCAAATTTTGGATAAATTTCATCTAAAATTCAAATGACATGTAAACATTTTGCTCGAATTTTTTTACTGAAAGGATGAAATTTTGTTCCTTTCGTCCTTTTTGGTTACCTAGTTAGTTGGTCAAGGAACAAGATAAGACACTTGCAAAGCCCACTTAAGTCCCAGGAGAAACTACAGAAAAGTGAAAAGACAAACATGATTGACCGCTACAAAATATCATCCCATCGAGGAAAAAAGGTGAACCATATCTGTCGATATGGCAGCATATTATCCTTTTGAAGCTTTCAAACATCTCATTATTGGCATATTGACACATGGAACAAACTCATTGATTCATCAAATCCAACTTCCTAGGAAAGTCCAATACCAATCAAACACCAACTCTCGTTTGATGAACCATTCTTTAGTCTTTCCTGATTGGATTGGAAGAAAATTCACAATCAAATTCTCATCATCTCAAATTAATGATCCACTTCCACCAGTTGACCAAGTATTAAATAACTGATAATTATCTTTCAGTACAACAATTGTTTAGGATTGTTCGTATTATGCAGTCTGTAAATCCACATGAGCAACTGATTAAACAAACAACCCTGATCTGTATGTATGTGTCTAATTTTTGTTCCGTGTATATCCTGATGATTCCAGCTAGCTTTGATATTGCAAAAACTTATTACACCAGCAGGTGATTTTCAGAAATTTTGCCAGTTAACAACGTAGGCAGGCTGCGACTACAAACCAATTCTGCAATATAGAATACATAGCAATCTTAGCCAAGACAAGAACACTATGCACTATGTTTTCAGCAAAGGAAAAAAACACTAGGTCTAGCTGATGTGTAGAATTAAACAAGACAAAAGATTGCGATGTGCAGACCCTAGCTAGGCAGCAAAAGCCAAATGGACATGAAAAAGAAAAGGTTCAATAATTGTGTCCTATTTTATGGGTAGCTCCGACGTGCACATCATCATGGAATCCATCCTCGACAAGCTAAAGAATTATTGTGTTCTTTTGGGCTTTTGAGGTAGCTTTAAACTTTGATTTTTTCGAAAGTCGAAATAAATATAATTGTTTCTCCAAATAGTCTTTAGAAGTCACTTCTCAAAACGGTTTTTCCAACCCGCCGTCGTGTACGCTGTTCTCGTTGACGTCTCGCTGCCTACCGCTATCTTGAAAAATATAGCTAAAATCCATCAGCCGTAGCCTAAACAAACAACGCCTATGAACACCCTACAGGCTTAATCAATGGTTGTAACTAGAACAATAGAAAGCATGGTAAACACACGACTAACATGCTGCTAGTTCTGGTCACTTTATGTTGCCTTGAAAGGCCATGTTCATGCCGAATCGACGCATATGCACCGCAGCTTTCAAGTGCAAGAACTTGCTTGTTGATCATCGCCAATGGCAAGAACTTTCCAGTGAAAGTGTTTTTTAAAAAACAAAAGAAATAATAATAAGAAGAAGAAGTTTCAGGTGGAAGTAGTTACCCGGCCATAGCGACCTGTGGGGTCGGTCTCGACGTATCCATTGCCGTTGTCCCCCATCGCCGCCGTAGTTCTCTCCGACCGCCGGCTGCCGCACCGCCGTGGGCCGGACATGCTCGATCAAGCAAGCACTCAAGTTGCTGCACCAAACGAACTGAAAAGAGAGACTAGTAGTTGCTGCTGTATATATGGAGGCTGATCAATCTGGCTGTGCTAGATCCTCGGCTTTCCGTCGTGGTTCTCGTATGTGAAGACGCCGAAGAGGAGCCAACCGAGGCGAGAGTAGTCGATGCGCAGCATGATCCACGCCATGGACGCCGAGGAGGACCCCGCGCAATGCGCAGCGTCGAAGCAGGGCCGTGCACTCATCTGATGCTGACTTAGCAGGCGAATTATGCAAGAAAGAAGCTTAGCTAGTATATGTGGCAGTGGCACGCACACCACAGCCAGATAGCAACTGACAGGTTGAGTGACGGAATGGGATGCCTCCTCCCAGGTTAACCTCTACTACCACTGCGCAAAGTGAAAATGGAATCCTGTTCTATCGATCGACCTCAATTGTGTTGTGCATGTCCCTTTTAATTGTGACAACTCAAGGCACACACACTTGAAATATAGAGGAAGAATAAACGATGGAATTTTACTGGCGAGGAATATGTAGCAATCTCCCTTGTATATAATCACCTGGAAAGATTATTTGGTGAGAAGTGTGATGTGGACTATATGTGGAAGGAGTGAACCTGCCAAGCACAAGAGATTTTTTTTCCTCCTCTCAGATGTGTTGTGTCTTGTGCTGATCTTGATCACTTGCGATTACAAGCTGGAGAGCTGGAGGGAGGCGGCTGCTTATCTGAACTTGAAGAATCTATGCCTTGAAAGCTCCATTTGTGGAGAATTCGTGTGGAAGAAAATGCAAGAGTTTATGAGATTTTTGTGGACAGATAACAGAAAAAGGTTGGAAGAGGCAGGCGAGCTTCGAAAATTTGGAGGATTGTGAGTGGGAGAATTGGGAATTTTGGATATGCTTCTGGGAGTTAGTCTGCCTTTGGAGGGGAAGAAGCTGGAGACTTCTTGTTGCCTGACAGCAACTGAGATATGTAAGGGGGAAGAGGAATGTGTCTACATGATTCTCAGTTGACTTTGTTTATTTTTGTAAGAAACTCTGGCATATTCTTTTTCAAGATTTATTTATGTTAGTTTGGGCAACATTAGGTTAACTTGCAGGCTTTTCCGGTATCGTAAAAGTCGACTACGGTGGTTTCATTTAGGCACAATAAGTCCACAGTAGTACGTCATTGCGCCAATAATGCCTTCGAGTTTGCAGAATTTGGCCCCGCCCCCGCTCCAAAAGATTTTAGCTCTTAGACTCTGATTTCTTAATTTTATCTTTTTTTTTGACTTTTTGGGCTTTTTGCTTTTTTTCTTTATTCCTTTACATTGCCCGTGATGATATAACTTTATTTATTTATTTTTTAAATTTAATTACTTAAAAAATTAACAACTACTACTGTGCATTTTCAGCTGCTATAGTAAAAAAAAAAAGCCACGACTTATAAGCCACATTGAGTAGGGCCGAAGGCTCACTCAATTTATATATGGTGTTCTTTTTTTTGTTGATGGGAGGCCGAAAATTTGTAGATTATATTCAAACAAACAATCATTTGTGTTGTGGTATGAACCACAACAGTGGATACTAGGTACCCTTTCTTCATAGGGGAGGTAGGACGAAGAAAGGTAGAGAGCCAGACAACCATGGGATAAAGAGAGCTGGTTAGTGAAAATGAGTAGATCTAGATATGTCCTACCCCATTTGGGGCTTTATATACAAGAATGGGGCATGATGGAAATTCGTACCTTATCCCTCAATAATTACACAAAAGCAAAGATAACACGATACATACCTTTATACATAAGACAATGTGCTACTGGGTTTGCCCTAAGGTCCATTAGCCAATCCTGAGGTCTGAGGGGCTGGACACCCTCACAACAGTACTCCCTCAACAGCAAAATCTGAGGTTCAGGGCGAGCTAACGCAGCTAACTACCCCAGCCCCTCGGGGACCCAGATGGCCCAAGTCTACAGGAACGAGTCCACTTCCCTAGCGAAGACTAGTCGCTTTGTCCCAGGAGCACGTGATGCGTACAGACGGAGCCGTCACGGTAGGGTCGCCCTGCTGTCGCCGGCCACTCCGCCGAGGCAGTGCCTCCAAGACGGGTGGCATGTAGAAGCGGAGCCACCCCGCCGAGGCAACGCCTACCAGGCGGGTGGCGAAGTCGTGGCCATCCCGTCAAGGCCGTGCCTCCGAGATGGGCGACACGTAGTAGCGGAGCCACCCCTGCCGAGGCAATGCCTATGAGACGGACAACACGTTGAAGCAGAGCCACCATGCCGAGGTGATGCCTACCAGACGAGCAGCGAAGTCATGGCCACCCCGTTGAGGCCGTACCTCTAAGACGAGTGGCACATAGAAGCGCAGCCACCCCACCGACACGACGCCTACCATGTTGGTGTAAATTCAAGCTTTATTAAATTAGTTTTGGTGATAATGATAAATGCAATTGTGAGACTAACTTGTTTATTAACTATGATATTGCCCAACCATATTTGGATGTAATAAATGTGAGACTAACTCATTTATTGATTATGATGTTACTTAGTCTCATTTGGATGAAAAGGTGAAACACATGGAGGTATGCATTCGACATCTTAGCCTTATATCTTGTTGCATTCCTCACATCCAAATATATGATTAAATGACAAATCTATATGTGAGACTAACATGCTAGAATCATATAGGTACGCATTCGATGTCACATTCTTATATTTTATTGTATTCCTCAGATTCAAAATATAGGTTGAACTCCACTAGTAGTCTAACTTGAATATGTGCATATATTTTTATTATATATTCTTGTATGCATATATTTAGGGGAGTTCACTTTATGTTTTGTGGGCTCATTTGTATTGATCTATGTTTCCCTTTCAACATATATTAGGATCTATACTTTGAAACGTATCCTTTGAGTATATAAAACTTGTGTAGTTGATATATACTCATGATTGATTTAAATTAAATCAATTGCAATCGAGTTGTCATCTAATTAATTCATTATGTGTTAATGGTTGAATGATTAATGACAGCCAGATGTTAAGCTTTGCTAGCAATTAATCTCACAGATAAACACTCATATTCAAATGAATTAATTGCTTAAGAAAGCTTATCCTAGAGTATACAATTGTTGTGTACATATTGTATACTCGTAAATCATTTTCTATCTCATTATTTGTTGAGAATGTCATGAATTATCAAAATGGAAGATGGTAGAATCTAGCCCCTCTATTATAAGCTAATGGTGAAGTTTTGGTAATCAATGGTAATTATTTTGTGGACTAATATTTTTCATGAGTTGGATGAATAGGTTACGTTCAACAGATGGGGATGACTGGGGATGACTTCATGTGTTAAAGATCATCAAGTAAATATATACAGGATGGAAGATGACTTCATGAGTTGAAGACCATCAAAAAGAGAATGCATTATTAGTTGATGCATGTCAAAGAGGAGATGATCATGAGTTGATTATCAAGTCAAGTGAAGACCTATCATATGTTGATGGAGTTTAAGTGAAGAATGCATCATGGGTTGATGCATATCAATACAATGGCCTAGACTTGAAATGAAGATGTGCGTCATCATGCTTTAAGAGGTTACTCAAGGTAAAGGTATGACTAACTAGGGTTAAGAATGTGTTCATAGTCTTTTACCGGTCTTAATGTTTGGTTGGAAGACCAAATTGCTAGTATAGGTTGCCGTACTGTTAAGAGGAGTCATATCTAGTAGTTTGAGTCTCATCATGTGTTGATAGCTCAACCTCATTTGCTCTAGCTCTCCGTAGCATGATGCTATTATTTGCGAATGTGTTTTACAAATAGTTGAGGCTCATGCATTGAATCCTTGTAACACGGGACTATACATTGCGAATGTGTTTCGCAAGTGTTTGAAGTCCATATTTTCTACTCCTTATGGTATGAATCTTATATTTACAAATGTGTTTTGCAAATGGTTGAAACTCATATGCAATCCTTGTAGCATGTGACTTAGGTTTACCAATGTGTTTTACAAATGTGTTAAGTCCATGTACCTATGCCTTGTATTATGATTTTAAAAGTGTGCAAATGTGTTTTACAATTTGCTGAAAATCATGGTTGATCCTTGTGTACATGATACTATAATTTGCAATTGTGTTTTGTAAGATTCGTTGAAGTATATGCACTTGTCAGAAAAATCGAAACTATCACTACGTATATTGCGGTACTACCACTAGATGGAATTACTGACTCTGTGTAAGCGGTCTGACCGGCCTATGGTACTATCGGCTCTATGTGAGCGGTACTACCGAACCCCGGAAATTCCATATGTATCTACGATATGTTTTTTCCAGAGAGACAACATTTTGGGAGATTTGTTCTCCTGTGGAAAACGGTAGTACCGACGTGTGTGGAGTGGTACTACCGCTGAGCAGAAGTACCGATCATATTACGGTAGTACTACCAACAGCAGTCCCCAATAGCTAGTTTTCTGACCATTGTGAAGGGGAGCGGTAGTATCGGCGTTTTACCTGAGGTACTACCAGATTCGCTGATTTTTGTCTCCAACAGCTAGTTTTATGGTGTGGGGGTATAAATACCCCCTTGTGACCGGTTGGAGATGTTGTTACTACACTCCATTTCACTCTCTTGAGGTAGTGTGAGGTTTTCCTCTCAATTGTACATGTGTTGCACTTTGTGAGCAAGGAGAAGGGCTACAGTTTGTATGTGTTGCATCTATATGTGGATTTGGTATCCACTTGAGTTTGTGCATTCGTTGCACGTGGTGAGAGTCAAGCAAGGAGTTTGACTTGTTACTCTTAGAGTTTACCGACTCCTAGATGGCGTTGAAAGCGTCGTGTGTGGTTATCTTATCGAAAAAGGTGTGATAAGATCCAGCAACCTGTAAAGGTTAGAGCTCACCTACCCGGAGCGGGAAGGAGCTACCATTAGTGGATTTGAGGTGATTGGCTTAATTGGCGGAGCCGGTCCAATTTATTTGGTTTACCTTAATATGGATTAGTGGAGACCGGCAAGTCTCCGACCACCACGGTAAAAAGGAACGGTGTCATTGTGGTTTATTTTCTTATGCTCAATTTACATTCAAGCAATTTAAGTTTATATAATTAAATTGATTGCTTGTCATCTTAGAATTGCAAATCTTGACATAGACTTATGGTGTTGGTGCACTTAGGTGAACATAGTTGTTTTAGGTTTTATTTGTGTTAAACTAAATCAAGTTAAGCTTTCACATTATAAACTTAGTTTTAGCCAAATAGCTTAGAAGGGAATTTTAATACCACCTATTCACCCCCCTCTAGTCGGCCTCCTCGATCTTATAGTGGGCGGCGAAGTCGTGGCCGCCCCATCGAGGCTGTGCCTCCGAGAAGGGCAGCGCGTAGAAGCAAAGTTGCCCCACCAAGGCGGCGCCTACCAAGCGGGTGGCAAAGTCATGGCCATGCCTCCAAGACAGACGGTGTTTAGAAGCGAATCCGCTCTACTGAGGCGATGCCTATGAGGTAGGCGGTGCAGTCGTAATCCTTACATGTGATTCAATGTTGTGCAAGACTTACCTTGTTGATGTCCTTTGTAATGGCCTAGTACCGTTCCCCCTTCCGCCATGGTAGTGTGCCTAGTGAAGGCAAAAAAACACCCTACAGCGGTGCGGAGGGACGGATGATGCCATACGTGAAACAAGGTGTGCGATAGCAATGCCATCCCTAAAAAATAGCGCCTGAAGAGGGCAAAGCGCGCGTAGGTCGAGAAGGGCGCTAATGCACGTGGAGGTAAGGAGACCAAATTGTCGTTCCCTTACCTTAAAAAATAGCACCCGCGGAGGGCAAAGCGCACGTTAGCCAAGAAGAGCTCTAACACACACGAAGGTAGGGAGGCTAAACTGTTGTTCCCATACCTTTAAAAACAGCGCCCGCGGAGGGCGAAGCATGCGTAGACTGAAAAGGGCACTAACACACGCAGAGGCAGGGAGACCGAACCGCCATTCCCCTGCCTTTAAAAATAGTGCCGGCGGAGGGCAAAGCACGTGTAGGCCGAGAAGGGCACTAACGCACGCGAAGGTAGGGTTGCCAAACTATTTTTCCCCTACCTTCAAAAACATCGCCCCGTGAAAGGCGAAGTGCGCATAGGCCGAGAAGGGCGCTAACGCACACGGAGGCAAGGAGGCCGAACCGCTGTTTCCCTATCTTTAAAAATCAGCGCCCGCGGAGGGCGAAGCGCATGTAGGCCAAGAAGGGCGCTGATGCACGCGGAGGCAGGGAGGCCGAACCGTCGTTTCCCTACCTTCAAAAAACAATGTCTGCAGAGGGCAAAGCGTGCAAGTAGCATACACCTAGTAGGGTGCCAACATCGCCCCCACCCTTCAGAATTGTGTTGACGAAGGTGGACCAGCCGTTTGATGTTGCTAGCACACGGGACTCCCTGGTGGGACGTGCCAAGTACGCGATAGTCACTAGGGGATGTCGTTAGTGTGAAGGACTCCTTGGTGGGACGTGCCAGACTCGCGATACTCACTGGGGGTGTTGCTAGCATGGGGGACTCCCTCGTGAGTCATGTGAAACATGCAATACTCGTTGGGGGATGTCAGTTGAGCCGGTCGTTAGATCAACGGGGATGGTGGACATGCGAAGCTAACGGAGGTGCGGAGGCCGCTGGAGCCGATTGTCGTAGATCAGTCCGGACGCGAGCAACATGGCCTTCTTGACGTCGAGCCTGTGCCAGACGAACACCATGAGGCTCCCCACGCGCATGGTGACCAGCGAACAGCACGTTTGCCAGCACCGCGAATGCGGGGAAGCCCGCGCACAGCTGCATAGTGTTAGAAGAGGAAAGGAGGTGAGCAGCGCGACGGTGCCGCTCATCTGCGTACCGACGGCCTAGCTGACTAGCTCAGACCTCGGCGGCGTCGGTATCAGGTAATCAATCTTGTAGTCACGCGTCAGGTCTTTTTGCAGTGCAACACATGCTTCGATCATGCGATCCCATTGCAGGAACTGAGTTTCGCTGAGCTCGCTTGAGGGGGAGGGACTTCGTGGAGAAGACCTCGCAGTCCATATGCCCCTACATGGCTGTGCATGTAGACCATGTTCGCCCCAGAAGGCAGTGGCAAATGCCGAGGCCGGCACGAAGACGGACGACACGAAGGCCAGCGGCACTAAATTGGTCAGTGCGTTCGATGCGCTAATGCGGAGGGGGCGGAAACAATCATAGGAAAACATGCAAGATCACGTGCTCGACCCACAGTTAGAGGTGAAAACGGATCAGATAGTTTCCGATCGATCCAGATGAAAACAGATACAGATTGTATCGGATCAGATTTTCTTCAGATAATTCTCGGATGAGAAACAAATACGGATTTTTTTGTCGGAAATGAATATGGATACAGTAGGCCTGATATCCGACGAATACGGATTATCCAGATAATACGGAATCGGATATCCGGGATTTCAACCCAACATTGCCCAGCCCAAATCAGCCTCTCTCATCTCTCCTGCCACCAGCCCACTAGCCCAACTAAGCCGTAAGACTTCATTGCCATTAGGCATTAGGTTCCCTAGTCATATTAAATTACAAACACCACTAGCAAATATTTATGTTTATTAAAAATAAATTTAGTATTGTTGGTAGATTAAAATTTGTACCGATTAAATTGATGTACTGCCATTTAAATCATTTTGATGCAAATTTAAATACTTAATTAATTTATTAGTCACATGTAAATGGTAGAAATCCATTAAGAATTATTTAGGACTTTAGAAAAAATTAACTGCCATTTGAAGATTTAAAATCTGTACAGTGGTATGACTATTATGGATAAAAATACTTATGCTTGTTTAGATTTCATAATTTTTTTGACAAGATGAACTATTTATGCGTTTTCATTGATTTTGGATGTATACTTTAAGGGATTTTTATGTTCCGATAAATATTCGTGACTGTATTCGTTTCGATTCATATTCGCTCCGTATCTGTATTCGATATTATTTGTATCCGAGGTATCCATATTCGTATCCGCATCCGAGGAAAAAAAACAAATACGGTAAAGACATTATCCATCCATATTCGATCCGTGTGTATCTCTATCCACAGTAGCAAGCCACTTAGTCCAATCATGGAAGATAACGGCAACTCCACAATCCAGAGATCAATAATTGCAACACTGAGCATCCCCAAGCAACCAATAGGGGACTAAAATAGTTGCGTGTAACTGCGTAAGGTGTATACCAGGGGAGCTAGTCACCAAATTATCTTCCCTTGGTAGTTTAGGGCCTGTTTGGGAGAGCTCCACCACTGAAAACGTGGATCTGGAGCAGCAGCTCCACCGTGGATCTGGGATCCCACCATGGAGTGTTTGGCTTGTACAGCAGCTCCAGATCCACGAAATTGAGGTTTTGGTGGGAATGGCCACTTTTGGTGGGATGGGGTGTGTAACCAGTGGCATTGGTGGGTAATTACCACCCAATTCCACGGTGGAGCACCCTTTGAGGAGCTCCATAAAATCCATGGATCTGGCTCTCAGATCCAGGATTTTGGTGGATCCAGATTTCGCAGAGCTGGAGCGTTTGGGTAAAATTTCGTGGAGTGGAGCTGTTTTTCGTGGATCTGGAGCTGGTGGAGCTCTCCCAAACAGGCCCTTAATCACCACCACACCACAACTTACCTTCCCTGCACGGCTTTTTGTTCGATTCCTACGAATAACGTCAACTGTTATAGTATAAATCATAATAGTAGATATTAGATACCTTTTCTCTATAAAAAAAAGGTAGGACTAAGAAAGTTATTAGTGAAAATAAGTAGATTAGATCTATCCTATCCTTTTGGAGATTTATATACAAGAATAAGGTATGATGAAAATTTTCTAAAATTTCTAACTTACTCCTCAATAATTACACAAAGATAAAGATAAAACGGTACATTCTTTTATATATAAGACAATATACTATTGGACTTAGCATAAGACTCATTAGCCAATCATGAGACCTGAGAGGCTTCCTCTCTTTATTTTGGATTTTGGATTGTAAGATTCCCGATGAGTCCTTTTCATGTCCAACATCCCTTGTAGGCCAGAGTACTAGAACCACCATCACCGGCTCAAACCTGAACACAGTTTCTCCACTTGTACGATTGTGACCTAATCAATTAATTATGTAAGCTAGCTCCAATAGTCCTCTCTAGAAATGATCTAAAACTATATACACATCAAAAGCGCATGATTTGAGGGGGAAAACTTTTATCGTGTCAATATCATTCGTACTAACAAAAACCAACTTAGAGGTAGCTAGGCACCTGGCTGTATTCCCTCTATCAAAATACAATTATTTACTTAAGCCACTATTTAAGATCTCCTAGGATTAGTTAGCTTAGATATAGCAAAAAATCGTATGCGCTCGTTACATACGCTAAGATGGGCAAATTTCTTGTTACAAAGCTGTCTAGCCAAAAAAACAAAGAGAGAGGAATGTATGGATCTGATTGGTGTAGCCTCATGCAAAGTTGATTCCCGTCTGTTCTTTTTTATTTTTCGGCGATTTTTGGCTTTTCACATCAATTACTATTCACTAAACTAATAAATAAAAAATCATAAGCTACAACAAAAAACAGGCCTGAAGTGTGGAGTGCTTTCCGATGTATATTAGCTCTACACTTCACACTTTAGGTATGTTCTTTTGGGCTTTTCAATTGGGTTTTGGATTTAGCTTTTTTCAGCAATCACTATTTATCAGACTAATCAGCCGTAGCCAAAAGCCATCAGACACAACCCAAAAGAACATGCTTTAAATCTCACCCAGCTATATTTAACATACGAACTCAATGCCCATGCTTTTCTACAGTTAAAAATTCAAATTACTTAGCATGTAGATTTTTTTGTGATTATAGGAAGATGCGCATGCACACAGCATACACACGCTCTAGTGTGTCCCTATGTGCACGTCAAGAAATACCAAGGATGGAGATAAATCCACAACCTCAAAAAATTCCTACAGAAGTGCACTTGCTTGTGCGTAAAGGTAGATACTAGGATTTAAAAGCAGGCACAATCATATACCTATAGCCCCACCACCCCACCAAGAGGTGATTCTCCTAGCATATTGAGTTGATGTCAACAGGTTTGGTCTGCTCTACGCCTACGGCTCCACCTCCGTGCTCAGGCAAGCTACAACTCAGTTGGTGTCATGCCACTGTGGGTGTATTCAGACCACACTGTGCCCTTGGTTTCGTCGCATCATCTCATTAAGCTTTGGCATTGTCAACATCGCAATTTATATTGAAGTTAAATTTTTTTGCGAGTTAGTTATTTATTTGTTAGGAGATAATTATTATTTTATTTTGTTAGACATTTTTTAGGGAGATGGAAGGGAGGTGGGATTCAAGGGTGAATGAATAGGCCACCACGCTAAATGCGCGTGAGCTGCAGTTGATTAAAAAAAATCAAACTGCCTTCTTATTTGAATCCACTGCGAGTAAATGTGTGATGCAGATTGTTCATGTAGGCTCTAGGGTTCATCTGATTTGCAATTGTACTTATCTGAGTTTTTGGCCACCACGACGAACATCTCCTTGATCAGCTACATGTAAGGTGCGACACAGACAGACCTGGCTAAATGGGCCGTTCGGGCCGACTCGGCACTGCACAGATTTGGATAGGACATGACCCGATTAGACTCAGCACGACTGATCCGAATAAGTTACCATATCATGTCGTGCCAGTCTATATGCCTACCCTCTGACCCAACACACCATGGAGAGGGGTCGGGCTGTGCTGGGCCAACTTGGGCATGTTTAGCTAAATAAGCCACCGATGACTCGTTGATTTTACTGGCAGTCGCAAGCATTTTTACTGCTAATCACAAGTACTTTTTCTACCAGTCACTAAGTCACAAGTATTTTTACTGTCAATCACAAGTAATTTTACTGCCAAGTCATCTATCCGCACTCAAAAGAGTGAGTAACCCTAATACAAATAATTTTATTACTAACCACAAACAATTTTACCGCACCAACACAGGAGAGTTATTGTTCATGGTATGTCGGACCGGCCCACAGTGCCGAGGAACCAGCTCAAGCACGGCACGTCTAGTCAGGCCGAGTCGGCACATCTCGTTTACTATTTGCGTCATATCATATATGGACAGACCAACAATACCATGGCTCGGACCGGCACGTTTGGTCCGACCCGTTTGTCTAGGCCTAGATGCAGGTGCGCTGTGGACGGGCGCCCTCTCTCGTTGTGCACATCTTGCGTGCGTCACCTGTCTGTGTCTGCAAGATGGGCCTGTGCTCGCTCCTCTCCTCTTCGCCGCCCTCCTCTTCTAAGTCTTCTCTCCTCTCAAATCTGTGCGCCCTAGCCATCTCCACATCGAGGCCGGTGGCGTCTGAGAGGTGGGATCTTGCCGTTGGGGCTCCCGTCTTTTGGACCACTCGTGTCTCGTTTCCTCCTTGCTAATTCGCTTTGGCTCTCTTTGTGAGCAGGATGGGCGTCGGTGCACAAGAGCCCGCTTTTGGTTCAGCCGGCCTTCGCCGCCGGCTCGCACGGCGCACACCATAGCCAGGTGCTAGTGGGGAAAAGATCACGCCGCAGGTTCAGACAGTGCCTCTGCTCTCCCTTGTATTAGGTGCTGAACTGTTGATGATGGGAGTGTTCAGATCAGTCCTCTCATGTGATGTTTCATGTTTGTTAGATGATTTTTTTTTTCAATCTCATTGCCCTTGATGCATCCACCACAACTATTGCATATTTCCATGGACGAGGGGTCTACGGCGCAACGTGACCTTCGGGTTAGATGGAAGCCACATTTCCAAGCGTGGCTTAGAACCCGGGCAAAATGGATAATATGGGTCCCAATCCCAATACGGCCAATAGTTGCTGCCACTACACAAGCTATGTCCAACAAAACATGTAGGATAGCCTTGCCTCTCAATAATTCAGACAGATCCCATCTGAAGATCGAAAGGGATAATCCACTAGCACTAGCAGGATGTTGTGACAGGTGTAGCACAAAGTCAACGGTGCAATATAAACATGGGTTTTGTTAAACGTCTTTTCTTCCTAACTATCATTCAGATTTAGAACTATTGGATTAAAAATCCAATGATCATGAATTCTCCCCTCTCCCCTTAAATTCTATCCCCTCTCTTGAAAAAAAATCTCCCCCCTTTAAAAATAAGGGGTCCTTTGATCTCTAATCCAAAGGTCACAAATTTAGATGATAATTAGAAAGAAAATATCCGGATGATACATATACACTCCCTATAAACATTCTTGTGCAATTTTGGCCCATTGTTCATTTGGATTTGGTTAGCCTTGTTTCCATGTAACAATTTTTCTAGGGGAAATGGACCTGTAGTGTCGTTGAGTTTTCACTCCTCGTGCCATCGAAAAGCTAATGCAAGAGAGGTCAACTTGATCACAGACGCCTCATGTGCCACCAGGTTCTTGAAATTGCTGAGGATTGAAAACCAAGATGATGAAATCTTTTGTGAATTAATCCTTGGGAACATGTACATGAGTGCGGGAGGTCTGTCAAGCTGGCTCGTTTTTCTTCTGCCTCTCCAAAAGAACACATCACCTAGCTAAAGGGCAACTAACCTATTCATCAACTCTGAAGATTTGACTACAATAATGGAGCTATCAAATGTACTGTAGATGTAAACATTGGTACGTCCCACTCACCAAAGAAATTTATAAAAAGATATTTGCGTATTAAAAAGTGGCATAATTTCAAGCTATGAGCGCAGTATTTTGCAGAAATTATTGTCAGTTTGCCACTTTATGACACCTCATATGGAAATATAAAAAACAGCATTATTGACTGGCGGTAATTCTTTTGTTTACTAATTATGCAGTTGAATATATCCATGGATCCTGATACCAACTGTAACATCCCAGTTTAACTTCTAAGCCCGGAATACTACCATTACTCACTCTCTCTCTAAACACACCACCATCTTTACGAGATTTTGGCAGCATCTATTCTAGTTATAACTCAACGACACGGTAAATAACATACATTCATCAATAAGCATTAATGCAGCTGTGTTATAAACAAGAGTAGACATATCACAATTAAAAACTTGGATTACTTACGCTCAAGAACACTCAAAACCACGCGCTTGAGAACATACTGCAATATAAAAATTACGAACAATATAAAACATGCATATGGAAATAATACTGACAGAAGAATCTTGTCCTCTATTTTAAGTAAAAAGAGGACTGGCCGTGTCCCACGCATACCTTTAACATTTTCAAAACAAACTCTAACCAAGGTTTAACTTAAGCAACCTAAATTATCAAGAACTTAAACACGAGTACTAAAGGGATAGACATGCTGTTATTTAATAAGCATGGTGCAAAAGTTCTACTCCCATTCTATGCATACCGTCAATAAGGGTCACCTAAAAAGTGAACAAAACAAGCATGAATCCAAAACTCAATAAGCACATAATAAAACGATAAACACTACCATAAGTATAAGATTAACCTAGCCATGTCATGTCCTACATGTTTCAACATAAACATAAACATAACTATATCATTCTTCACATGTCCTAACATAATCACATCATCATTCTCATGTCTCACCACCATCTCTTTCTATTAGTACAACGCAAAACTACTCTACATGCTCATTTGCTCATCACATTGCATATACCGATATAGCCGAGTGAACACTTGTCAATGTTCACCCATCAAAAGTCCATCCTCATCGGCACGGGGATCTCCCCACTCCCATGGAGGTCTACCAAAATGGGTCTTACTTATCCACCTATGGTGGATCTTTCTAATAATATGAGAGTGCATATGATGCAAATGCATACATCCATTGCCATAAACATATTTCATCATTAGCATGTAATAATTATTTACCATGTTCCACCATCATTATCATCATTAGATAAGCAACATCATATAATGTAAACATCGTTTATTCCATAACATTTATCTTCTATTGTTCTACCATGTACTTGCATGTTTAACCTTATGGACGATGTGTGGATAGCACCAAACCCAAACCTCTACCTGAACAAATATTATCCAATCTAATACATCATAGTAATATATGCACATAAACGAACGGCATCGATTCTACACGCAATCCCGGCACATACAACCCCCTTCATCGGATGCCTTCCCATTGTCTTGGTGCTTAAAGATAAGAACTTTCAATCCCAAAACCCAACATAGCAAGAAATACGAGTTCTGGAATCTACACAAACTTACTCACGTAATCCTAGTTATTACAATTTAAGGATTACATCATCTAAATCCCTAATTTCATCCCTAAATGCCATGTTGTCCCATACCGAGCAGCAACCGCCTCGGAAACATAACTTCCAAATCATTCTACAAAATTTGGTGTTCTAGCATTCTATAGAAAGCTAATAAAATTATTAACAAATTTCTAGTATATCATATTCTCATATTATCCCATTAACATGCCAAAACATCCATAGAGGGCACAACATATGGAATCCATCTACTAGTCATGTTCTAACTACTTCATACGCATCAATCTTACTAATCCCCACTTTGAACTCTACACAAATCGATAAACAAGCAAGGAAAAGGATTTGAGACATTACCCTAGCCACGGATGACTAGATCGGGACACCTTCTTCCTCTCCTTCGTCGGATCTAGCGAATCAGGTGTTGGTTCGGTCTTTCGTCTTCTTCTTTCTCCTCTTTTCCTCTCTTCTTTTTTTCCTTTCTCTTCTTTTCTCGTCCGACTCATTCTTCTGTCTCCTTTACTTCCTTGCATTGCCTCTCCTAGCCGGCTCCTCTCATTGTCGACTCCTCTCTCTTCCCTCCTTCCTTGACGACGCCCATCTGTAGTGGCCCATAGAGAAGGGGCGGCGGTGAGAACAGGAGGTGGCGACAAAAGCAACGACTACACACCGCCAGTGGTGTCAACGCGGAGGGGCAACAGTAGTATGCAATGCATTGCACGGAGGAGTGGTGCCGTGGCCCATAGCGGCACGCACGGAGGCGGAGGTGTGGTGCAGGCGGGGTAGCTAAGGCAGTGACATGCGGTCGGAGGAGTGGCTAGCAGCGCTGGCGAGCAGTTGGCAGGGTAGTGGTGTGACACGCGTGGATGACGAGGGCGTAGGTGACAGCGCAGTAGCAAGGGAGGAGGGGCGACGACGTGGGCAGCAAGGGGAGGATAAGGCTGTTGCCTCCCCTGGCTTGCCCTTACGAGGGGGTTGGTATGGACTGGGCTAGCTTAGCTTTAGGCCTGGCCCAACCGACCCAACTCTCTCTCTCTCTCTCTTGTGGTATTACATTATACCTCCTTAACAGAATTCGATCTCCTATTCTAATACTCGGTAATCTACATGGAAAACAAAACAAACTGAACAAAAGATAATTCTATCTCATACCCATTAGGAAAACTCTGGGTACTTCTCGTGCATGCGACTCCAATTTTCAAGTCGTTTCTTACTCAGACTGATGCGACAAAAACACTTTGAAATACTTTAACATTTTGTGCCTGAACACTCTCTCTGATTCCTCCAGTCGCACTGGACGAGACTCAAAGGTGAGGTTTTGCTTAATGGTCGACGGTTCTAGCGCAATCTCATGCTCTCGATCCCTCAGATACTTTCTCAATATAAAAACATAAACACATTGTGTAGCCCTACTCATTTCGGTTTCAGTTTCTGACTTTTAGCTTCTAGTTCACTATTCCTTAATTTCATTTTTTTGTTTTTTGGCTTTTTTGTCTTTTCTTTCCCCTTATTCATTTGCATTGTCTGTGATGGGCCAACATGTTTTTCCCATTTTTTAATTTAATTACTCAAAAAATCACCAACAGCTACAGTGCAAAATAAGCCATAAGCCACAAAAAAACCCAAATGAGCAGATAAACTCAGAGAGGTTCAAGCGATATGCCAACTTTTCAATTCTCACTAGAATCAGAAATGGTCCAATGTATCTCAAGCTAAGATACTTTTTGGTACTAAATTGCACGATGCCTTTAGAAAATACTCTAGGAGCACCTAGTCACCCACCTCAAACTCTAAGTCTCATCTCCTAATATCTGCATAACTTTTCTATCTACTCTAAGTAGGAGAAAATTGATATTATGCCACTCCTTTGGAGTGGCTTCGATAAAATGTCACTCTCTAGATGGCAATTGTTAAAATACCATCCAATACATGATTAACTCTATGATTTGCCATTTTGGGGGTTTTAGCCATTTCTTTTTCATTTTTTATTCCCCCCCCCCCAAAATTGCATAGAAAATGTCCATAATACCCTCCCCTCCTTTTAGCCATTTCTTTGGAGTCTGTCTCCGTTCGATTCATTCCAGGCCAAACGAGGGCTTCCGCCGCCGCCGCTGGAGGGCTTCGCCGCCGCCGCCGCAGGCACGGGCCGCCGGCGCCGCTCCCGCGCGCACGGACGGGGCCGCCGCCGCCGCGCCCGCGCGCACGGGCCGCTGGCAAGGCCCGCCGCCACGTGGTGCCGCCTCCGCCACGGGCCGCCGCCGCCGCCGGCACGGGAAGACCATCCCATCCACATCCATGGCTACGACTTCTACATCCTCGCCGAGGGCTTCGGCAACTTCAACACCACCACGGACACCGCCAAGTTCAACCTCGACGACCCGCCGCTGCGGAACACGGTCGGCGTGCCCGTGAACCGGTGGGCTGTCATCCGGTTCGTCGCCGACAACCCGGGGGTGTGGCTGATGCACTGCCATCTGGACGTGCACATCACCTGGGGCCTCTCCATGGCCTTCCTGGTGGAGGATGGAGTTGGAGAGCTGCAGTCCCTGGAGGCACCTCCACCAGACCTGCCAATTTGCTGAAGAGATCCAAGTGTTGGACATTTTGCTTACCTTATTGTTTGGGGGCATGTATCATTCTCATTCGTTGCCAGAGTCTAGTCGTCTACGTTTGATTCATTAAGAAACATTTCAACGTTATTCAGATATCGGAACAAGAGAGAGAGATACTTGCAGTAACATTTCCTGCATTCTCAGATTAACAGAGGAGATTGAGCAGTACACTGAAATCTTACGAAGTGCTGAATGAAGTACAATTACCATTTACCACTGCATTGCATTTTGAGTATCCAACAACTAGTCACTGCATTGCTAAATGAAGTGGTCTTCCCGTGCCGGCGGCGGCCCGTGGCGGAGGCGGCACCCCGTGGCGGCGGGCCTTGCCGGCGGCCCGTGCGCGCGGGCGCGACGCTGGCGGCCCGTGCCTGCGACGGCGGTGGCGGCGGAAGCCCTTGTTCGACGTCTCCTCGTTCGGCCTGGAATGAATTGAACGGAGACAGACTCCAAAGAAATGGCTAAAAGGAGGAAGGGTATTATGGACATTTCCTATGCAATTTTGGGGGAAAATAAAAAAAGAAAAAGAAATGGCTAAAACCCCAAAATTGGCAAATCATAAAGTTAATCATGTATTGGATGACATTTTAACAATTGTCATCTAGAGAGTGGTATTTTATCGAAGCCACTCCAAAGGAGTGGCATAATATCAATTTTCTCTCTAAGTAGTAGATCTATCTAATTTTCTCTATTCGTTCCACTATCCGCGTGGCTCAATCCTAGCCCATAATTGCCCAGAGTACAATAATGGAGCTATCAAATAATGGAGACGTAAACATTCGTACGTCCCACCCACCAAAGAAACTTACAAAAAGAAATTTGCGTATAAAACAGTGGAATAATTTCAAGCTATGAGCACAATATTTTGCAGAAATTATTCAGTTTGCCACTATATGACACCTCATATGGAAATATAAAAAACAGCATTATTGACTGACGGTAATTATTATTTTTGACTAATTATGCAGTTGAACATATCCCTGGATCCTATCCTTGCTAGTCTTGGATTAAGATAGGATTCGGATTCGTCCACTTGCATTTTGACGTGTGTTTACTTATTGGATTGAGAAGCTAGGTCCACGGACGACCAAGAAGCTAGAACCGCAGCGTCTGTTCTTTTTGGCTGCGATTTATAGTTTTGATTGAAATTTTTAAATTTTGACTATTTACGGTATAGATTACAGAGAGATCGATACTCACTTGCGATTTTAGCTGGTACAGATGTTAGATTTTTAACGTGTACTACGTTTAACTTGTAGACCCCGTCTTGAGAAAATACTCCGTTTAAAAGTTAGGTACTGTAGCGGCTGCGAAAAGCCGGCCGGCTTCCTCACTGCCGAACAGGCCCACAAGCGCATGATTTCCAAAGGAAGGTGCAACGAATAATGGCAAATTAGGAAACTTCTAACGCAAATGAAGCATGTACAAGCCCTAAATCTGGCACACTGATTCTTCGGCGGGGGGGGGGGGGGGGGGGATCAGGCACACTGAGCTCAGCTGTGTAGGTTCAATTAAAGACACAACAGCATGATGACACAGACACTTGCTTTGCTATTAAAATTCAGATGCAATCATGCGTACGATATTCAAAATCATACCCCCTTTTTAACCTGAAACAGAGCCAACTACAGAGCAAAACTACGTTACAAATCCAAATAAGTAATGAAGATATGGAAAGACACGACAGGCAAAAGGGGGAAAAAAAGGAGCCATTTTTTCTCTGAGAAGAGACATAAATACTTCTATAAAGACTGTAAATCTAATAGCCCATACTTCTCTCCATGCCTACACATTTCTTCAAGCAGCTAATGTTACTTCAAAAGATGGGGCCTTTCAACACAAGGCCTCTCCAAACCCAAACAGATTACCTGAGAGCAACCGAGCAACTCTCGAATGCTCATGAGGTCGAAGCAACGGAGCTAAACTAGATCTCTACGACAACTGTTCCCCCTTCAAAAGGGACCGCCATAATCTTCAAAGAAAACAAAATGACCTTATTCCCCCCCCCCCCCCCCCCCCCCCCCCCCAAAGTATCTACATGGCACAAAGTTTCAGCTCTCTCTCTCTCTCTCTCTCTCTCTCTCTCTCTCTCCTTTTTTTTTAAGTGAGGAGAATGGGCGCATGGAATTTCAGTTATGGCAGCACAAGCTGCATTGCAGCTGCATGGTGAGTCTGAAGACTTGAGAACGAGAAGGTAAAGTTAGAATGTACACGACGATGCTTGTTTTGCAAAGTAACCCTCTGCTATTGCTGCACTGTGTGCGCACCATGTATCAGGGTCTTTTTCTTGGCTTATCTCTGATACGCAATGAACTATATATCGATCAACTGGATAGTGGTGGGAAGTCACCATTGTCCTTGAGATGATATGGTTTAGTATTCCTGTAAATTGTAGTGTGGGATTAAACATTGTAAATGATGAAAACATGCATGAAAACTCAGAAGAGTAGTTACAAGATGAATGTGGTAAAAAAAAGGGAAAAGAATATATGCATATTTCAAGCTGAACAAATATGCCTTCACGGTAAGATTTAAAACATGGATGGTTTCCACATTATATTTTAATGTCCAAGCGTGAGCTTCACATGGCCAATCGGCCATCTCGATATTTTTTGCGGCAGCTCCAACCTAACACAGACCTTGAATTATGTTCAAGAACTTATTAATTATGGTGTGCCTCAATAGTCAAAATCCCATTGCTGTTTTTTTAAGGTAGATATCTCATTGCTGTAACATGGTAAAAAAATGGATATTAGCTACACGTCCCTTTAATGAAACAGTTGATGTTATTGCTTTTGATGACTAAAAGAATGCATCATACTTGCCTAATTCGATTAGAATCCGTTCCAGGATTTTGTGATGGCGACATACGGCTCACAGGCGCAGAAGGTTGACTGTCAGAAGCAGAATTTGATTTGTTAGCTTGGTCTTGGGAGGTACTCCTAACTTGCAAAGGCTTAGCTTGGTCTTGGGAGGTACTCCTAATGTCCAAAAGCAATGCCCCCAAGGTCCCAAACTCAAGTTTACTGTCTTGTGGGTGAATAAAACCATTGCCATGAATAATATCCCTTGGAGCCTGGGAAGATGGAGATGGTACTGGTATCTTCGATGGACAGGGAATTCCATGATCATTGGCACCAGGAATATAAATCTGCAACGGTGGCTCTTGCCTCAATTCCTCAGAAGGTGTCATATCTGCAGGCATAGTCAATCTACCATAGCGGTGAGACCTATGATAATTATTCAGAGGGAAATGATTCTTTCCTCTTTCCCCTCGTCCAGTGGGCCTGTCCTTGCACAAATTCTACAATATTCAACAAGGCAGAAAACTCAGCAAAAAAAACACAAGACATGCCCAAACAACACAAATATAATGCCTAACATTGCAAAAGTAATACAATTCTGCAATAGAAACATAAAATTAATAGGGATATGTTCCAGACTATTATGCATAGAAAATATAGTAACTCCAACAATGCAATAATTGAAGTACGAGAAAATTAGCAATTAATTGCTCCAAGCATTCATATGCATGGCATGTGGAATAAAAAAAGAACATATAGGGTAACACTAGATGCAGTTTATTCAAAATGTGGATTTAAGTTGTACAAGCATAACAACGTGCAAAAAGGGAACTTACAGGGTCGGGAAAGTAGGTGCCTGTTCCACGAGCTCGCATAGGATCATCTGTTTGATAAAATGGCCTTAAAACAAAATAGCCAGGTGCGTAAGGACCAGGGACTATTCCATTTGTACCAGCATATCCATATGCATTTTTTCTGCTATGACCATTTGGTGAGCGCTTGTTCTGATATTGTGCAGGTGGTGGGGCAAGCATTTGATAGTAAACTTGATTAACTGGATAATCTTGGTGGCACCCTTGTGCATAGAGAAGATTATTCAAATTTGTTCTGTAATCTCCGGTAAGATTTGATATATTGTCACTGGTGGTACCTCCATCACCACCCAACTCTTTAACTTGAACTCCATTGCTATCTGCCTCTTTTCTTGGTGTTAAGCAGTAGTCCACAGGATGTGTTGAAAATTCATTGCCATAGTTAGTGCTTTCAATGGAGTGGTGAGATCGGCCTGTGTACCCCTTTGTTGACATCCCGTGGAGTGAGGGGTTTGTATCATAGTTTACGTCAACCTTATCATTTTCTGACTCGTTACCATTTTCTGACTCGTAAAAGAGATGTGGGGTGTAGTGAACTTTCCCAGATGGCAAGGAACATGTTCCACTAGTAGATGGCGCGGCTTCACAGAAGTGACTGCCATTCCTCATACTGATTGAATGAGTAGTCACAAGATTTGAAACAGACTTCATTTCCTTGTGCTCAGCCATAGAATTCCGTTCATTTTTCTTTAGAGACCCATGATTATTGGAATCTGAAATGCTGATGGTGTTGAACTGATCAGATAGATCACCAAAAGAATTACTGTATAAAGGTGAACAACCCTTGTTGGCTCTTTCAACATTGAAGTCCAGTGCGATGTCCTGCACGTCTGGCCTCACCCTAGTACGATGTCTCTTCAATGTGTTCCTGAAGAACTGATTCAATTCATCCGCATTAGAATTGGCTGGCATTTGAAGGATCTTCCCAAGCTTTCGGGCACCAAGATCAAATGCACTACGTATTCGGTAAAAGTTACCTGCGCATTGCCCCAGTGGAATTAGGCCAGGCAAATTAAATGAAACCAAGAAAAACTATATGTTCAAAGCATCTTGAATAATGTTAAGGACAAAATAAACAGCAATCCAACAGCCTAATGCACATAAGCAACTGTGCAGTATAACACAAGAAAGCTATGCCTGTGGATCGAATTAACAATAAGTACCCGCGCAACAGACAACAATTCAGTGCCATCAGTATCCATGTTCTAGCCTGTCAGACAGCAGCACATCTGGTAGTAAGGTGGTGCAGGGGCACATAACATGACATTGGTATGCAGCCAATGCAATGCAAGTGAGCATAGTTGTCACGTGCAGAAATTACTATCCGCATGCACTGTTCATGAGCGTGAACAGCACAGCGGGTAATGTAGCAAAGGCCCATGTCGAAGATTAGGATAGTTCTTCTTCCCAACCAAGTTATCTATGTCCCTAATTAGTTGGATTCGTTTCCTAGGATAAGGATTAGTTGTTTAGTATCTTATCTATTAAGTTAGGTAGGTTATTACTGGGATTGATTCTACCTATAATTGTTGTTAGAAGAGTCCTCTATATAAGGAGGCCGTTGTTGTCGTGACCAGCTAAGGAACAAATAAAACAAAATTCCCTAATCTATCTCTTTCCTGCCCTTGTGGTGCACCTGCCATCAAGGCGCCATCAACGCCACTTGGGTCCAGGGACACTGATCAGGCCTAAGAGCCCTTACCCAAGCTCCCACTAGATAGTAGTGCTACTGCTTGGTTTAAGTGGCTGAGAGTTTCCTTCTGCACATAACGAAATGAAATCTGTTGGCCCATGGATAAACGGCAACTGCGCTCATGTACGCAGCAGTGAGGCAGTAGCAAAAGCAAGACAACCCAAATAACACTACTTGAAGTTAATGGTAAATTTTAAAAAGATTTAGATTTGGAAAAGGTAGATACAGAAACTGCAAATTTGGACAAGCATGTATCAACAGTAGAACTCTGGATGTGGGAAGTCCAATGCAACCACTCATTATGTGAACTGATGGTGTGATGATTACTAAACTAGCAGAATACTGAAGGAGTAAAGGGTTGGATAAAGGGTGGGTTCTTTTAGGCTGATAGCTTATGGCTTAAATATTTGAATTCTGTCTGTTCGCAAGAGGCAGTACGAAGAGGCAAATAATTGCATGTGATTTTAGCCGATACAGCTGAACTCACTTTTTACTACAATTTTCCTATCGACCCTGTCTTGAAAAAACACACCGTTTAAAAGCTAGTTACTGTAGATAATACAAGCATAAGCCAATATTAAGCCCAAAAGAACCTGGCCAGAAAAGATATTGCCAAATCACAAATAATATGGTAGAAAAAACTGTCACTTTTGCATGCATAATAAATGCCCAAAAGCTGAGGTGAGTTATCAACCAGCATTCTTCCCCTGAGTGGCAGTGTTAATCATGAGATGAATATGAATTCACGAACAATTTAAGATTACAATGATCAAGTTAAAGCATATACTTATCCTAAAATTAATAAAGCTGTGCAACACAATTTCAAGCATAACCATCCATTTCTACCATCAAAATTCATGATCTCAAGGCAGAAAACAAACCTTTGCTGACACTGCGCCCAAGATTGTTACTCTCCTTCAATGGATCCACTATGTTGAGAAATTTTCTAGAGAATACTCGAGTATTTATCTCAGAGTTCCTAGGGGGAACAATAAACATTTGTGCACATTCTTTGAGAAACTCCTCCCGTTTAAGAAAACCATCATCATGAGAGTCTGGTGGGTCGGCTGTGCACGAAAAGCTATGTGATGACCAACAATAACAGAAACTTTCAATCACAAAAAACCAGATCAGACTGCATTCACTTACTAACTAGCTCAGGTAGGGAAGACAATAAAACAGGGCCATATAAGCTTATACCCTTATTGTCCCAGTCAAATTTACTATAATAGTCCAGAAACCTATAGAGAACCTGCAGAAGAGCAGATAATCATGTCACCCCTAGGAGTATGTCAAATCCTAAAGCAGCGCAGATAAGAAGGTGACAAAAACAATGACTTACAACTGCAGCACAAAAATTTAAGTCTGAACTTACAGCTAATGGGCCATCCAAAGACTCGTGGAAGAGATGGAGAATATATAGCACCAATGTCTCCAAGGCATATGTAGAAATTAAACCATGGTGAGCACCAAGAATGCGGCTTTCATAATAACACCAGGCTTTTATCAGCATTATACTTCTCTTGAAAAGGTGGGTTTTTTCAAATCTTTGATCAACCTGCAAAACATAATGGTTATAAATATAATTGCCAATGAGCAGACTGACCATAAGGAAGTCCGCATCCAAAGTCCTATATTCATAAAGAAGGGAAAGGGAATGGATTTTTATCACGTCAAATATCAGATAGATGATAGATCTGTACTTCAAGGAAAAGAACAAAGCAGCTACATGTTTGTATTGGCTTTTGAAATATTACCTGCTCGAGAAAACAAAGCGTACAGAGTCCACCAATCTGATTAAATGAGATGTCTACAACAATATTTTGGACAAGGCATTTGACCAGCTTGACCTGCCATTAGAAAGACTTATCATTTGAAATATCCTGATGATAAAATACTAACAAGTAACAATATATGACAGCATGTTCACCAGTGCCCAAAATTTGTCCCTAGCAGTTCAGCACAAAAATGACTTTCCTCGAGAATCTATGATGTATTGATGCATAGCAAGAACCTACCAAAAAAATGACAATAGAGCACAGAGGTGGACAGTACACTCGATAACTATCAATTATCACTCAATAACTATCAATTATCAATAATTTCTTTTTATTGTTGGTAGTGAAATATTGAGATATTCTGTCACGGGCTGGAATTATTGTTCACACACACTGTTTATGTTTGTGAACAGTATGTGTGGTAACTGTAGCAGCCGTTCATGGTAGGATTAGATTAGTTAGGATTTAGATAAGATTAGTTTCCTTTAGATAAGATTAGTTCCTTTAAATTAGAGATTCCTTTCTTAAGGACCAAGTTATCCCTATAAAAGGGCTAGCATATATCTATTATCAACCAGCCAATGAAGATTAATTAATCTAGTTTCTTCCTGAAGTTTTATCATCCCAGTTTATAGCCAAATCTCTCATCCCACCAAGCCGATGCCGCCCAGTCTTCCTCCTTTCATGGCAGCCATCTTCCTCAACACACATACCACCTTGGAGAAGATAATCACGAATAAGAAGGCGCAATAAGAGGCGGCAGCGGCGCTATTCCAAGCAGCCTCCACGGTGCCACTGGAACATGTTGTGGCAGCCGCAGTCCTGTCATGTTCAGTCATGGCAGCCGCATTGCTGCCGTGACATGCCGTAGTTCTACTGACGCATGCCGCAGCCGTATTGCTGCCATGACCTGCCGTAGTTCTACTGACGCATGCCGCAGCCTCGCCACGCAGCGGTCGTGTTGCTACCGAAGCTCGCAGCTGCAATCGCATCATGGAAGCCTACCATAACGCTACCGTGGTTGCCATCGCGTCTGGTGTGGTGGTCGCATATGACATCCATGCTGTTGCACCTGTATGTAGAGGTCACGATCTTCAATGCCACGGGTAAACGTCACATCCTCTCGTCAACTTAGGGTCACAGCCTCTCGTCAACTTGGGGTCTCCTAGGGCTGCAGCCATGGCCGGCACCACAGCTTGAGGACAAGCTGTCGTCGAAGTAGGAGAAGTTGTCATGTGCTGGAATTACTGTCATGCACTGTTTATGCGTGACTAGTACGTGTGGTAACTGTAGTAGCCGCGCATGGTAGAGTTAGATTAGTTAGGATTTAGATAAGATTAGTTCCTTTAAGTTAGAGATTCCTTTTTAAGGGCCAAGTAAGTCATCCCTATAAAAGGACTAGCATGTATCCATTATCTATCAGCCAATGAAAATAAATTAATCTAGCTTCTTTCTCAAGTTCTATCATTCGTCTATAGTCAAATCTCTCATCCCACCAAGCTAACGCCGCCCGGCCTTTCTCCCGACGGTCATCACATATTCACATGCTTCATTGATGTCATATACAAAGATGGATTATTCTATTGTCCTTCCCCCATTTATGGCATGACAAGAATGCTATAAAATGTTTAGTCGACATTAGCAAAAAGAAATAAAAAAATATTTGAGTATAAACGAATCACAGGAATGCCATTACCAATCTTATATAATGTACATAAAAAAAGGAGCGTTCATAAGTAGATAGCAGAAACTTAAAAGTGTGTGAATGTGACAATTAGTAAATATATTTAACAAAACACAAAAACAAAGAGCAATCCAAGTGGCAAACCTCAGCATGGATATACTGGACATCCTTGACTTCAAATTCAGCATCTTTCCTCAGCACTTCTGATTCTAGAACAGCTCGTACCTCATTTGCTACATTTTCATCAGAACTTGTAGAGCCAAATGCAGTCAAGTCAATATCTCCATCAGGAAGATACGTTTTCAATGGAACAGATCCAAATGGAAAGACCTATGTTTTACAACAACAAAAAAAGAGGAAAAGGTTAATTTTGTATTTCTATAACATGCTGTCAGATGATTCAAAATAATTAAAAAAAAGAAAGATCAATCTCAGTAGAGGAATAAAAGCTCAAGCAATATTTTTTCCTGTTTTTGTACACAAGTAACACAACAAAATCTGTGATTTTCATGTTGCCTCTCTAATGCCATGTTGGTACCTACCATCATCAATGGACTCTTCATAGAACAACTGGCAGTGAACCTCTTACAGAATTTTTAATCGGAACAAGTTAAAATTTACCGATCCATTTGAAGGTATGCTTGTTTAAGACAGTTTAAATAGCTAGAACATTTTTTACCAGGACAAGTCATATTGTGGCCTAATTTTGGTCAGACTGAAAAGTACCCTTCATGTGCTTCACATTGATGAGAAATACAGAAATTTATTTCTGACTAACTGTGACTTTTTTTTTTTTGAGAGAGAGAGAACTTAACTGTGAAATACTGATATACATATGTTGCAGTAAAAAATGTCAATTCCACCGCACATGAGTTATCAATGCAGTACGAACATTGGTAGAACAGAGATAGATCACTCACATAACAAACATGTAAATACTCCTTACTCAAATAAAACTAGCTATACAGAGAAACCAGGATTTATAATTTCTTGTGTGCACCTATATAGTAGGGCAAGGGGCAAGGGCATTTATCCAAAAAGACCGTACAACATGAGCAAGCTATGGAGGGCCATGTCACGTAAACGGTCACCAAGGTATATACCATATACCCAACCCTCGAACTCAAGATCAACAAATTCGATGTTGATCAATGCAGTACCCAAACACGTGCCATCCATCAATTCACACAAGCATAAATAGATCATCAAACCATATGACGTGGAAACTCGAATGTGCATCCGACAAGGGGCATTAAAGCATTTCATGGCCAATAAACACTTGACACCTCTAGCCCCTAGCCACATAAGGTCGATTTCAAATATACCAACTTTAATATCAGTTTGGCGGCATCACTTGGATTAGCTACAATACAGCTAAATGAAACCGCAAGCATGGTAACTATGAAATAAGCAGCAGCAATGCACCAAGCATGTTATCCTGACTGCATTTCCGTGACCTAAAGGACGAATAAATGTGAGACGCTAATGAATCATCCTACCCAAGCAGCTACGTAGACATGATCCGAAGAATGTCATGCAGCAATAGATACTCGTCTACACACCTAGGCGCCGTGCCCATGTCCTTGATGCACAAATGAAAGGTGGAGTTTTTGAGCTATGGAACACTGGCTAAGGCAAGCATGAGGGCCCAGTAAAGAATTGGAGCATGCAAAACGGGGTGAGAGGTACCTCGCAGCGGACGGTGCACCTGATGAGGCGCTGGACGTAGTCTATGACGGCGGCGCGGCGGGTCTCGGAGGGGAAGGTGGGCTGGATCCGGCCGACGACAGCGCGCGCGGCGGACTCGAAGGGCCCCCAGGCGTCCGCGGAGATGGAGGAGGGGTCCGGGTTGGGCGGCGCGGGGTCGGGGACGGGCACGATGGCCAGCGAGCACTCGTGGGTGTCGACCATGGGCGCCGGAGCCCGAAGCCCCCGCAGAAACGAGGACCGATTTCTCCCCTTGTCCGGTGGCGTGAAGCAACCGTCAAAGGAGGCGGGCCACTTGAGGCGGCGCCGGAAACGGCGAGGGAGGACAACCCCCCTCAGCGGGGGCGGGGTCGATCGGGTCGGAGGGGGCGGGGTCGCGATCTGGGTGCCGCCGGCGAGGGGAGGGTATAGGGACAGCAGGATTAGAGCGAAGAAGAAAAGGAAATTTAATATGTGCAGAAAAAAAAAGGTCAGTTTTTCCCCTCTCCCCCCTCGCGCGGTCGCACCTCCTCCTCCTCTGCTCTCTGTCTCCTCTCCTCTCCTCTTGTCTTGTGCAGTTGTGCGTGGAGAGTGAGAGAGAGAGACGATGACGACGACGTGTGCTCGCTTCTGCGTGTGCGCCGTGTTTGTCTCGCGACTTTTCTTGTGTTTCTGGGCGAGCGTGCCTGCCGCGTGCTGGAGTGGAGGGGATCAGGGGAGGCAGGAAGAAGGGAAGAGGAGGAGCCGGCTACTTCAAGCCAAGATTTCCTTTTTCTTCCTCACTTTCTTATACTACGCCTGCCTGCCTTCTAGGTTTTCTTTCGTGTCTGTTCCTCTGCTAACGAGGCTGTCAACTTCGGCTCCACCCCATTCATGGACTTTTTTGATGGGCTGGCTTGTCCTTGGATGGTTGGGGATGTTGCTTTGACATATGTAGTCACGCAAGGTTGTAACACGATCTGGAAAGTCTTCAAAGTTTTGGTGAAATGTATGGCATCCAACTTGGAAAGGTGGCGCCGGATGTATGAATGGTAAATCTCCTCTAAGCTATGAACTAGCTAGATAGAACCATGACGATCGAATTTTTAATGCCTGCAATTGATAATAATCTAGTTTTGCAAATGCCTACCAAAATCAAAAGCAAAGCAGCACACAACTTCATCACCATCATAATTGTCGTCAGTTAATCGTTGTCTGCTCATAGACTCACCAAACACAACCCTAGATTAGGGGCTGAGCCAGCATTTTGACGATGAGGGTGCGAACTTAAGACGCATATATTCTAACACAAGTTCAAATGATATAATACAAAAGTTCAAATGTAACAAATTACATATTTTCACTATAACCAACATCACAAATTATTTTTAGATTAGAACAATAAATGGAAATTTCCAGTTGTGACTAACTAGATCAAACAATAAATAGAAATTCTCAATGATGACTAACTGGATTAGAACTTACAAAGTAGAACAATAAGTAGAAGTGTAGAACAAATAGAACTTACAAAGTAGAAAAACAAGTGGAACAAATTAGAACTCAGTCGCTCACGGGACACTACTGCACAAGGGGTGGGGGCATGGCTAGTTGCCACGGTGGCACGATGCACAGATGCTCGCCGCACAATGGCACGACACATGGCTACTGGGCTGGGGTTGCCATGTTCACCGGTTCCACAGCAATGCAGTCACGCAGCGTGGCGACGGGCGCCTGAGATGGAGCGAGAGCGACTGGGCGAGGCTACCACGACCGAGGAGAAAACGAGGGTGGTCGGTGGGTGACCGATGATAAGTGGTGAGTTGGTCGGCTGGGCGGCCAGCACATGGTGGCAGGTGGTGACTGCTAGCTAAGGCAGAAGCATGAAGAGTGAAGCCAGAAGATGAGGATTTGGCCGATTGAGGAATTTGCCAATTTTGGTGGCCATTTAGGGATAAGAAGATCGATTGATTCTCTCCGAAGGATGACTTTGTGAGCTACTGAGTTGTGTTGTTGGGCCTAATGGGTCGTGGGCAGCAGACTGCAATTGAAGCTTTAAAGCAGTATATATGTTAGTATGTGGTGTATGCTTTTCATATAAAGAGAGGTATATAGCGGATTTTTTTGTAAAAATTTTGAGGGTGCAGTTGCACCCCATGCATAAATGCTCCGCCACTGCCCTAGATTATCTAGATTGCCGTCGACTAGTGATGGATGGGCAGGATGACAATGGCAATGCAAACCCTTTGTTAATCTAGGTACGTGGGTGATGGGTTGAGCTAACAGGTACGTCAACAAACTACAACTTGATATGTGGTTGTGATGATCAAAAGAGCTTCAGCTTCTGGCTTCCGGCTTATTTTTCACTATTCATAAATTTCGTCTTTTTCTGAACTTTTGGCTTTTTGTTGAGCTTTTTTACCGGTTCTTTTTTTCCTATATTTGTTTGTATTATACGTAATGGGCGAACATATTTTTTATATTTTTTAAATTTAATTATGCTAAATAAGCATCTGTCAGCTACAGTGTTTTTTCAGTCAGCTACAGTGCTTTTCAGCCATAAACCACAAAAAAAAGCCCAAATGATCACCCCAAAAGGTAGCAGGAGGTGGAATCGTGGCAGGCTGACAGCACTGCTAGAGGCAACGAGGGATGCTGGTTGGCTAACGAGGGCACATGCTATTCGGGGCATGATGGATGGAGTGGTGAGATGGTGGCACTGGAAATGATGGGAAGCCGACTATGGGCATCTCTAATGGTCTGAGTCAGCTAGCTATATGCATGTACACATCAGCATATATCCTATGTGGAGGAAAGAGAGTATGCAAAAAAAATCGAACCAGCTCTTCCTTAAGCACTAGTCTATAACGCCAAAAGAGGCAACCTCTATAAATTCTGTGTGTGCATGTAAGCATCAAATAGCTATCCTTATAGATAGTTCTTTAGAATGCTAGCTTTAGTGTGTACTATATAGATGATGTGGAAGTCTTATAGTTAGTTGCTAGCTATAACCATTGGAGATGCCCTTAGTTTTGCAAAGGGTAGAGTAATGGTTGTTCGCTGGCTGTGGATTCTACGGGTGTAAGCCTTTTAGTTGCACTCAACATTAATTGGAGTCGCATATTAATACTGCCATGCAAACGTATAAGTACATAACGTAATTTTTTGGACTCAATGTTCTATATAAAGTTCTATATCATGAAACATCTATTGCCATAAATCATGTTTGGAGAACGAATATTCTTTTCTTTTCTTTTCTTTTCTTTTCTTTTCTTTTCTTTTCTTTTCTTGTACGTGGTGTTACTAGAAAAGGTTGTTGGTATGGCTGTGTTCTACATTTGATATACCGAGTGTAATGTATAAAAATGCTATCGACAAATGGCCAGTTTTTCATAAATTCGGTTTGGACTGAGATAAGTATTCTCGTCCCATTTTAATTTCGGTTCAACACCAACATATACATATTTATTCCAGTTCTTGGTAGATTTATGCTAAATTTAACCTGTACTTGATTTCCTGCTAAATTCCAGGATTTGGCCGGTTTTCGGCAATTAGTGCATGTCGATGTTTTAGTATCAATTTTACAAAAGATTATTTAGATTTGGGGGAACTCTTGAAGACCTGGTTATGATCACATAGAGAAAAGATACATATATTTTTATACAGGTTCGGACCTTCTCCTAGAATAATAACAATCCTACTCATGTGTGGTTATTTCTCAATGAACTGATTATAACTGAGAAAGTAATGCGAAATGTCTTACTCTACTTCTATTCTCCCTCGGGTATGTCCCTTCTTCTCCCTAACACCAACCCTTATATAGCTTGCGAAGTGGCGGAGTTATGATTTGGAGAATGATGTGACCTATCATCATGTCGATTTCCACGAGGTGAGTTTTGCGAATGACTAGACATAGTTGTACCTGTTCAACTCCTAGAGTTGCATCGGTGAGGTTGCTCGAGTCTAACCATTATGCTTCGAAGTCTTCGCGTTATCCCTTCAGCGAAGTGGTCGTAGCCCGGTGCTAAAGCAAGCTCTTGAGTTGGATTTTCGAGTAGATCATTTATGCATTAAAGCTCACAAGTCTCTTCAGATTGGTGCTGGACACGCCCATGTAAAGACCTCTGGGCAACCAATCTTTTCCTTCGAATGGTCTCGGGATCATCAATATTTGAGGCTGGTTGAAGCTGCCTTAAAAGAGAGCGATTATTTTGAGGATTTCTCCTACGATCATTAGAGTACTCACTTGGCTCATCGCTGGAGGCCTCCTCACCATCACCATGAGGGGTCACAATATGTGAGCGATGGCGAGTGTTGTCAACTCTTCCGTCGAGACAGCGATTAGTATCGTGGGGAGGGAAAACACCTCCTGGGTATAATCTCCACTTCCGTCAAAGGCCCTTTGCTTGAAGAGTTGTCCAACGAGAGTGCATCATAACATGGAGTAAACCCTGCCAAGAAGTGGAATTCTGGGTTATAACTATCTCCCGTTGGAGCTGAGCCCTGCGAAAGTAGGGGTGAACTCACAGGGAGCCCACCCACGCTCTTTGCAAGGATAACCAGAGAGTTACGACCACCAGATATCGATAGAGTCCCAGAATGTGGTATTCCAAGACTCGTTGAGCCTGATCGGACGGCTGCTAGGGGACTCGAACACTTGGGGCAGGCCCCTTGTCATATTGCGAGTTCTGTTTGTGGTTAGATTGACCCTTGCCTTTTGGGAAAACTCATTCCTCCATTGAGCTTAACACTGTGGGGGATAATGATCCCTCTTCAGCCTTACCTGTGGTGATCTCCGGGATCTCATGATGAATTTTTATACAGAGAAAAGACACATGGATTTTTATATAGGTTCGGGCCTTCTCCTGGGAGAATAATAAATCTACTCCTATGTGGCTATTGCTTAATGAACTGATTACAACTGAGAAAATAATGTGAAATATCTTGTTGTACTTCAATTCTCCCTCAGGTCTATCCCTTCTTCTCCCTGATGCCAACCCTTGTATAGCTTGCAAAGTGGTGGAAGTTTCCCATGCTAAGAGACGCCTTAACGTTTCAGATGATAACCATCTGATGGGAGTTATTGTCAGAGAGATGTGGTACCTCACTCGTCGTGTGGCAATTACTGCCAGAGAGAAGTTATGCTTAGTTATTCCAGAGAATAAATGCACATGCTAACTGCCTCGTCAGACAGACCCGCAATGCAATGGATTGTCGTAGACAGTCAGTTGAAGTTTGGCTTAATCGTAGAAAGATCTTACGACTATAAAGTGGTCGTATGAAAAGCTTACGACCAGGGGTGTTCGTAGAGGGACTTACGATCATGCAACGGTCGTAGAAATACTTACGGCCAAAGTGTGGTCGTAGAAGGACTAATGACCACTTGGCTAAGTTTTTCCCTTACGCATAAGGCGTATACCAAGAAGTATAATAGAGTAATAATAGCATTCATAGATAAATAATAATTTAAGAATGGTCACATCCTCATCCGTTCCTTTTTTTTCTTGAACCATGCTATCAACTATTAATAAAAATAGGTAGGCATTTATTGAAAAAACACTTAGTTGGATTTCGCCGCTATGTGTCCTCTTTTATGGGCTATCATTGAGCAAAGTATTTTTGGGCTTTTTTCAAGAAACTAGTTAGATATCCACGTTTTGTTATGAATAAAAAATATCATATTAACCCGTACATCTAAATACCGTCGGTCTCAGCCTATTTCATGCCCTTAGCTCTACCGAGCTCGGCCGAGTGTGACCAAGAAGGGAGCAATGTAACAGATTGTAGTTTAGTGAGAATTTTCGCTCATAAATTTTATTGTTATATGAAATTCGAACTCAATTGTGTAGTTTTTGATAGTGTTGCCATTAAAGTTGTAGTCCTGTGAAATTTACACCATGTAACCCTGCGAACGTGGCAAGCGGTTTGGTTGTACTGAGCCCAAATGAAATGAGCCCTCTGATGGGTTGGTGAAGACCATCTCTTACTCATGGGCCTGGGCTCCAATGTAATAGAGTTGTTGGTTTTTGATAAATTTTCGCTCTTATATTTGTAGTTCTCTTAAATTCAAACTCAAATGTGTAGTTCTCACTAGTGTTGTTATTAAAGTTGGAGTTTTGTGAAATTTATTGTAAAGTTAATCTTTTTACCCTTACAATCGACATTAGAAGCTACAAGTCAGTTTTTTATATTCCTCCGCTTATTCAAATACTCGTCAATTTTGACCACTTTATTTATTCAAAAATTACTTATCACCCAATTTATATTTTTCCTCATTAATTTTCTACTCTTAATTGGATTAGTTATTTTTTGACATTTTGGTTATATTGGATTGCCTAGTTAACCGTGTCTTGGTTAAGCGTGGCAAGTATGACAGAAAGTATGTTCAGCTTATTAGCCGCTGCACTCAAATCTTCTGGATCATTCCACACTATTGTGAGCTTTGTAGTTTGTAGTTTTTTTAGAGAGATTTGTAATTTGTGGCATAGTTTTTTAACTTATAATTTATAACTTTTTCGAACAAATAAATAGGACAGTTTTTCATTGCCTTTTTAAAGCAGTTAAACGAATAGGGGTAGTAGTTGGAAATTAGAGTCGGTCTCTAGATATGTTTCTGGTCCCACGTGTCGGCCACAAGACAAGGCATAGTCACACGGCAGCCTAGTACAGTCCATTAGTGCGGGCCGCGGCAGTAGTACTGCAGTGGACCTACGGCCCACCATGTAAGCCCATGCACTCCTACGCTCCGCCGCCGTCGTCCACCTCCTGCGTCGCCTCCCCCGTCGGAGCGCTGCCGCCGGCCAACTCCACGCGCTCCTCGCCAAGCTCGGTATCCTCCGCCACCCCGACTTCCTCTCCCGCTTTCCCGCCTCCCCCTCGTCCCTCACCTCTCCTCTCCTCCCCGCATCCTCTCGCCGTTCCTCTTCTGTCCGATCATCGTCGCATTCTCCTCCTCTTCCATCCCGCCCGCGTCGCTCCTCCTCTTCAACCACGTCTCCTCCCTCTCCCTCCCAACCCCACTTCCGGCCTTCCCTGCCCTCCTCAAATCATGCGCCCGCGCTTTCAAGCTGAGCTCTAGCGCAAGCGCCGCCGCGGTCTTGGCTGCAAAACACCCGGGGGGGGGGGGGGGGGGGGGCTCGTGTCCATGTGTGGCAAGTTCGGGCGTCTCGAGGACGCAGAAAGGTGTTCGACGAAATGCCCGTCGGGAACGCCGTCTCTTGGAATGCACTGGTGGGGGCTCACGGTGCATGCGGCTGGGGATTTGCAGGGTGCAGAGCGAGTGTCTCAGGCAACGCCTGAGAGGAACATATCATGGTGGAACACTGAGATCATGCGAAATGTGAGGGTTCGGTCCATGGCTACTCAGGTGAGGCCCTGGAGATCTTTGATTTAATGAAATATGAACCTGATCATGTCACATTTGTGGGTGTCTTGAGTGTTTAATCTTTAGATGCAAAAAAAATTCGGCTGCCGGCGAAAGGAACGATTTCGTTCATTTCGTTCGAAATTCGGACAAAAAATAATTTTTTTGATGAAATATAACCAAAATTTGAATAAAATTTGAACAAATTTTAAATAGAGCCAATTTCGGCCAAATTTTAGTCGAATGAAACCTGTTTCACTGGCACCGAAAAGGATGAATTTTCGTCCATTTCGCGAAATTTCGGACGAAATTTGTAACCTCTTGACTGCCTGCAGTTACAGTGCCCTAGTGAATGAGGGAAGAGCATATTTTGATAGCATGGTTGGAAACTACAAAACTGTGCCCAATGTCAAGCATTATGGCTGTATGATAGATATGCTCTGCCGCCATGGGAAAGTTGAAGATGCTGATCAGATGATCGAGGCCATGCCTGTCGAGGTGAATCATGTGCTGCGGAAGATGGTGTTGGCAGCATGCCGAGTGCACGGGTACGTCAACCTCGCTAACAAGGCTTGCCACGAACTGCGTAAGCTGATGCCAATCGATGAAGATGATGTCATCGCAATATCAAATGTTTATGCGGAAGCAAATAGCTAGATGGGATGAAGTCGAGCATCTGAGAACGAAGGTGCTTGGATGCAGTGTTTCAACGCACGCTGCACACAGTCAAGTTGATGCAAGGTAGCCAGTATTCTCTACCCCAAACTGGAGCGAGCAATGACCGGTGTCAATTCCAGGAGTCTGACTTAGCCATTTGAGTTTTACTGCTGGACTGTAGCTCCGATAGGTAACTTAGCATTTCTCCTTTAGTTGTGTTATATATCTGAATATTTTCATATTTTGGTAACCTTCATTCCCTATTTTCTGTGGCAACTTGCTGTAATTCTGTACGTTGTTACTGCTCCTGATCCTCAAAAGTGAAGACTGAAGAGAACTGTCAAGTTAGTAGCCATGCTGAGCTCGTTAATTTGTTGGCACAAGAGATGTAAGATACCCTTGTTACGTTGAAAATTGCCTGTTTTAATATGGCATGGCGTTCTGAGTTCTGATTACCGTGAATAGGGAGTTCTCAATTCTGAGGAGTCGAAAATATTCTATAGCGGAGCTATTGCAGTTTTGAACAAACGCATTTCTTCTGAATAAGCAAAATGAAAACGAGCCATTTTGTACTAAAGTCGCTGAGTCTGATAATGTGTGATGGCACACAAAAATCACTGGCAGCCCTGCTTGAATTTCTTCGTTGATTGGTGATAAGTGTTCTTATAAGTTGAATCAGGGATTTTGATTTCCAGTCGATTCTCTGAAGTCAAAAGGAACCTTACAGCATTAAGACCAAATATGACGAATGAGAGAATCTTCTGGTCGCGTTGTGTCAAGACATCTGGCCAGGATGCATCAATTGCAACATGAAGATTTGGTGGTTGAGAGATTGGGAAATTGGATGGCTACGTTGCGCAGATACTTCACAAAAGTCACGTATCAGTATCAGACATTGTAGCGGATAGGATACTGCCCCGATACACTCCTATACATATCTTGCACGTATCCTCTAATTTTTACTTTTTTAAAAAGAAAATTATTCCTGATACTTCCCCGATACTTCCCTGATACCTCTTGACCTAATAAGCAATCTTCACTCTGTTTGGTTGATCCATTCCCATCTTTCTCCACGCCCACATCGCTCCTCTCCCCTACGGCTGTCGCTACCAAGATGTCGCCGCCGCCGCTGCCTCATCAGCAGCTCCACTTCCCTCCCCGTCGTTCGCTCTCCTTCCTTCCCCGTCGCCCGCTCCCCTTCCCTGCTACCTCCCATTCCCTCCCCGGCCCCGCGCTGCTGCCGCCAAGATGCCGCCCGCTCCCCTTCCCTCCCCGCCAAGACGCCGTCACCTCCTATCTTCCCCATGCAGCATCGCCCGACTCCTCTCCCCTGTGGCTACCGACGCTGCCGCTCCCTCGTCAGCCACTCCACTTCCCTCCCCATCACCCGCTCCCTTTCCCTCCCCGTCATTAGAGTTTATTGTCTCACCTAGCCATGGCGTAAGCTGGCTATATGATGGCAACAATAAAATTGAAAACCATAATTGCAACTATATGCATACCAATTTATGGCCAGATGAAACTATTTTTACTGTACTGATGAATTTACATAACGTGTCGTTATAATTTACTGACATACCTACCGTGGCACATGCCAGCCATATGATGGCGGAAGTAAAAAAATGGCACCACATTACATCCAAATACATACCAGTTTACTAGCAAGATCAACCACTGAAGGGTGGGGCTAGGCGTGTCATGGGTTCATGGTCCGTAACTGGTGCGAGCGGGTGGGGATGCATGCATGCAATGTATTTTGACAAAACTTTGGCATGCATGCAATGTGTACAATTATTTTTTTTAACGCAATGTGTAATGTGTACAACGAAGATCATGAGCGTCTTCCTCCCAATTAAGCAGCACTAGTTATCAACCCGTGCACCGCACGGTTCTAGATTGGAATTTTAGTTGTGAACCTTGAATATTTCTATTTCAAAATAATATTTTATTTTTATAAAGTTCTATTTCTGAACTGACATACATTAGGATTAATTTAAAAATTATAATTCCAAATATATATATATATATATATATATATATATATATATATATATATATATATATATATGGATACTTTTGTTTTGATATAATTCAAGTCAATATAACAACTATTGCGTTGGTAGTTCAGATTTTTTTTATCCAACTAATTGCGAATATACGTACTACGTTTGTTCCCAAATAGATGTTGTTTTAAACATTGACATAGCTTCTAATGCACAACGTTAGCTACTACTTTTTCTAATTACGTATTATTAAAAAATATAAAAATATAACCGTACGAAAATATTTTTTTATTACAAATGTACTAATATCATTTCTTAAAAGTTTTACTACAGGTATTCTAATATGAGAGAGTACATGTTTTAATTTTTATTGCGTTGGAATTTATACCTCATTTATTAATAGTTGTATCTATAAAGATATATATTATTTTACGGATCGAGAAATATATAGTTGTAGCATCTAAATTTTACTAAAATGATCTTCTACCTTAATGATGGCACTAATTCTTCAGCATGATAACACTGAGGCCACACCGCATTAAAAGAAAAAAATGGAGAGATTGTTTTACATAGGAAAGCAATGTCTAAATGGATTATATGCATCCGATTTGGGTTGCAAATAGCTCCTACCTTTTTATTTGTATCCTTAGCGGTTATTGTATTGAATCCAAGAATACGTGGATCTCTAGCTAGTTGTTTGTTTTTTGATTAATGTGGTAATAATACCTAGTTTTTTTCTTCATATGTAGGATTAACTTATGGGCTTTTAGGAGAGCCACAAATTAGTATAGATATATAGATAATCCAATAAAATGACTTACTTTTAATTCCTCAAAAACTAATAATAATCACACACAGAGTGGCAATCGGATTTTGTAGCTTACGTGGTTCCTTGTCTAAGTTTGCTTTGATCCAAATTGATATGGTAAAGACATTACTTTGTGATCATTTTGGCTTCAGCTTTTAGCTTCCGACTTATTTTTCACTATTCATAAATTTCGTCTTTTTCTGAATTTTTGGTTTTTTTTGTTGAGCTTGTTTGCCGGTTCTTTTTTTCCCCATATTTGTTTGTATTATACGTAATAGGCTAACATATTTTTTATATTTTTAATTTTTTAAAATTTAATTATGCTAAATAAGTCTCAGCCAGCTACAGTATTTTTTAGCCATAAATACACCTCCAATGCGTGATTATTAATTCTGTACTCAGACTCGTACACTCGTTGCCTGAGCGGCCGACCGATTCATCTAGATGCAAGCATGTTTTCCTCTCTGATACCAACTGCATGCACGAGCCAGGTGTACGTGTTGGTTTATATCTCATCTGTTGAACTCTCATCAATCTTTAGTACGTAATCCTAGCCATATATTATAAAAAGTTCACAATTATGATGGTCAGCATATATTTTTTCGATTAATATGAAAATTTCTAGAAATTTTCTTTTCTCTAATTAATTGGTAATTTCTAGTCTTTCATATCCTAGAATTAATGTGACAACTTTGGAAGAAACCTGTAATTAGTATAGATATAGATAGATAAATAGATGTACAAACTAGTCAACTACGACCTTGTTCTTTTGAGTTATGACTAATGATTTTTGGATGTGATTGATAGCTTTTGTTTGTGCTTTTTTATATGACAGCGGATGGTGGATGTGCTGACGTAGATGGCGTGCATGATTTTGAGCTTAAAAAACTGTTTCAAAAGTCTGCTATGTTTATTTTGATTTTTGGAGAAGTTAAAAGTAAAAAACAAAAAAAGCCTACGTGGTCTTGGTCTGAGAAGAAGAAAAATCCAGCCCACTAGTCCATACGAGGGTAGCCCAACAAGGCCTTCTTACTTCGGGGCACCTGTGGCAATGGTACTTATCAAATTCTGTAGCCCATCCCAACCGTGCTAGGGCACAAATTAGCGGATCCTAGTTTGTCACTTTACAATTAAGGCCCTATTTGACCGAGCTCGGTTTCTCGCCTTTTTGCTTTGAAGTCTGGCTTCAAGAGAAGCTAGAAAATCATAACTTCAAATTCGTAATTTATTTTGGGCTTAATTTCAAATTTGTAGTTCATTTTTAAAAATTAAAGCCCAAACATTTGATAAAAAACGGTTCCAAAACCCAAAAAAAAAAACTGGAGCCAAAGTCCGACCATACTTAGCCTAAACAGACCACCTATTATATGAATACTACCCCTATTACGCCAGGGGGAATCGCTGCGCGGAGGGAGCCGCCACCTCAGCCCGCGAGCGCGTCCGGTCGGTGCGTGGCCAGTGAAATTCCGGTACGGTCAGGGGAGCGTTTTTGCGGAAAAGTCCCTACGTTTTTCCGAAATTACGTAAAGGCCCTTTTTCCTCGCGAAAGTCTCTGCATTTTTTCGAAATTACGTAAAGGCCCTTTTTCCTCGCGAAAAGGTCCCTGCCAGTTTTTTTAGCCCCTCCACTTTGCAGGATAGCCCCCCGCGGTTTTCGAAATTGCGCACGAGTCCTCGTTTGTTTACGTACAGGTCCTCAATTTTTTACAAATAAGCCCTTTAACTTTTTTTGAAAATACGCATGTGCCCTCGATTTTTTTAAAAAAACTCCTCACCAATTATCCCCTTTTTTACTTTGGTACGTACGATGGCTAGCGCGGCGTGGCGCCGCGCCTATTAGGCTAGTAGATTATTAAGAAAGGAAACCTATGTGTAGCGACAGTGGGTTTGATTGGACTTGTTTCGAGCTGAGCAACCACCACATTTTGTTGGCATTAACTGTAAGTACGTAACACACCAGTGCCGCAGCCGCACTTGCTGGTCAGTACATACATGTGTCGGTGGAAAACAACTGTGTGCACATGCGACACATGCAGTACACTGCAGCAATTTAACTCGACTCCTTTTTATCATTTTGATTTAGCCATAAACATTTGGCATTATAGCCAGCTAGTACGACAAATGCAGTCCATTGTAGGTCCAAATCATGGCAGGTCAATCACTCGCTGTATATATATAACAGTCTCTTTTAATGTTGACAACGACTACCTGTCTGGTTAAGTTCTTTTCATATTAATTTTTAAGTTTTTATTTTAATTTATAAATAATAATAATAACAACTTATAGAAAATCGTACGAAGAGAGAAATTTACGTATGATCTTGACTAATATAAATAAAGCTAAAGTTACTATAGCGTGTACTACAACCAATTAGTAGACCATTGTTAAAAAAGACACTAACAGTAAAAAAAATTATTTACTATAGAAAATTATTTTTTACAAGTTAATATAAATAGCATCATAGATGATTGGTCCATTCCAGACACTTCGCGCGGTGATCCGGCCGTGCAGTGCGCGCGTGCAAAGCTGGACCGCGCGATCAACTTCGTGGTACTGTGCATGCACTGTGTACTGACATTGTTGTGGTGCATGCGCACACGCTCGCATCTCTTTGAATTGTTACTACGTACAGATCGATAGGCAATCAAGTAGAATGGTCCATGGATGTATACATACATGAAGAAATCAAATCGATCGCAATTTGCCGGCTTTGGATCGTACGTAGATACAAACAAAGCTCGATCACATGCGTGCATGCATATGTCGATCGGACGGTCCCCAGCGCGCAACCACCGGCGCACCAGCTGCATCGATCTGCATGCATACATGCATTATTGTTGGGCACATGCATGCACGCATGCACCATTCAAAGCAAGTCCAGATTCAAAACCAAAGATACACTGAAAGAATAATCTGGTTTAGTACCAAAGATACACTGAATGGGTGTAGAATTGTTTATGACTTGACTCAGTAGTTTATTGATCAGGAAGTTGGCTGTTTGAAATGCCTCATCCTAGAATCGCATGGGCATAGAGGCTTGAGATAACAGATATAACCCTACCTCAACGATATGCCTATGCTTTTGTTTTGTGGCACCGTTTTGCTGGTGTGTGTGATGCACGATTGACTTGGAAGGATGACCAAGCAGAAAATGCCATAGATCTTGAAATGCCTTGACACTGATAAGGGCATTACACGCAATGTTTAAGGATAGTGAGATGAGTGGTTCCAAAGTGTCTAACCCTTTCTCACATCTGCCTCGAATAAGAGGAATCCTTCTGACCTAATCCTTAACAAGAAAGTGATCTGAATGAAACTCAAAAAAACACTTTATTGTTAGCAGCTAGATGATGGGCAGAGAGTTGATTTCTAGTGATCTTAGAAACATGCAAAATATTTTGATTAAGGGGATGACCAAAAGAAGATATGTGTGCATGACCAATATGAAAGGTAGACAAACCTGTACCTTTTGCCACTTGCACTTGGTCCTTACCATGACAGCGCTCTCTGACCGCTAGCTTGTCTAGATCTCCAATGATATGATCCATAGCACCGGTATCCACGCACAAGCTTGGATCCTTGGTGTAAGATGGAGTAGTCACTTGAGCTGCAGTGTGGTTCTCCTCAATCTAATAGGAGTGATCAAAGCTGTGGTAGCATTTGAGTGATACATGGCCGAGTTTGCCACATACTTGACAAACAGGCTTGTTGGAGTTTTGAGGAACCCATTGTTGTTGTAGGTTTGCTTGCCACGGCCACCACCACCGTGGCCCTTGCCAACTCGATAGATGTCATGGCTAAAGCTATCGTGTCCTCCCTTGCTGTTACGTGTGATGTTGTTCACAGACGCTCCAAAGAACTACAAAGCATTGTTGTTATACTTCTTGCGCCTATCAAAGCTCAACATGTGAGCATAGAGATCCATTAGAGAGACCATACCTAGTCTGGTAATGATGGAGGTGACTAGAGGATCATATTTTCGCCTCAAGACCTACAAGAATATATGAGCCAATTGGCGCTGCTGGTCATGGCGGTAGAGATGGATGTTGATGAAGTGGATGAAGTCAAGGCTTATGTGGTTAAAGGCTCTGATACCATGTAAACAACTTAGTAGAGGAAAGGCAGATTAGAAAACAGAAAAGGTTTGGAAGCAATCCCCCACACATAACCTGTGTTGGGGCTCATGATACATATATGTGCTGGATGGTGAACAGAACCATAACCAACAATAAGGAATACATGGGTTAAACAAGAAATGAATTAATCTAATTCATGCATATATGTATGTATCACAACAAGTAGGAATAGGATCCGAGCATATCAGGAGAAGATCTTCAGTTGCTTAACAGGCAGTCAGTAGGTGTCTTTCAATTGTTTGCGCTTGCGAAAATTTAAAGAGCATTGGGGTCGTCTATATGTCAATAGAGTGGGTTTTTCTAAAAAAATCAGTTGATTTTTAGACCCTTGGTTTTCAATCCAACAGTCCACCCTCTACCCTTTTTTGATCTTTGTGATATAGGACTCCCATATTCAGATCAAGGATCGATCCATGCTGCTGCCCGACTACCTCCTCGCTGGCTTGCTGTCGCCTCGTCCTTCTCCCACCCGGCTGTCTCTTGCCGTTCCTTGCTGCCCCCGACGTCGGCTTGGCTCACCAGCATACCTGTCCTTACTGCCTCTCCCGTCGTTCGCACTACTACAGAAAGCCTAATAGTAGACGGGCAATCACAGACAGTTTGACAAAACCGTCTGTGACCAACACTACCACAGACGGTTTTAATTTGGACACTGTCTGTGTTGGCGGCGTCGGGGAAAACGCGTATCACAGACGCAAAAGTAAATGAGACACAAGAGAGCAAACCACAAGGAACGCGATCACTTTTTACCGTGGTGATCGGAGACTTGCCGGTCTCCCCTAGTCCACGTTGAGGTAAGCCCGAACGAATCGGACCGGCTCCACGAATTGAGCCTAATCACCTCGATCACTAGCGGTAGCCCTTTCCCTCTCCGGGTAGGCGAGCTCCAAGCATTCACAATTCTCCGGGCCTTCTCACAACCTTCTTGAGAAGATCACCGAAACCTCCCGCCAAGCCGTCTAGGTGCCGGCAAGCACCAAGAGTAATGAATCACAGCGGGCTTGATCACACTCAAGTGCCAAATGGATCAATCTACGGATGCAATGCACTTGAACTCACTCAACTACCTCAATTGAATGCACTAGTGAAGAAATAAGGTGTGACAGGTTGCTCTATACTCAAGGATGCTCAATAATGGTTCAACAACATGTCTTTGTGCTGGTGGGGTCGAATTTATACCCCCACCAAACTCAAATAGCCGTTGCAATAAATTATCCTGAAAAATCAGGGAAATTGGAACTACTGCGGTACAATGGGCGGTACTTCCGGATTTCCGCAGACCGGTCAGAATGGCTATGTCAGAGAGTCAGAAGTAACCGTTGGTCAAAAGGTGCGGTACTTTCGCCGTTGTAAGTGCGGTACTTCCGGAATTCCGGAAGTTCCGATATTTCTCCGGTACTTCCGATCTCAAGGAGTTCAAGTTTTGAAAAGGTTGCTCTCTGGAAAAAAAGTTCCGCTCGGGAGCCTGGTACTTCCGGTCTATCGGTAGTTCCGCCGTTCAACCCGCAGTACTTCCGATTTCCGAGAGGCTAAGTTGAACTCCGGGCGCTCTTTGGAAATAAAGTTCCGTTCGTGAGCCCGGAACTTCCGGCCCTGCGGTAGTTCCGCCGTTCAACCCGCGGTACTTCCGATTTCTGAGAGGCTAAGTTGAACTCCGCGCACTCTCTGGAAAAAACGTTCCGCCCGGTAGCCCGGTACTTCCAGCCGATCGGAAGTTCCGCGCTTTGAACATCGGTACTTCCGGAATTTCTAACAATGCACAGTTTTGATTAAATTTTTATTTCTAAGTGAATGCATGATCCTAAATTGATCCATAAGGCCCATAAGCACATGATGAAGCATTTAACCATGATCCCTCTTAATAGTACGGCATCTAACCTATAATCCGATCTTCCAACCTTTCTCCAAGACCGGTAGAAATAAAAGAGTCATAAACTATTTACCTTGTCGCCTTGGAACTCTTTGAATCTTGTGAAATCTTTTATGAGCCTCTTTCTTTGCCATTTGGACTAATCCTTTCAAACACTTAACGCACATATTAGTCTCATAATTACATAGTGTTATTAATTACCAAAACTAATATTTTTAGTGACCTAGATGCTTTCAGTGGCCAAGGGCGGCATAGTGCCCGCACACTTGGGCGCAACTTCACCAGCGACAGAGCTTGCCAGAGATGAGGAAGCCGTCGCCCATGTGCATGAATCTTCAAGCGAATCTTAAGGTCATAAATTCGACTAATTTCCTTATTTTTAATCGACCGTTGTCTAGCAAACCTGTTAAAAACATGCTACATCATAATTCTACATCTGTACATTCACTTGCTGCTCAAAGTCGGATGTGAAACGCGGTGCAGTGCGCGCTTACGCGCGTACGTACGTACACAGTTACGCTTACAACTAAAAGGGCAAATGGAAAAGTTCATGCATGTAAAAAAGGAAATTAAAAAGGGTGGGAAAGAGGCGATCGATATATACATCGCACATGAATTAACTTGGTCTACCATTGATCTGCCGTTAATTAGTAGGCCAGCTCAAAATCAGCTGAGGTTGCTATTGAGCGAAAAAAGTGTCCCAGTAATTTTGTTATTTGGATACAACGTTTGACACTGAATGTCTCAATTAATTGCTTATTGACAGTAATTAGATGCCGACATGCGAGTCCTGATCAGAGTAGTTAGGACTTGGCATCGTGGCTGGCTACGATACGACCGATGTATGTATGTATGGACGGGTGCACAACGGGAACGCATCCTGTGCATTAAAACGCAAGGTGCTACAGTACTATGCAGTAGGAGGGCCTCCTCGCCGTCCGATCTAAATCGAAGGGTCCAAACCAAGCGGCACAGTGTTTCTTCTGCTGTGAATCAGTGAAATTTTTGTACGGATAACCCGTTTTTTATTCGAAAATACATAAATATACCCGCGACAAAATTTTTTACAAAAATAATCTCCAGTCGCCACCCCATTGGGCGACTGCTACCTTTCGCCCAACCGGGAGGCGACATTTAGGGAATCTGTGTACCGTTGAGCGACTACTGCAATCGCTGTACGGTTGAGCGACTTCGATTGAAGTCGCCCAACCGTTGGGCGACTGCAATTGCAGTCGCCCAACCGTAGGGCGACTGAAATTATGCCGCCCACTAACCCCGAGCACATTCCCCTCGTTCTGCCATTCTACTCATTCATTCTGCCCAGAGAGAAGAGAGGAGGAAGAGGAAGAAAAGAAGAGGAGAAGAGAGGAGGAAGAGGAAGAAAAGAAGAGGAGAAGAGAGGGAGGAGGGGAAGAAAAGGAGGTGAGGAGAGAAGAGAAGTCGAAGCTATTCAATCGATTTGGATCCAGGTATTTTTTTTAATTATGTTGTATTTACAGTCTTCAACTCCCATGTTATTTGACATGTCGTAAATTTCAATCATACATGTAGGCATACATCATTAATGGCCAGTACTACATTGAGAGTGTATTATGGTGTTGGAATCATTCGTGATGGTCCGACTGGTGTGGATTTGAGCGATTTTCCGCAAGTCACTCTCGTACTTCCGGATGACGAGAATGCTCAAATGACAGATGTGCAGCATTGGCTGACCCAGAGTTTTTCATTGGACCCCGAGGTGTGCAGCGTCGTTGTGCAAGGGCTTTGGAGCCGGTCTTCCACTGACATCAGATGGGAGTTGAAGACATTGGTGCGCTCTGGTTCGTGGAAGGGCTTTGTGCAAGGGTGCCGGCGCCGTGGATACGAGTGTGTCCTGCTTGTGCAACCGTGCTCACTACAAGCAGCTGCGCAAGCTCGTGCGTCCGCCTATGCTTCGGGGGGTGCTAGCACCTCGGGCGGGCCGCACGTCGGTGGAGCTGATGAAGTTGCTCGTGATGAAGGCGATGCGGTACACGGAGGAGAGTTAAGGCCGTCAAGCTATACAGAGGGAACTGGGCAAGCCGATGCGGTACATGGAGGAGAGTTACAGCTGTCAAGCTATAGAGAGGGAACTGGGCAAGCTGATGAAGGAGAGCATAATGAGTATATCGTGCAGCAGATGGAATCTGATGACCAGAGGGCATGGGATGAAGAGCAAGCTGTAGAGGACGACGAGGAGGACAGTTCCGATGATGAAGAAGTTCCTATCCCCGAGGAGACCTCTTTTTGGCCGGACATGAGAAACCGGTGGTGCAGTCGTCACTTAGGGGCAAACTTTTTCAAGCAATTCCCGAAACAATCTTTGATGACAAAAGTGCAGGCTCTAAAGTGCCTACATAGAGTAATTTATTACGAAACAGTCCCGAAGCAATTCACGAATCCACTTTTATTACGAAACTACAGGCTCTAAAGTGCCTACATAGAGTAATTTATTGCGAGATGACAAAAGATGCCAGCTTTGCCCAGTCACGCACTTACAACACGAAACAACACATACATTGCACTTGCAGGATCTATGGAAAGTACTACACCCAACAATTTTACTAAACACAACAGTCCTACCGCCACAGCATCAACACATCAACAACTACATGAAATAAAATACGACACAACCATAACCCTCGTTACCTACACGCCAAACGAGCCTCGTGGCACCCACATGGAGAATTGCTGAGGGGGCCGCCTCGGACGTGGCTGGCCGTCGTGGGAGTGGCATGCACATATGCAGCTCGGGTTCGCGCAGCAACATGTGGGATCGTAAGAGCTTCCTATATTCACGACCTCCTCGTTGCCCCTCTCGCGTTGCATCTGTTCGCGGAGGTCGTTGTTCTCCTCAGTCAGACTCTCCATTCGGTTCTCCAAGTCCCATATTCGATCCCATAATGTACCCACATAACGATCAACATAACGTTCATGAGGAGGGTCGATCCAGCGGGAGAAGTCGCATTTTGCAATCCGGCATGGCCACGGAACCCTCGCGAGGTGGAAAACAAAGGACAATACCTTGTCAAGATGGATCAGGCTCGCGAGGTGGAACGACAAATGCGGCATGAGCAAGAGCGTCGCGTGAGGGTGGACCAAATCCGTCTTAAGGGCAAGGAGGATGAGCTGCAAAGGAGGCGGGAGAAGTTAAGTCTGCGTGAAGCAGCCATCAAGCGTCAGGAGGAAGAGCTTCAAGCTCGTGAGGCAGCTCTCAAGACCAAGACTGACAGGAAGAAAGATGCAGCGGAGCCATCTTCAGGGCGCGACAAAAAGGGCAAACAACCACGCTACACCCAGTAGACAAAATGTAATATTCCCTAAGGCATGTTACGACTAGCGGTGGAGTTCTGAACATTACAAGTACAGAGTTCCACACATGCCACTGGTCACATCACTTATCACTTTATGTATCGACCGTTCTTCGGTCAATCGTGCCTAAAAAAAATTGACCAATTTTTTTTTTGCATCTACAACTTACATTGAACATAAACTTCTATTACAACTTTATCTGATTTTTACGCAGTTTATAACTAAAAAATTGACAAAACATACAAAAATCACGCGGATTGCAAACCCTTAAAACATACCAATGTATATATCAAACGTTCTACAGTCAATTGTACTTACAAAAAATTTCTCAAAATTTTAAATGCACCTACAACATACAATAAACATAAACTTTTATTACAACTATACCATATTTTTTTCCAGTTTAAAACTACAAAATTGATGAAACTGTAAAAATTCACGGGGACTGAGTAAAGTCGCCCATCCACTGGGCGACTGCAATTGAAGTCGCCCAACGGTTGGGCGACTGCAATCAAAGTCGCTCAACCGTACAGCGATTGCAGTAGTCGCCCAACGGTACACAGATTCCCTAAATGTCGCCTCCCGGTTGGGCGAAAAATAGCAGTCGCCCAATGGGGTGGCGACTGGAGATTATTTTTGTAAAAAATTTTGTCGCGGGTATATTTATGTATTTCCGAATAAAAAACGGATTATCCGTACAAAAAATTCGTGAATCAGTACCCTCTGCTGTAGCAGACCTGTACCAGCGTAGAGATAGTGCTCGTCTGCTGTTGGCAGTCCCAGTGCAGAAAACACTTAAGTAATTTCTATTTATGCCATATTATATAGACACTACTTTAAACACTATTGTCTCCAATATATCATATCTATTTATAACACAAGCAATTAATTAAGCATCAAAATCTCTCTCTCCTCTCTACCAATCATAATTTTTCTCTATCTATCATGAAGATACCACCATCTCTCCAATGCAAAATTTAGTAGTATCTATTGCATTGGTTTTCTCATAGAAACTAGGTCTTGCATGAGACCCAGTTTCTTCCTCTTTTTCCTCTCTCTCTTTTATTTAATATAGCGCCACATCATCTAAAACTACTACATGATAATCTAATTAATGTCATAGACACTATCCTACGTGGAGCCCTGAAACTGTCCTTAACGGATTTGCCCAACTGCCCCTGCGATGCGACGTGGCACGAGGGCATCAGGCGGCATTAATATGGGGAGGTTGGGTGGCAGGTGACAGATGCATGCATTCATGTATGCCTGGTGCCCAAGGCTAAGTGGATGGAGAAGGTGGCGACCGACCTGTCGACGTGGAAATAAATCACCTTGTCAGATGCATGCTAGCGAGCTAGCTAGATGTCCGGCTTCCACCTGCGCAATAAACCATCTAGGAAGATGGATCGCGCGACCTCGGCACGCAGAGCAAGGCAGCAAGCTATCGATCGATCGAGAGGATGCGCGCACTCACTTATGTCTGTTCGCACTACTTTTTAAAAAACTATTTTCCTATAATAATTTTTTTATAGCATACGGTTTTCAAACTAAATATTAAGAATGAATCAACTAGTTAATTGTAATACATTATATAGTGACTTCATTTATATCGGTTAAAATCGTACGAAAAGATTTTGTTATAAACTGTTACTAATTATAAGCTAAAAATTAATATAAACAGACTCTAAGAGAGAAGATTGAAACCGATTCGATCCATCGAGAACTAACTACTCGATCTAATAAAGTCTAAACCATTGCATGGACTGACTAACAAAATGCTAATTTTTTTTAAAATATTATTTATTATTATTAGATTATACATACTTCTATTAAAAATATACTATAACTACTCAATTATTTTTTCTACATTAAAGTAGAATATAAAATACGAATATTATAATAACTATACTTAGATTCTTTCGATGGACTTATATTACGGGACATCGCTTTCCAAGAGAATGAATGTATATTGTGAGATGGAGAAAGTAACTAGCTGCTTCATGTTGATATGTGAAGCCAAGGCATTCTGATCATGCATCAAGATGCAGGGTGAGATGAGGAGTGAGCGTAACTCACTTAGTAAACTTTGCCATTGTGCGAGCTGTCCACCAGCGTAGGTTTATATTGCATTGATATCTTGCTTAGTTATATTTTATGGTAATTAGTTTTAGTAGGCAAAAATTTTTAGAACCTCCTACTCACCTCCCTATAGTCAGTTATCCTTGATCCTACAGGTGGTATCAGAGCATGGTATCTCATCTATTAGACTTAACCATCTAAAGAGAAAATGATGGCTAGTGCGGGAATTGATATAAGAAAGACACCTCTTTTTTATGGCTCAAATTATTCTTATTAAAAAAATTAGAATGTCTATTTATCTTAAGGCTATGAGTCTGAGCATATAAAAAATTATAAGTGAGCATTATGCCATACCTCTTGATCCACTACATCGCACGGAACAAGAGGCGTGTAACACTCATTTAGATGCTCAAGCTATGAATGCTCTATTTGGTGCTTAAAACGCGGATGAGTTCAATAAAGTGAGCAATTTAAAGACCGCTCATGATATTTGGACCACCCTCTCAGAAATACATGAGGGAACATCCACGGTTAAAGAAGCCAAATTGCATAGGTTTCGAATTAAATATAAGATATTCACAATGTTGCCTCATGAAAACATAAATGAAATATATTTTCACCTCAACAACATTGTAAATGGGCTCAACGACCTTGGCACATCACTAACGGATGTTGATATTGTAAGAAAGATGCTTAGGGTATTGCCAGAGAAGTACGAGATGTTAGTGATACTCTACCTCAACTCTCCTGAATATGCAAGAATGACGCCAACACAACTCTTGGGGAACCTCATCACCAACGAGTTGTACAGGAAGGATAAGGAGGTGCTCTTAGAGCAATCCTCCTCCAAGGGCAAAAAGATCACCACTTTCATGGCTAAGGCGGTATCAAGCAATAAGTATGAAGATGACGATGATGACTCTAAGGAGGACTTGGCTCTCCTTGTGACGAAGATGAAGAAATTCATGAAGAACCACTCATACCAAAGCGTTATCCATGAGAAAGGCAAGATGGGGCGCTCCTACAACAACAACAAGCGCTACAGTAACATCCGTTACTATGAGTGTTTTGAGAATGGGCATATTGCCTCTTAATGCTCCATGAAGAAGGATGACAAGGGTAAGTCATCTAAGAAGAAGCTCTTCAATAAGCTTCACAAAGATGAGAAAAATGAAGCCCACACAGGACAGTGAAATACCGATGCGGAGTACACAGACTCTGATGAGGATGAGGATGAGTCCCCCAAGAAGAAACTTGTTGGCATTGCCATCAAAGAAGCTCTATCCCTCTTCTCATCTCTTACAATCCTCACGGCAAAAGGAGAGAAGGTAAAATCTCTTGATGATAAAGAGCCTTCTTATGATAAACTTATGGATATACTAGAAGAATTAAATGAATATATTGGAAAAGAAAAGTCAAAATTCAAGTTCTTAGAGAGAGGGCATTTCTCTCTTAAAGATTCTTATGATGAGCTAAAGGAAGCACATGACTTACTTCTTCAAGAAAATTCAAGCAAGTCTTGCACTAGCATAGATATTACTTGTAATATTTCAAATGAAATGCCTAGTGTAAAAATTGCTAAAGCTAGCATATATACTTCATGTGATGATTTGCTTGTCATGCTATATAGCTCTAATGTTGATTCAACTCATGGTAATACTAAATCATATGATGTTAAACTTATTGTTGAGAATAATGAATTAAAGGAGCAAGTGACCAAGCTAAATAAGAGCTTGGAAAGATGCTTCAAAGGTAAAGCCACTCTTGACAAGCTATTGAGTGAGTAAATGTGTTCATTCAATAAGGAGAGACTTGGGTTATACCCAAAAAGGTAAGAAATTGGCAAATAAGCCCACAAGATTTGTGAGGCAAAATAGTAAGTATTTCCAAAAATACCGGGAAATACAGCACATGCAACCAAATTGTCCTATGGGTAAGACTTCTTACATTGGATTATTTAATTCTTGCTATATGCTCAAGAAATCCAAAAATGGTAGTGTTATTGCTAAATTTGTTGGCACTTCAATTTTAGGTGCTAAAAATAATGCCATTTGGATGCCGAAAGCCTTGGTTACTAACCTCTAAGGACCCAAACAAATTTGGATACCAGAAAAATCTAATTTTCTTTTGTAGATGAACAACAAGACCGGTGAAAGGCATTGGGTGCTTGATAGTGGGTGCACTCAATATATAACCAGAGACCAGAAGATATTCACCACATTTGAAAATGGAAGCAATGAGAGAATCACATTTGGAGACAATAACAAAGAAAAGGTACTTGGATTTGGTAAAATTGCTATCTTAAATTATCTTTCCATTTCTAATGTATCTCTTCTTGAAATATTAAAATTTTAATTTGCTATCCGTTCCTCAAATATGTGATCTTGGTTTAATTTGCTCTTTCTCCAAAGATGGTGTAACCATTTCAAAAGAAAAAGAAAATGAACTTGTTTTCAAAGGCTTTAGATTTGGAAATCTTTATTTGGTTGTTTTCTCCTCAGATGATTCATACTTGAAAACTTGTTTAATGGCAAAAACATTTTTGGGTTGGTTATGACATAGAAGGCTAGGTCATGTGGGTATGATTCAACTTAAAAACCTTTTCAAACTTGACTTAGTAGTTGGGTTGAAAGATGTGAAGTTTGAAAAAAAAATAGATTATGTTGCGCTTGCCAACCCGGGAAGCAAGTTATAAATTCTCACCCTTCCAAGAGTATCATATCAACTTCTAAACCATTGGAGCTCTTACATATGGATTTATTTGGGCCAACAACCTATAAGAGCATCGGGGGCAATAGCTATTGTTTAGTCATTGTAAATGATACTCTAGGTGATCCAGATTGGGTGGATGCAATGCATGAAGAGCTCAGCGTCCGAAATGACATTTGGAAATTAGTAGAAAGACCCAAGGAGCACAATGTAATTGGCACAAAATAGGTCTTCCACAATAAGCAAGATGAAAATAGAGTTGTGGTAAGAAACAAGGTAAGGTTAATTGCTTAAGGTTATACTCAAGTTGAGGGTTTGGATTATGATGAAATTTTCGCACCCGTAGCTAGACTTGAGTCAATTCATATATTACTTGCCTTTGCTTCATATTTTGATATTAAGCTATTTCAAATGGATATTAAAAGTGTTTTCTTAAATGGCAAAATATTGGAACTTGTATTTGTTGAACAACCTCCTGGTTTTGAAGATCCTAAAAATCCTAATTATGTGTATAAACTCTCCAAGGTGCTATATGGCTTAAAACATACTCCTAGAGCATGGTGTGAGCACCTTCAAGATTTTTTACTCTCTAAAGGATTTAAAATTGGGAAAGTTGATACAAGTCTGTTTATAAAAATAATTGATGATGATTTTTTTTGTATGCCAAATTTATGTTAATGATGTCATACTTGGTTTTACTAATCAAAATTTTTGCAAGAAATTTGGTGATATGATGTCTAGGAAAATTGAGATGTCCATGATATGAGAATTGAGCTATTTTCTTGGATTTCAAATCAAACAACACAAGGATGAGATCTTTGTAAGCCAAACAAAGTACGTGAGAGATCTATTCAAGAAATTTGCCATAGAGGATGCAAAAACCCGTCAAGACCTCATGGCAATGAACAGGCATCTTGATCTAAATGAAGGAGGTAAACCAGTAGATTTAAAATTTTATATATCCGTGATTGGTAGTATGCTTTATCTTACCGTATCTAGGCCCGATATCATGTTTAGTGCTTAGATGTGTGCACGCTTTCAAGCATCTCCAAAAGAGTGCCATTTAACGGCTGTAAAGAGAATTCTAAAATATTTAAAGTATTCCTCTAGCATAGGGTTTTGGTATCCTAAAAGTACAAAATTGATTTAATTGGATATTTGGATTCCGATTATGCGGGTTGTAAAGTGGATAGAAAGAGCACATCGGGAAGTTGTCAATTGCTAGGAAGGTCTTTAGTATCATGGTCTTCCAAGAAACATAATTCTGAAGCCCTATCCACTACCAAAGCCGAATATGTTTCCGCGGGTAGTTGTTGTGCTCAATTGCTATGGATGAGGCAAACTTTGATGGATTCCTTTTTGTGTGATGATGATAGTGCAGTAAACATAGCAAGTAACCCGGTCCAACACTCAAGAACCAAGTATATAGATATACGCCACCATTTTTTGAGAGATCATGTGAGCAAGGTAGATATCATAATTAGCCATATCTGGATCGAAGATCAATTAGCAGATATTTTCACCAAACCATTGGACGAAAGCCATTTTTGCAAGTTGAGAAATGAATTAAAAGTGATAGACTACTCAAATATTGCTTGAACTCTTGCCTCATGCTTTCAAGTTCATTTGGTGTTGTTTGAGGTATTTAAAAAAGGTATTTAGAAGTATTTTTTCAAAAAACCTCTATGTTCATAAAAATTATATTCACAAGTTTTCCTATATATTTGTTAATGCATAATGATCTTTATTTGAAGTAAAACTAGAGATCATTTTCAAATTTCTCATATCTAAGTTCAATTCTCTAAATGTTCCAGAAAAATTGGAACTACCACTGTGTTTATTGTGGTTCTTCCGCATAACAGAACTACCAGCTATCGATGACCTCTGTCGTCGAAGTTCAACATGGTTGAAGACCGATGTGGTTGAAACTAATGTAGTCGAAAACGTGGTGTAAAAAACATGATCGAACCGAGTGGTCAAAAACGTAGTTGAAAACAGGATCAAACCAAGTGGTCAATAACATGGTTGAAAACGTAATTGAATACGTGGTCGAACTGACGTGGTCAAAAACGTGGTTGATAACGTAGTCGAACTGATGTGGTCGAACCGAGTGGTCGAAAACGTAGTCGAAAACGTGGTTGAGTTGATGTGGTCGAACCAAGTGGTTGAAAATGTGGTCGAACGTGTGGTCGCAAACGTGATTGAGAATTTGAACGGAGAATCATAGTGGTCAAAAATGAATAGTGCAATCAAAAACGACTAGTGCGGTCAAATTCGACCGTAGCGATCAAAATTGATCTGTGTGGTTGTACAAGGCAGCGAAGTCAGAATTCTAAGTGGTCGAAGACAAATGGATTATCGGAACTACCGGTAGTCTCACTGCTGTACTTTCATTCAGGTTCGTTGAGAACATTAACTGCCGACCACACTGGTTTTTACTCCTTCCTCTCTTTCTCACTGCCTCCAGAAGCTCTGTCTTCTGCCGCCGCTCGTGCTCGTACACCTCTCTCTCGAGTTCCAATTTCCTTTGGATTTCTTCACCTCGTGATGATTCCTTAACTTCAAAGGGTTCACCTCCTTCGATCCACAAGGTAAATGGGATCAAAATCCTTGATTTTACCTTATTCAAGAACCTTAAGTCCATTCTAAGTTTTGATTCATAATACGAATGATTTAACAAAAATTTTCTCAAGCAAATTAATATATATGGTGTCTAATGATGTTTGCACATTTGTTCCATGGATTCAATCTAAGAAAAAACACTAGAAAATTCACACTTTAATCAGCCCTACAAACGGTTCAAACGAAGCAAAACTACCGCTCAACCTGCGTGGTACTTCTGCTGGTAGACCGTCAGTACTTCTGATTTCCCTGATAAAGATAGCAACTGCATTTCATTATTTCCCAAACCTATTGAGGATGTTTCCTAGCTTATTCTCGATATTCTTTTCCTTTGTTTGAAGATGCCTAGGACAAGGAACGATGGCCGCAAAGTGTATGTCAGGAACTCCTCTCCCATGGCTCGTAGTCAATCTTCATCTCAACCAAACCCTCTTGCAGCCCAAATTCCTCCACCTGCAACCCAAGCTACCTTAGAATTTGCACAGAAGGCAAGAGAGCACAGAGGCAAGGCAATAGCCTCTGATTGTAAAACATAAATAGAACAGCAAGAGAGCTCTCCTCTTGAGCAGTCTGACCTCTTAAGCAGTCAGATGAGCATATCAATGATCGAAAAGAGCCTCAAATAGACCTCAGACAAATCACATCTGAAAAGTATGCTCACTTGCATCACAAAAACCAGTTTGTGCTCCCTAATAACTCTATCAATCTAAGGTTTCATACCAAGTTTCAGGAGTAAGTATATGAGCGGCTATATGGTCCAAATAGACTCTTTGCCGATCACAAATATGTTGATTGGGACCACTGGACTCAATTGATATATATAGTAGGACTTATAGGCTATTTCAGAGGGCTGGAATACAAAATCTTGCTGCTCTCAAATCAGACTATAATGAAGACATAATCAGGCAGTTCTATGGTACTCTATATATGTCTCTCCTAATTTATAGTATATTTCTTTGATGACTGGCCGTCAGTACTTGGACTCCAATAAACACGAGTTTGAGCTTGCTCTAAGGATAGAGTCAAGTGCACATAAGGTATATGACAGACCTGCACTTGAGCTTCCTGCCATATCTGAATACTATGATCAGCAGACCAAATTTGTTCTAGGCAAGCTTGTTGGCCTCCTCCCTATTCCAACCTAGTAAACTAGATTATCAACCATACCATTCTTCCTAGGAGGGGGAATTATGATGCCATAAGAGGTTATGCATGGAACATAATTGACTATGTCATGCACGGTCGTAATTTTGATGTGGTTGATTTTATAATCCAAGAGATAACATCTTCTAAAAATGATAGGACCAAAAGAATAAATTATGCTCCATACAGCATGGCCTTGATCCTTAGGAAGATTGAATATCATGGTGGCTTGGGCGACGTCCACAAGGCATGCAAGCCAAGAGCAGATCCTGCTATTCCTCCAACTCCTCGTTCTCAAGCTCAACAGCAAGAAGAACTAGCAGCACCACCACAAGGAGAAGGCGAAGTCACTCTTACTCAGATTTATTCTGCAGTATTGAGGCTAAAGGACCGACAGTCAGAGACTATAGCTCAGTTGGCATCCTTGACTGCCACATTTTCTTCTCTCGGGGACCGAGTGTCCTCTCTTGAGTAGACTGTCACATGATCTCCTTCTCCAGACCATTATGGCTGTTGTGGCTAGGGGTGGGAAACGTAACGGATAATCTGTTTTAACCGATATTCATATCCGAGAAAACACGAATGTGGTAACCAAAATCCGTGTTCGAAAAAGTTTGTATTCATATTCAAAAATATTCATATCCGTATTTGAGAATATTCATATTCACATTCGTATTCGAGAATATTCATATTCGTAGTCGTATTTGAGACTATTCAATTCGTATTCGATCTATTTCCAGAACTCGGGAAAAACCCAGACGAATTTTGTGATTCAAAATTTGAATTTAGGCAATTTAAAACCATTAACTGGTCAAAACTGGTGAAAAATCGGCAAAACCACTAGGAATATATTTTATCCGATATTCGTATTCGAGAAAACACAAATGTGGTAAGCAAAATCCATATTAAAAAAATATTCGCATTCGTATTTGAGATTATTCTTATCCATATTTGATAATATTCGAATTCTTATTTGTATTCATTTTAAAAATATGGATTCATATTCGTATTTGAGACTATTCAATTGCATTCGATCCGTTTCCATCCTAGTCATAGCAGTCATGGCCCTTCTCCTCAAGCACGTGAGGAGTAGCCTTTTTGGCTATTTGATGCCAAAGGTGGAGAAAGAGTTGACGAAGTTATGGAGAAGAACCAAGTTGCTTATCTACCTTAGCTAATACACACACACACACACACACACACACACATATATATATATATGGAACATATCTAGTGCTAATGCCCATTTGGGTGCTAATATGCTAATACCGCTCTGGATCGTTAGATCTGCCCTCTATGGCCTGGATCCTTGAGGGTGGAAGCACCTAAGCCACTTATGCAATTTTTCACATAACCCCCCGCTAAACCTCGCTTTTGCCTTAACTCCCACGAGTCTCCCGCTCGCTCATCCCCTTCCCGACCTCAGTGCTGCCGTCGCCTTCTAGGGTTTGCGCGCCGCCTCCTCGCTCCAACCCCCGCGCCTCCCGCCTCGCTCCGACCCCCGCGCCTCCCGCCGTCCGTCGCCCCCTCTTCGGCCTCCACCGCCTCCCTCCTCGAATGTCTCCTGGCCAAGTGCCTCCGTTTGCCTCCTCGAGCACCTCCGCCTCCGCCTCCCTCCCCGAATGTCGCGGACTCCCATCCGGCCTCCTCCTTGAGCGCCTCCACCTCCCTCGCCTGAGCGTCGTCCCCCTCCCCGAGCGCCTCCGCCCTCCCTCCCGCACTACATAGTCGACGTCGTCCCCGAGCGCCGCCACCCTCCCTCCGGCACCTGTGACGAGACCGCCGCCCCCCTCCACCACCTGCGACGAGACTGCCGCCGCGTCCCCCCTCTGCCACAACTTGAAATTTATTTTTCTCACATAATATTTGTGTTGTCATCAATTACCAAAAAGGGAGAGATTGAAAACATCTAGGCCCCTAAAAATTATTTTGGTAATTAATGACTTTATGTGAATATGGGACTAATATGTTTACCGAGTGTTTGAAAGGCTTAGTCCTGATGATGAATGTGAGATGCATGCTAAGAGTCATCATAAAGATCAATGTGGCTCAAGACAAAGGTATAAGTAGTCTAATACCCTTTTTGTTTTTACCGGTCTAAGGAGAAAGGGTGGTAGACTAGATTATAGGATAAATACCGTACTATTAAGAGGGATCATGGCTAGTAACTTGGTAGCATATTCTTGTGTCATTGGATCAATTTAGGATCATGCATACACTTAAATTTAAAGTTGATAGCCAAACTGTGTTCTGTCAGGAATATCGAAAGTACCAGAGTGTAATCGGCGGTACTTTCACTTTTCGGATGTTCTGGTAAATCGAACGGAATGTTTTTTCTAGAGAGCACTCATGGAATCACTCTGTTCCTTTGGAAAACAGAAGTACCGGAGTTTCAACGGTGAAATTACCATAGAGCAGTAGTACCTCAACCCTTGAGTGGTACTTCCAGAGCTCGGAAGCTCCAAAAAATCGAGCGGTGCATTTTTTCTAGAGAGCGCTAACTTTCGGCCTGTAAGCAAATGGAAGTATCGCACTGGAATTTCAGAACTTTCGAAGATCAGAACTACCACGCTTATAACGACGGTAGTATTGCGCCAAATTTCAATGGCTAGTTCTGACGCTCTATTATAGTCGTTACTAGTACAGGTGCGAAACACCGACCGATGAACTGCGGTACTTTCGCTTGCACTAATTTTTCAGGAGTTGAGGCTTAATTCGTGGAGTCGGTCCAATCACTTGGGCTTTTCTCAATGTGAACTAGTGAAGACCGGCAAGTCTTTGATACCACGGGAAAAACTTCTCGAGTCATTTTGTGGTTATTTCTTTACTTCTACTTTTTGCACTTATATTTCCAGCTTTGTGATTGCTAAGATTATCTTATTTACTAGTGCTAGAGATATATTTGTAGAGACTAGAGCTTGTGGTGCCTTAGGTATACTCGAATTGTATAGGTTTATATTGCATTAATATCTTGCTTAGTCATATTTTGTGATAATTTGTTTTAGTAGACAAGAATTTTTAGAACCTCCTATTCACTCCCCTTTAGTTGGTTGTCTTTGATCCTTCATACCTACACTTTGCCTCACTAGCTTTTCTGATCAACATGACAACACTGTACCTCCTCAACTTTTCAGACTGAAAAGATAAGACTTTGCAAAGCAAGACGTGACAGCTTCCTGCATTGTAAGATGTGACAATACTCTGTCTCACCAGCAACTTTTCAGAAATACAAGGCAACACTCTACCTCACAGGCTACTCACACGAAATTAACCACACCATGCTAACCCTTTGGCTTATAAAAGGAGGTAGAAGAGATCTGGATGAGAACACTATACAACCAAACCCAACACTACACCAAAGTTTGCTTCACCACATCAGGATAGACAAGAAGCAAAAGAAATAACTAGGATAAGATGATGAAGCTATGGTAAGAGACTCGCGAAACTAGCAAGGTCTGCTGCAACCCACGACGAACAAGCAAGGGCTGCTACGGCCCGGGAAAAACAAGTGGAGTGTGCTAGGAGGTCACCTCCCTGCAATGACGCTCCCCGTAGCAGCAACCCCGTCCTGAACGTTCCAACCGAGCATTCACTGCAACACTCACCCGAGGCGGAAACGTCACCCCTCTGTTGGTGCAAGAACTCATGCAAGTTTTTCAAATCTAAGCAGCGGCTCAGCCTAGGTATGCATTACTGGGGTTGCGTGAACTACTCCTGTGACTATCCCGACCCCTGTTGGGACACGGCCAACTATCGGCAGCCGGTAAGTGTGTTCCCCTACTATTTCTCTTTCAAAGTATGCACTAACAACCTCTCCCGTCTACCTGTAGTCTCCAGAACCGTCATGTGGCTACCGCAAGTGGATCAATCTAGAGATCCACCCACATGACCAATAGACTCTTAACTATCATTAGTGGGATGTCAGAAGGGCCTGTTACATCCGAGAGGAGGAGCGCCGTAACGACGTGCAAATCGAGCGTATATATCGGGAGACGAAAGCTCATATTGAGGCATGCACGTGCAAGGAGCACGAGAAAAAGAGAAAAATGGTGGCCAAGGCCAAAGAGGCCACCGAGGAGTTCAACGTCGAGCTCACAAAGAAGGGAAAATGGCCTCGATCCATACAGTAGGTCGAGCCATTCCGAACGAGCCTCCGAAGGTCAAATTTATTTTCATTCTAAAAAGGCGCATATGTATTGTAGAAGCACTTCGATTTATTGCATTGTGCATGATGTTGTTTCTTATGTACATAATCAAACCCTATGCGCCGTGTCATTCCCAGTTTTATTATAAAGTCTATTTTAATTCGCAACATCAAATCTTGTCGTCTTTTCATTTTCAATTCTTCGCGTAGCAACGTATCCAACAACATGAAAAAATGAGCTATGTAAGTACGCTCGAAATGTCTATGCATCTTTCATCAACGGTACTGTCTAGCATATGTCCATCCTTGTGCTCCTAGGGTAGGGTCCACAAAAAGATTATCAGTCCATATATGTATTTACGCTCAGTTAAAAGGAGGCTACTATTGCAAAAAAAATTTGCAGGAATAATTTTGTATTTTTGAATACAAAGTTGATTATTTAAAAAAATCATGAATTATCTATTACATCGCAATAGCACTTACCTTTCTACTTGCGTATCGTTGCTACTTTAATTGTCCTCACAAAATTTTTTCAGAAAATTTATCGCACTACAACAATATACGACGATCGCAAAATATTATTGCGAGTCTAACAGATTTCGTACCATTCACAATCTACAAAAATCACAAATGGTTCAACTGATATTGTCTACCCTTTTTTTTTAAAAAAATAACTTACAAACAAGATTTGCTAAATGTTACCTACCTATAGCAATTGTCATTTACCCGCACAATTATTTTCATCGAATTAATAAATAATCACATATTTTTTAAAAATCGTCCAATGGTTAGATGATTAGAGGATTATCGCCCAACAGTTAGGCGGCATGTGCCAAATTTGCTCGACGGTCGAGCGGCATGGTCAAGTCGCCCAACGGTTCGACGACTAGCCCAAGTCATCCTGGACGATATAACGTCAAAAGTGTAAAAATTAATTTGCAGGTATTTTCTTGTAATTCCAAATAAAAAAATTGATTATTTAAAAAAATTTCGTGCATACCATGTGGTGCGCGCGTCTTTGTTATAACAGAAAAAAAAAATCGTGAAAAGAAACTCTCGCATGTATACATACGAACATACATACAGAGTTTCGCCGGACAAATAACTACTCCATTTATGATGGTGTAACCTCCTGCATGTCCATTTGTGTGGTGGTGGCAAGATGGTACCGGAACCAGGATCGATGGATGGAAGTTAATTGTTTGATGGCTACTTAGATCCAACGCCAAACACCATCATCAATGCACGTCCAACTGCACAGAATGAAGAATGTACTACGGCCTTCTTCCTATCAGCTTTTACTTTTTTAAAAAGTCAGAAGCTAATAGGTATATTTGATTTTTTAAGTAGTTTCTATAACCCTCGTGCTTCCGTCTTATTCCGATGATAAATCCGATAATCATAGGAGAATTACATATCCATCTGTATTGCTCTGATCTCGTGCACGTATTCACACTCACTTGTTTCTCCTAAAAACTAATAATCGCTACTATTTATTTTAGCTAAACGCATTCTGAAGTAGCCAAAAACCAATCCGTGGAAGACAATACGCGTGGACATGCCACTAGCCAGTCATGTGAGGCTGCTGGGTCCTAATTACGCTATTTGTCCCAACAACCAACCACTTCGGTCCTGCGCGCGGCCCGTATCGAATTGAATTCGTCGATCCACCGACGACGAAACACGTATGTGCCGGCTTCGCTGCACCGATCTCAATTCTCACGGATCGAAACCCTATTTAACCCCCTGCATCCCCCCAGATTCTCCGCACCGCCGCCGCTTGCTCCATCCGTCTCACAAAGCAGTCCTATTTGCCTTCACTAGCTAGCTAGCTGTCAGAGATGGCCCGCGCTCAGGTGCTCGTCCTTGCCCTCGTTGCGGCGCTGCTCCTAGCGGCGGCCCCTTACGCCACCGCGGCCATCACCTGCGGCCAGGTCAACTCCGCCGTCGGCCCCTGCCTCGCCTACGCCCGCGGCACCGGCACCTCCCCCTCCGCCGCCTGCTGCACCGGCGTCAAGAACCTCAACGCCGCCGCAAAGACCACGGCCGACAAGCGGTCCGCATGCAGCTGCCTCAAGTCCGCCGCCGCCGGCCTCAAGGGCCTCAACGCCGGAAACGCCGCCAGCATCCCAACCAAGTGCGGCGTCAGCGTCCCATACACCATCAGCGCCTCCATCGACTGCTCCAAGTACGTACATAATCGATCCTGCGTATGCATGCATATGCATCTACAGGTATATATCTATATACTTAACTGATACTCATGTCTTTGCGTGATCTATCTGTGGATGCAGGGTGAGCTAATCAGCTGATCGACCATCACTTAGCGCCGCCGCCTAGCTCCATCCGTCCATCCATCCATCGATGTTGAGTTGAGGCCCCTCTATATACATACGTACGTGTACTGAATAAAAGCTCGATCTCCACCACCATGTGTACACTAGGTACATGCATGCATGCTTCGTACGTAGTGTTCATGTGAGAGATCGAGGAGTTGAGCCACCTCGAGTGATAGTTTTTGTGCGTCCATGTGTTGTGTTGTTTGTATCGGTATCTCCAGCCTGTTCCGTTACCTGAGAGAGTTTGTACCGTGTACACTGCTCCTGTGTTGTTTACGGAACATATATATACAGCTCGTTTTGGTATCTCTTTTCTCTCCCTTTCACTGTTCCACACGTTTGAATGCTGCTGAAGTTATTTTGGTGTTCATTTTTTGAGATTTTTCTCCGATGCTCGGAAGTGACGGGATCTGTTCGATCACCACTTGAATGTGCTCACAATATCACGGATTTGTTCATGGCCTCCACGCTCGGCGATTTCAAGTGTGTGAAAGTGGGCGCACTCGTGTGCAAGCTTGTGTGGTGGTGTGTAACGTACACAACACACACACACACACACTCGGCTTGGTAGTCATATACTATGTAGTTATGAAGCTAAACTAAGTAGACCAGGAGTCCTAAAAAAAGAGTAGACGAGGGAATAACTGGTGCGTTCAATAAAGCTAGCTAGCACCACCGATGAGGTGGGCTGTGGGGGTGGACGTGTACGTATGTCTTGTAATCTTGAAAGAAGTTTTTTTTTAACAATGTAACTTCTACTTTCAAATGATAGTTCACTACTACAAAAAGTCATCACATATAGTTTAAAACTGTCATCATAGTTAACTTTCTGAACCGTCTTAATTTATGGGTCAGTGATAATCGGATGTTATCACAGATGATTTGTAAACCGTCTGTGATAATTACAACACATACGGTTTGTAACTAAAATTGTCTGTGGAGAACACTATCACAGACGACTCGAACCAAAAACCATATGTGATAATCACATATTACAAACGATTCTAGCTACCAACCATCTGTGATGGGTGAGTATCATAGACGGTTGGTATATAGAACCGTCTATGATACTTTCTCATCATAGACAGTTGGTAGATAGAACCATCTGTGATATGCTAGTATCACAGACGGTTTTTGGTTCGAACCGTCTGTGATAATCCTTCATAGATGGTTTATACCTAAATATTTCTTTTTTCGGCTAGCCTCAGGAAATATTAACTATGCCCTCTAAAAACAAGCAAATATAACAACAAACGCAGTAGCACATTCCATTTTCATTAATATTAGAGTCCATCATTACAACATCCCAAGATAACGAGCAAGTAACCCATCTGGCTAACACAACAAGAACATGTAAATAACATGTTTCCTAATCTTACGAATCTAACTCTTAAACATGGCAAGAGCAGAGAAAAAACAAAGATCCTAATAGATAGTAGAAGCTCAACCGCACCGATAAGGGCTCTATGCCTAGGCCCTCTCGCCTCCGATGCAGTGCACGAGCTGGATGTCTTTGATGCCCGCATCACCGGCGCTGACTTGAGCGTCGCCTTGATAGCCAATTGCTTCTGCAGCACCTTGCCTCCTGTATGACTTGCACATCGTTTGCTTCGTGTGGGCTATTAGGTTAAGGGTCGAGGAGGAGAAAGCTGAGGAGGCTGGGTTTGTATGAGTATTTATAGGAGAGAGAGAGGTGGGAGTGCGAAAATTTTTGGCGCGGGGATGATGAGATGGAGTTATGATCCATGGGGTGGGGGCTGGTGGGTTTCTATTGGCTAGGATTAGGTTGGGGATGTTCGATGGGCCCAGCAGTCAAATTACCATAGATGGCTATATATACAAACCGTTTGCGATACTCTCCCATCACAGACGATTGGTAATTAGAATCGTCTATGATGTATGAGTATCACAGACAGTTTTATATACCAACCGTCTGTGAATTGGTTATATATACACATGCTTATTTAAAGGTTTCGATGAGATCTATAACTTTCCAGTTTAGGTAAACCCCAAATTTCATAAGGAAGATCGAAAATTTTGGCAAAAACAGAAACCGAAAACTTGCAACACAAATTTGGGGCTAAAGATGGCTGATTTTAGAGGTCTTAGAGGGTGGCTTGCACCAACCGGTCGTTTTTTATCGAGCTTATCGTTAGCTTTCCAACGAATATAAGAACATTGAAAGTGGACACCGTATGCAAAATTTATACCTATTTTACATAAGGTGTCTCGGAATGGAATTCTACTTGGAGTCAAGCGGGAGTTTATGAAATTTTAGGAGATTACGAGGTGGGAAACATACACAGATGATTTTTACTATAAACCGTATGTGAAAACCGTCTATGAAGTATTACAAATGATTTAAATAAAAATTGTCTGTGATATTTAGTAATATCACATATGGTTCTTAGTAAGAACCGTCTGTGAGCATCACAGACAGTTTTTACAAAAAAAATCATCTGTTATATTAGCTTTTCACAGACGTTTTTAACGCTAGCAGCAACACAGATGATTTCTAAACCTAAACTGTCTGTGATTGCATTCAATACTGTCGGTTTTGGTTAAGTATCTATGATAAGACGTCTAATATAAGCTCTTTTATAGCAGTGATTTCTGCTACTACCTAGTCAAGAAAAGTAACGTCGTTCACAATTCAAAGTCAATAAGGGGCAACTTCAATCACCATATTTCATTATCATTCAAAAAAAATATTACGCTATGAAATCATGAAACTGTTTTTTAGGGTAAATTTATCCATACCATTTTTAAGACTTCCATACCATTCGTATATGTCACACACACACATGAATAATGAAACTTTACTGCATTTATGCACTTTGATTTAACCGTAGGAAGTACCATTTAATTATTTAAAATTTCACCTTTATTATATATAATTCATGTCCTCGCAAAAAATATATATGGATCATTCCTATGATTTAGATAGTACGGAACCGAATTACTCTTGTATAAATGTCGCTAAGTATTTTCGGCCCAGCAAGCTGTGTGGTTTCGGTGTTTTGCTTAATTAGGAGTCAAGGTCCAATTAGCCCATCCGCAATAGTAAGTATGACCAACCGCCCAAATTTAGTATATGATTGCCTGGCTTCGACTCGGCCCAGTTGATCGAGTCTAGCTGGGCTAATTTAGCTAGGATTGTATTGGGCTAGCCTTGTGGCCCATTTTTGGCTTATGACAAGCTAATGGATCGATTTTTTTTATCGTTTTTTCGAAGCATCTTATCAAGACAGTCTTTTTAAAGATGTTTATCGGCACTTAGTTTATTTACACAAGTATTTGCGTTAGGGCTAAATGCCATCGGCCATAGCGAAAAGAACGCACCCTAATAAATTCGAAGTCGTGTATATGAACTTCTTTTCTTTTTTGGCACGAGTGTACAGGAACCTTTTTTACACGAGTGTATAGGAATATTAACTAGTTATGATCTGAAAAGAATTATATGTAGGAACGTTTTTTAAAAAATTTTGGTCGTTTAATCCTTGGGCAAGACAATGTAAGATATTCTTTATTTACTTTCAATTTCATTTTGCGAGGAAACACATGCATGCTTTAAATTAATTGAATTAAAAGACGGACCAAACAAATACAGCAGAGACGCCATATACAGTTGGAGTTGAAGTTTCATCTTGCATGTGAACAATTAGCTACAATTATGAGAGCTATCTAGATCGATTAATTAGGGAATGTTTACAATTAGTTAAGTCAAGAAACAGAATTGGAGGACACATGCTGATGGGATGATGATTGGTCACGAGGAACTGGGCATGTGTATATACAGAGACGTTGCAACGAACAATTTAAAGCTGGCCCTGTAAACGATTAATGAAGTTGACAACTACTTGATCTGTTAGCTTGGTTGGTACAGGAAACCATCGATCGAAAACTACTTGCATCATGCACGGATACCTTGTTCGATGCAAGTTGGCAACTGCATATGCTTGGCACCATATCAATATAGATAATCATATCACTAGATCGATCCATCTTTGCTTACTGTAGAGGTACCGCTCCCTCAGGGAACCGGCCGGCCGGATCCGGAGAAATTGCCATTCACACATACGATTGCATACATACTAGTAACTCTTTCCAAGTGATCATTCACCAAGCTGGCCAAGAAAGATGAGCTGCCGTAGTGAAGAAGGAAATTTTCAGCTGGATGCAGTTTAATTATTACAGAAGCATGCATGTGTCTAGTAGCTAGCTAGAACTAATCCAAATTAATAGGCAGACGTCGACGATCAACTACAATTGGCTACAAGAGAAATAAGTACTACTAGTAGTGATGCACTTGCGACCGATGATTAAATCACCTGAAAGAAGCAGCACTGGTCACTAGCTAGTCCACCAGCCAACGACCCGGCAGCGACGGCCATCAATTGAGCATTCAATCATGCAATGTGCCCTAGCCTAGCTAACCCAAAGAACTCTCACTATTTATACCCCTCCGATCCAGCCGCTTGCCTCCACACCACTCCTACTGCACTGTTCGCAGTTGCATAGTCACCTGATCAGTACGCGCCTAGCGATCGATCGATCGATAGCCGTCGATCATCTCCAGCCTAGCTAGCTTAACGTGCGTAGGAACGAACGATGGCTCTTAACAAGCCGATGGTGGCCGTTTTCCTGGCGGCGGCGGTGGTGGTGCTGATGGCGGCGGAGGCGTCGGCGGCAATCACGTGCGGGCAGGTGGGGTCGGCGATCGCGCCGTGCATCTCATACGTGACGGGGAAGGGCCCGCTGTCCAAGGGCTGCTGCAACGGCGTGAAGAGCCTCAACAGCATGGCTAAAACGAGCGCCGATCGGCAGGCGGCGTGCAAGTGCCTCAAGAGCCTCGCCGGCACCATCAAGTCGCTCAACCTCGGCACCGTCGCCCAGGTCCCCGGCAAGTGCGGCGTCAGCGTCCCCTTCCCCATCAGCTTGTCCACCGACTGCAGCAAGTAAGCCCATATACACAACTAAACTGACCATGCGTACGTGCATATATATTCTCTCATGCAAATCGATCTCACGCACCCTCGATTCTTAATTTGCTGCAGGGTCACTTAGATCAATCGTCCTACGTACGTACGCGCGAGCGTGGAGGCCATTAACGCGTACGTTGATCGAGTGCACTTAGATAAGATCGATGGAGGCAGAAAAATAAAATAAAAGCTGCTGCATACTTCAGCTCTAAATATATATATGTATCTTGCTTACTCATCATCGATCTGTTTGCGTATTTATGCTAGCTTTCAATCCTACATATGTGTGTGCCCATGCGTGTGTAAACTGCGACTGTACGTAGTCTGCACTTGTTCAGCGTGTACTTGTATGACCTACCTGTTCAGGCAATTAATTAATAATCATCATTTGCTTATTTCTCCAGGCGGTGGTTGTTACAAATTAATAAACATGTTGTTGCACGCATGTTAAAATAAAGAAAAGAGCACTGCGCATGTGCACTTTTCTTCTTCTTTTTCTTAACAAGGAGATTCGCTTGTACTTGAATATTAAGTTTACGCACTAACCTTATTAACTAAAATTTAAGTGGTAGGAAAAGATCAGCGTGATATATTTTGGCCCTGCTCAGTTGGGCTGAAAAGTTATGGCTTATGAATGAAATTACATTGTAGTTGACTGAAATTATACTATAGCTGAAGGTGGTTTATTTGGCGTAATTAAATTTAAAAAATTTAAAAATAGAAAAATATGTTAGATCATTACGGACAACGCGAACGAATACAGGAAAAAAGAAACGGCAAAAAAACTCAAAAAACCAAAAGTTCAGAAAAAGACAAAGTTTATAAATAGTAAAAAATTAAGTCAAAAATAAGAAACTCAAACCGAGATAAACGGGGCCATTCATCCCCTTCATATCAAGGCCCTCTACGAGGTCTATCACATGGACTCAAAAGCGTGTTGCAATTATTTTTCATAAAATCGTGCCACTATTTTTATGGACGACTCAAGATAATATGACTCTACTATGATATGCACAATCACTTCACCCAAAAAAGCTAAGTTGTTGGAGAAAGACGAGCAATTTAATGCTTTGGAGGCTGTTTAATGCTGCTTGGTGGGCCCGAAGTTGTGTGTAACAGGCCGCGGTCATGAACGCGATGGTCATGACAGCCCAAGTGATAGGAAACAGAGAGGACTAGCTGGGCGAACTATATGTGGAAATTTAGAACCGGAAATTTAGGACCAGAATTTGGCTTATAAGCCCAGGTTTCTATCTTTTCTATATTATGATGGATAAAAATATATTACACCTGCTATTAGTTTTTTTAGTATAATTAATTTTTTAAAAAATAAAAAGTTTATATCATCACAGATAATACAAAGGAATAAATAGAAAAAAACAAAACTAAGAAGTTAGAAACCAGAAACAGAAACTCCTAAGAAACAGAGTCTAAGGGCCTGTTTGGCAGAGCTCCACAAACTCCAGATTCACCAAAAACAGCTCCACTCCACGAATTTTTACCCAAACGCTCCAGCTCCACGAAATCTGGATCCACCAAAATACTGGATCTAGCTCCAGATTCATGAAATCCATGGAGCACCTCAAGGGGTGCTCCACGAAAACTTGTTTCATATCTACTCGTGAAGTTAGGTGGTAATTACCCACCAATGCCACTGGATATACATCCATCCGAACCGATTTTTCTTTTCTTTTCGGCCGAACCGAGAGACCGAGCGCAGCGCTCTCTCCTCGCGCCGCCACCTCCGGCGCTCCGGCGAGCCGCCTCCTCGCGCCGCATCCTCGCGCCGTCTCCTCGCGCCGCCTCCTCGCGACCCTCCTCGCGCCGCCTCCTCGCGCCGCCACCTCCGGCGCTCCGGCGAGCCGCCACCTCCGACGATGGCCTCCATTGGTAGATCCGGCCCCCCTCTACCTCCTCTGGCCGGCGCAGCGGCTGGGGGCGCGGCCGCCCAGGCCGGCGCAGCGGCAGGGGGCTCGGCCGCCCAGGCCGACGCAGCGGCAGGGGGCTCGGCCGCCCAGGGCGGCGCAGGGGCTGGGGGCGCGGCCGCCCAGGCCGACGCAGCAGCTGGTCTTCCATCAGGGGTCTTCAGTCAGCAGCAGCAGCAGCAAGCGAGAACACGTGCTCCGTCGACCAACAAGAGGGCAAGGGATGATGAGGTATGAATGTGCAATGTGCTGGTGTGTTGAATTTGCAATGTGCTGTTGATTTGCAAAGTGAAAGTCATTGTTGATGTGGGAACTAGGAGAATATTGAATGTGGGAACTGGGAGAATGTGCAGGTATGAATGTGCAATGTTGATGATGAACATAAATCTGTCAAGGAAGGGAAGTACATATTTGAGAAAGCAAAGATTGTGAAGGAGAATTGGAGATTTCATGGTCTGAGGCTTAGGTTGTTGGATGAAATACTTGTCCCACCAACATATTTTAGAATACTTCTGTTGTTTGCCATGTATCTTTGTCTGTTCAAAACGTTGGTGAAGTCCTGTTACATTGGTTAGTACTGATTTTTGTAAATGCGATCTATAGGCTGCTGTTGAATCATCTTTCCCTAGTAATTAAGGAGTCAATGTGCCAAACTAGCTTGTAAAGATGTGATCCATGTCTGCATGATCTTGTTCATCTCTGTCATGAAGACAGATTTATGTTTAGTTGTTTATCTCTGCCAAACTAGCCAAACTAGCTTGTTCATCTTTGTCATCTCTGTACTGTGCAAAAATATTGCTCCAAAGCCCAATTGCCGAAAGCATATTTTTAGTTCAGAGTAACACTGTAGATCCAATAATCTCGGAAAAAATCCAAATCAACCATTTTTCCCCCTAGGATATGTATACTTAGCTTTGTTTTACCTCTATGATATATGTTGGTCAGGGTGATGCTATGGATTGGATTGATGGTCATACCACTCTTGTTTGTAACTTGTTCGCCGAACAAGTTAGAAAAGGGAATCGGCCGAACACTCATTTGAACAATGTAGGCTTCACCGAGGTAGCTGATAGGTTTTTTCAGTCCACCGGAATAATGCTGAGTAAAACGCAACTAAAGAACAAATGGGACAAGTTGAGAAGGGATTTGACTGCATGGCGGAAATTAATGAGGAAGCAAACGGGGACTGGTTTCAATTGGAACACGGGAACGATCAACATGGACTCCGAGTGGTGGAAGAAGATAACAAAGGTGAGTGTTCGATTATAATGCTATGTACATTTGTTGATTTGCAATTTAGAAATAATTTCTTATTTCGAACATTCTCACATGTTTTAGGAAATTCCTGGTGTTGGCAAGTTTAAGAAGAGGCCTCTCCAAAATGAAGATGACTTGAAGGTGATGTTTGGCAACATCCTTAATGAGGAGCAAGATCATTGGAATCCTATGAGTTCCAACCCCATCATACCCCTTGATGATGATACTCCCATTGATGATAGAGAGGCTGAGCACCCCACTGAGGATCCCATAGGTGACAGCAATTCTCTTGATAATGGGGATGAGGTTGAGGAGGTTACTCCTGTCACTGACAATGCTAAGAGAAGGGCTCGTGTGATTATTGACAACCCCAACAAGAAACCTAAGACAAGCACAACACTTGTTATCCAAGAACACATATCAAAGATATCTGAGACTGCTTCCTCTTTTGTATCTAGTAGGCAAGGTGGGATAACCATTGAGCAAGTCATGGAACATGTTGTTGCATGTGGTGCTGGGTATAACAGCGATGAGCATTTTGTGGCAACTGAGTTGTTTGTCAAGAAAGACCAAAGGGAAATGTTCATGACCATCCCCCCTAATCAGAGGCTCAATTGGCTTAGGAGGAAATACAATGTGATGTATGGAAAGTGAAGGCTGAGTTGTTTGTGTCGTTTGGACGTGTTGTCTTAGTTGTTATGCTCATTTGGACATGTTGTCGTTATTTGGACATGTTGTCGTTATTTTTTATGCTCATTTGGACATGTTGTCGTTATTTTTTATGCTCATTTGGACATGATGTCGCTATTTTTATTAGAGTTATTACATATTATGTCATTTATTCCTTCTTGTCATTTACATATTATGTCATTTCTTGCAGATGTCTAGCGATGATTCTAGTGATGAGAGCGATGATTTTTTCAAAATTGTCTTAGGTGGTGCTATGCTTGCCCAAATATATTATGACATGTACCTAGATAAAAACCCACCAAGGACGTCAACCACTAGTGGCATGGGGTTTTTGCTAGAGACATGGCGCACTCCGGGGGAATGCCATAGTCAACTTCGTATGAGCAATGAAATATTCTTTGACCTCCATGGTTTATTGGTGGAGAGGTACGGTCTACAACCATCCTTGCATATGAGTACCTATGAGAGCCTGGGCATGTTTTTATTTACATGTGCCGGAAATGAGTCGAGTCGAAAAGTTCAAAGTCGATTCAAGCATTCAGGTGAAACCATTACTAGGAAATTTGACGAGGTCCTTAACTCTTTGATGGCCATGGCAAAGGATTTCATTACACCTAAGGATCCCAATTTTCGTACGGTTCATAGGAGGATAAGAGATGATAGACGAGCGTATCCACATATTAAAAATTGCATTGGTGCTCTAGATGGTACACATATTCGTGTTTCTCTTCCACCCGATGAACAAGTGAGGTATATTGGAAAAACAGGGATAGCCACTCAAAATGTCTTAGCAATTTGTGATTTCGATATGCGGTTCACATATGTGGCCACGGGTCAACCAGGAGCTATGCATGACACAAGTGTGCTATACAATGCAATCAATGTGGACGAAAAATTCTTCCCACATCCTCCACAAGGTAATATGAATGAATAATTAGTCATTTAGTCTCTTTTGTCATGATAGCAAATATTCACTTATATTATTTTCACCATGTGTAGGCAAATACTATGTTGTCGATGCCGGATATCCTAATCGGCCCGGCTATCTAGCTCCTTACAAGGGTGAAAGGTATCATATGCCGGAGTGGCATCGAGGTATGGAACCCAAAACACCTAAGGAAAAATTCAATCGCATTCACTCTTCTATTCGAAATGTTATTGAGAGATCTTTTAGAGTTTTGAAAATGAAGTGGCAAATTCTATACAAGATGCCCAGCTACCCGATGTGGAAGCAAAAAATGGTTGTTGTTGCTTGTATGGTCCTTCACAATTTTATTCGTGAGCATAATAGTGAAGATTCGGACTTTGCTCGTTTCGATCGTGATCCTCATTTTGTCCCAACAATACCGGAAAGGTATAGCCGATATGCAGTTACATCGGATGGTTTTACTTCGGAAGCCAATGTCGCCACTATGGATGTATTTCGTGATGATTTGGCCACGGCTATTGCTCTTGCTTGGAACTAGCATGTAATGGAAGACTAGTCTAGTATTTAGTTATTTTTATGTATGGACAATCGCAATAGTGTTGAGACGTTGTTATGGACATGGGTTAATTAATTATCTATCTTGTGCGTCAATGTTGAATGCTCATGAATATTTGTGTCGAGATATTGCATTTGTGTTCACAAAAAAATACGCCATTTTTTGTGAATAAATATGAACAAAACATGTGTGCTATATGAAAAAAGATATATATCATACAACCTCAAGGGCAAAACAGTCCATTCCCACCAAAAACTCAGTTTCGTGCATCTGGAGCTGCTGTGGAAGCCAAACAGTTTGTCCAGCTCCATGGTGGGATCCCAGATTCACGGTGGAGCTGCTCCACGGTGAATCTGGTGGATCTGGTGGATCTGGAGCTGGTGGAGCTCTGCCAAACAGGCCCTAAGAGCATCTCCAAGAGAGGCTCAATATTTTGTCCTCTAAAATCTCATATTGGGAGTCTTCCTAAAAAAATTATCCTCTAAATCTTTCCCCTCCTTCAGCAGCTCCTCTAAACTTGGATCCCTAAAATTACCATCTAGGCACTGTATATTTGATGGTGATCCACCTCAATTTTGAAGTACCAAAATTATTGAGCGTGTTTTTGAGTATCTGTTGGAAGCTTGTTTTTAGCTTTCATACCCAATATTTGAAGATAGGGAGTGAGAAAGAGCATCTCTAAGGCTGCACTCCTCCGGAGTCTAAATGTATATCTTATCTTAGGTACATACGTGTCCGTCCAGTGCTCCATACCAGGGCCGAATCTAAGAAATTGAGAGGCCTGTGCTAAACCACAAATTAGGCCATATGCCTAAGATATAATTCATTGAATGTTATAAGCGTAATACAATTTCCTCTGAGAATTAATTTGCAACATATGGGAATAAACAAGAAACCAACAATATTTTGATATCCTCGATATTGCTCAAATTTCCTCGTAAATGAAGCAATATGTTGATCAACAGTAGGCATAAATTTCCTTATTAATGAACCCTAAATGACTCCTGTGCAGATTGTGAAACAATCGACACATCATCTGGGTTCTCATCGAAATGTTTCGTTCTTTGAATTTCACTCTTTCTACGAAATGTTGGATCAATATCCATCTCAAGTGCAATATCATTTGCTATTTCCAGTGCATTAGAAAAACCAATGCTGTACCGATTGAAAATGGAAATCAACCCCTGCACTTTTTCAGTAGCAACACCAATGAGCATATCATTTGATTGTAAGTTCTTGCTAACCAAATTTACTGCAGATAGTACTTCATATCAAAAGATTATCTGTAGGATCGTCGATGGCAATCAAAGAAGAGTGAATGATTGCAGCGTCCAGCGAAAGCCTTTTCCAAAATCTGTTTTTTTCTGCTAATCACATAAAGAACAAAAAAACAGCTAGAAAAGTAAAAAAAAAAAATCTCATATCAATGATGAAACTCGTGACTGGTGTTCGGCTGGAGCAAACAAAACACATTTTGTTGTTATTAGTTCCTGTCTTTGACCTTGCACACAAACCAAAAACTAGTTAATTGCTTAATGGATCCAAGTGCCAGACCAAAGCAAAAGACATGACACAAAAAAAATACTTCAGCCACACGCCAAACGAGGAGTGGAGGCAACGTGCGTTGCTGTTCAACCAAAGCCAAAAAAAAAAAAAGCCTCACGTCGGCTTTGCACGTCTCTCGCAGACTCGCACGATGATGGAGGCAGAGAAGGACGATGAACCCGTGAGAAGCCGACGATGCCTCGGGACACCACCACGCGGAGCAAAACTCGTTGCCGATAAATGTCTCACGCTGAGAGAAGCACGGGATCGCTCGCGGATCGAGACGACATCGGAGGATGACACGAATACACACGCGCCATCGATCACAATTTCTTTTCTTTTTCCGATCGCTCACCATGCCGCCAAAAAAAAATTCTTTCGAGATAAATCTATTATTTCTGAATTATAGTGACTACAAAGTTCTCTTCTGGCACCTCTAAATCCTAGCACGAAATTAATCTCTCTAAAAACTACAGGGTTAGCCTTCAACCTTACCTCTATTTATAATCTAGAGCCCAAAACCTGAGCTTATCTTAAGCACATGAGTTCTAATCCAATTTCAACAAATAAGAGATCTGAAACCCTTCCTAACATGAGTTTTGAAAATTCCACCTTATCCAACTCATCACGTGTCGAAACCTTCAGAACCGCACCTCATGTATCTTCTCCACGCATCATCCGCCTTTAATCTCCATGTGCTCCAACGTGAGCCCGACCACCTCGTGACATCCTCGGCCGCCTAGATCTCATATTTCTCTCTCTTAGTCCCGGTCTTTCTCGTTACCGACCATGACCGTCTCTACGCCCAACCTGCACATGCAAAGACCAAAGAACATTCTTCCGACACAAGCTCGTCCAAACTTGACCAACATCAATCCACACACACGCGATACAACTCGCATAACAACACTAAACAAAATTACCAATTATTCATCATTATAAATTAACCGTTGTCAATTATTTATCACCAAAATATCCTAGAGCTAGCCACATGGTCTAACAATCTCTCTCTTGATGAATACATTGACAACACCTCAAGATAGCATAATGAATTAGCTTCAATTAGATATAAGTGAAGAACTGGCACACACGCGACACAACTCGCATAACAACACTAAACAAAATTACCTTAGATATAATTAGATACAAGCTCGTCCAAATTTGACCAACATCAATCCGCACATACGCGATACAACTCGCATAACAACGCTAAACAAAATTATCAATTATTCATCATCATAAATTAAACATTGTCAATTATTTATTACTAAAATATCTTAGACCTAGGCACATGATCTAACACTATCGCTACTAAAAAAATTCAAAATCACCAAGTTCTTTATTCGCTGAAGATTTAGCTTCACTATTCGTTTTTGGATCATTATCACTATCGATCAGTACTTGGAGTAAACCTTCGTATTTATAGGAAGGAATCCTAACTCACTCTCACCCAGACTGAGTAATAACTAAGGCCCTGTTTGGATCCCTTGGGCTAACAATTAGTTGCTAAACTTTAGTCCTTGAGGATCCAAACAGGAGGGCTAATGGGTGGGCTAAAGTTTAGCCAAAGCCCCAACTAGTTGTTAGCCAACTAGTCCATCAAACCCAGCTAATGAGGGCTAAAGGACCAGCCGGATGGAAAAAAGACGTTGATACCCACGCCAACCCTCCCAGACCACCATACATAGGGGTATAACAGACTTTGCACTGAGATAGTAGCACTTATTAGTCCTTGGATCCAAACAGGACTGGGCTAATCTTTAGCCAGCTAACTACTAGTCAGCTAACAACTAGTCCTAACTAACAACTAGTTCTAGTCCATTCAAACAGGCTCTAATACTAGTAATTAAGGGTCAGTTAAAATTTCCCCAATTTTTGGTGGCTTGTGCAGTTGGGCAGTCTGCAACTACGTGACGCACGGGCCTGCTCCGTACATACATTTGATCTCAAACATTTTTTGATCTTCAACTTGTAAAAAAATCTAGATTGAGAAATTTGTACGGTTAGATTTATCTTTTTTTTGCGATGACATGGTTAGATTTATGGTTAGATATACTTTCACAATACAAGGGGTTGGGTGCAAATGTGCAATGATTTCAGTGTCTTTTGTCACTTCGATTATCTCTTTAGAGCAAGTATAATAAGAGGCTGTTAGTAGGCTGTATACTGAGGTGGAGGAGAGAGAGGAGGAGAGAGAAGAGAGGTGAGCTGTAAGTTTACAGCCAGCTGAAGCACAAGAACCAAGAAACTTTGTGAGAGAAAGGGGTGGGTCATACAGCCTTCAGCTGGCTGTAAACTACTATATAAATGAGTTGATAAGTGGGCTGTACGTGTCCATACAGCCAGCTGAAAGCTGTATTATTAGCCTTGCTCTGTTGGTTCGATGAATTTCTCCTTGTGTTGGAGCATATGGGATTTTTTACGGATTCATTCATGTTTGATTACTCTTTAGATGGCTAGTATTTATGTTGCTCTTTTGGTTGCCCATTCACCATGACTTCCCCCAATGATCATGTCTTTTTCTCAAATGGTGTTGTCCAGCATCCAATATCTTTCCAGTGACTTTTCTTTTTCTTTTTCCTTTTCTTCGGGTTGCCAACCGGTAATAGCCTATTTGAAAAGAAGGCCAGAAACTGGGATAATCCATAAAAATGTTCCACTAGTTCAAAATTTTCTGCAGTTTATCATATTTTCTTTGCAGTGTTTTTTTAGTAGATAACCGACTAGACAAGTAATGGTAGTATCTATTTTGTCGGCAACATACATCATAGCTTTCTAGGACTGATATGACAATAGAGCAAGGTGAATTATACTTTTAAATTTTTTTTCTAAGTATTCACCATCTTTGTGAACTTGGTAACTAAATGTCTAGATAGGTGAAGATTGATTTTCATAGGTTATTTCCATCTCTTTCACGTCCTTGGTACAAGGTCAAAAATAGGAGAGAAGAGGAAAAACTAATCAAATTAAGAGCAAATCAATCAACACAAGAGATATTCATATAGATGAACAAAGATTGTGTATTACTACTTGAGAATACATGTTTTATAGCCACTATATTTGAAGACAAAAGAGCACACTATAGTAATTAACTTTTCTTAAACCCTAACCCTAGAACTCATGAACCTTTGGTCTCAAGAGATGATGGTTGGATAGTTTACTACAAGTCTCTATCCCAACCCGTTAAATAGATAGCCTAGTCAGCTACATCTAACCCGTAGTAGATACTATGAACTTAGTACATATGGAGGAAACCCAATAAACCCATACACACGTGTTTTAACTCACACACTACATTTATGCATGCTTTCCAAAGCGTATAAGTTTGAATCTGCTGAGTTCTTAGTCTTGATCCAACTTGATTTTCTTAGCTTCTCTTTGGTCTAAACCGCTCTCCCAATTGCCGCTCAAGCGCCGCGATTTTGCTCCAAAGTAGTTTTCGGTATTTAGTCAAATTACCAAAATACCCTTTTTTGATTCGGTCATATCCTTCTATTGCAAGCAATTGCCATTTTTGCCATGTGTAGATGAACTACTTGCTTGCCACGCATCAACAAATCTCTTCTGCTCTGGTTCCATCGGACCATGCCTCACTTAGACCAACCAAACCACATGATGTAACCCATCGCTCGAACTTTCATTCGACATTTCCCCTTTTTCTTATGCCATGCTTGAGTTCACCATCTCCCCCGATATCCTCGATTATTCTAGGTCTTGGCTCCTCCATGAGTGTAGTTCTAATTCTCGCTGTTGACCATGATTGACTCCAAGCGACCCTGCACATCTAAAATCAAAGAAATAGTTTTCGGACACAAGTTCTTCACAATTTGACCCACATTAGCAGTAACATGCCTCTTGTAAATTATAACCATTGGCCTAGGTCACCAAATCATACTATGACTCAAATTCTCTAAAATTATCCATTTCTGCAAACTGTCCAGAAAAATCTACAAATTCCAAACTTTTACTCATGCAAAATAATAATAGTTTATCATAACAAAATCATAAATCTTCTCACATAATTCTTCAGCTTTATTTCCTTATATCCAATGGATCGAGTGTCGGAATTCATGGTCGAGTGTAAAATCATGGGTGCGGCTCAGGTGCTGGGGGCACAGCACTTAGCGCATGCGGGGGTGCCCCCAGCACCGGCCACGTGTCCCACAAGGCCCAAAAAAATTCTGAAAAATTCGAAAAAAATACTTACAAAATCCGAAAATTTGTAAAAAGTACTTTTTAAGTATAAATATTTTTATTAAAAAGTATTTTTAAGTACTTAAAAAATACTTTTTAATAAAAGTATAAATCAAAAAAAATTTAAGTACTTACCAAAAAATACTTTTTATACTTAAAAAGTACTTTTTACAAATTTTCGGACTTTGTAAGTATTTTTTTCGAATTTTTCGGAATTGTTTTGGCCTTGTGGGATACGTGCACGCGCAGCATGCATGTATACACGGAACGCACCTCCCAAAGAGGAGAAGAAAATGTTTAAACTGTTACATCATTCAATAATTTTTCCTTCCTATGCTGCTCTCAAAGAACTTGTGTCGTTTTCCCTCTTCACTTGCAAGCTCCAAGGACAGGTTGGAACCAACCACTTGTCTTCGAGCAATGAATGAATACTGGAACAGATTCCTACCTCCACTCTTGTCATGCCCAGACCCACCCCAAAAATTGAATTTCAAATAGTCCAGTCTTTGTCCTTGGTGTGTTTATATGATTATATTAGAATTATATTTATATCTTTGCTTATACCGTAAATCTTACAACATTAATACAGTATTTTCTTAAGACAGGGTCTACAAGTTAATTATAGTATAAGTTAAAAGCCCAATATTTGTATCAACTAAAATTGCAAGCGAGTATCTCACTCTACGTAATCTCTGTCGTAAATAGATAAAATTTAAAAATTTCAGCCCAAAATTATAAACTGCAGCCATATCAAACAGACTCAAAAACATATTTTTTAACCAAGCATGAGTTCATCAGGAAGTAAAGCACTTGCAATCATGGAGAGAGCAGTGCTGCAAAATGATCTACCAGGCTCCTAGCAGTCGTCGGGGAAACTGCGGATGCCCCGCCGAGGTACCACTTCTGGATCTTCTCCCGTTCTCCGCCACGTTCGTGTTCTCTACTGTCATCTTCGCTTCGACCTTGCCTTCTGTCGTGAATGATATCTGCACATGTCCATTATATTTGGGCAAGAAAATTTTCAATTTGGCCACTATCAGGAACAAGATTTCCCTCGAATAATTAAACCTGTCTGAACTCTGAACTCATACCACCATGTTCATTCAACGTACCTCTGCAACTCCAGGAGTGGTTGGGAAGTGGAAGGCGACGACGGAGTTGGGCTTGAAATACTTGGACTGAAAGAAGTCTGTCACCTTCTCGAGAGCCTCTTCTCCCTCGTCCTCGTACTTGTCCACAGAGACCAGACGATCCCTGACAGAACTCCCCAGCTGCACGCCGTACTGTGTCCTTTGATCTCCTTGATCACCACGATCCTGAACAGTATCTCTACAGGTGCTACGCGCACAACATCATAAACATATCACCAGTTTTATTAGTAGCTCATGCAGAAATACAGTATTGCAGTAGCTGATGTTGAGTGCCTGAACTAGTACCTACCGACTGAACCTTTTTCATGAACAAGTGTTCCTGATTAAAAGCCTTATTTATCCATTCAGAAGTGTAAGCTCTTTTGTGCACCGAGTGATGACACACATTATCTTACCAGAAACAAGGGCTTGAAAGAAGGCATCATCCTCCACCAGCTCCTCTGCCTTCCTGCACTTCCAATTCTCCAAATGCTCCAGGACGTTGCTCTTGTCAAGATATATCCCAATGGCGTTGTACTTGATCTGAAGGAAGTGAATCTCAATGTCTGTGATGCCTGCGCGTCATTGATTTGGAAACGTCCCTTTTTAGATAGATATTAATTTGACTATCTACATAAACAGAGACGAGATAGAGGTAGCCTGATTAATTGAACGAACATATATACCGTGAGTTAGCAGCGAGAGAGGCTTGGCGACGGTGATCTCCTATGGGAACGTGAGAGATCATGTGGTTGTGATCCTATGTTGGTGATGAGTAATTGACATTGTTTTAGGATAGTCGAGTTTGGTTTGTGTGGTCGGATCATAGCGTTGCGTAGTGCAACGGGCTCGGTCGGATTTGGTCAAACCTAGTCAATCGTGTTTAGGATGGGTATTCCTTTGATTCGACAGGTTTGGGCTTTATCATGCTAATTTTGATTACATGTATCGAGCGGTGCTATTTGATCTGTTTCTTGTCTGTGTTGGCAGCAGGACATCGAGGCGGAGTCGTGGCGAGACACGGTGGATCGGACTAGACGCAGGTGGCGTTGAGGTCAGAACGGTCGGAAGGTGTCGAAGACGGCGAGGGCTCGAGGTGGCTGCGAGGCTTACAAGGCAAGAAAGGAGGAAGCTTCCTGGAAGGTGCGCGAGGGGCGTTTCGGTAAAAACGCAAAGCTGCACTAAAGAAAGCGGGTTTAGATAAAGCATTGAGTAGGTGGTAACCTAATGGGTAAAGTATGTGCAAACCCATTAGTGAGAGGATATAAAAGGAGAGGGAGAGGTTGTGCTGAAATTTGAGAGACTGTGTGTAAGAGTTAGGGTTTTATTTGGATCTCTCCATGCAATGAAATGAACATGAAATGAGAGGATGAGAAAGAGAGTGCTGTAAGAACACATATTTAATCATTCATCTCTCTTTGTCTCAATCGAAGAAATTATGTATTTAAAGCCATTGAGTAGTCTTTTGAGTTTTTGCATTTCTCTCATTGGTCATGCTTCAGTTCTTTATTTGTGACTCCCTGTTTGGTCTTAGTCCTGCTTCTTTTTATTTTGTGAGATTCAAAGTCTTCAAGCATTTGAGCTTTGATTTCCTTCCTGTGTTGCTCTAGATCTCTCTGTGTCTTTCTCCTGTGAAAAGAAATGGCTTTTAGTCTCTTTCCTTGCTAGCAGTTCTCATTAGATTTCCTCTCCATTTTCAGCAGCATAGTAATTTCTTGCTAGGAGTTCTTGGTTTTCGGCAGCAGTACATTCTCTGTTTCCTTTCGGCAAAGATTCTCAGTCCTGCTGTTTTAATTTCTCTTCTTGCCGATTTGCATGAAGTCCTGCTTCCTCTTGTTGGCTGCAGTAGCAAAGTATTCATTTCGGCCATAGCAATTTTGTTTGGCTACTTGTTTGCTCCTCTTTTTTGCTTTTACTTTCATTTGGTAGCAGTCCTTCGGCAGTTTTTTTTTGGCTTTTCTCTGTTCTTTTAGCTGGTTGAAGGGTAAGCCTTTTGTTCGTCAAGGAGTATTCTTTTTAGTCTCTCGACCATCACAAAAATCTGCATGCACGTCTCTTTTCGCTGCTCTCTTTATGGCAAAGAACACCTCTTTTTACCTTGCGGCAAAGAGCATATGATTCTAGTAAGGCCCTGATCAATATAGTTTCAGTTTCTGGCTTCAGCTTATTTTTGCACTATTCATAAATTTCGTCTTTTTCTGAACTTTTGGGTTTTTTTTGAGTTTTTTTACCGGTTCTTTTTTTCCTCGTATTTGTTTACATTATACGTGATGGGCTAATATGTTTTTTCTATTTTTAAATTTTTTTAAATTTAATTATGGTAAATAAGCCTCTGTCAGCTACATGCTTTTTTCAGCCAGCTACAGTGTTTTCAGTCATAAGCCATGAGGCTTTCAGCCGAACCAATCACCACCTTAGCTCCTTGTTTTTTGGGCCAGATCCTTCTCTACTTTACCATTCACGGCTACTTTGGGAGCGTTTTGTTGGCTGTTTTTCTCTGCCTTGACAGCAACATTTCTTTAATGATTTAGCTGCTGCCTTTTTGATTTCAGGTTTCGGCCAGCAGAAATTTCCTGCCGTGGCAGCATTTCCTCCCTGCCGTGGTATCATTTCTTTGCCGTGTCAAGAATTTGGTTTGTTTTCGTGCCGTGACTTCCGTTCTTTAATCTCTGTTGATTTTCTATGAGTTTTGTTTTCTCTTCTTCATAACTCTGTAGTTATCGGAGAAGAGAGTTCTTGTGCGAATACTTGTGGGGGTAATTTTTAGAAGTCGATATCCACCCTCCCTCTGTCGCCGATTTTAATCCAACAGAACGAGATGCCTTCCACAAAGCTGACCGTCTCTGAGCCACTGCACTTGCATCATGCAAACTCAAAAGTTGAAATCTTTTTCTTTAATTACTAGTACTATTTCTTTTCTACTTCTTTTTGTTTGTCATTCATGTGACTGCAACCCTTTTGCATGCTTAATTCCATTGAAAGAACAGAATAAGCAAAATGAAGGAAACAATCAGAATGGAAAGATCAACTTACTTATTCTTGTGTCGAGGTTAACAGTTGGAGGAACCAAACTACTAGAAGATGAAGCTTGTGCCTATGATGACCGACTGATGAAGGAAGAGCTTCTTAGATTTGAGAGGCTAGCAAAAGAGCGTGAAACGCTTGAGTTTTTTTTTTTTTTTTTGTCGAGCTGCCATGTAAAGGGGGTTTAGGTAGGAAGGAATAGACAGGTGTCAAGTTTGAGACCGTGAGATAGAATCACCACTCTGTCTCGAAGTCTGAAGTAAGCGTCCAAACAAACAAGAAAATGAAGGCTTGAGATGCCTCTCTGGTCCTGTTTGGCAATGGCTGCGGCTTATGATTTTTGACTAAAATTTTTGAATTTTGACTGTTTACGGTACAGCTTACGAAGAGATACTCACGTGCGATTTTGGATGGTACAGATGTTGGGCTTTTAACGTGTACATCGTTTAACTTGTAGACCCCATCTTGAGAAAATACTCCATTTAAAAATTAGGTACTATAATAAAAGTCAAAAGCCATCAATTTTGGAGGAAAAAAACATGCCCTATGCCCTATGTCTGAAGGTCTTGACCTTTTACAGGTCCAACAGCTGTTCATGCACGCACGCACGCACGGATATACTGTCACTCACACGGTCACACCTTCCGGTAAAACGTAGCTACTATCTTCAGACAGAATTGGAACTGTTGACTCACCCGCCTATATCTGCAAATGCTGTTCTTTGTACTTGGGAGTCTTATCAATTGAGTATTTGAGTGGGCAATCGGGATTAATTAAGCTAGCGATGAATGATCGATCTTGAGGAATGGAAAGGGACTCGGTACTTATCTGGTTGGTACAAGGAACAACGGGTTAGGGAGCAGACTGTGGTGAAGAGGGTTAGTGGATAGACAAGTCCTTGAGAATTGAGATGCCAGACATTCCATTTGGAAATTTGTTGGAACGTCCTTTTCTTACCGTCTAAATGGGATGTGCATGGCTCTATAGAGCTGGGAGTTGGGCCATGTGGACTGAGTTTATCGTGTGTTGTGCCGTACCGGTTTGGTCCAGTCATCTCATCGTGCCATACCGTGCCTGCCCGTCTTGCCTCTGGCCAAGCCCAAGCACGGCCCAAAGCTCGCTGTGCTAGCGTTCGTGCCGTGCTAGTCTAAGCCCAACCCGAAGTAACTATAGACAACAAAGGCGGCGGCGATGATGGTGGCAGCGGTCGCCATCTTCTTTTCTCTCGTACTCAGGCATCTTTTAAAGTGCTTGACATGTGCTTCACACATATGTCGGCTCATTACTGCTATCTTTTCTTTTCCATTGCGTCCTTCGCACAATTATCACTTTGCCCGTGTTGTCCCCCTCGTGCACTCCCTCGTCCGCACTGATATTGTTATGTCCATGCTGTCTACCCTCGCCTCCATATTTGTCAGTATTACCATGTTGTCCCCCCTCACCCAAAGTGATGCGCATTGACAAGAAGTCCTTAATTTGTGGGGTGAGTGCATTGGGTTCCTTTGTAACCATTCTCACCGCGGTGGCAGAGTGGTTCGTATTCTCATCGCGGTAGCAGAGTGGTTCGTATTTATGGCTGAGCGCAAAGAGAACCCGGTGCACTCATCCTGTAAATTAAGGACTCTTTGTCGATGCGCATCACTTTGGGCGAGGGGGACGGCATGGTAACACTGATAAACGTGGAGACGAGGGAGCGGGCGAGGGTGGACGGCATGGACATAACGACATCAGTGCATACGAGAGAGTGCGCGAGGGGGGACGACACGGGTAGAGTAATAATTGTGCGAAGGATGCAGTGGAAAAGAAAAGATAGCAGCAACGGACCGACATATATGTGAAGGACAGAGATCACGCACTTCAAAAGATGTCTGAGTATCGCATATCGCTAATTACGATTAAATTATTATGAATTAATATGGTAAATTCGGAGCACATAAAATTCTTAAAAAAATACACAATTAGGTCGACTGTGTTAGGAGGCTTCACATAAAATTTTATAATTTTTTGAGCTCGTTTTCTATATGTAACAATTTCTACAATATCAAAATCGTACGATTTTTTTGAGCAATATTAAGAGATGGTAAAATTGTTAAAAAATTACACAATGAAGTACGTTGTGTCAGAAGTTGCCTACCTCTTCTCACGGGGCGGTAGGTGCCACGTGTCGTCTCCCCTGCCGCCCGTCCACCGGACGACAAAAACGTCATTTGTGCAAATACGCTGCGCATACGGCTAGTTTTATAAATACCGTCGTAAACAACACCAAATCCGCTAAAAACTCCATTACGGACTATATTTTCTTGTATTCCAACTACGCAGAGCTTTTTGCGTAACAAACCAAAGAAAATAGGCAACGATACCCTAGTTGATTCAATAATCTCCCAGTTGTATGAACCCAGATCATACAGGATTCAATAACCGCCTTTATTTCTTTTTTTAAGGAAGCCTTTATTTTCTTGTATTCCAACTATGCAGAGCTATTTGTCATAGCTATAATTTTTCTTTACTTTCGCCCAATTTTTTGCCGATTCCCTTCGAAAGTTACAAGCTTCACCTACAAATTGTCATCTTTTATAGAGCGCAGTTGTAATTCTGTCATGTCACCCCTTCATTAATTACAGCGACACATCGCCCCGATCGGTTGAGTTTCAGCTTCTGACTTCCAACTTATTTTTCACTATTCATAAATTTCGTCTTTTTCTGAACTTTTGACTTTTTATTGAGCTTTTTTACCGGATCTTTTTTCCCGTATGTGTTTGTATTATACGTAATGGGCTAACATATTTTTTATATTTTTAAATTTTTTTAATTTAATTATGCTAAATAAGCCTCTGTCAGCTACAATGTTTTTTCAACCAGCTACAGTGTTTTCACCCATAAACCACAAAAAAAAGCCCAACTGATCACCACCATACGACAATGAGCTTTAGGCACCAAATTCGCTTGACATGGAAGTAGCGTTCCACTTCTTTACTACGAGGAGAAAGAAGACATACATCTCCAGGAAAAAACAGAGGAAAGACCACAGAGTTTGCCATCTCTTTTCTGATAAAAGGAAAGAGGTCGCCAGAATTATTACGTCGGAGGCAGGCATTCCTACGTACAGGGTAGAATCCTAAGCTGAAGGATGCAAGTTCGTCTAGAAATTTACAGGATGGCCTTAGTAGGCTACATACACATAAGATCATTACGGTGATACACATGCAAGACATGTGTTACTTTCCTCTCTTCACCATTTTCATAAGGTGGAAGCTGCATTGCTCTTCACATCTCAATATGCTGAGAATGATTCGGAATTTCTCCTTGGTTGTCCAGGGGCATGTACTGAGCCATGATGGCACGGATCTCTGAATCCATGTAGCTCTGTAGGCAGAAAGCAGAAGAGAATTAGATACCAACCTAGAGTTATGAGCAGATAAGTAACTTGCAGAAGTTGTCCATATCATGCATACCCGGATCCTGTACTTGTACACTGCATATCCTGCAATTCCTGCTGCCACTAGGCCGAAGAAGATAACCCACAGGAAGCTCCACCCTACCTGTGCTGCTGCACTTTTGCCTGAATACAATGGATGCCACTTTGTATCACTCAAGTCAATGCTTAGACTTATCCTATATGTTTCTATTTTGAGCTTTCAATAGCCAATCTATTGACGAAATAATCACCAATCAGATTAGTGTGCCTCAAATAGATGCAATTTGTGGGACCTTATGACCTCCAAATCTCACTGGTTAGCTTACGTCTACGTGCAATTAATGACTACCAAAACAATAATAAGTCTAGAAAAGATAGGTACATACTTATGCATGTATCATGCTCCTTCATGTACAGCAAGCCTCCACTGCAGCTGCATGCATAGCTTCCCCATGTGTTCTTGCATTTGCATTGCTTGCACTGGCATGCAGTCTTTTCCTTGCATTCGTTAATATCTGTCACAAAGTATTTACCATCAGCACAACAGCAAAGGAGCAGCATGGCCAATGATATCCAAAATATGCTTTGACTCTGCCAGCAAATTCTTAGGTGCATATTCACATTTGTCCATTAAAACCTACAAGTTATGCGGGACACGCAAGCAATTCTAATAACCTAATGGGAGTTCAGGATTTGACTGTTACCTTCACATTTGTGGGTACCATCACCTTTGAACCCATCTGGGCATTTACAGCCATCATCCTGTAGGTTATAAACACCACAAAGATGGTTTTAGATTTTTACAATACATGTGGCAGCATTAAGGTCAGCAAAAATCCCAACTGATAACTTACAGTGCAGGCAGAGTATGTCCGGCCATTCCTGGTCTCCTTCCAACATCCTCCATTGTTAATCTCACAACGACCAGATCCCGAAGCTAACATCACAAGGGCAGGTATAATTAAATAGTCAATAAGGCTAAAATTGCATGTCACAAAAAAAACAACAACACTTGTCTGTTGCAATAGAAGTGCTACCTCCATTAACAAGTTCAGTGCTAAACAACAATCAACCGTCCCCACGTAAAGAGAGTCCATAATTTAAATACTCAAAATAAATAAAGAAGATGGCAAGAAAATCATCTCCTGATTTCTGAGATGGCAAAAAAAAATCATCTCCTGATTTCTTGCAGTATATATACCTTCACAATGAGTGTAGCCATCACCAACGAATTTTACACCTTTCACAACCGGACATTCGCAAACTCTTCCACGGAAAGTATCCTAAATATATACAAGATAAGTACCATATGCATAAGCTAAACAGAGAAGCATTATCCCGTAAACTAGAATTTAGCAGAAAAGATAAGGCCACCAGAACAACCTTGCATGCGGTGATGTTAGCAGCCTTATCTTGCCAACAGCCACCATTGTTCTCCAAGCACTCGTTTGTTTGTATATCTACAGTTTGACAGCATGAATTGAAGATGTTTAAGAGGAAGGTACAAAACAGGTTATGCTTGCAGCATAAGTATTCATCTCAAATGCAGCAAACTGAGGAAAAAAAGTAGAGGAATCAATACACTAACCTTCACTCAAGCAAACAGCGGGCTCAGTAGTTTCTCGAAAACCTGCACAAAGTGCCTTAAGAACTGCTCCTTTGTCAAGTTTCCCTGAGAAGTGAGAAACAAATGTTTGGATAGTGTATATCCCAAGCGGATATAGAGGCCGGATTTTGTATCCTTATCTAAAAAAAAAAACACGACTGGAACCTCAAATCACTTTGCTGGAACTATAATGGTTTGAAGAGTATGAACCTCTGTATTGTCTATTGTTGATGACTAGTGTTGGTAAGATGGTAACATCACCACGAGAGCCCTTGCCAATCTATGTAAAAGGGTCCAAAATGATACATTATGATCACAAGCAGGACAAATAGAAGAGATAAAACCACACTGAAGTACTAACCTGTGCATCCTGTTCAGCTTTCAGCACAGGATTTTCTTCATCAGCATCTGGATCACCAATACACTTATCTATTGCTTTGTGATCAAGGCCTGGAAATTATAAATGTATTCAGTACAATTACTGCACCTTACAATAAAAAATACAGAGGCATATGCAAACTCCAACATACCAAGTGACTTGATAACTCCATCAGCACATTTCTTAGTGTACTTCTTTTCCTTCATTGGGCACCGAATTGCAAAATCAGTCACATAGTCCCACCACAACCAAGATTTCTCATTCTCCTTAGCTACTTTATAAACACAAACTTGACGTAAATTCTGAACTACTACATCTTTCCCATCATACCCTTTGCTGAAATCCTGTTCTGGGTCAGGTGCGCAATACCTCCCATGGTTGATACACTGGGACTTGCACTGCTTGCTTAGAATGAAGGCCTCTGGGCAATACCAGGTAATGTAATGAGGAGTGAACTGCGTGTAGCCCTTCTTCTCAAGTATCTGTGCTGCTCCTTTGAAGCTCTTGACGAAATCAATCTGGCTATTGCATTTTGGTCCACATTCATCATTACTGTTAGTCCAAAATTCATACTCAACACGCTCATCAGGGTGGGGCAGGGACTCGCGCCAATCCAAATTCACATTAACCATGTCACCGTTATCAATTGCTTTCTTGAGCCTATCCCCGAAGCTTTTGGTTATAAGCGCTGAAGGAATGGTGATGTTCTCTAAATAATCTGCCCTCCCGCTCTCTTCAGGTGTGTCCATTGTAATTAGAGGTTCAGCCTTGTCATCAGCAACAAGGATTGCTGCTGCTCCTGCTTTCTGTGCATTCCATGCCTTCTTTGTGAAGAAGCAATCTATATACAACAAAAAAAAACCATGTTATGTAATCCACAGTATATTTTAATTAATCGAGTAAGTATAATGTAACATCACAGAGCAGACAAATAAGAATGTTAAGACAATAATTGGTTGAAAAAAATCAGTAGAATATCATAGGGAGTTAAAACAACAAGACAGTGACCTAGCTGCTTGTACATGCAGGAGGGCTTGACAGTAAGCTTCCAGATTAAGTTTCCTCCACACATCAAGTCATAGATTTGGTCGTTTTACCAAACTGGGTCAAAGAATGTTCAACTTAGTCACATCATCGCATAGCAAAATGCAATTTTTAACGCACCAAACTAAAGACCACACGACTAAACAAAAAATTGTGCCACTTGTGGTCAACCTTTCAACTGCAATCTATCCAATTCAACCAACCGAGGCATATAGAGCTTAGCTCGCTAACAATCACGAAGTCACACACGGATGACCTAACAGAGACCAGCTGTACTGCAGTCCTAGCAACCAAAAGAAGCGATTTTGTACTAGTAATTTTCTCACCTCCCCTGTCGACGAGCAGGAAGATGGGGAAGGAGCCGGGCTTGGATTTGTAGGAGATGTCGAAATCGTCGAAGCTCTTGCATGCCTTCCTGTTGGCCTTGGGGTAGGCGACGACACCGACCATGGTGCCACCGTACTGCGGCACGCCGAAGTTGCCAATGGCGCACTCGTAGGTTCCCTTGAGCTCATCCGGCGCCGTGACCTTGAGGCTGTTCTTCTCCACGACGAACCTCCCGTGGCAGCAACCCCACAAGAACGCCGTCCACACCAGTAATCGCAGCATCGCGCGGCCGGATCGAAGCCTCATGCTCCAATCCGCTAGTAAACCTTGCAATTCGCGAAACCTAGCTGGGGATTGGATTGGTATCCGCAGCTTGATCGAGGCAGAAACAAGGAGCGATCTTGGGGTAGCCGCGGAAAATGGCGGAATAGAGCGGAAAGATTGGATTTTGAAGGCGGGGAAGGATGTGCGCAGTAGTAGGGAATTACCGTGCTACTTGGATGGATGGAGGAGTTGGAGTGGGAGAGATTTTTTTGGGGAGTTTGGGCCGGGAGTGTTGGGGAAGGAGCCGGAGACGGAGGTGGTGAAGAATCCTATTGGTTAACACATGGGCAACGTGTTGTGCTTTTTCTTTTGTCCTTTTTTTTTCTCACTTTTGCTTTCTTCGGAGGAAATGAGTTTGTGTACCGGTGCATGTAAGTCGGTTATGGCCAAATGGCCGTGTTTATCATGCCAATCCATAGTCTGTTATTATAGATATGGCACATAACAGGTACAATATAAGTGATGTCAAGCAAAAATGACACGGTATAATGGAGCGGGCTATGTCTGGACCGTCATCTCGATTCAGCGTGCTGGCACGGCACACACATTGATGGGCCAGGCACCATATGGCACAGGGCACGGCCTAGCACGATACAATCCATTTGGCATTAAAAGATGGTCGTTAGACATGTTTGGCCTAGGCACGGCTCGATGGGTACAACCCATTTGATCCATTTAGCACGGATAACAGTTGATTTTTAAAAGAAATTATAGCTGTTTGCAAGTTTAAAAATACGCAAAGAAATTTAAAAATTTTCTATAAATTGGCAACATATCCTCCCCTCATTTAGTCACACCCTCACTAGCAACTCTTCTCCAATTCTTCTGTGAAAATTTCAATGCACTTTGTGATAATTTGGCAAATTTTGAAATAATTTTGCCAAAAATTCGAAATCTAGCCTATAGTCAAGAAAAGAGGTAATGATAATAATTTTTATATACTTATATTTTTCTTATTTTTCTTTATTATGATATAAAATAGGTAATAATATAATTTTCTATTTGCGTTTTGCAGTTTTGCATATTTCTCCATGAAAAAATTTGATAATTTTCCTACGAGTGAATATGGTATTGATCTGTCAAAACTTTCATCCTTTGAAAATGAAACGTGTCCATCTCCAACTCTACCTCAAATGGCAGAGCAGACCCTAGTTGTACTATCATCAAGCTCCATCAGTACCTTCGTGTCAGTAAGCACCGAAGTAAAGAGGTCCAAACCCATCACATCGGACGTGTGGGTAGACTTTGATAAGATAATGAAGCGAAATGCCTCTGGAGATTAGATAAGAGTTGCTGTTTACAAAATATGTCATCATGAATTATCTGCAAAGTCTTCAGATAGAACCGGGCACATGCATAGGTATGCTGAAAGACGTAAAGAAAAACAAGGCATAGTCATGAAGTAGACGCAGCTGCAGTACAACCCTAACGGTATGGTACGTAACTGTGATTATAATCCCAACATAGCTTAAGAATATTTATCCCATTTAAATGCCTCACAAGATCTTCTCTTAAACTTTGATGCATCAAATGCGTTCGAAAAGTATATTAGAACTGTTTATAATCCTATATTACTCATGTCTCTAGATAGACAATAACTAGAGATTTAGTTAAATACTATAATAATGGTCATGATAAAATTAAAGAACTCTTTGGAACTTGTATATTTTCAGTAGCCTTGACCTCGAATATATAGAGTGGTCGATTTAGAGAGGATTATATTAGTATAGTAACTCATTATATAAATGATGACTGGGTATTTGAAAAGAGAATCATGCTTCAAACTAATTGACGTAGCACATACGGGTGAGAATATAGCAGAATGTATTATCAAAATCATGAAAGATTTTGGTCTTACAAATAAATTTTTTTACAATTAACCTGGACAATGCTACAGCTAACTCCAAACCAACAGATATTCCCACTCCCTTATTTGGTACATACGCCGAATTCTTCTTGCTATATCAGTGATGCACCTGCCATATTATTAATCTTATAGTTAAATATGGTTTGAAGAGGTTGGATCCATATCTTCAAGCTTTTTGCGATACAATTTCTTTCATAAATAATTCTAATCAACGAATTGCAGTATATAATACCTACTGCATTGCAATGGGTCTATGTCCATGATAGTTCATTGTGAACATGCCGGTAAGGTGAAACTCGACTTATCTTATACTACAAAATCTTTCACCCTATAAGCCCACATTTTCTATTTTTATTCACACATACTATCACAATCATACTGGCAACACACTACTGACTAAGCAACACTGGTATGTTACTGAGAAGTTAATAGCATTTGTGGAACTCTTTTACGAATCCACTGTTGCTTTATATGGAGTGTACTATTCAACATCTTCTATAATTGTGCATCATATTCTTGCGATTGCCGGTCACTTGAAAGCTAATGAAAATGACATAATATTACAAGAGGCTGTGTGTGTGCTATGAAAACTAAATATTTAAAATATTGAAATGAGATTTCATACTTATACGTATTTGCATTTATTCTAGATCCAAGAGTTAAAATTGCAAGATTCACTAACATTCTTTCAATTATAGGTGAGGCTATGGGGATAGATTATTCTAACAATTTTACAGCAGTTCGTTCACAATTGCCTGAAGTTTATTATAAGTACAAGCATAAGTTTCAGGGAGTTTGTCTGCAATGACCTCCACCAGCATCCACCACAGGTAAGAAGACAAATATGTGGGGCAAATCTTTGGTGCACTAGTATCCTCTAGAAGATCAAGCTCTACATTGTTAAATGCTGTAGCAATCTATACCAGGCCCGCGGTGAACTATCAGTCTTTTTGGACAATGATCCCGTGCCTCACCATACAGAGAGCATCAACATTTTGAACTGATGGCATGAGCATAAGCTAACATATCTGATGCTATCCATATTAGGATGGGATATATTAATTGTTTCTATCTCGATGGTTTCTTCCGAGCTTGCTTCCAGTCTTTCTGAAAGAATATTGAAGGAGAGAAAAACAAGACTCACGAGTGAGATGGTGGAAGTTTTTCTCATAGCGAAAACTGGGAACAAGCTTATGCACGAGCTCAACTATGCGTGGTGGATACGGAGTTGGAACACACATTCAACAATCTCTATCTAGATGGTGGCAAAGGCAGTCAAGACGCCGATGACACCAACGATTCTTAGAGTATCCATGTATATATATTATACTTTTTATGAATTTTTTTACCTTTAATGCTGAGCTACAGGCTGTACTCTTTTTTCTTTGCCAATGTTTTCTCAAGTTGAGTTTTTCCTTGGCAAAGTTTTTAACGAGAAAACCATTTTAACATTAATAAAACCCATTATTACATTTCCATAATTTATTGTGCCTTTTTATATAATTTCTATAATCTATTGTGCCTTTTTTATAATTTCTATAATTCATTGTGTCTTTTTTGAATTGTACACTTTTTTGAACTATTACGTTTGTTTCAATTTTTTCGGGCCAAGCGGGCACATGCCAGCCCGGCATGGCACGAACCCTCTCTAGGCCGTGCCTGGGCTGCTGCCTCAGTCCATGGGCTAGCACGGCATGGCCCGTTTAGGCTGGCAGGCCAAATCGTGATGAATGGGGCCCGTGCGGGGGCTATGCCGTGCCACCCATTTGGCCACAACTCAGCTAAGTACATTTATATACTGACTCTTGGCATGTACAGCGTTGCTCTAGCTGGGTGCCTTAAAGAGCTACCTAAGCTTGGATGTTATAGTGGAGGTAAGATAGGTGCCTTACAGGTGTTAGAGCAGTCTGCAGAGGAGATAGTGGCTTTAGGGGAGAGAGAGTGTGGTCCTGAGAGAAAGAGGGGGGAAACAAAGATAGGGAAAAGGCAGTGCAACCTAGCCACCCTCCTCGCTTGCATCCTTTGTCACCCTCCGCGGCCAAAGAGAAGACGACCATCACGTCACACAGGAAGACAACGGCCGCTACCGCTTGGGAAGATGAGGCAATAGCGAATCTCCGGCTAAAGAGTTGCAACGAGGATGATGTGGGCTATGGTGGAGGATGATGATGACCTCGGGTGGAGGCGGAGGATGATGATGAGCTCAGGCAGAGGTGGACGAAGACGACGAGCATGGGTAGAAGAGTGCGATTGGCTCTGGCTAGATCCAATCTGGAGCAGCAGCGACAACGGTGACATCACGGTGACGGTGCTCGGGGAGCTAGCCGGTGTGGAGAGGGAGGGGAATAGTGTCGATTGAGGGGGATGAAGGATGAAGTAGTGTGGGTGAGAGAAAAAAGTATGGGTGGTGTGTGCTGATCGTTGCAGACCTATGGGGCCAAAGGGTGGTTGTATAATTTGTTTTTCTATCCTTAGGGTTCTATGTGCAAATATCTGGTCCCACATGTAAATTAGAATAATATAGAGATGAAATAGAAAAGTTTTGAGAGCTGAAATACAAATTGCCCAAGCTACCCTTCAAGCTACAATGCATTGTGAATAATTTTTTTGTGTGAAGAGGTTTGAGATAATGTGGAATAGCTTTTTTTATGGGGCTACCACTTAAAGCTACAATGCGTTGTACATGCCCTTTCTTGACTCCTGAGTCATGAGTATGGGACCATGCGGCTTTGGGCTCATTTAGCTTCTCCTAAGAATATGAAAGTTTTTGTTTCGAAAAGGCAATGGAAATATACACAAGTTATGAGGTAGACAAAAGTGGGTTCTTTTAGGCTATGGCTTATCTCTTTTGACTTAAATTTTTGAATTCTGGTTATTCGCAAGAGAGTACAGAGAGAGATACTTGCGTGCAACTTTGGCCGATATAGATGAAATCAGGACAATGACTACTACAATCAACTTGTAGACCCCACATTGAAAAGACACTCCATTTAGAAGTTAGTTACTATAGAAAGCTAAGTCATAAGTCTAAAAGAACCCACCCCAATGCTACCCTATTGCTTGCTTGGATTAGCCTGATTTGTACGCATTTATCAATACTCGTATAGTAATTCTGGTACATGAGATTCAACCACAGAGCCGTTGCCAGGAACCCTAACCGCAAGCGCAACTCCAGCAGCCCTCTGTTGGTCCTTCTCCCCTGTTCTCTAGTGGTCTTGCTGACCTTAAGAGGGTAGGAGGCTTGTTGATTTTGTTAGAAGCAACTTCTATTTCTTCAGTTTTTCTTCCTAGATTAAATTTCTAGAAGTAACTTTATATTTCTTTAGTTTCTTCTATTTTTCTCCCTAGATTGAATTTTCTAGTTTTGGTATTCTCCAATGAGTTTTTAGCTGGATTTTATTTACCCACAATAGGTTTTAAATAGATCGACTCACCTAGATGACGATGATGATGTCTATATTGAAAATCGACACCGGGTCAAGATAGGTGCAAATAAATCAGCTCTGATTTTCTTCCGATGAATAACACCTCTACCGAGGCGTAGGTCCTACACATCAATGGAGATCATTGATAATTTACTTCCCACTATCATGTTTGTTAGCAATCAAGACACCGTTGCAAGATACAGATTCGATAGAGAGGAAGATAGAGGTTCAGCACACTCATCAAGCCAAGGATTTATTGTTGACATGTTGTTTGTCTATAATCTTCAATGAAAAAGTTATGTACCTATACATTTTATTCATTGAGTTATTAATATAAATCAGAGGAATTTTCAAAAAAATTGTTTGCTGGGATAACCTTGCGATCGAAATATATTCTAAAGTGTAATTAAACCATGGGACGCCAAGAGAGATTCGCTGGAGTAGGCATTCGCGAAGACGTGTCTGGTGTGGAGCAACCAATGAATGAAATGGCCTTAGATAAAACTTATCACAAGAAGTGCTTTTCAAACAACCTGATGCGCCCTTCCAATCCATCTGCTATTGGTTGTGGTTATGGCACGATTTTCTATCCAAGAACTACTTTCTAGTTATGCGATTATGTCTTTAGGCCTGTTCTTTTGGACCGAAGCTAGCGGTTTTTGATTTTTACTATAGTACCTAACTTTCAAACGGGTTATTTCCTCAAGACAGGGTCTACAAGTTAATTATAGTATATGTTAAAAGCCTAATATCTGTATCAACCAAAATCACAAGCGAGTATCTCTCTATAATCTCTATCGCAAACAGCTAAAATTAAAAAAATTTAACCAAAAATCGCAGCTGTACCAAACAGATCCTTTATAGAGAAGTATCTACCAAAAACTATCAAATGCATTTCAACGCTTTGTTGCTTTCATTCTTCCAACTCTCATTCGCGTGCTTAGCTGTGGAACTCCTACTTTGTAGTGGCCATGAAAAGTACTAGGGGAGAAATAAGCATATGAAGTATAAGAGCCCGTCAAGCCGTGGCTCGGACCAGAATAAGCCGATTATGCCAGCCCAAAATAATAGGCTTTTTTTTTGGGCAAGCTATTGGGCTGGCTCACTTCACGCAGCAAACTCCGAATTGCTCCCGTAACGGCTGCTGCTCTGTTATCTTTGCTCGGACACGTCGCCGCCGAGACGACGGCGAGATCACGGAGCCACCGTCGCCGATAGTGACCCTAATCATCGGCCGCGACTCGAACCTCTTGTCATCTCTTATCCGTTCTCGTCGGTACTGAGGGGATGCATGGACTCATTTTTGAAAGTAATTTAGTTTTCTTTCTTTATTTTCTTTCTACATCAATTTTTAGTTTTGTTCTTCGGATTTTCTTTACCCTTTTATGCATTTTATGGGACCGACTTAACTGGACTATAATGGCAATGTCTATACTGAAGATCAACATGGGCCAAGTTGGGGTGCAAATCCTTGATTTTCTTACTATGAACAATACTGTTACCAAGGCCTACTACGCATAAATAAAAATCACCGACAATCTACTTTCTCGTTATCGTGATCATCCGCAATCATGACAGCGCGTTGTAAGATATCGAGTCTATGACGAGGAATGTAAAGAAGTACAACACGCTAAACAACTCAAGAACTTAATGGTAACATGTTGTTTATTTGTAATTAATGTTCCATGTAGAATTTGAGTGCTTATGTACTATGTTTATGTTTTTAATATAAATTAGATGATTTTGTAAAAAAAAATATTAGCTTTTAGGAATACGAAGGTCGATCAAGAAGCTTGGCAGCTAAGAAAAAAAGACGTCTTGTTGCGTCAGGCCTTGCGTCAACGCATCATGCATGCCATAATAGTCACTCTGACGATGACTGATCGATCCAGCACATACATATATGCATGATAGATGATGCTGTATGTGAACAGAACAAGTCTAGTTAAGACGTTGGTCACTGAAAAACCCTCTTGATTACTACTGCTCTTTTCAGATTTCCCCCTTTTGTTTTTCGCAGCAAAAAAAAAATGAATAGCAGAAAGGCTAAAGTGCCACCGCCCGTCAAAGATGCCCTAATAATGGCCGGGTTAAGATAAGCTCCACTAGTAATTGCACGTTAGTTTGCAAGGTTGTTGGGAAAGAAAAAGCATTCATGAAATGTCAGTCATTAGTCAACCTTTCAAAACTTAACCACTACTATGTGTAAGAATATTGAATTTATCACATGGAATGGAAAGATTTATCATCAAAAGTACTAACACATTGTTTCAGTATTTTGTGCTAAAATGTAGGAGTAATTAGAGAAGTTAATGATCAAATATCTGCATTAGAGACCGTACGTGTGAATGTGCAAAACGGCTATTGAAAGAGAGTGGAGACAGCTCGAATTTCCTAGTGGATAGCACGTAGAGATAGGAGTGTGGTACACAGTACATACTTGAGGTGACATTTACCAATTACTCTAAAATTTCATGGTGGTGGAATCGTGCTGTGTGCCTCTGATATGATACGGAATAGGCATGCAAAGCGTACACCGGACATAGCACCATTCGTTTGGCCGAAAGGTAGGTAATATATAAGCCGGAATTGGGTTGGGTTGTCGCCTGAGATGCTAAGTTGTAACCTGGCAATTAAGGAAGCCAACGCCTGAACAGGAAACGCACTTTTCAGATGAACTCGAATTTAGCATTTGCGATGGATATATAGGCCTGTTCTTAAGCGGCTTTTAGCTTCAGCTTATAATTTTTCTACAGTAACTAGATTTTAAATAAAATATCTTTTTTTACAGTAACAACTAAAAGTTAAAAGCCACAGCCAAAAACCATAAGTCGCAGCTACAAAAGAACATACCCATACTAACAACTAGTCGGTCAGATTAGGTGCTGACGGCAACCTGAAGAAGCAGCAGGGTAGCTAGGTTTAGTTGTAGCTTATCCATAAAGAGAAAACACGAGCCAGGAACGAGAACACGTAATAGCTTTTCGGCTAAAAATAAATAATATTGATTGAAAAAAGTGGTATTTAACAAAAGGACGAGTAGTGCAAAAAGAAGAAGAAGAGGTGTACGTGAGACGAGAGAAAGAGGAATGGAGTACATTATGCGCTTGTGATCATCTGATTTATTCTTGGAGTGAGACGGGAACGAGAAAAATAAAAAAAACCATATATTCATATTTATTTCTAGTTTTTTGGATTTGTCCATTGCATTGAAAGATTTGAAAAAATTTCAATGAGAAACTGATTAGAAAAAATTAGTTCTATATTGCAACTGAGAAAAAACAGTTCCAACTCTTTCAAGCTTTGTTTCTATTGAGCAAAGCAAGAGTTTTTTTGTTAAAAAAATAATCCGCAACGATACTACAAAACGAAGTCTATTTTAATGAAGATTCTAATATTCCTAAATTCTATGGACTCTCCCAATCTCGACGATTTGCCAGAGAATAAAATAGAATCTAATATAAACAGTGCCATGGTATGGTGTAGCGCTGTAAGAGCAAGTACAATAAGGGCTAGGGTCGCCTCTAGCGAAATATTAAATGTTTGAGTGTTTTAGTAGAGGTAACCTCTACTCAACTTATTGTATTAGCTACCTCTATCATGAGTCACTTGTACTCTTTTTACTTATTTGGCTAGTTCTAAAGGTGACAGTCATCTCTTCTATTAAATTTGCCCTAAGTAGTAGGATAACAGATCAGTGCCGCATATATGCTGTGCGTGAAAACGACGATCGAATAAATATGTCTGCTTGTTGGAATTAATGGGTCGACTAGCAACACATGGCAACCGTCGTTTGGCTCGAAAACCGCCGACCCAACCGATTGATTGATGCATCCATCGAAATATATAAGACGAATGAATATTCTTCGCCTCTTTAATTATTCCCCTCAAAAGGGGGGGGGGGGGGGGGATAGCTAGTATTCACGGCCTGACCGTGATCGATAATTGGCAGCTAGCCTTGTTCACTTCAGAAGTAAAGGCTTACACAATTACTATTAAGAGTAAAGTCTATTACTGGTCCTTAAATTTTTTATGATGTGTCATCCCGGTTCATAAACTTTTAAAGTATATCATCCCGGTCCTTAAATTTTCAAAGTATGACAATTTCTTTTGAAAGTCTATGGACCGGAATGACACAGCATAAAAAGTTCACTGCTACAACTACATAGGATATTGCCACACTTTTAAAGTTTAAGGACCGGTAATGGACTTTACTCTACTATTAAAGGACAAATGATTTACCTTACTAAATATATTATATATATACATAATAACTATTTCGATTGATCTATATATGCACACAAAAAAAGCCTAAAACCTCGCGTGCATCCATTTGCTCTCTAGAAAGCACACATGCTCAGGTAACATGCTTTGGAGTTTGGAGCCGTCGATGCAAGGCACATGCAACAAAAACTTCTTTCTCTGCAGATGGTGAGACCGTTGTGTCCTTATTTCTTTTGCCCCTCTGTCCAACTTCTATTTTTGATAACCAAAAAAATCTCCAACTTCTATCTTTGATAACCAAAAAATCTCCGAAGCCTTGTCATTACTTAACACATCTTGTCTACCGATTGCTCCTCGGCTCATCGCTGTTGTATTGGTGAGATCTGATTCGCTACCATCGTAGTTGCCAGACCATCGAGCGCGTTGCATGCACCCTCTCCCTCTGTCTTGTCTAGGAGCGCTGTTGCAAGTTATGAGGTGATGGGCTACACCGCACTGTGAGCCGAGCGGCAGTGACGAGCATGAGACAATAGCGTTGATGGTGGACTGGTGTGGATCGAGATGATGCCGATGGGGCTTGGGCGAAGCGACAACGAGATGGATTGATTTGGCGTCCAGGTGAGCTTGATCTGTGCTAGCCCAAAGGCGAACTGAGCAGTCGCAATGCTGCCTCGCACATGATTTGTGCCTCTAAGGGGCATTGGCGATGCCACTGGTGAGGCTTAGGTAGGCTGGGCACTTAAATTGCTCCTTGAAATGTTTTGGTTTTGCTTAGAATATTATCTTGAATTGCTTTCCAACTTTGTTCGATTTATTCCCAAATTTGTAGTAGTTTGCTTTCAAAATATCTTGAGTTTCCTTACAACTTTGTTTGCCATTTCAATTTTATCCCCTGAATTGCTCTCAAATTTTACAGGGATTTACTCCCATTTTTATTGTGGTTTGCGCTCTTCGTTATTATGTTGATTTGCTCTTATTTTTTTAGAATTTTTTCCTTTTCAATTTTATCCAATGAATTGCTCTTAAATTTGCAGGGATTTGCTCCCATTTTTATTGTGGTTTGCTCTCCTCGTTATTTATGTTATTTTTAGAATCAGAGGGCTCAATGCCTCAGTTCCATTTTATAAAACAAAACCACTGTTCGGTGCTAACATGTGAACTTCGGATTTGGACCATCGGATGTACCTCAAACCGCCTAGATCTTTGAAGGTGGAAGCACCCAATCCACTTATACATTTTTGCGAAAACCCCCCGCCGGTTCGCACTCTTTTTTTCCTCCCCCGCTCTAACCCTAGCTCTCCCTGACCCTCGATTGCTCACCGCCGCCAGAAATCTCCACGCCGCCTCCCTCCGCGCCGCGCCCCTCCGCCGCTGCCCTCCTCGGCCCCTCCACGCCGCCTCCCTCCTCGTGGCGCCCCTCCACCGCTGCCCTCCTCGGCCCCTCCACGCCGCCTCCCTCCTCGTGGTGCCCCTCCGCGCCGCGCCCTCGACGCTCCTCCCCCAGCCGGCTCCCTCCCCGGCGCCGCCCTCCCCATCCCCCCACTGTCCCTCCGGCAGCTGCTCCCTCCCCAGCCCTCGGTGACGCCCCTCTTCCTCCCCCGAGTGCCGACGCCGCGCGCCCTGGCTCCCCGTCTCGCTCCAACCCCCGCGCCTCCGCCCTCTCCACCAGGACCGGCGCCGCCCCTGCATCTCCACCAAGACCGGCGCTGCGCCTGCATCCCGCCACTGGACCACCCCGCTACCGTCGTCCTCTCCACCAAGACCGGTGCCGCCGCCCCTCTCTCCACCAAGGCCAGGGGTAATTGGATTGCTTGTGTTCGTTCTGTGAATTATGTTTCTTGTTCTGAAGACGTGATCTGTGCGTCGGCAATTGATAGGCTGAGGCAGCGCGAGGCAGATGTGGGAGAAGATGAACAAGGCCGAGGCAGATGTGGTGAGGGGATCTGGAGCATGCCTCAATCGGTGCTGGCTCTGGCCAAGGTGCAGCCTCCAATCTGCATGAAGTTTTTGTCAAGATCCATGAATGCTAGAGTGGACACCTTCATCCAAACCCTGTCGTCAAAGACATAGTATTTGTTTTCATTTCTACTATTAGGTTAGCCATGAATTTATCTGAATTTTTTGAAGGAAGCAGCAGCACATCATGTTGAAGGAAGCAGTGGCACAATTGTTTGAGGTAGAAAACAATTTCTAGCTAGTTAGGTGTTTGAGGTAGAAAACAATACATGTATGCAGTATTGCAAAGAAAATTGAGTTTGATGCCTAACATTGTAATTTTGCTTGTACTCTGTCTTTTTTCATTATTGGATATGTAATGGCTTTGTAATGCCATGTATGTTCATGTTCATGTATCCGGTTGATTTGCCAAAATTATTGCTTCGACCTGTCTCAATTTTGTTGTCACAGTGGCTTATGAATTTTTTTGTTGTCTCAGTGGTTGCATGTCTCAATTGGCTTATGAAGGTCTGCAGAAAGAACAGCTTGATATTCAATGTCCCTCATGAAAGCCTTCTCAATGTAGGCCAGATATACTATATATGAATATATCTGAGTTTCATGTATGCAAAGAATTGAAATTCTTGTTTGAGATATGTGAGCTCAATTTTCAGATTTATGAATTTCATGTATTGTCAGTGTATGTGCAGATCAGGAGAGTGTTTTATGAACATGAATACTACCATAATTCACACTTAATTCTTATGAAATCAACTCCGCCTGCTATTATACTTGAATGGACTTCAGGAGGTGACTAATCATGCCAGACCTCTTCTGAATTTGCAATTTTTTTAGATGAATGCTTGGATGGTTATCACCAACATGTCGTCTGGAAGTAGTTTGCCGTAACTCGCATGAACATCAGTCCGTCCTGTTCCATTTCGGGGAAGCGATCATCACAACAAACATCTTAACTAATGATTCACCAACTTCTCCAAGACAACCATCAGATACTACAGTACTTATTAAGCTAGGGTACCGTACAGGAAAAATATATCTAGGTTGACATGTACTTAAAAACGAATGAGATGCCTGAAATTTCATATATTAACTGGAAACAAAGTAGGTAGCACACTGCGATGCCAATGTCATAATTCTGGAGCAGCAGAAGTACTGAGAAACACTCATTCATCAACTGAGAAATATACATTCTGGAGCAGCAGATAGCTCAAACATGCTTATATTTTCACACATTCATCACCTGAGAAACACTCGGGTCAATTTACAACAGCAATCTAGATGTTGCAAAACACAAGAACACAATTATACATTGTGGATGCTGTGGAATATGTAATGGCAAAACACAAGAACACAATTATACATTCTGCAAAACACAAGAACACAATCTAGATGCTTAGATGTTGCAACAACACTGAGAAATATACAAGAACACAATCGGGGAGGAGGCCGGATCGGAGGGAGGCGTCGACGTTCGGGGAGGAGGCCGGGTTGGAGGCGTCGGCGCTCAGGGAGGAGTCCCGGTCGGAGGGAGGCGTCGGCGCTCGGGGTGGAGGCCGGCTCGGAGGGAAGCGGCAGCGCTGCAGACGGAGTCGCCGCCCCTTTCACCTAACCCTAACCCTGGAGCTCGGGGTGGAGGCCCAGAGATTTGGCGCTCGGGGTGGAGGCCGGCTCGGAGGGAAGCGGCGGCCCAGAGATTTGGGGGAGGAGCTGTGGAGGGAGGCGGCGGCCCAGAAATTTGGGGGGGGGAGCCGTGGAGGGAGGCGGCGGCGTCGAGGGCCGGGGGACGCGACGGGGGGAGGCCGTCGAGGGCAGAGCGAGGCGGCGGCCCGGAGGCAGGTGGGGGAGGCATGGGAGGCGGAGCAAGAAGACTGAGGGAGGCGCCGGGGAGGGAGCCCGCTGGGGGAGGAGCGTCGAGGGCGCGGCGCGGAGGGGCACCACGAGGAGGGAGGCGGCGTGGAGGGGCCGAGGAGGGCAGCGGTGGAGGGGCGCGGAGCGGAGGGGCGCCACGAGGAGGGAGGCGGCGTGGAGGGGCCGAGGAGGGCAGCGGCGGAGGGGCGCGGCGCGGAGGGAGGCGGCGTGGAGATTTCTGGCGGCGGTGAGCAATCGGGGGTCAGGGAGAGCTAGGGTTAGAGCGGGGGAGGAAAAAAAGAGTGCGAACCGGCGGGGGGGTTTCGCAAAAATGTATAAGTAGATTGGGTGCTTCCACCTTCAAAGATCTAGGCCGTTTGAGATACATCCGATGGTCCAAATCCGAAGTTTACATGTTAACACTGAATAGTGCATTAGCACTGGATACGTTCCCATATATATATATATATATATATATATATATATATATATATATATATATATATATATATATATATATATATATATATATATATATATATATATATATATATATATATATATATATATATATATATATATATATATATATATATATATATATATATATAGGAAGGCGAAATGGGACTCCAAGGAGTCCAGGCACCTAATCTATCTACCATTCGATCGTATTGAGATGTGCTAGTTTGTAGTAGGTATAAGATTAACGGGTATATCCATTAGCACATAGTGTTTGCCTTAGAATTCAAACGTCATATTAATTAGTGCAATCCGGATTTGTTATTGCCATAAATATCCAGCGATCTGAATCCCGTCATTTCTACGGCTTGCTGTGCATGCGCGTTACCAAATATCAATTTGTGAATCCCGCTTCCTGATGAACGTTGAGATAGGTATGAGTATAGATCCTTTTTTTGTTACCGTGGAAGTATGTATGTGTGTAGATCATTATTTTCCATAAATAAAAATCTTGCTCAATGTGTATCGGCCATGTATTAATTAACATGTAGTAGGTATGAAAATCCGTACGGCAGTATTGGAAGTATGCTCGCTTGTACATATAAATTTAATAGTCTTTGGTGCATGCAAAATATCATTACGTGCAACATATGATGAATCATTGTGATTAAATCGAGTATTATACTCAGAATTTTTTTTAAGTGGTCTACTTACGGTATAAGAAAAACTGTGTTAACTTTCATTAATTGTTATACACCACACGAAATGATTCTGAGCGGCGAATTTGTACGAGATTTAGCAGGTAAGGTGATAATCTTATGTGAATTTTTCAACTCAATTAGACAACAAAATGCTTTATTAAATGGATGATGTATACGAACGGCTTAGAAAAAACGGGTATGTTGACTTGCATTATTTCCATTAATTTTTAGATGTCGCACGGAATGATTTAGAGTGGCGAATTCACACGTGATGTTAGCATCTAAGGTTAGAATCTTATGTGCATTTTTCAGCTGAATCGAATAACAAAAAGCTATCTTAAATGGTTGAAGGAGACGAACGGCACAGAAAAAATGCGTATGTTTACATACATTATTTTATATACGCCACACGGAATGAATTAGAGCGACGCAATTTTACGTCATGTTAACGGTCAAAGTAAAAAACTAATGTGAAATTTTCATTTCATTCGAGCAACAAATGCTCGATGAATTGTTGATGGACACGAACGGCGTAGGAAAAACTGCATGTGTTGACTTCTATTTTTTTATATGTCGAAGGGAATGATTGAGAGCGGCGAATTTGTACATCATGATAGTGGTTTCGGTTAATATCTTGTGTGAATTTTTCATCATAATCGGACAAAAAAATTGATATCTTAAATTTATTGATTAAATCAGACAACAATCGTGAGTGTTGACTTCCAATAATTTTTATACGACGCACGAACTAATTTAGAGCGGCGAATTTGTTGAACGACGCAATAATTTATTGACTAGTGTGGAGTGTGTAAGATATGGTCAGCAGTATTCAATACATAGAAAATTAGTATATAAGTAGTTGGCATTTTTTTTGCGAAAAAGTATGAACTAGGGAATATAAGAAGTATGTCACTGAGAACGAATAGAGTATGATACTACTTTTCTTCTTGAAAGAAGTATATACTACTAAACAAATGGAGTATGATACTACCAGTTTTCTTTACAAAAGGAGTATATATAGCTAGTATTCTAAACAAATGGAGTATGATACTACGTTTCTTCTTGAAAGAAGTATATACTACTAAACAAATGGAGTATGATACTACCAGTTTTCTTTACAAAAGGAGTATATATAGCTAGTATTGTAAACAAATGGAGTATGATACTACGTTTCTTCTTGAAAGAAGTATATACTACTAAACAAATGGAGTATGATACTACTAGTTTTTCTTCACAAATGGGTTCTGCCGATGTACCGTTAGGGAGTATATTGCTAAGAAGTATGATGCTAGTACTTTAGTATACCAGCAAGAAGAGATGCATATGGGAAACCTTGCCTCCCTGCGCCTCGGATTTGCCCTGTAGAGGAAACCTTGCCTCCCCGCGCCTCGGATTTGCTCTTACACCATCGAAAAATAAGATGAGAAGAAGAATGTCCGTGGGATTCATGCGCGAAGAGCCTCGGCACTAAAGATTACACGGAACACCTCGGATTTACTCTAGCACCACCAAAGAACTTGATGAGAAGCCCATGCCTTCGAGATGCTCCCCATCGGCCGTCGCCTTCATCTTCATCTTGCCGCGCGCGATATTGGGAAAGAGGCAAGACCGGGGGAAGATTCCTATTTTGCCTGCGATCTGCAGAAGCAACGGATCTATCACCTGCCTAACCCGCCCAACCCGTTAATCAACATTTCTACGGATCAATGCGCGTGCACGATCGGACGGTTCTGGATTGAGGAGTCCAGACACCTAGTAGTACTCAATATTTTTACTATATATATATATATATATATATATAGAGGAAGCCTTTTCCGTACTCTCAAGAGTACATACTCCCACTTCTAATATATCACTTAAACGAATATTTTATACTACTTTATCACTTTTGGTATACTAAATCTAAAATACTCCAATGTGACTTAGTTGAAATTTTTTTATCGAACCCTTTATTTTTGCTACATATCTTTTTCCATATATAAAAAGAGTATATTCATAAAGTATGCTATAAAAAGTCAATTTTGATGGAAAATTTTCATGGAACTCACTTTAGAGTATCCAATAATCACTATTAGAGTATGTTCAAATAGATAAAGAGTTATAACAACACCGTTAAAGTGGTATTGAGAAGTGGGAGCCCATACTCCCAAGGGTATCGAACCATTTTCATATATATATACACACACACCAAGCCTCTCTGCCTTTGGAGTGCTTTTAGATGCGTGCTAGTACAATAGTATGGAAAGGAAGTCATTAACATGGATAGAAAGTCTTAATCATGGATGAAAAATATCACTTATAGATGGAAAGTTTCACTCATGGAGCCTGGGCACCATGGTGCCCCTGTTATATATATATATATATATATATATAGGAAGCCTCTTTTCTACTCCCGGGTGTAATTACACCCTATGTCGTTTCTCACAACATAGGTAGTATCTCGCGTAACGGAGAGTATGTACGTGTAGTATACGAGTATTTAAGACTATATAGGTGGTATGAACAATTTTTCAGAGGTGGTATGAATATTTTTTTGACATACTCCTTTTTATGTACGTATATAAAGGTATTTATAAAATACGCTAAAAACTATGTACTTCCTTGCAATTTTTTCGTGTGGTTCACATTGAAGTATCTTATAATTAGTATATGAGTATACCTAAAGTGATAAAGGAGTATTTCAAGTTTGTTTAGGTGGTATATTAGAGGTGGGTGTAATTACACCCAGGAGTAAAAAGTAATTTTCATATATATATATATATATATATATATATATATATATATATATATATATATATATATATATATATATATATATATATATATATATATATATATATATATATATATATATATATATATATATATATATGAAAATTACTTTTTACTCCTGGGTGTAATTACACCCACCTCTAATATACCACCTAAACAAACTTGAAATACTCCTTTATCACTTTAGGTATACTCATATACTAATTATAAGATACTTCAATGTGAACCACACGAAAAAATTGCAAGGAAGTACATAGTTTTTAGCGTATTTTATAAATACCTTTATATACGTACATAAAAAGGAGTATGTATGTATATATATATATATATATATATATATATATATATATATATATATATATATATATATATATATATATATATATATATATATATATATATATATATATATATATATATATATATATATATATATATATATATATATATATATCACGCACACGCACGAGCGGAAACAAGCTTTCCCGAAATGAAATACTACAATTTAGTTAGTATACTTACAAATTAAGGTAGGGCATGTATTCCCACGATGCCCTTATTTTCCCACTAGCAAGCTAAGCAGTAGTGCCGTACTCCACAAAGAATGGCTAGCTTGTAGTAGCAGATGGAAGTACAACTACAAGCCAAGCAAATTTGGGCATTTGCTCGATCGATTGGGGTTGATTTGATTCCATGCTTGTGCGTGTTCCGGTCGATCGATGGGTCACTTGACTGCACTATACAGATGGCGGCATTGCGATGGTTTTTGGAAAGAACTAGCTGCGTAAGCGTGGCGACACGTCACGCTATCTACCGTATGAACTGAAGCAAAAAAGACGATAATTCACGGGGAGTTTCTTTAAAAAAATCGAGGATGCATGCGTAATTTCGGAAAAATCAAAGGTCTTTTTTGAAAAAAAACCGAGGACTTGTAAGGACCAATACGTAACTAAAAGAGGGGTGCTTTCCAAAAAAACCTGATAGGGCTCTTTTTGCAAGAACGGAGGACCTTTATGTAATTTCAAAAAACGTAGAGACTTTTTTGCATAAAAGCTAACGTGGCCACGGTGAGAAGCCGGGAAGTCCCCCGGCTATAATATAGGTATTATTTGCATTCTTTTATAGCTTTGGATGCAACAGTTAGTTGGGAGCATTTGTTTTAGCCATAGCGATAAAATCTTAATAGAATTGTTAAAGAATCTCATAATTACTAAGTAGATTCAGCGCCGCAACCACAAACTGGCCCGAATTCGACAGTGGGATTGATTGGTCAAACTAATTAAAAGGCCAAAGGGGAAATTGATCGATCGATCAGAGGATCAAGATGAATCATATGCACATGCATGCACATACGTACAGATCATCCGTAGAGAGTAAGGTTTACTACTTCATTCGGAAGTTCATTACAGCAGTGATCATAGGGTAATTAATTAAGTCGATCGGCATCTGGGTGCTTGTGTGACGCACAGTAGTACGTCAGGTATGCTTGTGTGACGTGTCAGATGTTGACGTCACTACCGACATACTAGCTAGACACACTGCTTTTATATATATATAGTAGCATTTTGGTCGCCATTAATTTCTGCGATGCTTCGTCCTTGGGATATATACCGACCAATTGACTGACCGAGAGCAGTAGATGGGGAGCAAGAAGAAAACGCAACCAGATCAAGATGATAATGTTTCTTCAGATAGGCCAGTAGTAACGCTGGTGCTAATGGAGAGCCTGATGGAAGCGCAGGGCTTGGCGAACGAGCTCAAGTCCTATCTGCAGCTCCGGCGGCTAGACCGGTCGCCGTCGTCCATGGATCCTCTGCCTCAAGATCTGGCTGGAGCTGGAGGTCTGCCGGCCCTGGTTGAGGGGATCTCCCAGTCCTTGTCTCGAGCCATCACGCTACTGCTGCAATCCCAATCCACCGGCCGGTGGGCACCAGTAATGGTCGACCATGCCGGCGCAAAGCAGATGATGCTCTCGGCACCGGCACCAGCACCAGCACGCCGTGGGTGTGGGGGTTACAAAAGAAGGTACCTATTCCATCGGCCGTGTACTTAATTGTTGCAAATTGATTGAAGTAAACTCATCTATTAAGAAATATCATTAATTAATTCTGTGTTGATATATGCAGGCGTGTACTCGCGCGATCCGCCCACCATGCATGGCCTGGCAGGACTCTGCTGTCCCAAGGACGCAGGAAGGAATTGAGGAGCAGCATGGATGATGGCTACTCATGGAGGAAGCATGGCCAGAAAGAGATCTTTGGTGCCAAATACCCTAGGTACGTACTTGTGTTTTAGTATGCAAGTTGGTTAGTTCTCAACTTAGCCATGCATGTGCATGCCCATCCACGTTGAGGGAGCCAGATGTTCTTGTCCTTGACATGTATCTTTCCTTCCTTAATTCCTAAGCTATACATAGTATTAGTACTCACCGATCATTTCATCTTGATACGTACAATGACTCGTCGCATTGATCGAATTAGCTAGGTAGTTGGGATTGGGATGCTCCACCCATTATCATCACTTCACTTCCTACCTGCTAGCTAGCTAGGGCCTAGGGATTAGATGAGGCTAACCCAACTACATGCATGTATCAGTTGTGATATATCAATTGTTGGACCTGTACTCACGTTTCGTACGTATGCATACAGGAGCTACTTCAGGTGCAAGCACAGGTTCGAGCAGCTATGCCCGGCGACGAGGCAGGTGCAGCGGTCGGAGGAAGACCCGTCCATGCTCGAGGTCACCTACATCGGCGACCACACCTGCACCCAACAACGACAACATCCGTCAACCATGGCCGGCGCTGCATCAAATTCTAGTATGATCAAGCACGAGGACGTGCCGTCCCCGTCCACCGAAAAAATCCGTCGTGATCATCAGACGCCGGCTGATCACGACGACGGCACACCGGTGCATCTCAATAATCTCGACGGATCATTTCCATATGTGACGGGGAGCGACCTGCAGATGATGGCGTTGGAGCATGCTGGTGACGACGTGATATTCGATGGTCGTTGCTACACCACCGACACCTGCTACACTGCTGCTGGAGATGAGTACGTTGATGATGAGTTGGCCGCCGCAGCATCGACGTCATTCGGCGCTTTTACTGCTATGGGAGCTCTCGACGACCAATACTACATGAACTGATATATATATATATATATATATATATATATATATATATATATATATATATATATATATATATATATATATATATATATATATATATATATATATATATATACACACACACACACACACACACACACATATTATATACATATTATATACATATATACATATTATATACATATATATGTATATGTATATAATACATACATATATATATATATACATATATATATATGTGTATATGTATGTATATGTATATATATACACACACGCGTGGCAATAAATTTATATTATATTACAATGTGAAAGTTATCATCAGACAAACATAAAGTTATTGTCATCAGTTAGGCCAAATATCAGTTACTATCCCAACTAGATATGATCTATTACACATGAAGTTATCATTAGTTACTTGCGATTGGTATAACAAACATGAATTTCACAATATCAAAATATATTCAACATAGATCTTGTTTTATTAAGCTCATAATTTCGAATACAATAGTGTAAACGGATCACAGATCGGACTTTCTGTGAAAGAGTTATTGTATTTTTTTTGCTTGTAAACAAGATAAAAAAGTCTCGACGTTAACTGTACTGCTGCATGCATGTTTCTCTCCTGCTGAGCAAGAGTCCTGGCAGTAACTTCATGTATTGCAGGTGATAACGTGATGTGCGTTCAATAGTAACTTCACCATAGGGATGATAACTTCATGTATTACAGGTGACTAGTTAGAGACTTGTGCGTTGCAACGAAGTCATAAAAATGGTGAAATAAAACTTACTGTCTGGCCAACTTCACACATCAAACATTGGAGAGCAAGCGACAGAGATAGAAGGGTGTCCAGAATTCACGAGGAGATGGGGAAAGTGAAGGGGGTGGGCAGTTGTATTCTGAGAGAGAGAGAGAGGAGGAGAGAGACGAATAGTTCAAATCAAATTAGATGGCTGAGAAGAGAGGAGGGAGAATGGACCAACCACCAACTCACACTTTTATAATAGTAAAGATAACTTGATGTGCGTTTGGTAGTAACTTCACTATGGGGATGATAACTTCATTTCATATGGATAATATATATTCGATAGTAACTTCACCATGGGGATGATAACTTCACATGGTGATGATAAGTTCATGCATTACAGGTGATAACTTAATGTAAGTTTGGTAGTAACTTCACTATGGGGATGATAATTTTACATGGAGATGATAACTTCATTTCATATGGATGATAACTTCATGCGTAACCGAAAGTTCACATGGGGATGATAATAACTTCACAGCATGGCAATAAATTCATGAATTACAGATGATAACTTGATGTACACACGATAGTAACTTTACCATAATTAACAAACACTATTAACTAAGCATGGGGTGAGATGGTGGAGTGGTTGGCTGGTTGGGTCAGTTAGGGGCGTGCGCTTATTCTGCGCTTAGGCGCTGATTAGTAAATCCTTCTCTCTATACACACACACACATAGAGAGAGAGAGAGAGAGAAATGATTCCATAATCCTAGGAGTACATACTCTCACTCCTTATATACCGTTTAAATGATATTTTTATACTTTTTATCCTTTTGAGTATAATTTAATAATAATTATAAAATACTTCAAAGTGAGTTCAAGAAAAAATTTCATCAAAGTATACTCTTTTTACATATAGAAAATGGTATATAGCAAAATAAAGAACTCTAGTGAAAATTTTCAACCAAATCGTATTAGAGTGTATAACATATTCGTGTGTGTGTGTGTCAGGGGCGGACCTAGCATAATTCATGGGTATTCACTTGAATACCCAAATTTTTTAGCAAAACAATCAGTATATATATAAGGTATAATACATATATACTAATAGTTGGGTTAAATACGTATTATTCATACCCAATCAGCCCATTTCCCCTCTCATCGATGGTTCATTGCTTCCCGTAGGCCTTTGCACTCAAAAACAGATGGCCCAGGAAGGCCATGACGAGACCCTAGCACCCACAGTAATAAAAGCCACGGGCACCGCACCTGGCAAAACCTTGCACCCCTCGCTCCTCCACTACCATCACGCACTCGCACAGGTAGGGAGGGGAGGAAGCCGATAGGTGGTGGCGAAGATGGTTTACCTAAAGCTGCAGAAGTGGCTCGCCACGAGTGTGCTCAAGTGCAGCAAGGGCAAGGTCTGGCTTGACCCCAATGAGGCCAATGAGATCTCTATGGCCAACTCCTGTGAGAACACCCTCTCTCCTATCTATCGTCGTATCTTGAGTTCCTTGTGGTGTGCGCGCGCTACCTTTAGATCTGACACTCTGGTGCTTGTCTGTGCAATATTGCCATTCTAGACCTGTTTGTATGTCGATTCTAGGGAGTCTTTGGTTGTTTAGTGCGAGTAGTTTTGATATCTGTTGGGTACAATAATACGGCATACGATACTACGATACTAGGGTGTTTAACCCAAACAATATGTTCCCTTTAAGACTGCTTTTTTCAATCATTTGATTATATTTTCAAATAATTAAATTATTCTTAGATATTGATGTCTTGAAAGTCTGCACAAATTAATGTCATTATTGTTCATTCAGTTTACGCAGATGGAAGCATCTGCCTGGATATTCTGCAGAACCACTGAACCAGTGGAGCCCTATATATGATGTTGCTGCAATATTGACCTCTATTCAGGTATTATTTAGATCCTCTCTGAGCGTATTGAATTGCTTTGATAGCTTTATTTGTTCTACTACTTTCTATTGCTCATTGTTCATGGGATTACAACCATCGATACCTAGTAGAAAGTTCGCAAAGATTTTGCATTGCTGTCATTCATTGATCTAGAATCATTCACTGATCTAGATGTAAACCCTGTTCTGTTTTCCATAATAGTAAGGATGCCAAGGAAGAAAACAGATGTTGTTCTTTTTGTAACTTTACATAATTTGCACCAACAAACGTTTGATCTAGATTTTATTGGCAGCTGTTATGTTTACCAAACCACCTGCCATATAGGTAACATGTCGCCAATAAGCTGTTATCAACGATGCATCATCCTAAAGTTTGATTGTGGCATGCCAAGAAAGATACTTTCATTTTTTTTCATGGTGGATTAAGTATTAAAGAAAGTAGAGTCCATTGTGAAGCTAGTATAAACAATTATACTTTAATTTTCGCTATTATTTACCTTTATGTTTCTATTGAACAATATTTTAGTAACTTTGAATACCCATTCTCAAAATTCTTGGGTCCGCCATTGGTGTGTGTGTGTGTGTGTGTATGTCAGTGTTTTAATACCGATCTTACATATGATTTACTAGATTCGGGGAAGCTCTTAGAAGACTAGGCTATGATCATCTATAGTAGAGATACATGAATTTTTATATAGGTTTGGGTCTTCTCTAGGAAGAATAATAACCCTACGTCCTATGTGGTTATTGCTCAGAAAAAAGATTACAACTAAAATAATGCAAAAAAGCCTTACGCTATCTCTAACTTGATCTGGTTCTGATGCAATCTCCTCCCTCTCTCTTCGATGATAACATTTATATAATTGGCAAAGCAGCAGCCATTGCCTTATGCCAAAAGACACCTCAACGATTCAGACAATAACCGTCCGATGATAGTTATTGTCAGAGACACGTAGTGATCCATGTATCGTGCAACGATTATTGTTAGAGAGAGATCGTGTGTGGTTGACAGGGATAAACACATGTTCTAATTGCCTTGTCAGATGACCCCTGAGATGTAGCAGGACGTCATTAGATAAGTCAATCGTAGATAGACTAGTTGCAAGAATATTTACGACCACAGGGTGGTTGTAGAATAACTTATGACCATGTGCTCGTAGAAGGACTTATGAGTATGCGGTCGTATGAGAGCTTACGACTACGTGGTTGTAGAAAGGCTTACGACCACTTTATGAAATTTCTCTCTTATCAATAAGAGGTATATTTGGAGAATACAATGACGTAATAATTTGAGGATTACTCTATCCTCATCATCTAGTCCTCTAACTTCAACTGAAAGTGACTTGAGAAAGAGTGGCCGTAGACGAAGAACTTGTCAAAAGCAAAACTTTTTCAACTCTCTTATGACCAGAGTTGATCTTGGTCAACAAGGTAATTTCGCTTGAGTTGTAAAGACAAACAGACTTCAAAAAAAGGAGAATCCCAATCGATTTTCGCTGATTTGTCTGCCAGATCAGTTCCCAAGATACCCGTTCAGCTTTCGAGATAGGTAAATGACTCTTACGGTTATAAAAGCTTACCGCGGGACAACTTTTGGTCTTCTTACTTTCCCCTTCTGCTTTGAGTCTTTCGCCACCGACTAGGTCATCTTCTTCCATCAATATCTTCCAAATCCACACCAATCACTCGAGAAAATGACTAAGTCATCGTCCAACTGGGCGATGTCGGAGATGGATGATGCAAAATTGAAGGCATTGGAAGATGCTGAGAAGATTCCTCCATGGTGATTCATCAGATGGATTGAAGCCACCAAACAAAATTGGCCGTTGGGACAAATCGGAGAAATCCCGGTGTTCCAGGCCTACTGTGAGTGTGGCCTTCGCCTCCCTGCTCACCCCTTCCTCACCGCACTGCTCGAGTATTTTGGGGTTGAATTGGTGAACTTGGTTCCCAATTCAATCTCAATGCTCACCATCTTCGTGTACTTATGCGAAGCATATCTGGGTATTTTGGCGGATCTCAAGCTCTTTCAGTATTACTAAAAAATGAGTCGGTAGACTGAAATCATCGGTAGCTGTGGTCTGAAGCTCCACGATGGGAAGACGGAGCTGTACATTCAGATGTTCACTCGGTCTTCATGGCCAGGATGGAAGAAGCGGTGGTTCTACTAGGAGACGACCAGAGAAGACAACCTTTCTTCCGTGGGCAAGGCTGCAGAGAAGAACAACCTCTGGAATTCGGCCCCTAAGGACCTTACATGAATAGCCCTTTACATCTCAGCTATCAAAGAGCTAAGGAACAGGGTTCTTACAGGTTGGCATGTGGTGAAGGACTTCATCACGTGTCAAATCAGTCCCTTGAAGCGACAAGCACATCCCATGTGGATGTACTCGAGTTCCTCAGATCTAACCAAGGACTATGAGAATGGTAAGTATCACTCATACTCATATTCGTAATTATTTTTAGATTTCAAGAACTATGTATCAATCACCTTATCCGTATGAACAAATCTTGATTTGGGTGGAAATCAACTCCCGGGTTAAGTCTATCTGCAAGAAGGCTCCATCGCTTGAGGTAGAGGCTCCTTGTATTCTGGTGGACGTATCCACCGAAGAGAGAGAAGATCACATAAAGGTAATCGGAGAATTGATTTCATTTTTAGGACTGCGTAGTTGTAGGGAAGGACTAAGCAGTATTCTTCTCTTCCACAAAGTGTAGGCATGAATTACTATCAGAATGACTAAGGGGTCAAACTGATGGTCGTCAGAGGAGAAGTGGAGAAAACCAAGGCTCCTACAGCCAAGAGACGTCAACTGACCAAAGTAGTCGATAAGGTCAAGGGGAGCGCTAGTGCTGTCGTTCCCTGGGCATTCTTCCTCCTGCCACTCCGAGCGGCCCCATCAAATGGTTCATTACGGACATGAGTATCGCAGAAGAAATAGGGGCAGCCATATTAGAGCAGCCGACTCCTAAGATCAAGGTACCCTTCTACTACGATACTAAAACTTATTCAGTTGGCGCTTCTCAAGGCTTTAGTAAGCGACTCGAAAAGGAAAACTGGAAGAGTTTTATATTTTTGTGAAGGACACTGTTGCAATAACAGAACCTGAGATAAAAAAGGAGGCTGCACTCCAAGTGGTTGAAACTGGCATTAACCACATAGAGGGGCAAGAGGGACAAGGAGCAGCAAGTCTTGCTCAAGGCCCTCGATCTAACGTGGTCGATGATGTTGAAGAACCTCGACCGAACATGGCCAAAGAAGCCCCCATTCCTCCTCGATCAGACATGGTCGAAGAGAAGAAATCAAAGAAAACTCTCTAAAAGAGTTTCTTCTAAATTCAAGCTCAACGTTAGTACAAAAATAAGAGTATAAATTCTGCATTTTACCTATATGTCTTCTCGAATGCCGACACACTCTTTGTAATTTTAGCCTGACTCCTCCATCACTCAAGGATGCTTCTGCGGAGAAGCCCCCTGCGGCTTTGCCCTCAGTTGAGGAAGCAGTGGAGAAGGTGGTCAAGGAAGCAGTGGATTGACTTGGATGGTTGATTGAGCAACCACAATCGAGCAGATCCCTCGAGCATAGTTGGTAGGTAGTTCGCCATAACGTGCTTTCCACCTCCTGCTACTCAAATTGTGGTCGTGTAAATATGAAGGAACTCGATGGGATTTTGGGACCCATCAATTTTTTCAGGTTTACTGGTCGAAACCGCGTTGGCCAGTGCACTGCTTGGAGTTCAAGCATGAACTTCTCGTATCCCGAGAAGGAGAATTCTAGGTTATAATTGTCTCCGTTTGGATCAGTATTCTGCGAAGGGATGGGTGAATTCACAGGAAGACTACCCACTCTCTTTGCATGTTCCACCGGAGAGTTACGACCACCAGTTGATCAAATTCCCAGAATTACAGATTCCAGGGCTCACTAAAATTGCTCAAGCGGTCACCAGGGGACTCGAACACTTGGGGGCAGGCCCATTGTTGTGTTGCGAGTTCTGTTTGTGGTCATATTGACCATTGCTGTCTGGGGAAACTGGTTCCTTCTATCAGCGTACTGTTGTGGGGATAAGGATCCCTCCTCAACCTTTCTGACGGTGCAGTCTCTGAGATCTCGGAATGGATCTCTAGAGATATCCTCACCGTTGGAGGATAGCATCGTCTACTCAAAGTCGTAGCAGGCATCCATGTTGATATCCGCATAGTCGGCCTAGTCGAACCAATTCTCCTCATTCCACTCCTGCCACGAGGACATCAGAAGAAAGAGAACTTGCCGATAACAAAATTACCAGAGTCTTGGAAGAATAATCCCCACAGACAGTGCCAACTGTCAGTGTTTTAATACCAATCTTACGTATGATTTATTGGATTCAGGGAAGCTCTTAGAAGACTAGGCTATGATCATGCGGAGTAGAGACACGAGAATTTTTATACATGTTCGAACCTTCTTCCGGGAGAATAATAACCTAACGCCCTGTGTGGCTATTGCTTAGAGAAAAGATTACAACTGAGAATAATGCGAAAAAGCCTTGTGCTATCTCTAACTTGATCTGGTTCTGATGCGATCTCCCCCTCTCTCTTCGATGTTAACCTTTATATAATTGGTGAAGCGGCGGCCGTTGTCTATCCCCAACTAATTGTGAGTAGTATGGTGCTTGCCATCTCTAGAGTGGAGGAAGAGTAAACTTAGTGAATTGAGGTGTTTTGGCTTAATTCGTGGAGCCGATCTAATTTGTTTAGGCTAATCTCAACGTGGACTAGGGAGACCAGCAAGTCTCCAAACACCATGATAAAAAGATACCGTGTCTTTGTGGTTTGTTTTCTTGTGCTCAATTTACTTTCAAGTAATTTATATTAATAGAAGTAAATTGATTGCTTATCATCTTAGGGTTGCAAACTTTTTACATAGATTTAGGTTGTTGGTGCACTTAGGTGAACCTAGTTGATTTAGGCTTTGTTTGTGCTAAAAGCAATTTGATTCAAGCTTCCGCACTATATTCTTGATTTTAGCCAAATACCTTAAATAGAATTAATTAAGAAGAGATTTTTTAGAAACGACTATTCACCCCATCTAGTCGGTCTCCTCGATCTTATAAGTGGTATCAGAGCTTGGTCTCTCTCTTATTAGGCTTCACAGCCTAGAGAGTAAAGGATGGCGACTAGTGAAATAGTGCACCAAGATTACACACCTCTATTTGATGGCAAGATTATGACAATTGGAAAATTCGTATGATATGCTATTTTAAGGCTATGAGCCCAAAAATATGACGGATTGTAAATGTGGGTTTTCTCATCCTAAGGATCCTCTTACTCCAACAATTGAGGATGAGAAATACTCACATCTTGATGCTCAAGCAACTAACGCTTTATTTAGTGTTTTCAGTGTGGAGGTGTTCAACACAATATGCAATCTTGAGAGCGCTCATGACATGTGGACAAAAATTCAAGATAATTTTGAAAGGTCCACATCAACAAATGAGGATTGCATACAATAGTGGATGTTGGGAGAAGAAAGCTCAATCTCTAGCTCCGACGATGAAAAATCAATAGACCCCTCCACATCAACTCAATGCATTTTGGCAAAAGGTAATAAGAAGGTAAACGATAATGATGATGATAAGCCTTCATATAATGAGTTGATGGATATGTTAGAAGAGCTAAATGAATATCTTGGGAAATAAAAAGTTAGGGCCTGTTCTTTTCGGCTACGGCTTATAGCTTTTGGTTGAAAATTTTGAATTTTGGCGGTTTACAGTACATATTATAGAGAGACAGATACTCACTTGCGATTTTGGCTGGTACAGATGTTGGGCTTTTAACAAATAGATCGTTTAACTTGTAGACCCCGTCTTAAGAAAATACTCCGTTTGAAAGTTAGGTACTGTAGCAAAAGCCAAAAGCCGCCAGCTTCGAAGGAAAGGAACAAGCCCTTAAATATAAGATTTTGAAGAATGAGCATGTCTCCCTTTAAAATGATTATAACAAACTAGTAGGAGAACACGAAATTCTATTTCTCAAGGAATATTCTAATCCTAAGGTAGATATAGGAATTACTTGCAATTTATTAGATGATGCCATGTGTAACTTCAAAGTCTTGCATTTCATTTAAAGTTCATGTATCCACCTCTTGTGATGATTTGCTAGATATACCTTGTTGTTCTAAATTAGATGCTTCTATTTCCTCTATGCATTGCAATACTAACATTATAGAAGAAAATAATGAGTTCATGGCCCAAGTCACAATATTGAGAAATGACTTGGAGAAAAGCTACAAAGGGAGGGCTTCTCTTGACAAAATATTGGGAAACCAAAGAAAGTCAAATGACAATAGAGGTATCGATTTCACCTCCAAGAAAAAGGTGAAGAGTATCCCAAAACAACATGGAAAACAATTCAATAATGTCAAGTGCTTTTGATGTAACAAGAAGGGACACTTCGCCTCTAAGTACCCCAACAAGGTTGGTGACAAGCAAAGGTCATCAATGAAGAGGCAAACTGGTAATGGGCAAGATAAAAAGATAAGAAGAGGTAACAATTATCAAACTTGCTACAATTGCCGAGAGAAGGGGCACTTTTGTAAGGATTATCCCAAAGGTATCATTCCTAAGCCATCCCTTTATAATGAACATTATTTGCTTAGGAAAGATAAATATGTCAATGTGTTTGTTAGAAATATTAGCTCACCAAAGTGTTTTGTTAGGACCATTTGGGTGCCCAAATCTATTCTGACTAATATCCAAGGACCCAACCAAGTTTTGGGGTACCAAAATACATTTAATGGCTTAATAGGTATTTGGAGAGATATTGGAGATTAGGCTCATTCATGAAGAGGCGAATTCTACCATGAACAAAAAGGGAGCCAAGTTTGAGTTGCCAAGTCATAAACCAATGCTTTCTCGGTAATAAGTACTTACATTCAAGTATTTAGCCCTTAAGCCTTGTGTAGGTTCCATTATATAAAAATCATTTAAAAGGGGTGCTCTTGCTCTTGTTCTAAAAGTTCATTATTGTAATCATGAGCAAGATGTAAGTGGCACATTGAGGGGAGTGCTAAATCATAATCATGTATATCACATCCCTAAGTGTGCCCAAATTAATTAAGTGCTAGTGTTGTTTTTAAAAATTGAGTCATTTAGCCAAAAGTAAAAATGTTGCAATTATTAGTATATCTTTGAAAAACTAGTTGGAAAATGTATATAAATGTATTTCAAAGATTTTCCAAAGGTTTTAGCTTTAGAAAAACTTATTTTAAGTAGAAATTAAGTTTTTATCACAAAACTAGCAATATAGTATCTTGTTTTGGCTTTAAACTCAAAAGTTAGCCAAAATCAATTCTAAAATGAATTTGAAAAAGTATTCAATACTAAAAACCTAGAGTTGGCTATTTCAAACATTATTGGTATTCAAAAGTTTTCCAAAAATCCAAGCAATCAAAGGTTATTTGGTTTTGAAATTTATCGAAAATCTTGAGTTGACCTACGTAGTCACAATCTAATACTTAAGTGAATTTTACCTTTTGAACCAAAATTATTGACGTATATTGGTTAACATGGGTATTTACAACTTATATATGTAATTGGATGGTAAAATCACCCTTGCTTACTTTTTTTTTTGCAATCTTGAAGTTTTTATTGAAAATGAGCTTGTTTTTGAAAATTGAAAGCTTAATTTGTTAAAACTATATTGAAAAAAGATCTTATCTTGGCATATAGTTGGAAATACTCTATGAGTGGTTTATGTTTGTTTGTGAAAATCTTTGAAACATGTTACAACATTATATCAAATCTCTCCTCAAATTTCAAATCTTATCTGTGCTTTCAGTTAGATTCTGGAACTACCGCAGTGCATTAAGCGGTACTATCGCTAAACACTACTACCATAGTTATAACGGTGGTTGTAAGGCCGAATTGCTAGTATAGGTTGCCGTACTGTTAAGGGGGGTCTTGTCTAGTAGCTTGAGTCTTATCATATGTTGATAGCGCAACCCCACTTGATCTAGCTCTCTTTGGTATGAGGCTTATATTTGTGAATGTGTTTTGCAAATAGTTGAAGCTCATGTGTTGAATACTTGTAACATGGGACTATACACTGTGAATGTGTTTTGCGAGTGTTTGAAGTCCGTGTTTTCATTCTTTGTAGTATGAGACTTATATTTGCAAATGTGTTTTACATATAGTTGAAACTCACATATATAATCCTTGTGTCATGATTCTGAAAGTGTGCAAATGTGTTTTGCAACTTGATGGAAATCATGGATAATCCTTGTTTGCATGATACTGTAGTTTACAAATGTGTTTGCAAAATCTGTTGAAGTATATGCACTTTTCATATAATTCGGAACTACCATAGTGCAGTCTGCGGTACTACTGTTGACCGGAACTACTAGCGTCTGTGGTCGGAGATCTGTGTGATTGGAGATCAATGTGGTCGAATATCGACTTTGTCGACTTGCTCGAGACCTGAGTGGTCGAAACCAATGTGGTCGTAAACCAGCGAGGTTAGAAACTTGTGTGGTCGACTTCTCCCCCTCCCCGCGAGAGTGGTAGTTTTGCATGTGGAAGCAGTACTTCCGATGATCAAAACTACCAAAAAATGTATAGTGAAACTATCGTATTCGACTGGTCCTTTGCTTCTAATAGCTAGTTTTTTGACCGTTGCGAGGGGAGTGGAAGTACCACAGTTTTGCAGTCGGTACTTCCGATAATCTTGTTTTTTCAGAAATTTGGCTCGAACGACTAGTTTTCTTGTGTGGGGTATAAATACATCTTGTGGCCTATTGGAAATGTAGTTGCTCGACTTATTTCTATTCCCTTGAGTTAGTGTGAGGTTCTCCTTTTAATTGTGCTTGTATTGCACCTTGTGAGCAAGAAGAGTGATCTAGAGTGTATGTGTTGCATCTAGAGTTGGACTTAGTGTCTATTTGAGCTTGTGCATTGTTGCACATGGTGAGAGTCAAGCGAGGGGTTTAACTTATTATTTTTGGAGTTTGCCGACTCCTAGATGGCATTGGAGGCGTCGTGCGCGGTGAGCTTCTCAAAAAAGATTGTGAGAAGTCTGGTGAATTGTGAGTGGTGTGGTGCTCGCCATTTCCAGAGTGGAGAAAGAATAACCTTTGTGGATTGACGTGATTTAGCTTAATTTGTGGAGTCGGTCCAATTTGTTTGGGCTAACCTCAACGTGGACTAGGGGAGATCAGCAAGTCTCCGAACACCATGGTAAAAAGATATCGTGTCTTTGTGGTTTGTTTTTTGTGTCAATTTACTTTCAAGCAATTTACATTCATAGAATTAAATTGATTGCTTGTCATTTTAGGGTTGCAAACTTTTGATATAGAGTTAAGTTGCTGGTGCTCATAGGTGAACCTAGTTGATTTAGACTTTGTTTATGCTAAAACCAGTTTGATTCAAGTTTACGTATTATATTCTTGATTTTAGCCAAATATCTTAAATAGAATTGATTAAGAAGAGATTTTCTAGAAATGACTATTCGTCCCCTCTGGTCGGCCTCCTCGATCTTACAGGGAATTCGCAAATGGGGGGAGGTGGCGGGCGACCAGCGACGTGTCGGGGGGAGGCGGCGGTCGGTGCAACCCTAGAAGCGCCAGGGAAACTATGTGTGGGATTGGGGTTTGGAAATAGGGGGTTATTTCACACGGTGGATTGGCGCATATGAGCTTTTGTGGAAAAAACCTATAAGTGATTGGGGGATTCCACCCACACAAATTCGAGCTGTGGAAGGTAGATCGAATGGCTCTGGTTCACGTTTGCATAGTACCACTGAATAAACCATTTGCACTGGATATGCTCCACACACACACACACACACACACACACACACACACACACACACACACACACACACACACACACACACACACACACACACACATATATATATATATATAGGAAAAATACCTTTTACACCCGGGTGTAATTACACCCACCTCTAATATACCACCTAAATAAACTTAAAATACTCTTTTATCACTTTAGGTATACTCGTATACGCTGAAATGGGGCACCAAGCCTCCCTACATTTGGATTGCTTTTAGATGCGTGTAAGTGCAATGATGTATAAGCCGTTAACATTCATTAATTCGAAAAGACATCGATATGAAAAAGAAATCATTGATTTAGCATGCTGAATTAATCATGGATGAAAAGTTTCTATCATATATATTTGAACATGGAAGCAGACTAGCTCTCATAATATTCTTAGCATGTGATTCAGGTTAGCTTCTTTCTCTCTCGTGCATCCCTCAGTGTGTCTGCCGTGGAATTGGAAGCCCGTGTCCACGACAACTCTACAAGGCCACAACACGAGAGCTCCCTGAGGCCTAAACCCATACAGACACTCCATGGGCCTAACATGCTCAGATGGGCCGAATACCAAAGTCTGCCTGCCTGCCTTTCGGCCTGCAAATAACACGCAGCCACACAGGTCACACACACAGCCCACATCACAACTTCTCAGGCCCATGTGCCAACTCTAAAACAGCAAGCTCAGCTTCTTTTACCATCGTTTCTCACTCAGCACCAAATATAAAGGGTGGCCTGTTTGTTTCAGCTGTAGATTCTGAGAAGTAGCTAGTGAGTATCCAGCTAGTCAGAATCTGGAGAAGCTGGATAACCCCAGCTTCTGGCTACTAGTTCATTTTCTGGATTCTGTAGCTTCTGGCTACTTAGAATCTGGATGAAAATCTGGACTGTTTGGAGGAGCTGCAGATTCTGGGAGTAGCTGCAGCTGCCAGAAGCTGAAACAAACAGGCCCAAAGTAACCTCTATTTCTAAAACTTTCCTTTTAGAAAAAAAAATGTATTTCTAAAACTGCAGACATCTCAGGGGAAAAAAAGCAGACAGACAATTTGCAACCTTCAGTACTTCATTAATAGCAGACTGACCAGGCAAATCTGCTGTCAGACTTGGGAGACCTGGTATTCTGTAAACAGACGTTGCTAGCTTAACTTTCAATCCAATTCTTTACATCATTCAAGCTAAAAAATGTGGCTTGAAACCCAATGTAAAGAAGTAAATAACAAGGTAGTAGTATTTCTATGGGGATCATTCAGATCAGCGGGTTGGGTCCTATCACTCAAGCTCAGTGCAATATCGCCTCCAGCTCCCAATATAAACTCCAGTTCAAACAGGGACCAAGCGGCTCCCCAGCATGTATATGCATCTCCTTCCATCAGAAATTATTACAAGAAATGGAAGTACTCGATGCACCTTGACTGACCGATCGGTAGCAATGTCCTCGACAGAGCTCCGGTGGTGATGTTGGACGAAGCGCTCGTTTCAGCAAAATCGTCAACTTCCATCTCAACCGGAACATTGCTTGTAGAAGATGGTGTGTCTGTCCACTGATACTGGCGAGCATATGCACTCCTGTCAAGTTGCTGGTTGGCTCCGTATGACTGTATGCTCGGCGACTGCAACGAAGTTGAGGATGACAGGAATGTGGGCTGTTCACTAGTGGCATGCGAGTTGAAGCAGATCGATACGGCATTCCTTGAAGATGACTGTGCAGCAACATTTGGGATACTGCCAATGGGCCTTGAGCTGCTATTGCAGGTATGGTGGCTGAAGTAAGTGACCGTGAACAATGGCGGATCGTTGGTGTCCTTCTGCTGGACTTGTTTTGTGGCGGGGCACTTCGTGTCGTTTTTGTAGGTACATCTGTAATAGAACCTGCAAATACAATGATATGAACCCAAAAATCCCCGCAGAAAGGAAAGAGAAGAAATCTTCACCAAAGCTCTAGTTACATATTACTGAACATTTAAGAAAAGTTTCCAGGCAGTTAGGGAGTACAAGTATACAATGGCTGCACTCAAGAGAACATACATTTTGCATGTGCTTCTGTGGTACCTCAAATATAATGACGGTGAGGGTAAATTTTAGAATCAGATGATTAGGTAAGAGGATAAAATCATACTCCGCACCAGTTTTAGTTTATCTTTGTTTAGAAAAATAATAACTCCGCTAAAATGTACTCCTAACTGTTCCAGAATAACATAGGGGAGTTTTTTTTTTGTTTTGTTGACAGCAGAGAATCCTGTATAGCTTTGTTGCTATTAGGGGTGGAAAACGGTAACGGATAATTCGTTTTATCCGATATTCGTATCCGAAAAAACCCAAATGTGGTAAGCAAAATCCGTATTCGAAAATATTCGTATTCGAGAATATTCGTATCTGTATTTGAGAGTATTCGTATCCGTATTCGTATTCGAGACTATTCGATTCGTATTCGATCCGTTTCTAGAACCCATAAAAAATCCGTACAAATTTTGTGATTCAAAACTTGAATTTAGGCGGTTTAAAACCGGTAACCGGTCAAAAACGGGTGAAAAATCGACAAAACCGTTAGGAATCCGTTTTATCCGATATTCGTATCCGAAAAAATCCGTATTCGAAAATATCCGTATTCGTATTCGAGAATATTCGTATCCGTATTTAAGAATATTCGAATTCGTATTCGTTTTAAAAATATGGATTCGTATTCGTATTTGAGACTATTCGACCGTATCCGATCCGTTTCCACCCCTAGTTGCTATTAACAGAAATAAATTTTCTTATATTGTCACTAATTTTCTATTTAAGAGCTTAAATAATCTACCTCTCAGTGAGTAGACACCATTATCCTACTAAATTTCAAGTTGGATGGTTGAACAACACTTCGACTCTTTTCACTTCTTTGGTATACCAGCATTCATATGTGTAGTATGGTCATTCCCAACAGCATCCCTTTAAGGAAGCAGGGAAAATTTTTTGGATGGTTAAATAGTATCTCTTTTTCAGTTTATAAAAAAATCATATTTTTTTCCACTTCACCCATCAACATTCACTCTACCTAAATGAGGTGGAATGTTGCCAATAGTCTTCGATTGGATGGGGGAATCCAATTGATAGCCTCGACTCGTATCCTAGCTCGTTTGAGAGCTAGCTTTGCTTCAACCAATTCTTTCGTACCCTTAGCTCTACCCAAGTTAGCTTCGGCTATTTCAAGTGCCTGTTGAGCTTCTTCCGGGTCAATGTCACTACTTTTTCTTCATCTACTACCTTTTCAAAAAAAACGAAACATCTACATCTATTAACAAGCACTTGTTGGACTAACAAGTTATGTGGGGTCTCCATCGAGAGCCAATCTGTTATGGTATAGGTTGGTTGGGTACGGATTCGAGGACCGAGGGTAGGGCGCTCACCCTTGAATGGCCGGCCACGCCACCGCCAAAGCTCTGAGGTTTAGTTGAAGAAGCAAGGGAAAGACTAGAAACTTTATTTATTCATTGCTTGCTTATGAATGTTGCGTCCCCTCTTTATATAGATGTGGTTAGCCCCTAACAATATGAAAATTAACATGATCTAATGCAACCAATCAACTAAAGATAAGATCATATCCATACTTTCTAACTATTCCTTATATGAAGATATACATTTAACTATTCCAAATATAAAAATATGCATAACATTCTATCCCTAATTAGATAACACCGCTACAATACCACGCAGGGTACTGACCACGCGTGCTACAATAGCACAACACTGTTCACACGCCTGCTATAGTGCATCACCGGGATCATAAACTATAACATTACAACCCTCGCAGCAAGACAGCTCATCCTTGAACTGTTAGGTGGTGGCCACGGACTAAGACTTAGCGTCTCTATCTCGACAAAAGGGCACAATGATGATGTCATGTGGTGCAGAAGATGATTAACGAAGCCCCGATGCACAACAACGAGGACAACAACCCTCTAGCATTGGCTGATGTCACAGGAGTCGCCGGCAGCAAGGGCAATTGGTGTAGGGTAGCGGCATCCTTCTCACCTCGGGATGCAATGGTTACGGGAGAGATGCAACGACGACACTGACCCCCACATGATAGTCGTTGCGCTCCGCATCTTCAAAGGCAGGAGGCACCAATGGTGTAGCCAAAGGTAGCGAAGTTTAGGGAGGAGTCATCATTGGTGAAGGCGGTAACGGGACCAGCGCCAATGATGGCGATGAGAACGGTGATGGCAGCGCCACCATTGCAAAGATAGGCGTCGCCTCTTGCAGCTCCTCCATCTTGGATATGGTTGCAATCGGCGGTGATGGCGACGCAGAAACCATAGCAACATGTTGCGTCTTCTCCTCCATGTTGACCAAAAACTCTTTCATCAAGATCATCAAGTTGGCATAGATCTTGGCGGAGGATAACTTGACATTAGAAGCCATGGTGGTTGGCTCGGTGGAGGCTTGACGAGTGGGTGGATACGGCGCAATGGTGGTGGTGAAATCGAGATTGACGTGCTTAATAAAACTTGGCCAAATCTACACCCCAAGCGCACACTCTAGCTGTCAGTACCACAAGACGGCATTTCCCATCAGGTGGTGCGATGCCAATCACTCATTCTCTTTCTCCATCGTCCGCTGCTTCTTAAATATTGTTTAAAGCGATTCAACCAAGGATGTGGGCCTTTTTTGCCGTCAAAGGTCGAAAGCCCTAGGTAGTGGAATCGTGAAGCTCGAGCCTTCATAGGATCGAAACCCCTGCTACTTGCTATTGATGGCGAGGCAACAGTTGGCTCTGATACCAAATATTGTGGTATGGATTCAAGGACCGAGAGTAGGGCACTCGTCCCTAAATGGCCAACCATGCCGCCACCAAGACTGTGAGACTTAGTTGAAGAAGAGAGGAAGAGACTAGAAACTTTATTTATTCTTTGCTTGGTTATGAATGCCGTGACTCCTCTCTTTATATAGATGCATGCAACAACATAGAAGCTAACATGATCTAATGCAAAAAGTTAAACTAAATATAAAAACATATACATACTATATAAATATAAAAATATGCATGTAACTATTTCTAATACGAAGATATGTATATGACTATTCTAAATATAAATATATGTATAAGATTCTATCCCTAAAATCAGGGTGGAAAAAAAATCAAGGACACACGGTGAGCACACTAGATTTGTGCAATCAAGAAGTAGACGGCCCACACTGCAGTGGTCAATATTTGTTCTGGAAGCAATCGGCGACAACTGCAAACAGATTTACTCCCATGAATTCTATTTCTACATACTGAAAACGGGTAGAACTAAGTTCGAAAGGTTTCAGATCACCACCGTCAGCTCACCCACCAACTACAGGTCCTGCAAATTCCCTAGTAGATATACTAAGACCTAAAATCAACTGTTCTTCTTGAAATTATATCATCACAACAGTAAAAAATGTTTTTGCACAAGAAAAATATGCATGCGTGATGCGTGGCCTGAAAACATGCAATTTCTGGAATGGGTTGAATGGCCAAGGGATGGAGGCAAGAAGCAACCTTGGGAAGTTGGAGTTGGAGAGCTTCTTCTCGCCGTACTTCCTCCATTGGTGTCCGTCGTCGTACGGCGCATAGGTCTCCGTCGTCCATGTACGCTCGTCCTTCCTGCAGGTGTTATTACACACAAGAAAAGAAAAGAAAATCAAGAAATTAAACAAAACTCGAGGATCTTTGCCGCAAGAAAAAAGAGGAAACTATGCTATGCATACCTGATTCTTTGCTGGGTTCTAGCAAGCCTGTTGGATCCCAGGTCGCTGGGATAAGACGGAACAGAATCGAGAACCATGGAGAAGTTGGAGAGAGGTTGAACTGAAAGAGAGAGGAAAGGAAGCCGTGGGATTTTGTGGGGGCACCGCCGTAGTATTCCCAAGAGAGACGTTTCTTCTGGGGCCTCGCCTCGATCGGTCTCCTCTCTCGGGACTCTTGACTTTATAGCATTAAACAACGACGGCGGAGCCGGAGGAGCATTCTTCAACGTTAACACGCGTCGTCACCTCTGTTATTACTCACCTAACGGCGCTTTCGTCTTGGTGCATTTCCTTCGTCGTCGTCTTGTTTTAGTCCGTTCATGCATAGATGTCCTGATTTGCTAAGTTGATATGTCAAATATGGCTGTCGTCGTCTGCGCAACAACCCAGTCATAAGCAAAATTGGTTTCATATTATCTCATTGCTTTTCCTAAAGAAAACTACAAAACAAAATTAGTATGTACATTTGGGAAAACTATATTCTATAATTCTGAGAGATATTGTCAAATTTACCTCTTGTTTCTTAAAATTTTTCGTTTACTAGCAGAACCAAAATGCCACATTTACTCTGTAGGACCGATGCCAACAATTAGAAGGATGAATGATTTCTAAAACTTTTCCTTCTAAGATATTCAAAATTTTTACTCGGGTGACTAAATAATAATCAAGATTAGATAACACCAACTAGGCTAAGTAAAACAAAACTACAAATAAGAGCCAACAAAATAAGCGGTCTCCTACATAGGGCCGATCTGATCGCCAGACTGTGGCTAGTCACACCAGTAGATTGGTATGACAGCAGGTGTGGGGTCGGTCCAACTGATCTCCTATTCCTAGACCTGAAAACCTTTTGGGTCAAAACTTAAATCTCAAGAACTTGTTCAGTTCTCATCCAAACAATTTCAAGTTTTGTATGAGACTTGTTTAAAGCAATAGGAGCCTAAACCAAGTCAAGAATTACAAGGTTCTTGGATTCGAGTTCACCAAATTGAAGAGAATTGAATTTGGTTCACAAGAACACCAAAACCCCTAAATCTTAAATTACTTCTTATTCGTGAGGATCTAAAACATGAGGTCATTTAAATTTATTTTCATGTCTTAGTAAGATAATTTAAGCAAGAGATTGGCTAGAACTCCCACAAATCTGAAGTCACAAATTTAGCTCAAGAATAAGTAAACCCAAGTAAGAACACAAACAAGAACATGATTGAGATAAAATTTTGATTTATTTCAATGGAAGATTGGATTTATATAATCATAGATGATTACAAGGTGCAGCCAAAGTACCATCATTTTCTCTCTCAAGTTCTCTCTCTCACAACCATGTAAGGAGACAATGTGGTAGAGCAAAAACTAAAACCTAGAATCATTGGATCTACCACCTCCTTTCCTTTCCTCCTCTCTAAATAACCAGCACAACCTTAATGTGTTCAACCCATTAAGCCTACTGAGGAACCCTTCAACCCCACTAACACGAGTTTTACACACTCACACACGCTTCTTAAAGCGTTTATAAGACTCAACCTGCTAACTTTTTAGTGATTGATCCACTTGTCAATTCTAGTTCTTCTTGACCTAAACCATATCTCTTTTGTGCCTCTTTACACCACAGTTTTGATTAAAGGACTGTTGTGGCTACAGACCAAACAAAGAGAGAGATGGTAGTGGAGAGTGATGAAGATAAGTGTAATGGCCTGGTCTCTCCCCATGGCTTACTCATATATATATATATATACACATGAGGAGTGCTTTTACAGTTATACCCTTACATCTGGTTATCCCCTATGGGGGCAGTTATGTCATTACACATGGCCTATTCTGGGCCTTATAATCCCCTACCAGGCCTGCTGGGTTTAGGTGGGGGCCACCCCTACGACAGGAGCCTCTCATGGTGAAGGGCTTCACAGGGCCGAAGCTATGTCGTCGAGTACTTTGGCCCCCTCCGTCCCCTGCGGCCTGTGAATTCCTCCAAGCTTGTGGTTGGGGAGCCTGAAGTCTGGGATGGTGGTAGCGGAGGGTGGCGCCAAGTCGAAGTAGACGCGCGCGCTCCGTCCCCTACTCTTCGAACGGGTGGCAGCGAAGCTGGCGCCTAGTCGAAGTAGACGCGCGCGCTCCGTCCCCTACCCTTCGAACGGGTGGCAGCGAAGCTGGCGCCCAAGTCGAAGTAGACGCGCGCGCTCCGTCCCCTACCCTTCGAACGGGTGGCAGCGAAGCTGGCGCCCAAGTCGAAGTAGACGCGCGCGCTCCGTCCCCTACCCTTCGAACGGGTGGTAGCGAAGCTGGCGCCCAAATCGAAGTAGACGCGCGCGCTCCGTCCCCTACCCGTCGAACGGGTGACAGCGAAGCTGGCGCCTAAGTCGAAGTAGACGCGCGCGCTCCGTCCCCTACCCGTCGAACGGGTGGCAGCGAAGCTGGCGCCTAGTCGAAGTAGACGCGCGCGCTCCGTCCCCTACCCGTCGAACGGGTGGCGGCGAAGCTGGCGCCTAGTCGAAGTAGACGCGCGCGCTCCGTCCCGTACCCTTCGAACGGGTGGCGGCGAAGCTGGCGCCTAGTCGAAGTAGACGCGCGCACTCCGTCCCCTACCCTTCGAACGGGTGGCAGCGAAGCTGGCGCATAGTCGAAGTAGACGCGCGCGCTTCGTCCCCTACCCTTCGAACGGGTGGCAGCGAAGCTGGCGCCCAAGTCGAAGTAGACGCGCGCGCTCCGTCCCGTACCCTTCGAACGGGTGGCAGCGAAGCTGGCGCCCAAGTCGAAGTAGACGCGCGCGCTCCGTCCCCTACCCTTCGAACGGGTGGCAGCGAAGCTGGCGCCTAGTCGAAGTAGACGCGCGCGCTCCGTCCCCTACCCTTCGAACGAGTGGCAGCGAAGCTGGCGCCTAGTCGAAGTAGACGCGCGCGCTCCGTCTCCTACCCTTCGAACGGGTGGCAGCGAAGCTGGCGCCCAAGTCGAAGTAGACACGCGCTCTCCGTCCCCTACCCGTCGAACGGGTGGCAGCGAAGCTGGCGCCTAGTCGAAGTAGACGCGCGCGCTCCGTCCCCTACCCTTCGAACGGGTGGCGGCGAAGCTGGCGCCTAGTCGAAGTAGACGCGCGCGCTCCGTCCCCTACCCTTCGAACGGGTGGCGGCGAAGCTGGCGCCTAGTCGAAGTAGACGCGGCGAAGCTGGCGCCTAGTTAAAGTAGACGCGCGCGCTCCGTCCCCTACCCTTCGAACGGGTGGCAGCGAAGCTGGCGCCTAGTCGAAGTAGACGTGCGCGCTCCGTCCCCTACCCTTCGAACGCGTGGCGGTGAAGCTGGCGCCTAGTCGAAGTAGACGCGCGCGCTCCGTCCCCTACCCTTCGAACGGGTGGCGGCGAAGCTGGCGCCTAGTCGAAGTAGATGCGCGCACTCCGTCCCCTACCCTTCAAACGGGTGGCGGCGAAGCTGGCGCCTAGTCGAAGTAGACGCGGCGAAGCTGGCACCTAGTTGAAGTAGACGCGCGCGCTCCGTCCCCTACCCTTCGAACGGGTGGCAGCGAAGCTGGCGCCTAGTCGAAGTAGACGCGCGCGCTTCATCTCCTACCCTTCGAACGGGTGGCAGCGAAGCTGGCGCCTAGTCGAACTAGACGCGCGCGCGCTCCGTCCCGTACCCTTCGAACGGGTGGCAGCGAAGCTGGCGCCCAAGTCGAAGTAGACGCGCGCGCTCCGTCCCCTACCTTTCGAACGGGTGGCAGCGAAGCTGGCGCCTAGTCGAAGTAGACGCGCGCGCTCCGTCCCCTACCCTTCGAACGGGTGGCAGCGAAGCTGGCGCCTAGTCGAAGTAGACGCACGCGCTTCGTCCCCTACCCTTCGAACGGGTGGCAGCGAAGCTGGCGCCTAGTCGAAGTAGACGCGCGCCGGTATGGTTGCGCTCCGGGGCTGTTGTGACCTTGCAGTCTCGTAGTGCGCTTTTAATGGCGGCTGGAATTACGCCGACGCCTGGCCTGGCAGAAGTCAGGCTGTCGCGTCGTGCAGTCTGCCATGCTGCAGGTGGGGCACGTGGCGACTCACGACTGGTGCGTCGTGGGATGTGAGCGGTTGCGTGACCGCGGCCGTTCGCCTCGTCCCTCGAGAAGTTGGACGCGTGTTGAAGAGGTAGGGGTGTTGTGCGCTGCTTGGCCACCTACCAGGCGCGGCCTTCTAGGTCCCGGCGGTTCTTCTTTCGAAATCTTGGACAGCCGAATCGCTGGGAAGTTGATCCGTTTGTGCGTTGAGCCGCAAGGCAGGCGAGCGGCCTTTATAAGGTGCTAGTGTTAAGGTGGAGGCACCCTTTCGCGTTTTGCTTTTTGATCTGCCGCTTCGCTTGCGCCCGTGCTAATTGTCACGCCAGCTGCTCCTTTGCCTGCTTCTTCTTCTTCCCTTGTCGCGAAGAGCGATGGCCAGCCACGACGACGGCACCTACCACCCTCGCAGCGGTTCCTTGCCTAGCCAGGGCGAGGTGACCCATCCTGCCCAAGAGTACAAACTGGTGCCGCGGGGGAGCTCGCGCGCCAACAAGTGGTGGAACGCAATGGAGCACTCGGGAGGCTCCTGCTCCCGTGTGCTGGGGAAGAGCCGCATGACGGAAGGGACGCTGCAGTGACTCGTGGATGAGGGGAAGATCGTGGATCGCAATGGGGCTCGCTTACCCCGCCGGGACGAGACAGAGCCGAAGCCCGGGGCCCTGGAGGCAATTGTTTTCGTCGCGTTCTTCGATGCCGGCCTTCGGATGCCCTCCACGCTGTTTGTGGGCGAAGTCCTGCGGGCCTACCAGTTGGAGCTAGCCCAGCTGACGCCCCACGCGATACTCTGCCTAGCTGTCTTCGCGTGGGCGATGCGGACAGAGGGGTGGCGCCCCAGCGCGAGCTTATTCGCCACCCTGCACGATGCACACTGTCGACCCAGAAAGGTTGGCGGGGCGGTGTCCAACTTCGGCGGTGTGGACTTCGTGCTCCGGGCGTCCTGCACGACGTTGTTCCCTGTGTCAACCTCGCCAGGGCAGTGGGCGTCCGGCTGGACGCGGTGGTGGTTCTATTACACCGTGACCGACAAGAGCAGAATGCAGTGCCGAGGTGGGCCGATGTCTTTTAACAGCACGCCGAGTCTGAAGGCAGAGATTGACGACACGCGAAAGCTACAGAGCCTCGTCGGTGTCGCCCGTCGAATGAGCGTGCGCGACCTAGCTGAGGAGTTCACGATGCATGGGGTGGCGCCACTCTCCTCCCGGGGGAAGTATGTTGTGCCGAATGGCCCCCGCGAGGACGGGTTCGATCCATGTGTGTCTCGGGTGCTTCCGCCCTCTGCCCCTTGTAAGTCGCCCATCGCGCCATTGTATCTGTTGGGCTTCCGCCTAGCTGACGTGATCTCCTGCGCAGTGGCTCGGCTAGAAGATGCGGAGCGCACGGTTGCGGCGCTCCTCGGCCCGTACACGCTTAAGGAGCACCGGGCTCGCGAGGCCGCGGTCAAGGCGGCTAAGCAGGGGCGGATAAACCGCACCTGCGAGGCTGTAGGCATTGCCGTGCCCGAGCGCGTGGTGCCGGAAGAGCTTCCCGCCGGGACTCCAGGCGCTCAGGACGGTGATAGCCCTACGGGGGGGCTGTCTTCGCGACGCCGGGCCCGTTCCCCGGCTGCCGTATGCGACCCGGCAGCCCCCCCGGCGGCTAGCCCAGCTGAGGCGGGGCGTGCGACCGGGGGTGGGCCTGGCCATACTGCTTCGGAGGGGCGCACCGCCGCGGATCCTCCGGCACTTTCTGCCGACGCCCACGAGCCTGTGCTCGGGCTCGCGGCCACCGCTGAGTTGGAACCCATCAACCCGGGGGGTGGCGTCGTCCCTGGCGAGCAAACCACGGGGGACGGTGCAACCGTAGCGGCCGACGAGGGCGTGCCCTCTACAGAGGAAACCGTGGGGGCGACGATGACCGGAGCTGGTTCTGCCGCGGAAGAATCGCCTGTACCACCGCAGGCGAAACGCCCTCGGACGCAGTCCCCGCCGCCAACGAGGGGTCGATACGCTGTTGCGGGGCCTTGCCGCGGGATTAGGGCGGCTGGCGCGGCCGAGAAGACCTTCTCCCCGACCGTCGAGGCGCCCGCCTCCCCCTGGGTGGTCGACCCGGCGCCACTTCCTACCGTGACGAGGGGCGCAGGAGGTAGGTGTGAGTCCCTTTCTTCACCTGACTTCGCGAGACTCTCTCCGATCTGCTCGCTCATTCTGCCGACATCAGGCGAGACGACGTCTCCCGTACGTGGCGAAGGATCGAGCAGCGGAGGTATGCGCGAAGTCGGGAGCCTCGTGCAGGATGCCCCGCCGGTGTCCACTGCTGCTGACGTGGCCGTGGCCACGATAAATCCTGGCGTGTTGGGGCCGGGGCTCACTCGCTCGGACTTCCTCCCTCGCCCGGAGGTATTTTGCGACCTCACCGCCGCCGCCGAGCGTGCCGACAACGGCCTCAACCGAGAGGTGCTGTCGTCATGCGCGGGGGACCTCCTGGCGTTCGCGTTGCAGGCCTCCGAGATGAGGGTAAGTACGTGCGCTTCAGCTTGTACGGTACTGCTAGACGCCTGCTGATTTGTTGTTTCTGTCAGACGCTTGCCCTCAGCCAGTCCCTTGACGAGGCCCGCGTTCGGGAGCGGAGGGCTCTGGAAGCCAGCCTCCGCGAAGCAAACACTGCTGTCGCCACGAAGGATGAAGAACTTCGCACGCTGGAGGACGCCCTGGTGGCCGCACAAGTCGCGGCCACGGAAGCTCGGGACGCCGCGGCTGGGGAGCGCGCCGCCTTCGTGCAGCAGATCGCCATCCTAGAAGGGGAGAACGCCCAGCTGGCGGAGTCTGCTGCCGAGAACCGCCTTGCCTTGGAAAATGCGTCCATGTCGGCATGGCGGGCCATGGAGTCTCTGAACCAGGCCCTTCGAGATCTGTGCGTCCGAGTGCCGGATACTACGCACAGGCCGGAGGCCCTGTCGGAGACGCTCGGGCTGATCGAGGAGGGGGCCGGCGTTGCTCTTCGTGGCGCCAGAACCTTTGGCGAGCACTGCAGCTATGTTGGTGCGTGTTTCGCCCTTGCCCTGCTTCATACTCGTGGGTGTAGGCATACCCATGAGCTAGCGAATCCTCAACTGGATCCTCCCGACCGACCAGAGGTTATATCGGACGCCATCCGCTCCATCGGGGCTAGCCTGCAGAACTTCCACCAACGGATCTGGGGCCGCTTCGGGGAAGGTGCAGCGAGAGTCGCCGTACAGCAGACGTTGCATGGGGAGGGGGACCTCCTCCAGTGGCTTGAAGGGGTCCTTCAGCGCCGCGGCGACGATGGCGCGGGCTCGTCCGCACCGCGCCAAGGCTGAGCGGTTGGTCGGGTGGTGCAGGGGGATGATGTACTGGTTCTTACGCTTGTGACCATGTAACCCCTTTTCTTTTTCAATGGAACCAAGTAGTACTTTATGCTTGGTGTTACCTGCCACCGAACGTGGAGGGCAGGTCTGCGCATCTCGTTTATACTCCGTGGAGTGGCGCGTGCGGAGGCGAATCTCGACGCTACGATTTCCTTTATAGTCCGGAGACTCGCGCGTGCGGAGCTAGGCTCGACGCTACGTCTTATTTGAAGTCCGTGGACTAGTGCGTGCGGAGCTAGGCTCGACGCTACGTCTTCTTTATAGTCCGGGGACTCGCGCGTGCGGAGCTAGGCTCGACGCTACGTCTTATTTAAAGTCCGTGGACTAGTGCGTGCGGAGCTAGGCTCGACGCTACGTCTTCTTTATGGTCCGGGGACTCGCGCGTGCGGTGCTAGGCTCGACGCTACGTCTTATTTAAAGTCTGTGGACTAGTGCGTGCGGAGCTAGGCTCGACGCTACGTCTTCTTTATAGTCCGGGGACTCGCGCGTGCGGAGCTAGGCTCGACGCTACGTCTTATTTAAAATCCGTGGACTAGTGCGTGCGGAGCTAGGCTCGACGCTACGTCTTCTTTATAGTCCGAGGACTCGCGCGTGCGGAGCTAGGCTCGACGCTACGTCTTATTTAAAGTCCGTGGACTAGTGCGTGCGGAGCTAGGCTCGACGCTACGTCTTCTTTATAGTCCGGGGACTCGCGCGTGCGGAGCTAGGCTCGACGCTACGTCTTATTTAAAGTCCGTGGACTAGTGCGTGCGGAGCTAGGCTCGACGCTACGTCTTCTTTATACTCCGTAGAGTGCACGCGGAGGCGTCCCCCCGCTGCGTCTTATTTATACTCCGTAGAGTGCGTGCGGAGCTAGGCTCGACGCTACGTCTTATTTAAAGTCCGTGGACTGGTGCGTGCGGAGCTAGGCTCGACGCTACGTCTTATTTATAGTCCGCAGACTCTCGCGTGCGGAGCTAGGCTCGACGCTACGTCTTATTTAAAGTCCGTGGACCGGTGCGTGCGGAGCTAGGCTCGACGCTACGTCTTATTTATAGTCCGCAGACTCTCGCGTGGGGAGCTAGGCTCGACACTACGTCTTATTTAAAGTCCGTGGACTGGTGCGTGCGGAGCTAGGCTCGACGCTACGTCTTATTTATAGTCCGCAGACTCTCGCGTGCGGAGCTAGGCTCGACGCTACGTCTTATTTAAAGTCCGTGGACTGGTGCGTGCGGAGCTAGGCTCGACGCTACGTCTTATTTATAGTCCGCAGACTCTCGCGTGCGGAGGCGGACCTCGACGCTACGTCTTATTTAAAGTCCGTGGACTGGTGCGTGCGGAGCTAGGCTCGACGCTACGTCTTATTTATAGTCCGCAGACTCTCGCGTGCGGAGCTAGGCTCGACACTACGGCTTATTTAAAGTCCGTGGACTTTGTTCTGCTCAGCGTGGACAGGGGATGCTCTTGGAACAGCAACCTTTATTGAACTCCCGTTTGCGCGGGCGAGCATCGCCTAACAACGGGCTGGTGGCTCTACGCCTGCTGTCCTGCTTCTAGGCGTAGTACCGCCGCAACCTGTCCGCGTTCCATGTGTGCCGGAAGGCTTGTCCTTCGAGCGTGGCGAGGCGGTACGCCCCCTTCGGCAATGCCTCCGTTACGATGTACGGACCTTCCCACTTGGACTCCAGCTTGCCAATGGTTTCCGCCTGGAGCGCCACTCTGAGGACGAGATCCCCAGGCTTGAACCCCCACGGGCATATAGAGCGGTCCCGAGTACGCATTGTCTGCCACGCGTACTTCTCGACATGGTGGGCTGCGTCTGCCCGTATCCCGTCGAGGAGGTCCAAGGACACACGGCGCTCCTCTTCGGGTGCTTGGACGAGGACCCTTCGCGAGCCGGCCTTGATTTCCTCGGGCGTCACCGCTTCGTCACCGAAAAGGAGCTTAAATGGCGTGAATCCCGTCGGGCGCGTTATCGTTGTGCGAAGCGACCATAGAACGCTGTGAAGCTCGCTTGGCCACTTGCCCTTCGGCAATCCAACCAGGCGCTTTTTGATGGCGGCAGAAATGGCGCATTCGCCCGTTCGACCGCCCCGTTGGACTGGGGATGCCCTACCGAGGCGAATCGGAGGGTGATGCCCATGCTGTCACAATAATCTTTGAAGAGGGCGGCGTCGAACTGCAGGCCATTGTCGACCGTGAGCTCCCGAGGTACACCGAAGCGACATATGATGTTTTGCCATAGGAAGCGCTGTATGGCCGCAGAAGTTACTTTGGCCAGAGCGATCGCTTCCGGCCATCTGGAGAAATACTCCAGCGCGACTACCACGAACCGGAGGTCCCCTGGAGCTCGGGCAAGCGGTCCTACTATATCGAGACCCCAGCGCGCTAGTGGCCACACCGGGGCAATTGGGTTGAGGCTTGTCGGGGGCCTGCGGATGATGCGTGCCATCCACTGGCACCCTTGGCACCGACGGACGAGGTCCTGGGCGTCGGCGATGGCAGTCGGCCAGTAGAAGCCTTGTCTGAACGCCTTGCCGACTAATGACCTCGGCGCCAGGTGGGATCCGCATACGCCCGCGTGGATTTCCGCCAAGAGTTCCTTTCCTTCCTCAGTCGAGAGGCAGCGCAGGAGCGGCGCGCAAACCCCTTTCTTGTAGAGTGTCCCTTCGAACACCTGGAAGGACCGTGCGCGGTGCTGCAATCGCCGCAGCTCGGCAGGGTCCTCCGGCTCGGCGAGGCCTTGTAAGAAATTGAAAATGGGCTCTCGCCAATCTCCTGGCCGATCAATGCGGTGGACAAGTGCCGCGTCCCGGTTGTCCTACGCGATGGCCGCCTTTGCTAACACCTCGTAGAATGCCCCCTCAGGGGGGGCAGTTGCTGGCTGGCCGCCTTGGCGAGGGCGTCGGCTTGCTCATTCTCCGCCCGGGGAATGGCCTTGACGGTGACACCCAAAAAGTGCCTTTCCCTCGCCCGTACCGCCGCGAGGTACTTGGCCAACTCAGGGTCCTTGGCTTGATATGACTTGTCCACATGGCCGGCCACCAAGCACGAGTCGGTGCGGACCAACACACGTCTCGCGCCGACTGCCTTGAGTTTCGCCAGGCCAAAGAGCAGTGCCTCGTATTCAACCGTGTTGTTGGTGGCGGAGAAGGCAAGGCGCATCGAGTACAGCAAACGCTGTCCCTCGGGCGTGATGATCAACGCCCCTACGCTCGCGCCGGCGACGCTGTAAGCTCCGTCGATTGTGAGAGTCCAGACGGGGTCATCATGCGTCTGGCCGGGTTGAGCCGGCGGGGTCCATTCGGCGAGAAAATCCGCCAAGACTTGGGATTTAATTGCCGTCCGCGAAGCATACGTCAAGGAGAAGGGAGCGAGCTCGGCGGCCCATTTACCGATACGCCCTGTGGACTCCTTGTTGTGTAGCATCTCTGCCAGGGGGAATGAGGAAGGCACTGCGATCGGGTGGGCCAGAAAATAATGCCGAAGCTTCCTGGAGGCCATGACCAGCGCGTAGGCGAGCTTCTCAAGCTCCGTGTATCTTGTCTTGGCGCCTTGGAGGGCTTCGGAGACAAAGTAGACGGGCCGCTGCATGGCGCCTTCCTCTAAGACGAGGACGGCGCTGACCGCGGTAGCTGACGCGACCAGGTAGAGCAGGAGGGGAGCCTCTGGTGCTGGGGCAACCAGAGTGGGGAGGCTTGCCAGGTGCTGCTTGAGTTCGTTGAAGGCCTTCGCGCAATCTCCATCCCAACGAAATCCATCGCACCCGCGGAGTGTCTTGAAGAACGGCAGGCCCCGCTCCGCCGCCCTGGATAGGAAGTGGCTTAATGCTGCCATGCGGCCCGCCAGCCTCTGGACCTCCCTCGTTGTCTTGGGCGGCTCCATACCCAGGATGGCGTCTACTTTGTCGGGGTTCGCCTGGATGCCCCGCCCGGACACGAGGAAACCTAGGAGTTTGCCCGCCTGTACCACGAAGACACACTTGTCGGGGTTGAGCTTGATGCCCGCCTTCCGGAGGTTGTCGAAGGTCTCCTGGAGGTCCCGGCCGTGTAGAGCGAGTTGCTGAGTTTTGACCACCACGTCATCGACATAGGCTTCGACGTTCCTCCCGAGCTGGGCGGCCAGGGCAATGGCGACGAGGCGGGTGAAGGTAGCGCCTGCGTTCTTCAAGCCAAAGGGCATTCTGACGAAGCAGAACGTCCCAAGTGGCGTGATGAAACTGGTCTTCTACTCGTCGTCTTCGGCCATGTATACCTGGTGGTAGCCGGAATAGGCGTCCAGGAAACTCATGAGTTCGCACCCAGCAGTGGCGTCAACCAGCTGATCGATGCGCGGCAAGGGGTAGTTGTCCTTCGGGCACGCCTTGTTGAGTGCCGTGAAGTCGATGCACATGTGCCAGGCCCCGCTGGCCTTTTTTACTAGCACCGGGTTAGCGAGCCATTCTGGATGGTGGACCTCGCGGATGACCCCGGCGCGAAGAAGCTTCGCCACCTCTGCTTTGGCCGCCTGCTGCCGATCCATCGACATACGCCGGAGCCTTTGCTTGACCGGCTTGGCGTCGGGGCGGACCGCCAAACGATGCTGGATTACCGCTCGGTCTACGCCCTTGATGTCCTCCGGGGACCATGCGAAGATGTCAACGTTGTTCTGAAGCATCCGGAGCAGCTCCCGTTCGACCCCCGGCGGGAGCCCCTCGCCAATAGACACAAACTGCCCCTCCGCCTGGAGCGGCACCTTCTTGACGCCGCCTTCGGGCCGAGGCTTGGGTGTCCACCCGGGAGCGGAGGGCCCATCACCGGGCGCGCCGAAGAGGGCATGCATCGGGCGATGCGAGATGCGGCTGCCACCTTCGGCACGCCTGGCTAGGTCCTGGTCGCCGAAGATGGTGATGACACCCTCCGGGCCCGGGAGCTTTACACACAAAAAGGCGTGGTGCGGGATTGCCTCGAAAGAGTTGATGGCGGGTCGCCCCAGTATGGCGTTGTAGGGGTGCGGGATATCCACGACATCGAAGGTGACATGCTCGGTCCGGATGTTACCTTTGTTGCCCTCCTGACGGAAAGTGACAGGAAGGGACACGTGCCCCAGGGCCTGCAGCGGTTGACCCCCGAAGCCTTGAAGTGGAGCTCCTGGCTGCTCCAGCCGGCTTCGGGGGATTGCCATGCGGTCGAGGGCTTCTGCGAATAAGATGTTCGCGGAGCTTCCCCCGTCGACAAGGATGCGCCTGACTTCGCAGCATGCTATGTGGGCCTGGATGACTAGAGGGTCTTGGTGAGGATACTCCACGCCCCTGGCGTCGTTCAAGTCGAAGGTGATGTTGCGGGGCGGCATCCACAGTTGCGGCTGCTCCCTGGGGGCTTTTGAAGAGGAGCCTCCGGTGATGACGTTGACGGTGTGATGCTGCGCGTCCTCCGTTGCGGTGGCCCGTATGGGGCTATCCCTTGGGTGCCCCACGTGGGCTTCGGCGGGGGGCCGAGGAGGCTGAGCCCGAGATCCGGCCGTCACCCTCCGCAGCTCCATCACCGCGATGCATGCCCTTGTGTAGTGATCGCCGTAGCCGTGTACCTCGCACCACTTGCCATAGTGCAGGAGCTCTTGCTCTGCGTGGGGTTGGCCGCCGTAGTCAAATCCGCCCTCCGATCCCCGGTCTCCCCTCCGTGAGACGGGGTCGGGTCCTTGGCGGGCGCTCTCGGTGGCGAGGACATGATGGGCCGCCCGCGACCGGCGCTGGCGGCGCCGAGGTTTAGGCCTTCATCGTGAAGAGCCTTCCTGTACCTCGGCCTCACTGCCTCGGGGAGGGCCTCCTCGGGGCTTTCGGCTACGGCCCGGCTTCGAGGAGGGACCACCCGCCCCGACCTCGCGCGGGGGGCGCTCCTCATGGGCGAGGCCGAGGGCGGTGATGCTGCGTCTTCGCGCATCCTCCTCCGCCCGCGCATACTCGTCCATTTTATCGAAGAGCTTGGCAACTGTCGTGATTGGCCTCTGCGCGTTGTATTCGGCCATCGGGCCCGGGCGAAGGCCCTGTATGGCTGCATTAACGACTGTGGTTTCATTAACATCGTTTACCTGGCCTCGAATTTTGGCAAAGCGCCCGAAGTAGCCCCGGAGCGTCTCCGAGGGTCCTTGCTTCACAGCGAAGAGTTGGTCCGCATCGATTCGCTCGACATGATGTCCTTGAAAGTTGCTACGAAGCCGGTCGCGAAGCTGCTCCCACGCGTAGATGGAGCCCGGCTCTATGGTAAAAAACCAAGAGAGCGCCACTCCGTGTAGTGCGAGGGGGAGTCCCTTCGCCTTCGCGGTGTCGTCTCCGCCCGCGGCCTCGATCGCGGTTTCGTACACGCGCACGAACTCGCGAGGATCCGTGTCGCCTTTGTACGGGTCGGTGATGCGAGGGAACTTGAAGTCTTCGGGCCACGCCGCCTGCTGCAGCCCCGCCGAAAGCGGGGATTCCGGATCTACGCGTCTCAGCGGGACACGGCTAGACGTGGGGGCTTCGCGACTGTCCACCTTCTCTGGCGTGGGCTCGGGCGCGACTACTGGCGCGACCTGCCGGCTCCGAGCCTCTTGTATATCTTGGACGGCTCCGCGAAGGTCCCCTAGCTCCCGCTGGAACGCGTTGAGGGCTGCTAGTAGGGCGCTTTCCACCGCAGGTGTCGTTGGGGCCGCCGGAACGCCCAGTGGACGGGCCGGTGCAGGGACCATCGCCTCACGACCTCCAGATCCGCCGGATGGTTCGTTGCGGCTACCCCCGGCCATCGGATCCGCGCTACCGGCAAGGGTGGCGGGGGCTGTCGCTGCAGTGCCGGCGACGGGGTTGGATGTTGTTGTAGCGGCGCTGGCGGGGTCGGTCGTTGCCGCGCGGGCGTCGACGCCCGCGACCACGGCGCGTACGCCGCCGCCAACTCCTTCGGCGGCCGATACCGAAGCCCTGGTGTTCACGCGCTGCTCCGACCCATCTGTCTTCTTTCCCTTCGCCGCCGCTGGCGAAGCTTTTTCCGGTGCCATCTTTTTCCTTCGGTCTTCAGGCTTGTCTTCGTCCTCCCCACGGACGGCGCCAACTGTTGTGGCTACAGACCAAACAGAGAGAGAGATGGTAGTGGAGAGTGATGAAGATAAGTGTAATGGCCTGGTCTCTCCCCATGGCTTACTCATATATATATATATATACACATGAGGAGTGCTTTTACAGTTATACCCTTACATCTGGTTATCCCCTCTGGGGGCAGTTATGTCATTACACATGGCCTATTCTGGGCCTTACAATCCCCTACCAGGCCTGCTGGGTTTAGGTGGGGGCCACCCCTACGACAAGTACCAACCCAGTATTTGTCCAACTACCAAAATACCCTTGACGAAGATTTCAGCACCTTTCCTTGACTCCACCTTCATGTTCACCTCAAAGCATCTCCACACGCTTTAACACATAGCCCGTAGTGTCCAATGAGTAGCTGTCATGTTTTTCACGTATTCAGACTCCCTCGAACTGTCTCTACTTGCATCGATCTCGTCACTTAGCGCACCACATGCATCAACTTGCCTCTTCACGATTCTTGTTTTCTCTGTACTTCCGGCATGAGTTACGTAGCCTCATTGGACTTACATGACCACTCGAACCTTAGCTCCTCCATCTAATCTAAGTTTATTGCCGTCGACTGCTACGTCCTCCTAGCCACATGCACATCCAAAGACCAAACAGTCATATCGAGCACAAGTTCTATACACTTGACTCACATTAGTCAAACATATGCATCATGCAATGCAACACAAACTCTCATAGCTCTCAAGTCATGAACTAATATCAAACAAACTCAGCTCAACTCAACCTATTTTTTACCATAGCCACCAATCTGAACGCTCTTCCCATGTCGATCGATTGCCCTGGTCAGACTACCAAGTACTAGCTGGTCTGACCGGCCACCCGGTGTAATCGCATTTTTAATGCTGGTTACACCGGCCAACATACCCTAGTTCGATCGCCAACCATGGCCGGTCCGACTACACATGACCAACATCAAAACACACTCTCTAAAAAAAATAGCCACTTACTAGAAATCGGTCACATCAGACCACCAGTCTGACCACCACCCAATATCCGGTCACACCGAACCACCGGTCAAACCACCATTCACACACTGGTCCGACTGGGAACATTGATAGCAAATCTGAATTTTTAAATTTATTACAAAATTCAAATTTAACTCAACCAATGTACAAATTATTCATTGTAAATATGTATTAGACCTTATACATGGTCTCTCATACTCTCATAGTTTTCAGCCAAAAACTTGTAGAAATCCTATCAGGAACAGGAAGGGGTAACAGAGTGATGCTGGCATCAGTCAGAAAACCCATCACATCGGCCTGAATAACTCTATTGCCAATGTCAATGCAACTCCATGTGCAAGAGCACAGTTCATGCTCAGCATTTTGATCTTTTCCTTCCATCTAGTCTCTCAGCTTGGTCTTTATTGTAACAGCCCCATTTCTGGAGGCGCTGGTGATCCTCGCAACCACCTAGGACTGTTCAGTTGTGGAGTACTGTACATGAGCATGTACCACAATAATATATGCTTACAATAAAAGAGCCAAGCTTTAAGACAAAAATATGGTTTAACAACCTAGCTTTAACGTAGCAGGCATGCAAACCCAAAGTTATCTTACAATACAAAAGAAATTTTCACAGGCAAACTTGAGCGCGGCTAAGACCTAAAACTAGTTGTCCTCAGCGTAGCAAGGTTCTTCTAGAGCTTCACCAATAACTTGGTCATCGCAGTTTCATTGTTCTTCTGTTTGTTGTTTAGCAAATAATGAGTACAATCATACCCAGCAAGTCACAAGGGTAAATCCTAACTTATCTACTTGCAAGGATATTCAAAGGAATGGAATATACTAGTTCTATTAATTCGAGTGGATGCAATTTTATTTGCAAGCATTTTAAACAAAAGCCAAAGAACACTAACTTCTTAAGATTTAAGGGGTTTCTTTCAAGAGTGAATTACTCAGCCTACTCAGATTAAAATGTAATGAAATCTACTTATACCTTGTTGTTGGAATCACCCAATAAATACAGCTTTATTTATCAGAAGTACGGCGTATTCGAATATCATTTATTTCACTCTGTAGAGTTACCTAATTTTACCTACAAGATTCCTTAACCCCGGCAATAAGGTTAAGAAAACAAGGTTGTTTGACTATTCATCTCTTTATATAGGCTCTACCCGGTAGATCTACTCAGACCGGGTATCTACTCACCAAGTTCTAACACCTCGCCTGTCCTGAGTGGCATCTACTATTGTTAGGTATAGTTTTACTGTTCCGCATACCAACTCCCCATCATCCACACTCCTGCCTCCTGTAGAGATTCAATCAAGTTGAGCAGCTACTAGATCAGGGTTGATAAGTCAATATTTATGGTTGAGCGATTACTGTATCCTTTACTTACCATAAGGTCTTTGTCCTTACTTTTCACTTGAGGCTACCAACCACAACCTAGATCATCTGCGCTTGACGACACTACCACCCATCTGCTCAAGCCTCCACCTTAGGGTAAGGTCGTGGACGACGACCATCTCGTGGTTTTCCATGATGCCTCATTACCCTAAAACCATTTTAACAATTCTACCGGCCAAAAGCCAAGTCAATTAGTAGTACACAATTTTGAGTGAAATAAACTACAGTTATTTATACAATAATTAATTATTGCTAAGGTTGTCAAGATGAATGTCTCAAATTAAACATGGCATTTTCAAGTGGTAGGACATAACTATTTAGCATGTCATTCTAAACATTTGTTTTAATTAAATAACATTAATGCACATACTGTAATTCAATAGTTTAAATTTTATGTGATTCAATATAATCAAAAACTTGTAACTTGCCTTGCTGCTCTCGAACTCTACTATCTTGTATACTTCATTGCCCAGTTCTAGTCCTTACACGGTCACCTCAGAAAGCTCGGCAGCTAGCGCAAACATATAAAATAACATAAACCCGTGCTTGAGTCTAATCAAGCTAGGAAAATTAATTTAAATAAAAGGAATAAAATGCAATAAAAATCAAATGAAGGGGTTTGGATTTTATTGGAGCTCAATTTGGTGGAAAGGAGATCAAAAATGGATCCACGGCGTCAAAACGATCGAAATAAGGTATTTTTGGATTTTAGGGTTTCAAATGAACAATGTTTGCTACAGTAATGACCGATGTCGGGCCGGTCTGGAGTGAACAATGTGGCCCGTAATGATTTTTAACCGAATCGGCTAAACGGGCCAGCCTGCCTCGGCCCAACATGCGTGCACGGCCAAACAGCCCGCTTGCGCGATCGGCCTTATCCTATCAGGCGCGTCCGATCGGCCTCGGCACGAGTGGATGGCTAGATGAAGCCTCCGATCGGCCTGGTTCGATCAGCCATAGCGCACGGACAGTGATGATGTGCGCCTGTTCAGTCTGGTCTGATCGGCCACGATGCGGCCACATCGCACCCGAGGTCATCTTCTTCCTCTGACTTCACCACCCAGTGGAAAACAGAGAGCGGTGGCTCTCCGCTATTCAGCTCTGGCGAAGCACACTGGTATAAAAAGGGGAACACGGTTGGGTTCCTTGGAGCACGGGAAGTCTATTTTGGGGCTTTGGGAGGTGGGAGCATAGGCAGTGGCAACTGGCGTTAGGAGAGAAGGTAGCGGTTTCCATGGCGGCTTAGGGCTCCATCAGTGGTTTTTTAGCAAGATTGGGGACGGTTTGGCCATTTGTGGGGCATAGGATTCACAGCGGTAGCATTGGTTTTGGTCAGAAAAAGCTTGACTGGGTTGTCCACGGTAAGGGTGCTCTGGCCGGTGGTGGTCTTCGTCAGCAGGGTTCTAGGGAAATACTCATGCTTGAGCGAGTTCACCAGCATGATCAGGAGACAAAGAAGGCTCTATTAGCAAATGCAATCGAGCTTTAACCGAGAAATGAAGGAGATTGAGTTTAAGGCTACTGGGCTCAAGGGAATTGGGTTGTTCTACTGGGCTCAAGGGAATTGAATTTTAAAGATGAATTGAGGCAGTGGGAGCAGTGGAAGGGTTTGGGTGGCTCTGGCGCTTGGAGGGGAGAGGCGGTGAGAGCTCTACCGGCATCACTGTGAGAGTTGGTGAGCGTAAATGCAAATGGTACAACGGGAGTGCATGGCGAGAGAGAGTGAGCGAGTTAGACAGTGTGCGAAGCGAGGGAGAGGTTAGAGGATTGGGCGACTGGTTGGTGGGGCCACAATGTCAGCTCAGAGCAGGGCGGGTGTGAATGGGAGAGGGTGGAACGGCCGCAACTTCAAGCGGTGACAGCCAGGCACGTGGAACCAGGAACAGACAGGCGGTGGCGAAGGCGGCTTCGCCAGATGCGCCGACATGAGGAGGAAGGCGGGGAGGCAAAATAGGAAAGGCAGAAACTCAAGGAGAATTGTCAAATTGGGAAGGAATTGAGAACTCAAACAAAGATCCAAAAAGAATTCAAAACTTTTGCATTTTGAAGTTGTTTCATTTATGTTACTTTGTTAAATAAAAAAAGGTGGTATAGCTTTGTTAGTTCAAAATCTTGTGTTTGGTGGATCAAAAGATCCTACCGACACAGGTTAGCATTGGAATCAATCAAGAGCTTGTCATACTCCATCCCTTTGGACAAGCTTCCACCAAGTAGTCTTTGTAAAGCGGTTCCAAGATAGAGAAAATACTGTAAAAGAAACAAGAAAGGAACAAGTCTTGTTAATGACTCATGGAAGTCTTGATTTAAATTGAGTACTAGATCGTTACCATGATAATGACATTATGGAAGGAAAACATATGCCCTTGTAAATATCATTAATATTTTCAATGACTTATATTTCTTTTCAACTTTTGGAAAATGTTAATTTGGCAAGGATTACTATTTGTGATATGAAAAAAGCTAACATTTTGAATTATGGAAAAATATAATATTTTTCGATTATAGCTACACCTAAATAAGTTAGAAACAGTATATTGGTACCACTTTTCCTAGTTTAAATATTCTGAAACTTCTACTGTTCTACACCTATAAAATAAATACACTGGACAGAGATGCATTCGATCTGTAAGTAGTTTACTACTGTTACTTGTACATTGGCTAATAAGCTATGCTCGATTTGAACATGACAATGTCAAGTAAATTGATGTTGACCTGAAAATTTATGGCACCTTCTTAGTTGCTGTGGTTTTCTCCCAAAAAGAAAAGACTCATCCTTGGGTTTACTTCAACCCTGTAGGTATATGGACATTTGCACTGAATATATTTCGGCTTCAATTGCAGAGATAATGACCATCAATTTCCTTTTAACCTCATCATCTAGCTGGTTAATCAACTAGCATGCGCTAAAAACCTTAACTGTCAAGGACTACAAAGCAATACAAACAATCTGGACTTCTAAAACATTGCATGGCAATATTTTAGCATTTGAGATTGTGTCTATAGTTTCAGTCGCATCACTTCAATGCATTATTTTGTTGCAGCCGGTAGAGTCATCAAGACTTCCTGGTGACAGATTCAAACAGTCCGGCTTAGTTTATTTGGATTGATGGGACCAGATCAAATTGTATAGGTGATGATTCTGCAGAAGATCCCTATTTGTTTCCGACACATCTGCATAAGGAACAGCTCATCCAACCATTATTAAATGCTTCTTGTTTTTCCCCCGAAGCTCCGTGAGTCTTAAGCTGGATTCTTTTTGGTTTAGTGCTCATGGTTTTTGGCTTTTAGGTCCTGTTTGGATCCACCTAGATTTTAAGAATCTGGTTTTTGAAAACTGGGTGGGATCCAAACAGACCAGTTTTTGAGGTAGTTTTTAAAATCTACCTACCCAGATTCTTAAAAACCAAGAAGCTGTTGATACCCAGCTTTTGCCAGTTTTTTTGCACAAATACCCATTTACCCTCATTAAAGACCACGCATGGCTGTTTAATGTGTTGTTCAAGAGCAATAAATGTAAGGGTATAATAGTCTATTAGCACCAATCATAAATGAAACTAGCTTTTAAAAACTAGGAGATCCAAACACTCCACCAGTTTTTGCTTAGAAACCAGCTTTTAAAAACTAGAAGTAATAGCTGGTTTTTAAGAATCTGAAACTGATCCAAACAGGGCCTTATTCTAGTAACTAGCTTTTAAATAATATAACTTTTTAAGGTGAGATATTTAAGTTGATTGTAGTAGACACTGTACCGATTTTAGTTATATCGGTCAAAATCGTATGTAACAGTCTCTCTTCGTACTCTCTCTCATGAACAGTTAGAATTCAAAAATTATAAGTCAAAAGACATAAGTCACAGTTCAGAAGAACCCATCTTTTATCAAATTTTATGAGGAACTCAGTATCTAGTAATAAGTAATAGCAATGTAAAATTACTCTGCGCGACTATCCTTTCCTTGAGAACTTCCATTTGGAACCTCCAAGAGAGCTAGCTCACTTTGTTCAGGAAATGATATTCCATCAACTGGCAAAGTTGACTGCTACGACTGCTGCCTCGGGGAGGAGTCATAAACAATGGGCACAGATGCTCTGGAACTTGTGAGCTGCCCTTAATTGAATACTAATTAGAGACTAATAATGGGAAAAAACAGAGACGACCTAGTAGATTCGCTATCTGCAGAGTGGTGCTGGTACAAAGTGCTTGTGTGTGGTGTTGCGCTGTTCCCGTGCAAATTGATCCATCTTAATCGATCCATGAGAACGATCATCCATCTAATCAATTGTTTGTGGTATGTACTCCTATCCTATCCTATGATGGTGGCGGTGGGATTCTTCCCGGAAAATCACTTCAGATGGCTAATATAAGATACTAGAAATTAAACAGTAAGTACAGAGCTTTTAACTACCCCTGAATTGTTTGTGTACTGAGAAACTTTCTCTGATGTCAAACTTACTGTAACATAAAGAACACAGAAAGAAGATGGATGAGTATTCCTCCAATTGGAGGCAACTTAAATTAATCCTTCAAATGTGGGAAACATCACAATCAAATGAGGTGTAAGATTGCCGTTTCTATCTTGTGAGCATTTTAACACCGCAAATCACAGATGGTCTGTTGGAGCTAACTCTATTTAAAGAAAGAATGGTTCTCAAGATGACAAACATGACCCTTTCATAAACACACAGACCGGTACGGATGGATTTCATAATACCAGTACCCACGTGTAGGACGGGATCAAGTAGTTGTGGGGAAAGTTTTTTTTTTGTTAATTCAGAAGTTGAATTGGTTTATTCTTTCAAGTTAATTAAATAGTTGAATTATTCAATCAGCATCCATCTAGAAGCAAGAGGAAGCAGCTTACCAAGAGACACGACAGTCATGGCAATTTTATTCTAAGAGAGTATTCTAATGCTGCAGGCTGCAGTCCAACTAATAACTGTATTGTATTTGCAGATTTGTGGCTGCAATGGGGGTACTGAAATACCTTACGACTCCATCTATCCAAGGTGTCGTCGATGAGAAGGAATTTTAGCATCAAAAAAAGTTTAAGCAGCGGGAGATTACTAGAGTAGTTTAAATAAAAGATGATGATGATTGGACGTAGGAGAGTACTGATTGGTCTTATTTATGATCACAAGGCAAAGAAGACAATGAAAAGAGAAGTGGCCGTGAGGGCATGAACCAGAGATTGGGCCGAATAAACAACAGGCATGGACATTGGGCCTTGTTCCTTGGAGGTTTGCATCGATCGGGGACACATGACTCGCAATGCATGACATGAGGGAGGCCACGCGACGCGACGGGGCCTACATGGTGAAGCGACCCATCAAGGCCACGGCCAACCGTCCATCCATCCATGACGCATCCATGGAATCGATCACCCAGGAGACAGAAGCACTGCTCATCGCGAGGTCAGTTACTCAGTTCCCTACAACAAAAACAAAAAAAAAACCCCCCGAAGTCAGTTTCTCACTCACTCACTCTTGAGTCTCTAATTTCTTCTCTGCAAAACTTACTGCTCTGAATTTCATCACCTTTCGTACCTACTCTACTCTTGGGATCTCAATTGCCAGCCAAATTTACCAGGGCCTCTGGCACATCGTGCTACAGTACCTGTTTTGAGACAACTGAAATCCGACAAGAAACGAACAGTAATTTCCTCTGATTCACAAAATCAAATGGTTTTTTATAGAACCGGCATATCAACAAAGGGGATAAATGGTGTTTTCGAATTTTTCTCTTAAGTATTTATCGATCTTCACTCCAATAGCTATAAAAAGCTATAAAAATCAGAAACCAATCACCACACAAAAAATCCAATTGAAAAATGAGCAAAACGGCCATCAACATATCCGGAGATCAAGCCGAATGAACAGTAACCGATCAGACCGATGACCAATAGGCGGTCAGACCACTACAACGAAATCAGCATGAAAATAGTAAAAACAATACTATTTTAAAACCAAAAATATATAAAACTTTTGATCCATAGATCATAATGACTTGAAACTTGGAATGCATCTTCTCTAGGATATCACAAACCTATCCCAACCAACCATCAAAAGAATCATTGTCAAATTATGACCTTTTTTATTTGAAGGGATGTTACACCAAAATAGGGCAAAAATTAAAAACAATGAATATGACTTACTCATAGGTGGATGATGCCAAGATGATTTTAGATGTATTCCCTTATATTACAATAAGCTACAACACCAAAGGAATCGAGCAAAAAACAACTTGAACAAGAAATCACTTCGAGATACAAAAATAAGTAAAAATGGCAACTTCAAGAATTTGCTAAATCTGATGCCTAGATACATGGGGATTGATTTTCATACAATATCTCCATTACTAACTCATCATTGGCATCCAGCAAGATTAAGAAAAAGAGAGAAAAGATCAAAACCAATCAAATTAAGAGCAAATCAACCAACATAAGAAGGATTCATAGGAGATGAATAAAGTTGATATAATGTTATGTGAGGATGAAAGTTTTATGACCACTCCACCTGAAGGACAAGAAACAACATCACAACAGTCACAGTTGTCAAATCCTAACCTTAGAACACTTAGCTTCAATAGCTAAGTTCTATGATTAACTAGCAAGTCTCTATCTCAACATATTATGTAGATAGATAACCAATGCCTATCTAATTCGAGTAGATACTATCCACTTAGTACATATGAAAAATCCGTTAACTCCATACAACACGTGTTTTACTCACACACTACACTTATGCACGTTTTTCAAAGCACATAACCCCGAATCTGTTAAGTCCTTAGTCTTGATCCAACTTAATTTTCTTGTATTCCCCTTGATCTAAACTGCTCTCCCAAGTGCCGCTCAAGTACCATGATTTTGATCAAAGATAGTTTATGGTATTTTGATCAACTTATCAAAATACCATTTCTTGACCCTATCTTCACCTTCTATTGCAAGAAATCGTCATGCTTGCTATGTGTACATGCACCACTGGCTTGCCACGCGGCAAGTCTCTCCCGTTTTGGCTTCACTAGACCACGCCTCACTTGGGACAACCAAGCCATATGGTGCAACTTGTTGCTCAAACTTTCCTTCAATATTTTACCGCCTTCCTTGTGCCATGCTTGAGTTTAGCTATCTCACCCGACATTCTTAATTATTCTGGGCCTTAGCTCCTTTATGAGCATAGTCCCGATCTTCGCCATTGATCATGGTTAACTCCAAGTGACCCACACATCCAAAAAAGAAATTATTTTTGAACACAAGTTCTTCACAACTTACCCACATTAACTATAACATGTATCATGCAATATCTATGCACTGACCTAAGCCAAACAAAATCATCACTAGACTAAATTTCCCAAAAACCCATAATTCAACCAAACTAAACTCCCCTGCCAGTCTGACCGCACCCCTGGCTCATCAAACCAGTTTTGCCCAGCGGTCTGATCGACCACCCTGAGCGGTTAGATCGGTTTTGCTGACAGTCAGCACTAAAAAAATTCGAACTTTGCAAAATCCAAATTTACACCCCTCTAAAATGACCAAGCGATATTGAGGAAATGAGAATGAGAAGGGTTCATGGAATCTGGGGGCTTTCGATGGCCTGCCGCATTGACTGGCTCGATCGAGGCATTGAGCCGCTCGCGAGCGGCTCGGGCTTGGCTCGTTAGCACGAGTTGAGAATGTGGCTTGGCTCACTAGCTTACAAGCTGAGCCGAGCTGACTTCGAGGCCGAGCAACTTACGAGGTTAAGCTTTTTTTTTCAACCCTAGCACTGACCTTGGTCAAACCAAATCATTCCATACTCAAATTCTTAAAAACCAAAATTCAGCTGAGATGAAAATGCTTCTGCCGGTCAGACCGCCAGAGATGCAGCAAAACTGAAAACTGATTTTTTTTTGTTGCAAAATTCAAATCTCAAAACCTCTAATATAGCAATAGTTTATCACAATAAAAACTTAGATCTTCTCACATGGTCCTCCAGTGTTTCTTCTATATACACACACTTAGATAGCCATCCGCTTGCTTAGATCAATTAAAGCTCTCAAACATTGTGTTTAGCACACATAATATAACCACATAAAACTCAACCATCAGTTTAATTTGCACATTCAACATTGCTTTGAAACATGGATCTAGTACATAGGATTACTGATTCTATAAATTACTCGCACATGCTTCTTTCTTGCTTTTTATTTAACCGGTGTCACACTTTAATACTCCGATTGACATATCTAGCACAACAAGGCAGTAATAGCGCCAAGTTTATAGCTAACTGCAAGTCACCCCCACAACCACAAAGGGCTTTGTTGTTGACATGTTAACGAGTCACTAAACTCCCAAGGCTCAGAGTCCCATGGCAAGTTCATAGTAACTTCAACGACCCGTGCCATTTCAACGTCCGTCAAATATTCTGGCATGTCAGGCACCACGAACAAGTTCTCGAAGCTTTCATCCTGAACTTGATGGACTTCATTCACAGGCGTTGTGGTATTGCATTGATCATGATTGATTGGTGGTACACTACGATGAGCAGTCTCAACAACATATGGATGGATCATGTCATCTCTCTTGCAAATGTGCTGGCCATAATAGTCAACATTGAACAAACTCATCAATTTACTTCCATGGGTTTCCATCTCTTGCACTGTCTTGGTTGCGGGACACCCTTGTCCTTTACTATTGGCACATCTGTAGTAGCTCCTGGTTAAGTGTAAGCTCATTAGATAGAGTATTTAGTTTACACATTGATACCCATAGATAAACTTCTATTAGATACAACTATGGGCCTGTTTTTTTGGATGAAGCTTACAGCTTTTGGCTGTGGCTTTTGAACTGTTTATACGAGAGATTACAGAGTAACAGAAACTCACGTGCGGTTTTTGCCGATATAAATGAAGTCGATACAGTATATACTACAATTAACTAGTAGACTCTATCTTAAAAAGATATTTCGTTTAAAAGCTGCTTACTATGAAAAAAGCCAAAAACAACTTTTAGAAGCTGAAAAGAATAGATCCTGTATCTATATTTATGCAGTTATATATACACGCATCAGTGTATACCGAGAGTGCTTTGCTTTGGAGATCCACTTCTGCCCATACTTCCTCCATTGGTATCCATCATAGTGTGGTTCTTGTGTCACAAGTGAACCTGTGTGTTGTGTATACTTCCTACTGTGCATCACCAAGAGAAGCAATCACATCATTTGTTAGAGCTCTAGTATGGAATGATAAGAAACTAGACATATACATGCTCAAATGCTAAGATATATATACCTTCTCTTATTTCCAGTGACCTTGGCTTCCTCCCCCAAGTTATTGTGATTCTCCATGTTATGCTTACCACCACCTCTTTTTCCTCCGACCAGATTGCCATGTTTGTCGTTGTTACCGCTAAGTTCTAGCAAGGACATGGCCTTACTTGAGGAACTCAACATATCTTCAAAGAGTTGAAGAACAGTCTTACTTAGCTCATCGTGGGTCTTTGGAAGTATTGGTTGCACGATGTCACGCAGGTCCAACATGAGAGCCTTTTGGTGCTCAATCTCGTTGATCACCACTTGGCGGTCGTCATGACGAACGAAAGATTCGAGAATGTTCATCTCGCGATTTTTTCTATTATATATATGTGGCTACAATAGTTGGAGTAGGTGTTAGCTAACTGCAGCTTTAGGCATCTATATTTATACTAGCCAAGCAAGCAACACAACACCATAGCGTAGGGAATTGAGATTGTTCAAATATTCTACAAAAAAAGTCAAGGGGAAAGTGAGGTCTGTTAGATCCGGACCCTGACACCCCGTCAAGTTCAACCGGATTTACTCCTCGGTCCCTAGATCTTAAATAGGCTGCACACCCCACGCATCTAAGCCCACGGGCTGCTCGTAAGCAAGCCTCTCAAGCAATAGCATTATAAGTGGTATTAGTTTTTTTTCCTCCAAAAGACTAGTTCAATGGGTGAAGACTCCCTCACACTTATAAGTTGTGCCTTTTTCTTTCCCACAAGTAATGTGGGATTATTCCCAACATTCCCCTCTCACATATTGCTTGTACACTTCTGAGACCTAAGGAGATGTTGGGAGCCTGGGTTTTGATACCATTGTTAGATCCGGACCGTGACACCTCATCAGTTCCAACCGGGTTTACTCTCTGGTCTCCAGGTCTTAAATGGGTTGCGCACCCTACGCATCTAAGCCCACAGGCTTCCCGTAAGCAAGCCCCTCAAGCAACAACCTTATAAGTGGTATTAAGCTTTCTCCTTCCAAAAGACTAATCCAACGGATGGCTGCTTCGCCCTTATAAGTTATGCCTTTTCCTTTTCCACAAGTAATATGTGACTATTCCCAACAAGGTCCCTATTAGACAGTACGACGTTACAATTACAAGTGTGTGATTGGGATTTGGTTTGAATTATGGAAACAATGCATAAATGGGTTAGAGGTTAGGATGTCTCCTGAGTTATATATATTACATGCGAACCTATATGAGATTATTTTATAAAATAATTACTTATTAATTACCATAAAGTTAATTTATATAGAACGCATGTTACTATAGAATGTTTGTAGAATTGGTTCGAGAACATCATGCTCAATTATTATGGGAGTAACAACTCTTCTTTTGCCACCAATACATAAAATGGCCGTAATTTGGCAATATGGATTGCATATGTTTTTCCTTTTGTTTTATGGAGTATTTAGCATCTTGTCACTATGACGAGTATGTGTGTGTGTATAATGCCCCTGTTATTTATACTATATATATGTGTGTATATATATATGTACATGTAATACATGCGAGCATGGGAGACGGAGAGGAATTCTCTTTTATCATGGACCTACGCCTATTTTCTGTGTATGGAAATTACGACCTCCATCAATTGATTGATGTGTGAATAAACGTTTCTGCTTGTCGCTTCATGATCAGCTGGCTATAGGCTCATTTGTGGCTATGATTTATTCCTATGGCCGTGAGTTGACACCCCCAAGACTTCATGACCAAACTATAAATGTGCTTAAAACTGTTCATTCACATGACATGGATGCAAAAATAAACTAGCCAACAATTCTAGTGGCTGTAGAAACAAAGAGCACAGTTTGTTGCTCAATATTGCACCCCAAACAGGGACGTGCCTGGTTTGATACTTTTGACTGATAGACAGGGGCGGAGCCAAGATCCAAACAAAGGGGGGGGGCCGACCCGCCAAGGCGCCGGCGTCATGGGCCCTGGGCGTCGTGTGTCGGCAAAATTAAACATACACATATATAATTAAACATACGTATATATATTGTCATATAAATTCAATCATAACACATATGGCAAAATAATGTAGCATACGTCTAGTAACACAAAAGAAATGTACTTTCATTACATCTCCACAAACTTGAATTTGTTACATCTCTACTAACTTGAATTTAGCACGACGATTACCAACTAGATCATAAGATTTGATAATATCATTGGAACTAATCTTGGCTGTCAATTCCTTTTCAATATAAACTATCATGTAGCTTCGCAAAAAGCCATCTCCTATTTTAGTCCTAGTACGTGTCTCGGCAAGTTTCACGGTTAAAAAGACTCTCTCAGTAGTCGCTGTTGATACTGGAAGAGTTATGACTAATCTTAGCAATCTATCGACCATTGGATAAATATAATTTTTACCTAATCTCACTAGTCCCTTTGTTAGATCAGCAAGTGATGGTAATGTACTTAGCTCTGGATGGTTGCATATATCAAGTTGAAAATGTGGTAGTTGACACTCCAATTGAGCTTGATCTTGACTTGAAAAATCAGCGGGATAGTACTTTTCCACCAGAGTACTTATCTTTGAAATGTCAAAGCCATCTTTTGGCAGGGTCCTAATTGACTAATTGACTGTAATTAAAGGTGATTAAGGGGTCTTATTAATACATCTGGTGGACCATTGGGGGGCCAGCCCCTGCCCGCCCCCCCTCCTCTCCGCCCCTGCTTGACTCTAGTGGCAGGTAATCTGTACAGATCAGTTACGATCAGTTACGCGTGTTCAGAGATCATATCCAACGTGCAAATAGAGTTGATGCTGACGTAGACAAAAATAACCTGGCGGCATTTCATATGTTGAATGGGTCGCAAAATGGATTATAGTGTTTTTTTACAGTGTAGATATGTCACATGCAGCTATATCTATTAGTTGATAAATTAAAATAGGCATAAATGGAAAAAAGACTTTTAATTATCGTATGTGCAAAATAATAATATTAATTCCGGCCGTTTATATATGTGAGGTCAAATGGTCGATCCATCAATTAAAACTACATTGAGTAACTATTCCGGTCTTGAAAAAAACATTGAGTAACTATTCCGGCCTTCAAAAAAACATTGAGTAAGTGTTGCAACACAGTTGCGGACCCATACGTGCAAATTGCATGGTACATGTTTGGAAATCTGAGCTTGGGCTTAAAGCCTTGGTTTATGGTGGACACCTCGCCACTAGGCTATAAATAGAGAATGCTATTGGCTTTTTTGTATATACATATGAATGAGAAAAAAAGCAATAAAGAAACACCAGGAGTTCTCACTATCTCTGTGCTTCAATCTACTATTTGTGTCTTCTGTGATTGATCTGTTTTTGCATAGCAGAGGAATCGGTTGGACTGGTCGCCAGCGACGGTTCCTCAACACGTTATCAGTACGAATCGCTCCGGTGAATCGAAGGTAATCATCAAAGTATTAGTAGATTGAATTGTCTACATCTAGATCGCTTTAAATTTTGCAGATTTCGATTTCTAGATTATTTCTACGATGCAAATCCGCTCTAATATACTGCGAGCAAACTTGAAGTCGCCGGCACAATGTCGATCAATAGATTACATGAAAAAGTAGATGTTGATTGCACTGTAGATTGAACAAAAAGAAAAAAAATTCAGCATGACTGGCCCCATACGGACGCCGTGCGTGAATTCGGCCACCGGCCTCCCCTCGCGCGCCGGCCCGCACGCTGCCGGCTCCCAAAGCCGGTCGCCCGTGCTGCGCACGGTCCCGCACGGCCGCCCGCGCCGCCTCGGTCTCCACGTCGCACATGACCCCGCACGGCCGATCGACCGTGACGACGCCTCGGATTCCCCGCATGGCCGGCCAACCATGCTAACGCTTTGGTTTCCCCGCATGGCCGCCCGAAGCACCGCCCAGCGCCGCTCGAGGCCGTCGCCACCTGGTGCCGCCCGAATCGCCGCCGAAGCACTGCCCGGTGCTGCTTGAGCCCTGCCGCCACTCGAGGCCGTCCGCCACTCGAGATACTGCCGCCACGAGAAGAACTTGGGCTTCTCATTTTGAGCCAGCCGGAAACAAGCCAAATGGGCCGGAGGCTCGACCTGGAAGGGGGCATGGTAAATTTGCAAAATGGCCCTCAAATTCTGAAAATTACGAAAAGGTCCTCAGAATTTTAGACGGTCTTGAATTTTGCAGAAAGGCCCTCGAAAAATCAGAAAATCATGCAAAAATTTTCTTTGAATTTAAAATTTGCTTATAGGCCGTCGGAAATTGCAGAATTAACTAAAAATTTATATACCAGCATAAATGGGCCTCGGGAATTCAAATTTTGAATCATTTTTAGCATTTCAAGCATGTTTAGAACTGTCATTATTATTTTCTATGTTTTATGTATTTATTTATTGTTTTGATTAATCATAATTATTTGAATTGCCTTTAATCACCGAAATTAATGGTAAAATTTATAGAAATGCATAGAAAATTTAGAAATATTACGATAATCTTTTGTACCATTATCCAATTCATTTACCTGTAGTAAATTTATTCCATGGATGTTTACCGGTAGTAAAGTAATATATTCCTCTCGTGCACATGTAGATGATTGGTATCACAAACCAGGAGTTCGAGGAGCTGGCCCAGCATGGTCAAAACTAATTGACTTGGGCTTTCAATGTCGAGATAATAGTTGGAGCCAAGAAGCTCGCCATTCGGATTGGTGCACCGCAGGATGCCTAACCCACCTCAAGCACCACCTCTGCTTCACTCTCAAGAATGAGTGCATGGCAGAGAAGAGCGCGCTAGCATTATAGACTGCACTCAAAAAGCGGTTCGAGAGGCAAAAGTACACCATTCTTCCTCAGGCAAAGCAAGAGTGGACCTGACTGAGGGTTGCTGACCTCAAAACGGTCGGGGAGTACAATTCTGCTCTGCACAGAATTTGTATCAATCTTCAACTTTGTAGCAAGCAGATAATAGATGAGCAAAAGATTGAGAAGACCATATCCACCTTCCACCCCAATGCAGTGCAGTCTACACATAATTATCATCAAGACGGCTACAAGGAGTATGCTGAATTGATTGATATGATGCAGATTGCTGAGGCTTAGGATGAGGTTCTCCGCAAGAACTATATCACACAGCCACCTGGGAGCTCCGTTCGCCGTGAAGCCAACGTTGGGAGCTACAAGGTGTGAAAGCCCATAATGAAGAAAAGAGAAAGGAAGGGTAAGGCCGCAGCCCAGAAAGGCAAGTCAGATGCTCCACGTGAGAATAAAGAAAGCAAGCCAAAGCGGGACGACAAGCCCTATGGTCAGCAAGACCAATCCTGCTACAAGTGTGGCAAGTGGGGGCACTGGTCGTGGATCTGTAAAGAGCCGCAACATATCATTGATGCCTTCCAAGCTCAGAAGAAAAAGGATGGCAAAGGGTAGCATGAAGCCCACTTTACTTTTGTTGAGGGGGAGAGCTCTGAGCAGCTGCCTGCGCTGCTGGAGGTTGAAACCATTCCAGCAGCAGCACCCCCTCTTGACATTACACTGTCGCCGCCATGATTTCTCTGGAAGAGCAAATCACCCCGAGAAAATAGCAGCCGAAGTCTCTAACTTCTTAGTAGATTCAGTCTAATGCACAAAATGCATTTAGACTTTAATTGTCATTTACTTTTGTGTAGAAGAATAAGTTAGAATTTGCATGGATGGTACTCAAACAATTTTATTTTCTCATGATGGTTGATGATATTTAATAATTCATTCATTTATTTAGTCTATAATGGTATGATCTGTTCTGATATTGAAATATTAGAACACGTGTGGTACCCTTTGGAGGAAGTGTGCTTAGCCGACAATAGCACAACGAATACCATCTTAAGAGAGATAAAATTCTTTCAGTTGATTAATAAGAATGCTGGCAGCCTTACAACAATCGCCGGTAGCGATGCTTGTATAATAAGTTCAGGAACAGCCACAATTATACTCCCAATGGGTACAACTTTGGTCATTCAAGAAGCCTCATTGTACCCAAAATCGACTAGAACTCTGCTAAGTTTCAAGGATATTCGCACTAATGGTTTTCATGTTAAGACTGAAGAAGAGTATGATAAGGAATACCTACTCATTACGACGTGCGAAGAAAATAGAAAAAGGGTATTAGAAAAACTTTCTTCATTAGAAATTGGGCTATATTGCACCAACATCAAGGCACCTGCAACCTATACTGCCCTAAAAACAATATTTAGAAACTCTGAATTTTTCTGTCTCCGGCATGACAGATTAGGCCATCCAAGTCTTAGGATGATGAGAAATATAATTATCAATTCACAGGGACATAATAATCGATGTAAAGAATTTTTCGAATCACGAAGATTTTGTGTGTCCCGCATGTGCCACTGGAAAAATTAATTACTAGATCTTCTACTCTGAAAGTGAAGGATGAAGTCCCTGCATTCCTGGAGCATATCCAAGGAGACATTTGCGGTCCCACAACCACTATCAAGGCCATTTAAATATTTTATGGTGCTCATCGATACTTTCGCGAAATGGTCGCATGCATGTTTATTGTCTATGAGAAACCATGCTTTTGTAAAGCTAATCTCGCAGATAATTCGCATTAGAAATATTTTCCCCGATCATCACATAAAGTCCATCAGAATGAACAACACCAAAGAATTTACTTTAAAGGTATTTGATGATTATTGAATGGCAATGGAAATTACAATTGAGCATTCTGTACCGTATGTCCACGCCTAGAATAGTCTAGTAGAGGCATTAATCAAGAGAATTAAATTTATCACCCGACCACTTTTGCAGAATTGTAATTTACCAACTACATGTTGGGGACAATCAGTCCTGCATGCAGCAACTCTCATCAACTTTAGACCATTGGCCTACAACATCCATTCACCTATGCAACTAGCACAAGGGTCAGCACCGAAAATTTCTCATCTCCGGAGATTTGAATGCAAGGTTTTTATACCTATACCCCCTCCAAAGCGTACTGCAATGGGTCCTCTCCGAAAGACTGGGATATATGTTGGTTATGAGGCAGCATCCATGATCAGGTATTTAGAACCCATGATAGGAGATTTGCATACTACCCATTTCGTTGATTGCATATTTGATGAGAATAATTTTCCAACATTAGGGGGAGGAAATCAACCCCTTGATAAAAAATGTTGGGAAATTTCCATGCACATGACCTGCATACTAGTGAAACAAATAGAGAAGTCCAGAAGATCATTGATTTGCAAGCATTAGAAAATCAACTGTCTAACCACTTTAGTGATTTAAAAAGCATGACCAAGTCGCATGTGCTTGCATGCAATGCACCGAAGAGGGTTGAAATACCAAAGAAAGTTGAAGGTATTCCTAATCCCGTCCAGAGGTCTCAGAATAAAAGGATGAGAACTCCGGCCCCTTGAATCCTAAATAACGGGGGACGTCTGGTGAAAAAGGATAAAAAGGACTTAACACAGCCGATCACTAAAGTTCTCTAGAACCAGAAGGGGAGCCAGTTGAGACCTGACACCAGTATGACACCTTCAGAAAAGGGCATACAGGATCTGAACATTCCCATGGAGAGAGAAATCGGCATGGATGTGTGCGCACACATCAGAGCCGAAAAACTAAAGGGACTTGCCACCGCAACTAGAAGAAGCGATGAGCAAGTAGAAGCACAAGAAGAAACAACTCATGATAAAATAGTTCTAAACTATGTGCACACGGGAGAATCCATGAATAGGACAATAGCCAATATTGATATCTACTTTGCAAAGAAAATTGTCACAATCATCGATCTTGATCCAGAGCCTGCATCGCTTACTGAATGTAAGAAAAGATCAGATTGGGAAGATTGGAAGAAGGCAATAGAAACTGAATTATTATCTCTAAACAAAAGAAAGGTGTTTGAGCCTGTAATCCACACACCTTCCCGTGTGCACCCTGTAGAGCATAAGTGGGTATTTGTTCGAAAGAGAAATGAAAGAAATGAAGTTGTAAGATATAAAACAAGGCTTGTTGCACAAGGTTTCACTCAACGTCCAGGAGTTGATTATGAAGAAACCTACTCCCCAATCATGAGTGGAATCACCTTTAGATACTTAATATCAATGATAATAAATTTGAACATAGAAATGAAATTGATGGATATAATAACTGTATACCTTTATGGAAACTTGAATTCGGAAATTTATATTAAGGTACCTGAAGGTATCCTAGTCCCAAACTAAGACAGAGCAAATAGAAATCTGTATAGTGTGAAACTCAGGAAATCTCTGTACGGACTCAATCAATCAGGTAGGGTGTGGTATAATCGTTTAAGCGACTTTCTATGCAAGAAAGGCTACACAAACAATGAAGATTGTCTCTATGTATTTATACGACGATCCCAAAATTGATTTTGTATAATATGAATATACGTAGATGATATGAATATCATCGGACCATGGAAGACATAAAAGAAGTATGTTCTTACCTGGAGTCAGAATTTGAAATAAAAGATTTGGGTAAAACCAAATACTGCTTAGGCCTGCAGCTTGAGCATATCCCTGAAGGAATATTAGTACATTAGTCAGCCTATGCCCAAAAGGTGTTAGAAAGGCTCGGCTTTGAGAAGGCATACCCACCAAAAGTACCGATGATCGGGAGATCTTTACAGCAAGAAAAAGATCTATACCGACCTAGAGAAGAAATGGAGGAAGTTCTGGGGCCGAAATTCCTATACTTAAGTGCAGTAAGAGCACTTATGTATTTAGCGAGCTGCACTAGACCGGACATTACATTTGCTGTAAACCTATTAGCAAGGCATAGTGTAAAACCTGCCAAAAGGCATTGGTAGGGAATAAAAGACATCTTCTAATACCTCCAAAGAAGTAAGGACCTTAGATTGTTCTACAGAAATAACCAAGACTCGAATATAACTGGCTATGCAGATGCTGGGTACCTATCGGAATCGCATACCGCAAGGTCACAAACAGGCTATGTATTCCTATGTGGTGGAACTACAGTTTCATGGAAATCGTCAAAGCAAAGTCTTATAGCGACTTCGACAAATCACTCAGAAAGCATTATACGAAGCTGCACGAGAATGTGCTTAGCTCCGACGAATGATTCACCACATCCAGTAGTTATGTGGGATGAATATCATGCAAGCTCCCACAATTATCTATGAGGATAATGCAGATTGTGTTGCACAAGTGTAGATGGGCTACGTGAAAAGTCATCTCACAAAGCATATCAACCTCAAGTTATTTTATGCTTATGAACTGCAAAAGATGGATGAAATTAAGGTACTGCTACTAAGTCATGTGAAAATCTTACAGATTTATTCACTAAGTCACTCCCAGCATCTAGTTTTGAAAGATGCGTACAAAGAATTGGAATGATGAGACTTAGAGAAGTGTAGAATTCAGGGGAGATTTTTCTCAATCTCGTTATTAAAACTTGATCACGAAGATCAAGTACCCAAAGAATAAATCTTGTAGATTAAATGAAATTGGGTGGATTGTATTCTTTTTCCCTTGACGAGTTTTCCTGAAGTTTCTCGGCTAAGGTTTTTAATGAGGCAATTCATGCAACACAGCATAACATGTATCATGTACTCTTTCTCCAAATTTTTCCAACTGGGTTTTTATAGAGTTTTGATGAGGCATGAACATTTCAGATGAGTGCCCAAGAGGAAGTGTTAGGAAACCTGGGCATGGGTTTGAAGTCTTGGCCCATGGTGGGCACCTCACTACTAGGCTATAAATAGGGAGTGCTATTGGCTATTTTGTATATACACAAGGATGAGAAAATAAAGCAATAAAGAAATACCAGGAGTTCTCTCTATCTCTATATTTCAATCTACTATTTACGTCTTCTGTGATTGATCTGTTTTTGCATAGCAGAGGAATCGATCGAACTAGTCGCCAGCGACGGTTCCTCAATAGTATATATATATATACTCTTATTGGTCACAGTATATGTACTAGCACGTTGATGGCTCCAGTTAGGGGTGGCAATGGGGGTCCCGGGGAGACCTCGTGGCCACGATCTGCCTCCGCTAGTAAGCCCCTCACCCTATCCCACTAAGGTTGCCGGAGGAAGATGCCCTATTCCTAGTCCTCGCGGGGACCCGATTCACATGTGGATTTCTGCGGGGATAAAAATAGGTTAAATATTTTTAAAAATAATAATGTAAATCTATTTATTAATTTATAATTATTTAGTCATACTTTTTAAAAATATAGCTTTAAAATATATATTCTAATATATAGATTTAAGTTTTAGTCAAATATATATGAAAAGTATATAATCTTTCGTATTAAAAAACTACAATCTATTATTTAAAAAATATTTTTTTATATTTATAGGTCCCCGTAGAACCCTATGGAGAAAGACGACCCTGTCTCTGCCCCATTACTAGCGTGGGGGAGGTCACCTTCCATCCCTGCCCCCGCTCCCTAGGGGAATATTCCTCAGGCCGCCCCACGGGGAGAATTGCCACTCTAGCTCCAGTCAAACCAATCCTACCCGTTGAACTAATTTTGCTGATCAGCAGCGCACATTTTAAGTCAAATAAAAATGAAACAAACAAGCGATGTAAGTGAATGCACGTCAGCCCAATATAACTAGTAACAAAATTTAGTAAGTGGGTAACAAAAACCGGGTGTAGCATGTAGTACTACCTCAGTAGTAAACTAGATGAGTCCTAGATTAATTGTGTGCAATCAAACGTTTAGAATTTGTGCCACTAATCTAAATACATTTAGATTTATCTTATGAGAATGATAGTAGGTGATTTTTCACTTTCATAGTATTATTTTTTTATAAATTTTACTCACATGTAGTTAGAAAAGTGATGATCAAACATGTGTATTGAAGGCCTCGTAAATATGACATTTTTACGAGGCCTCAATCCAAAGCTAACAACATAACCTAGCTATCAGTAGGTTATAGATTTTTACTTGTCGTGACGGCCTATGTCCTAGGGAGCAGATGGCTCCAGGGGTGCAGATACGACGATGGATACATTTATATGATGGTCTTTTGTCCTTATCATCATAAGATTTTCAGTCTTGCAAATCCTCTTATATTGGTCTTGATAGGTCTCGGTCCAAAATAATTATTCTTCATGGTAGTTTTCCAGCATCCTTGTCTATCCTTGCTACCCCCCTTAACAATGGATATCACTAGTCATTATTCGTCTCTTCTAGTTCCGGGCATGATGGGTCCTATGGCAATTTGGTGACTCATCAGTTGTACTTTTGGCTGCCCTGGTGAGCAATAGGTTCGGGGGCACTCTTTGGGGCAATGGTCTTGTCCTTTGCAACGAAAACATGTGACATTGCTCACGGGACATTCACCAGGTTGGTGGCCTTCTTCGCGGTTGGAGTAGTTCACTGAGCATTGGTATGCACAATGTCTTTTCCCTTCACAACGTTGGCGTACTCTTTGTTATTGTGTTTAATTGGCGGCGATTTGATCTACGGGTCCTCCGAGTAGGTAAGGAGAGAAGGTTAGCAGGACAGAGCCTCGAGTCTTGGTCTTTGGCGATCCGTCACTTGCCTTGGTAGATATGACGGGGTTTGCAGCAAACAGGGCGAGAGGGTATAGTATAAGGTAAGGATTGAGTCGTGGGGATAAGGTAATCTAACCCATCTTAATTTTAAAAGAGCCCACCCAGAGAGCTGGGCTGATACAGAACCACACAAATTTTCAAAAGTAAGCTTTTCCCGTGACTACGAAATAGGACGCCCGAGTGTAAGAAGGCAGTACACAGGGCCCAAATAGAATCTTGCAACATTACAACATCTATTCGGGGAAACACACATAACAGGGCACAGGGTTTGTCTGCATAGTCCGTTTAAAACAGGACCACCTTATCTTCATGAACATCTTCAACGCTCCTGACTTTAATTTGTAGAGAAAGGGTACGAGAAGAGGAACAAAATTTTTTTTTGAAATCAATAGAAAGAAGAGGGAAGTATTCGGGTGGTAATTGGATTGATATCAGCGCTCACTCTTGTGTTATTGTCGTGAATTCGGGGTAAGAGAGCTTTAGAAGTAAAAATGGCTAAGGCAGCATATAGATGAGGGGGAATCATCTAAGAAAGATGAGAATGAACAATACTTCTTATAATTTTGGAAATATATATATTTTTTGAAATAATTCTAGTCATGAAACTAACAGCCAGGCTAACTAGGTCACGACCTGCAGTCGATATGCTCTGATATCATCCCTGTAGGACCCAGATTTTAACATCTGGCATCCTCCGTGATTCCACCGCACTATTCCCTGGATCAGTAGATAGTGCTCACAGATTACAGTTCTGAATCATCAAAGTACATATCATGCGGAAGCGTGAATATAATAGTAGACTTACTCGCGGGCCAATTAGGCCGAAATCAATAAAATGCAGCAGCGGAACGAAGCACACAGGTGGGACCCTCAAGACATACCCACAGGCAGCCGACTAGGGGTTCGTGACCTAGCCTTTGACATCTTCATCATCTTCGCCATCATGATCAAGAGTGTTGCTGAAGCGTAGCGATCTGGTTCTCGATTCTGGATTTGTTGTGAGAGCGAGAGTGAGCACAAACCACCATGCTCCGCGAGCCAATACACAAAATGCAAATAAATAATATGCATGGCTTATCAAAGGAGAGGCTCAGGTTATTTTATTTGCCAGAAATTTTCTTTTAGTATTATTTTTATTATTTAATCATGGTGTTATTGTTACCGCCTAAAACTCCAAGCGGTGAGTGTCATCACTTATGTAATCCACCGATCATACACTCATTGCTGCCTAAGACTCCCAAACAGCAAGTGTCATCATTTATCTAATTCACCGATCATATACTCTCTATATTGATTGCTGTCTAAAACTCCAAACAGCTAGTGTTATCATTAATTTAATCCACCGAACATACACTTTCTATATTGATTGCTGTCTAAAACTCCAACAGCGAATGTCATCATTTATTTTGAATCCACCAATATCTTTTGTGTTCTGAATTCCTAATAATCCAATTTGTAATTGCTATTCATCAACTCTTCACTTCTGAATTCTAATGATTCTCTAACATAATTACTTTCAAATCCACCGATATCATTTGTATCAGGACTTTCTAACCATTCAATCCTTTCGGTTATTGATCCAAAACCATAATTTGCTCTTCCAGTAATCAACCCTATTTTCCATTACTCATCTCTAACTAATTCATTAGTATACATCCACCAAGATCATTATTGAGACGACACCTAGTGTTACTCAAAACAAGGCTTTCCATTAGTATGCTAGACCTTCAGTGTTATAGCCGCTTACATTATCACTGAGACGACACCCAGGGCAACTCAAAACAGGGCTTTCCACTGCCCTCCACTTTTCCATTCCCACCCACAAAGTTTTTGAAATAGAACTATATCTGGTTAAGTTCCCATGTCCGCCCTTGACCGTGGGCACAGCTATTCAAATGGTTTTGACTCTGCAGAGTTTGCATACTTTACCCACAAGAGACATCTCACTCGTTGCCCCACACAATTCCTTAGTCATGCAGTTGAGGAAACCATCACAGTAACCGTTCAAAGTACCTCGCCCCTTCCATCATCTCACCCTGTGGGTCGCTCCCATTTGCGGTGGGTCCCATACGTTGTGCGGGATGTTCCCCTCCTATGCGCCTAGCAGCTTGTGTAAGAACCCAGATTTTACAATCCGGATTCCTCTGTGATTCCACCGCACTATTCCCTGAATCAGTAGATAGTGCTCACATATTACAGTTCTGATTAACAAAGTACATATCATGCGGAAGCATAAATATAATAGAAGGCTTACTCATGGGCCGATTAGGCTGAAATCATTAAAATTGCAGCAGCGGAAGAATGAAACACGCAAGTGGGACCTTCAGGACAAGCCCACAGGCAGCCAACTGGAGGTTCGCGACCTAGCCCTTGACGACTTCATCATCTCCTCCATCATAACCAAAAGTATTGCCGAAGCGTAGTGATCTGATTCCTACTTCTGGATTTGTTATGAGAGCGAGTGTGAGCACATTAACCACCATGCTCCGCGAGCCAATACACAGAATACAAATAAATAGTATGCATGGCTTATCAAAGGAGAGGCTCGGGTTATTTTATTTGCCAAAAGTTGTTTTTAGTAGCATTATTATTGTTAAATCATAGTGTTATTAATTCTACCTATACTCCACACGGCGATTGCCATAATTGACTTAATCCACCAAAGACACACTTTCCTTACTGATTGCTGTCTAAGACTCCAAACAGCGAGTGACATCATTTACTTAATCCACCGAATATACTCTTCCCAAATTGATTGATGTCTAAGTCTCCAAACAGCGAGTGACATCATTTAATTAATCCACCAATCATATTCTTTCTATATTGATTGCTGTCTAACTCCAAACAATGACTGACATCATTTAGTTAATCCACCGATCATGTACTTGCTATATTGTTTGCTGTCTAAAACTCCAAACAGCGAATATCATCAATTATACAATCCACCAATATCTTTTGTATTCCAAATTCCTAACAACTCATTCCTTTTGCTATTGATCCACAACCACAATTTGCTCTTACAAAAATCAACCTTATTTTCCATTATCTATCTCTAACTAATCCACTGGTATACCTCCACCAAGAATATCATTGATCAAGTTTACGATTCACTAGTATACATCCACCAAGAATATCATTGATCCAATCTATACTCCAATTATCATATCTCCAAATTCCCAAAAATTCAATTGACTCATCTAATAATCGATCAAATCCAATTAATCCCATTATCACCACTATCTCCCAAAAATTAGTCCAGCAATTACCTTTGCACTCCCTAATTCTCCAAAAATCACTTAAATCATCTATCTAGCCTATCTACTCATTTAGATTTTGTTAACTTATTTCTCTCAAAATCCACACTATCGTTTCCTTTTTATGATCGACATGAATCCACCGACAACTTTATGTATTTACCACAAACATCCATCTTCTTTTAGTCACGGCTCTATTTATTCTTCCTAACATTTTATTTTGTACGAAGGGAAAACATTTTACTTTTGAAATATGATACATAAAAATTTTCTGAGACCTAGCAGTTTTGAAACAAAAACATAATGTGTAGAGAATGCAATAATAATAGCGATCCAGATTCCATCCACCGTTACATGGCATCTGCACCATATAGCATCTTTTAGCGTTATAGCCGCTTAACTTACCACTGGGACGACACCCAGGACAAATCAAACCAGGGCTTTCCACTGCCCTTCACTTTTCCAATCCCACCCATAAAGTATTTTGAAATAGAACTATATCTGGTTAAGTTCCCATGCCCGCCCTTGACCGTGGGCACGGCTATTCAAATAGTTTTGACTCTGCAGAGTTTGTACACTTTCACCACAAGAGACAATCAACTCGTTGCCCCACACGATTCCTTAGTCATGTGGTTGAGCAGACCATCACAGTAACCGTTCAAAGTACCTCGCCCCTTCCATCATTTCACCCTATGGGTCGGTCCAACATGCGATGGGTCTCATACGTTGTGCGGGATGTTCTCCTTCTGAACGTCTAGCAGCTGGCTACGTCCCCTGCTAGTCCGCCACAGCAAAACTTCACTCTCTGCGAGTGTCCCATTCAAGCCGTCACCTAGACAGCCGCTTGCACTACCCCACATCTCCTCCTGGAAGGATGACTTTCAAGGTCCGGTAAATTTACTAAGCTAAGTTGTACTTTACAGACTTGTGGTTGTACTGTTTTACATAGGAGGTCATGACAAGATTCAGTCCTTAGTGGTATCTGGGCGGTTCTACCACAAACCACACTCTCGTGCACCCCTGCACCATACCCCCGAACCATCCGCCCAGATAAATAAGCAATTGAGGTTTTTGGGAATATAAAATAATCATATCCAACATACACCAGTCATTACCACCATGACTGCCCAACCAATTTTTCTCAGGATTAAAAGTGTTGCTTGGGCGCTCTCGCGCCCCATGAGTATCTAAGCAATACTAAACATGACATATAATTACGGACTTATTTTCGAAAGATTAATATTATAATTTTTGCTAGGGCGACAAGGTTCACATAAGCAAATATTCCAAGGAAGGTGTAATATTAATTAAGTTAAATAAAGGGCATATAACTAGAATATTAAATTAAACATGTATTTGCATATAAAATAACAGCATGCAATTTGATACTTTAAACAAAAATAGTTTGTAGAAAATGTAGGTTCAACATGATCAAAGTATTGACTCACATTGGTCACAGTGGTCTGGCTCTTGATTATCTTGTGCTTCGTGGGTTGCTGCCTCGATCTCTTCTTCTTGAGCCTCGTATGCTATTTTAGTGTGCGCGAAAATTTGGATAAAAAGAAAATCAACACATCAAACCAAATAACACCAGAAATTCAAATGAACTCTAAAAATCATGATTCTAGTTCCATTGAATAGATCTTGATTTTAGATGAATTTAAAAATTTGTCTCACTCAATTTGGAGTTAAAATGAATAAGTTATGCCCATTTAAAAATCTCAGTTCTGTTAATTCCAAAAATTACCAAATTTCTGACAGGTGGGTCCCATATGTCATATTTTCCATTTTATCTTTTTCTTTAATTTCTTATTCTCTGTGTCTATGGCCAGTAGGGCCCATTTGTCAGTGTGTCCGGTCACTGACAAGTGGGACCCCTCTGTCATTGGCCATGAGTGTGCTGGGCCACTGACAGGTGGGACCCTGGGGGCTCTGGACCCATCTGGCGGCGGGTGGCACTGACATGCGGGGCCCAAAGGTCAACCGGCCCACTGGCCAACAGCGGCTGACGGGTAGGGCCCAACTGTCAGCGGGGAAAAATAAAAGAAAGGCTCGACCTCAGCACGCGGAGCCGGGGGCTCGAACGCGCGCCGAGGGAGCCAGGGGGAAGAAGGAGTAACGGTGCTAGCCAAGTGAACCTCAAGATGTTGCTTACCATATAAGGGTAAATAATCCCCTTAAGGTGGGTCTGGGGTGAGGCCGAGCAGAGGTGGAAGAAGGCGGTGGCGCCGGCGGCGAGGGTTGGCCGGAGGGGTCCGGGTTAGTTCCAAAATGTGTCCCCGGTGTGAAGAGGGTGCCGATGGTGCGGTCGGTGGGGACCTAGGGACACCGGAGGGTGGTCGGCAGCGTGCGGTGGCGGCGGCGCTGGGAGGAGCTCCGGTGATGGCGGTGTACAGCCGGTGAGAAGCTCAGGAGGGAACGGGGTTGTCTTTGCGATGGGCCAAGGATGGTGTAGTGGCGGGTAATTGGAGTCTAATGGCCTAGATTGGTGGATCGGGTGTCGCCGGAGTTGGAGAGGATGATGGCCTCGCCGGCGGTTGAAGCAATTTAAGTTCAATTGCTTTCGGAGAAGTGAAGAGGAAGTTGTGGCGATGCGAATGAGAGGGTCTCCTGGGTTTTATAGCGGTCGAGGCATGGCCGATTGCGGCGATGGTCGTGCGCGCCCATTCGGGTGTCAGCGGCGACAGCGGGCAGCGGCGTCAGCGGGCGGCGGGGGTGAGGTCGTGCGGTACTTGGCTGCGGCCGCACGTCGCCCGTGTCGTGCGTCCTCCGGGTCCTTCGGCTTTTGACTGGCGACGAGCGGAGGAGAATGCGCGAAGGGGTTCAGTCGCGCGGAGGAAAAGACAGAGAGAAGGCGAGGGCCCACGTGGCAGAGGCGGGAGCAGCGCATGCACGAGTTGGGCCGCGCGGGGCATCCGGCTGGGCCGCGGCGCAGGCGCGCTAGGCGTGAAGGAGAGGGGCTGGGTTGGGCTGGAGGTGATGGCCGGCCTGGCTCTGCCTTTTTCATTTATTTATTTTTTTCTTTTCTTTTCTTTTTTTTTGTTTTAGCAATTGTGTATATATATGTGTATATACATATATATTTAATTCCAGTTTTATTACTTTCTTTCTTGTTTCCCCATATTAATGTATTTACCATTTTTAGACATTAATTCTATAGGGACTATTTTCTTGTTATGCATAGTTGTATGCATATATATATGTATATTTATAAATGTTGATATTTTTATTTTGTTTACTCCTTAACTATTCATACCATTATTCTTAGACATGAGGTGTTATATTTAAATACATTTCCCTTTGTAACTCTTTTGAATCATCTTTTCAGATTCTTAGTTTAGATTTAAATTTTAATTTTTTTAATATTTAATCATGTTTGTTTCCTCTTTAGCTTTTGGAACCTTCATCAAATTTTTCAGGAAATCCCATAAACTCCAAATTCAAATAAAATTCATTGCAAAAATTAATTCAAAAACTTCACATTTCCATATTTAATTTTTAGGATGTTACAGCTGGCTACCCACACTGCTAGCACGTCGCAGAAGAATTTCACCCTCTGCGGTGTCCCATTCAAGCCTGCCACCCAGGCCGCTACTTGCACTACTTCACTCCTCCACCGATGATGATGACTTTCAGGGTTCGGTAAATTTACTAGGCCAAGTTATACTTGTTTTACACAGTAGGTCATGACAAGATTCAGTTCTTAGGGTTATCTGGGCAATTCTACCACAAACCACACTCTCGTGCACCCCTGCACCATAACCCCGAACCATCCACCTAGATAGATAAGCAATTTGAGGTTTTTGGGGGCATAAAATAATCATATCAAATATACCAGTCATTACCACCATGACTTCCCAAACCAGTTTCTCATGATTAAAATGATGCTTGGGCGTTCTTGCGCCCACGAGTATCTAAGCAATACTAAGCATGGCGCATAATTACGGACTTATTTTCGAAAGATTACTATTATAATTTTGTTAGGGTGACAAGGTTCACATATTTAAATATTTCAAAGGGGAAATAATACTAACAAGTCATATAATGGGCATATAACTAGAAACAAATATATGTTTGCATATAAAATAACAGCATGCAATTTGATAATTTAAACAAAAGTAATTTGCAGAAAAGGTAGGTTCAATATGATCAAAGTATTGACTCATCTTGCGCAGTTTACCGCGGTCTTGAGCTCACGCAAAGCTTTCTCTTGAGCTTCTGGTCTTTTTCTTCACTTCACTTTTGATCTTGCTTGATCCCTTGATGCTTCAGGACTCCAATATCTAATTACGTGCTAAATGACTGAATACAAATAAAGGTAAATAACTCAAAAGACCCACATAAATCCAAATAAACTTAATTTAGTTTTATTATGAGTTAATGGGTGATTCGGGTGATTTGAGGCAAGGTCGGTGGTAGAATACGATGACTCGATCTTTTTATCAATACCCTCTTTTATTATTTTTGTATTTATCAAGGAAGTTCCATGAGTCAGGTTAGACCTATGAGTCGGTGTAAAAGTCTAGCTGGGTATTATTTTGTCGAGCGTTAATATTCAGGGCATATACTATATACGCAATGTATACAAATTTTTAGCTTACCAAATTAATACTAGAGTCCGGGTTTATAGCATTTTATGGTGTGATATTTCATGTACACTTAGTTGTTACTAGACATAACTTATTTTGAATTAGGATCCATTTGTTCGGATCCTAGCTTGCTATATTCAATTATGCTCAACATTATTACTTATTAAACCTAATGTTAAGATTTAGTTAATGACACCTTTATTATTTTGTCTACACCGTAGTTATTATTAGGATTAGCTTTATTTTAATTTTATTTACCTAGGCATAGTTTATTATGCAAGGTCATATTTCAATATTGATATTTAATTAAATCTACTACTGAGCTCTATTTAATGGTGACATGTTAAATGTTAGGGTATATATTTTAATTATACTTAAGGGTAATCTTTATTAAATTTGGACATTTAACCAAAGTCATTTTTTCTTTATTAATGCATTTAATTAATAATTAGGTTTTAAATAATTACTAAGGGCACATTGATTATTCATTATGATAACTAATCCAAATTTAAATCTTACATAATCTCTTTTTAATCCTAATTAAATTTATTAGCTTCCCTCGATTATTTTCCTAATTTTCTTTAATTTTTCTCAATTAAAATGGGTTACAAAAGTAAAATAAAAAATAGAAAAAAATAGAAAAGTGTAGCCGACGGATTCAAACTCAGGACCTCGGCCGTGAGTGTGTTAGGCACGCGCTGGTGACCAACTGGGTGGTGGGTGCTTCGTGACTAGAAGAGGGGGACAAAATAGAAAAGACGATGCATGGGCCAGGGCAAAACAGAGCACAAACAGGGGAGGCTCGGGCGGTACTCGGCCGATGGCGTCGCCGGTGTGGGGCGGCGGGGGGCGGCGATGACCGGAAAAATGGGACGTCGGGGAGGAGTAGATGTCCCTGGGGTGGCAGCTCCGGCCAGAAAGCACCACGGCGGGCCGGTGGTGGTGGGGAAGCAGCTGGGTGCAGGGAGGCTGTTAATGGCGGTGGCGGCCGGAGGGAGGAGGGAGCAGGATAGGGGTAGCACGAGTAGGAGTGGGCCACGAGGAACTCACCCAGGTGGTTGACGGAGTCGGAGGAGGGCCGAGGCGAGCCGGTGGCGAGCTGTGGTGAGGAAGGAGCTCCGGCGATGGTCGGAGGAGGTCCAGGGCATCGAGGAGTCGCTCCCACCGCGAGGAATCAGAGGGAGCTCGGCTGTGGAGGGGACGGTGGCAGTGGAGGCGCGTTCGGCCGGTGGTGAGGAAAACCGGCCTTGCGGCGAGCCGGGCGCACCGCAGTCCAATTAACTTGGAGGGAATGTACACGGGGGGGGGGCGGAGGGACGTCGGGACGTGCTTGGAGCGGTGGAGCTTCGCCGGAGCGGCCGGGGCGACGTGGGGTAGCTGCGGCCGACGCACGGGCTAGGCGGGAGAAGGAGCAGGGGAAAAATGGAGGGCGCGGGAGCAAGGGGAAGCAATGGAGGTAGATGGGTTCTTATGGCAGTGGGAAAGGTTGTTGTAGCCGAGCTGTTGCTGGAGACCAGTGTACAGGGCGACGAGATGGCACGTGGTGCTGGCGATGAAAGAGAGTGGGCGATGTGCGCGCGCAGTGGTCCGCGACGTGCAGTGCAGGCGAGGATGCGACGGGGGCAGGTGCGGTGACGCAGAATGGCGTAGGGCAGTTGGCGACAGAGGAGGTGGGGCTAGCGTGGGCGCTAGGACTAGTCGGGCGGAGACAAAGCAGGGGAGAGACGGAGGAAGAGGTCAGCAAGGAGGAGGGAGAAGAAGAAAAGAAGGGGGAGAGAGGAGGAGAGACTGGGAGCTGGTCCCACGTGCAGGGAAAAGATGGGAGGGACCAGTGGCAGTGAAGGAAAAAGAGAGAGGTAGGAGGAGTGAGGGAAAAGAAAAGAGCTGGGGCCCACATGTAATAGAGAGAAGAGAGTAAAAGAAAGGGAGGAAAAAGACTTAAGAATAATTTTTGCAATTTGAATGCTTTTGATTTACATTTCTTTTTCATATTTAAAATTATTGATTTCAATTTTTGAATTTTAACTCGAGTTTTGGTGCAAATATCCAGATACAAAATTTAATAGTCATCTATTTTCGATTTTATTTAATTTGCCTTTGGATTTTGATTTTGATATTACTTCGTTCTAAATTGTATATAAGTTTTAATTTTTTAATTTCCAGTTTATTCTTGGTTATTAATTTGCACACTATAAAACTCAAAAAGATTCCAAGTAAATTTTCAGAAGAAATTTGAATGCTAGCAATTTGCAAGAAAAGTTTTAAAAATTCCATATTTTTGAACACTTCAAATTTACGATGTTACAATTATCTCTCAACCAGCCAAGGTGGGTATTTATACCCGACATCCAAAAACTAGCTGTTGGGACAAAATTCTAGCAAAAAAAGCTAGGGCCGGTACTACCGCCTCCTCTGCAACGGCTAGAAAACTAGCTGTTGCATCTATTGTCAGTACTATCGCCCACACAGGGTCCGATACTACCACCGAGTCCAGTTAACCACCACACAAGCTAGTTAGACCACACGCCCAAGAACCAGAAAACAGTGCTCTCTGAAAAAAGACAACCAACAACTAATGCCTAGTTATACCGCCTGGCTAGTTCGACCGCTCACACAGAGCCGATCGTACCGCTAGCCAGTTTAACCACTCACACAAAGCCGGTCCGACTACCAAGAAGGCTAGTCACAATGCCACGAAGGCCGGTCACATGACCCCTACAAAGTGCGGTCACACTGCACGACCGATACTACCACTCATATAAAGTCGGTCATACCGCCCTGAATTTTCCAGCAAAGACATAATGCATGTACTTCAACAAATTTGCAAAATACATTCGTAAATTATAGTATTATGCATATAAGGATTAAAGTATGATTCACAATAAATTACAAAATATATTTGCACACTTTAGAATTATGACACAAGGTTTAGGTACATGGACTCAAACCATTTGCAAAACACATTTACAAATTTAAGTCACATCTACAAGATTATGCATGAGTTTTAACTATTTGCAAAACACATTCGTAAACCTAAGCATAATGCCATGGAGAGCTAGAGCAAACCAAATGAGCTATCAACACATAACACACTCAATTTACTAGTTAAGACCTCTCTTAATAGTACGGTAACTTACACTAGCAACCCGGTCTTTCACCAAATACCAAGACTGATAAAACGACTAAGAAACACATTCTTAGCCTATACTAGATATATATTTGCTCTGTGCATCCTCTTGAAGATCGATGACGAACATGTTCTCTCCAAGTCTAGGCCCTTAACTTTATGCGCATCAACACATAATGCAACCACCTGACTTGATAGCCTTCAACTCATGAAGCCATCCACCACTTCAGAATCTCGACTTGATGACCATCAACACATGATGCCATCCTTCATCCTGAACCTTGACTTGGTGACGATCAACTCGTGATGCCTTCCCAAGTCATCCATATCATGGGACCTAACCTATTTCACCAACTCATAAAAAAAATATTAGTTTCACAATAGGCTATCATCAATTGTCAAAACTCACCATTAGCACATAATAACAGAGCTAGATTCTTCAGACAGGCTATCCAGCAGCCTCTTTTTGTAATTAATGGCTACAGATGCTCTTGATCTAAGTCCTCCACCATAATGTTGTTAGCTTGCACATGAGAAGGCACATCAAATGGCACAACTTGCAAATCACCATGAAAATGAGTATGTTCACTAGACATATGATCACCCCCTTGATCTGATTCGCCAAGAGTGGAAGGATAGGAAACCGAAGGTAAGTTTGATAGGAGAAGCTCTTCAACTAAGAACCTAGGAGTTTGAGGATGATTTGCAAATGGGAATACCCCTTCATCAAAAACTGCATCGCGTGAGATATAGACCCAACCAGTGGGAGGATGTAAGAACTTGTAGCCCTTATGAAGAGAACTATAGCTGACAAAGACACATTGTTTAGAACAAAACTGAAATCTACGTTCATTATATGGTCAAACATTAGGCTAGCAAGTACAATTAAAGGACTTTAGAAAGGAGTGCTCTGGTCGCTTTCCAAGAAGACACTCTAGTGGTGTAGAGGAGTAGATGACCTTACTTGGAAGATGATTTATAAGAAAGCTGATCATAAGGAATGCTTCATCCCAAAATTTTAAAGGCATGAAAGCATGATCAAGGAGAACTAAGCCAACCTCAACAATATGACAGTGCTTCCATTCGGTTGCACCATTTTGTTGGTGAGCATAAGGACAAGAAACATGGTGAGATATACCAATTTACTTAGGGAAAGCATTAAGTTTTTGGTACTCATTTCCTCAATCGGTTTGCATAGTGATAATTTTTCTATTGAGAAGTCTTTCAACTTGGATTTGGAATTGAACAAAGAGTTTTGGAACATTGGCCTTACTTTTCAGCAAGTACACCCAAGTAAATTTGCTATAGTAGTCAACAAAGCTCACATAGTACTTATAGCCTCCAACCGAAGTGATTGCACGCCCCCTAACATTAGAGTGCACAAGATCTAAAGGCAAAGTAGAAACTTTATTTGAAATAGCATAACGTAGCTGATGGCTCTTAGCCTATTGATAAGCATCACAAACCGAACCACTACTTGACATTAGAATAAGGAAGACTACTAGACTTAAGAACTTGTTGAACAATAGGATAAGATGGGTAACCTAGCCTACTATATGACTGCACTTTTGTAATCTTGGCTGCTAAAAAGACTCTTATGGTAGTAGGAGATCTTGATACTAGGGGATAGAGACCACCCTCACATTGGCCACGAAGAACCACTTTCTTCGTTGCCCGATCCTTGGTAAAGAAACAATTGTAGTTAAATTCAAGGAAAACATCATTATGAGTGGCAAGGAAATGAACAAAAAGAAGATTTGTAGATGTTTTAGGAACATGAAGAATGTTATTAAGATGCAGATCTTGAAAAGGGGTTTTAATTTTTGTGTGACCAACATGACTAATAAACATACCTAAATCGTTGGTGTTTTGAATTTGATCTCGTCCATTGTATTTTTCCTTCACGATGAGCCAATCAAGATCACTTGTGATATGGTCTGTGGTGCCCGAGTCAGTGTACTAGCTTGTGTCGACAATGTAGGAGTTTGTAGTAGCACCCTCAACATGATTGTTATCATCAGACTGATATGAATGATCAAATATGTGATAGCACTTTAGATATATATGCCTTTGTTTTCCACACACTTGGCACGCTAGTCTTCCTCCTCTAGAGTTGTTATTGCACTACCTAGATTTGTCTGCTTGCTAGTCACGATTGTTGCATCCATGGCCACGATCCATCCCTGACCACGATCACCTTGATTGCGAACAGTGGTATTGACAGACAAACCCAAGAATTGTAGATTGGAATTCTAAAGTTGCAATATCATCTCATAGCTTAGAAGATGTGTGTAGACATCGTTCAAGCCAATAGGATCTACACGAGTTGTGATGGATGCCACCAATGGCTTGTATTCAAAGTCCAAACTAGTAAGGATGTAGGAGATTAGCTCCTTCTTGGAGAGGATGTCCTGCAGTCGCCAATGTATATGCAAGTGCCTTCATTTTAATGAAATGTTCATCAGCAGACATCTCCTTGTGTGTATTTGCTAATTGCATGCGAATTTGCATGGTTTTAGCCCTTGACTGAGATACAAACATGTTGAAATGGATGAAATCCATTGATGCTCCTGCTGTGATTCTGTTGCCTTGCCGTTGTGATTATCTTTTTTGTTTTACACATTTGCTTAGTTTGGTACATATCCCTTTACTTCCAATTCTGTTGTAATTCACCGATCCTTTGATTCAGTTTCTATTTTTTAGTTGTACATCCTGTAGCTCATCTGGCAATATAAACTGACACCTGACATGTTTGCCTGTGTGCGATGCTTCCTATCATCTGCCTTCTTCTCGCTTCCACCTTTGCTTCCTTTCTGTTTTCATGGTATCAAAACATGAATCAATCTAGGCCTGCTTGATCTACCCCCAGCACACCATGAGCACCAGTGCTGAACATTCTTTTGCTGCCTCTGGTACTGCAGCTATCTCTGCAATTGCCCTGCTCCTTATCTTGCCATTACACCCTCTTCATCTGTTGCCACTAGTGTATCTAGTATAAGAACTCATGTTCCAGTCTATCTTTCTTTAAAGGAGTCCAACTACTCAAAGTGGAGCACTTTGTTCTCTGTCTTCCTCAGCAAATATGATCTCCTTGGGCACATTGCTGATGATAATCCTTCCCAAGACACTGCTGAATGGTGCTAGCTCAACTTTGCCATTCGATCATGGTACAATTTCTGATGACATCCTTGATATCATCGTGGAATTGGCGTAATCTGCTCGTCAAGTGTGGACTAGCATGGAAGAGCCCTTCTTCAACAACAAAGAAAGTCGAGCAATCTTCCTTGAAGCTAAATCCGAGCACTACATCAAGGTGACATGTCTGTCATGATGTATTGCCAGAAGATGAAAATGCTAGCTAATGCTCTGAGGGATGTCAACCAACCTGTGTCAGACAAGACTCTCATCCTCAACTCATCCGAGGACTCAGCTCATGCTTCAACCAAATCGCTTCTTCTTCTTGAGGAGACCCACAACGCTGATGATCTTGTTATAAGAGGCTCTATTGCAGCACTAATTATTGCCTCCAACTTCACTAACAGCAGTCATGGTGATCGCAATGATCTACACACCTTCTTCAGTTCTGACTTCACCAACAATAGTCATGGTGACTGTAATGATCAACACGTCTTCTCTGGTTTCAGCCATGACAATGGCTGATGTTAGCACAACAAAGCTCGCGGTGGTAGCCGAGGAAGCAACTACGGCCACGACAATCCTGGGTTCTACACCAACTCTACCTCATGGATGCCGTTCAATCCATGGAATGGACAGTGACATGGACAGGCTCAGCAGACCTCTCGGACCTCACCAGCGCCATCCTGACAGGGACAGTGGTGTGCCTATACTGCACCGAGTCTCCTCAGCCCACATTCCTTCCCACCCTAGGTGCACATGGCGTATGCTCTTGTCTAATCCTCGAGAACTACCTTACCTTGGTCGTCGATGCCATCCCACGCTTCGTCCTGGGATCAAGGGGGATTCTTGGCGGCAATGAACAACATGTACATTCATGGGACTAACTCTGGCGAATTGGTTATGGACTTTGGCGTCTCCTCCCATATGACTTTCGATTAGGGTATCCTCGCTTCTCTCACTCCTTTCGATTCTTCTTCCCCTCATGTCATAGTTGGCAATGGCTCCTCGGCACCCATTGCACGCACTGATCATGCATCTATTTCTTTGTTCCAACTCAACAATGTTCTATTGGCTCCTAACCTCAGCAAAAATCTAGTCTCTGCTCGCAAATTCACTTGTGATAACTCTTGCGCTAGTGAATCTCACCCCTTTGGTTTCTCTGTTATGGATCTTCACACCAATAAAGAAATTTCTCACTACCTCCACATCCGTCGACTTGTGGCACCACCGGCTTGGTCACCCTGGAAGAGATGCTTTCTCTATTCTTTAGAAATCCAACCTCATTCCATGCACCAAACTAGATTCTTCATTTTGTCATGCTTGTCAACTTGGACAACATATTCGACTACCTTTCTTTAAGTCAACTTCCTCAATTGTGTCTCCCTTTCAACTTATGCATTGTGATCTCTGGACTTTGCCTGTGTTGAGTATTTTTGGCTACCAATACTATCTAGTTATTCTTGATAACTTTACACATTACTTGTGGGCTTTTCCCCTAAAGAGAAAATCTTATGTATTGGTCACACTCACACACTTTCTCTCCTTTGTCTGAACTCAAATTCCATCAAAAAGTCTAGTCCATTCAAATAGACAATGGCCACGAATTTGTTAACTCTAGTACCACCTCTCCCTTCCAACCTCAAGGTATTGCTCTTCGTTTTTCTTTCCCTCATACTTCTCCACAAAATGGCAAAGCTGAATGAGCTATTCGCACCATTAGCAACATCATTCGAACGAGGCTCATTCAAGCTCACTTGCCACCTCAATTTTGGGATGAAGTCTTGGCTGCTTCCATCCACCTTCTCAACCGGCATCCTACACATATTCTTCCTTTTTTCCATGCCATATGAAGCGTGTCTTCGGATGCTTATGCTATCCTAACTTATCAGCTACAGCTCCACATAAGTTAGCCCTATGCTCCACAGGTTATGTCTTTCTTGGATACTCCATAAAGGGTATCATTGCTTTGAGCTTTCTTCTCAACAGATTATCATTTCTCGTCACGTTGTGTTCGATGAGACCATTTTTCCATTCTCCACTCTTTCCTCTTCACAAACCAAGAGCAACACTCTTTATTTCCTTCTTCACATAGCTACCACTGTTCCACCTACTCTTCCTGTCACGAAGATATCTCCTACTCTGGTGGAGCCCTAGTCATCTCCTTCCGCTACCATGCCCATGACACCAGCCCTCACTCTAGGCCCATCACCCAGTACACCATCGTCCTCTCCACCAGTTCTGCCATCCTCATCACCTCCAAAAGCTCGGCCAGCAACTCATGCTACTCGTTCGCATGCTAGGCCACATCACATGGCCACCCGCGCAAAGTTAGGTTATGTGTCTCCAGTACATTGCTTGAACTTTTCCATTCTTCACTCCTCTCCATCTCTCATTCCAAAAACATATATTAGTGCCCCTCAAGGATCCTAATTGGCTTCAAGCCATGACAGAGAAATACAATGCCCTGGTTCACAATGGGACTTGGTCCCTTGTTCCTCCTCTTATTGGCGAAAATATTGTCACTAGGAAATGGGTATTCCACCGCAAGCTCAAACCCGATGGCACTATTGATCGCTATAAAGCTTAGTGGGTTGTTTATGGGTTTTTTCAACAGCCTGGCGTCGACTACAATAACACTTTTAGCCTAGTTGTTAAGCCAGCCACCATTAGAATTGTTCTTTCCATTGCCACCTCTCATTCCTGGCCCATTTATCAATTGGATGTCAAGAGCGCGTTCCTTCACAGGACTATTAATGAGACTATTTACTCTCAACAACCAGTAGGGTTTTCTGATCCCTCACATCCCTCTCATGTATGTCATCTTCATAAGTCCCTCTATGGTCTTAAGCAGGCACCACTTGCTTAAATACCACATATTTGCATCATATATTCACACTATTAGCTTCACAACATCTCACTTTGATGCATCTCTATTTATCCTCAAACATGGTACTGAGTTTGCCTTCTTACTTCTTTACATGGACGACATAATTCTTAATGCTTCCTCTTCTCATCTCCTCCATAGAATTACTCATTCCCTTCATCACGAGTTTGCTATGAAGGATCTTTATGCCCTTTACTTCTTCCTTGGAATCTCTGTTACTCGTTCCTCCAGGGGTTGTTCCTTTCCCAACAACAGTACGTGCATGACTTTCTTCAATGGGCTGGTATGAGCAATTGCAATGCCACGACTACGCCAATTGACACTCGTGCCAAGTTCTCTACTGTCGATGGTGCACCTATTTCCAATCCCACCGAATACCATAGTTTAGCCGGGGCTCGTCAGTATCTTACACTAATGAGGCATGACATAGCTCATGCGGTCCAATAAGTATTCCTCTATATGCATACTCCTCAGGAACCTCATCTCAATTTGATCAAACACATCCTACGTTATATCAAAGGAACCATGGAATTTAGTCTTCACTTGAGAGCATATCTGACCAGAGGGTTAACAGCTTATACAGATGCTAATTGGGCAGGGTGCCCTGATTCCTAAAGGTCTACATCAGGTTATTGTATCTATTATGGCAAAAATTTAGTGTCATGGAGCTCCAAGTGTCAGGCCACCATTTCCCTCTCCAGCACTGAAGCAAAATAACGCGCTATGGCACATGCCATCGCCAAGTGTTGTTGGATATGGCAGCTCTTGCACGAGCTTCATCATCCAGTTGATTTAGCCACAATGGTCTATTGCGACAACATCAGTGCCATATATATATATATATATATATATATATATATATATATATATATATATATATATATATATATATATATATATATATATATATATATATATATGTCCTCCAATCCCGTGCAACATCATCAAAAGAAGCATATCTAGATCGACATTCACTTTGTTTGCGAACAAGTCGTGCTTGGTCATGTTCGTATTCTACATATTTTGTCAGCTCATCAGTTTGCCGACATTATGACTAAAGGGCTTCCTACGCAACTATTTCAAGATTTTTAAACCAGTCTCGGCATTCGCTCTACTGCTGCTTTGACTAAGGGTGGCTGAAAACGGATGAAATCCACTGACGCTCTTGTTGTGATTCGGCTACCTTTTCGTTGTGATTATCTTGCTATTTTACATGTTTGCTTTGTTTGGTACATATCCCTTTACTTCCGATTATGTTGTAATTCACCGATCCTTTGATTTGGTTTCTGTTTTTCGGTTGTACATCCTGTAGCTCATCCGGCAATATAAACTGATGTCCGGCATGTTTGCCTGTGTGCGGTGCTTCGTCTCATTTGCCTTCTTCTTGCTTCCACCTTTGCTTCCTTTCTATTTTCACATGAGTTTGAGGGCTTTCCAGTCTTTAGCAGTAGTCAACAAGGTCATGACTTGCACAAAAACTTCTATGGATAGGGAAGACAGAACATAGCTAAGCACAAGTTGATCTTGCTAAATCCGAAGCTGATACACTGGATTTGGGATCTGTTGCGCTCCTTCGGTGGTGGCTGTTGTGATCATCCGGTTCGATAGCTGATTTTAACTATCAATGAATCATTGGAGCATGGGTGGAGCCAGCTAGGGTGCCCAGTATGCACGGGCACCCCCAATTTGTTTCAAAATTATGTATATACCCTTGTTAGGTATATGTTTCAATTGAATTTGGACTTTGTTGAAATTTGCTAATACTTGAAGGAATTAGATGCAAATTGTATTCTATGTCCTATGTTCAGATTTTCTAGATAATCCGACAACTTTTTTCTCTACCTATATGACACTGAGCTCTTAGGAACTTCTTTAATTAATTTCTAACTCAAAAATCAAGTGTCCGATTCTGCATCTGCTTATGCCTTTGTGATCTTCAAGATGAGTGTAATGATTCAAAAACTAATATTGGATATCTTGCATGAAACATTTTACTCACAAATTTTGAAGATATATATGACGTAAATAGGTCATATCGATACTAGCCTACTAAGCATAGATGTATTAAAAACCATACATGTTTCTCGGGTGATAGGGTACGCAAACTATCATGCGGGCCATGTGGTGTGTTAATAAAAGTTTATGGAGTGGCTATATATTTTTCATAATATGTTCACATATTTAATATATATATATATATATATATATATATATATATATATATATATATATATATATATATATATAGAGGAAGGCGAAATGGGACTCCTAGGAGTCCAGGCACCTAATCTATGTACCAACTTTTCCCTGGGTGGCTGACTGTGCGTGCGTGATCGGACGGCACACGATTGAGTTATCATTATGACCCCCATAAAATAAGTTGTTTCACAACTAATTGTCTAAAGTAGCCAATTAGTTGGAATGTAAGCCCAAGTTAAATAACATATGAATACAATATTCATAATGCATAGTTCACTTGGCGCTAACATTCGTTCAGTCGATAATCGCTTAACAGTCGTCCTTTTATCCCATCTTTAAGTATTAATGTTGCATCCCTAACATAAATTTTCTAGTTCTGCCACTGCCTAGGAGCTATTGTCCCCTGAGGGTAAGGAAGTACTTGTGCCTTCCACAGAGGATAATTCTCTCAGCCTAACTTGATATTGATCAAGTTGCCAAAAGATGGCGTCGAAAGTAGGCTTGCAGCGATGCTGGAGTTCGCCATGCTGGAGGTTGAAGTTGAGGTCGTTAAAAAGAGGTAAGAGCTAGACGTCGACATGATGTAGTAGGAGAGCATGCTCTGATACCATATAAAAGAGCAAGAAGAGATTGAAGATTGATTTTGTTAGGCTGTTGCGCACCTCAAACCAAGGGCGCAGGGTTGCTATTTGAATTGTCAGATTAGTACAGAAATTACAATTGACAACGTGTTATCTCCACTAGTCATAAAGAAATACAAAGAGAATACAATCCGTGACATATACGTACCATCATGGTTACAAACTAATATGAGATAGGAGGTATGTTTCTCGAACGGGGTTTGCCTGTCCCCTTTATGGTATCCTCCTCCTTGTTCCCTCTACATGGCATGTTGTAATTGGCTCTCCAGTGATTTAGTGAGATAATTAATTAATGTAGGTGATTAATTAGGCTGATAATTAATTAGTATAAAATGTTAGTGTGAATAATTAGTATAGATCAATTGGAATAAATAGTAAGTATAGATATACTAATTATTCACACTAATATTTTATACTAATTAATTATCAGCCTAATTAATCACCTATATTAATTAATTATCTTACTAATTTATTAGAGAGTCAATTAAAGTATACCATATGGAGGGAACAGGATGGGACACCATAAAGGAGACAGGGACCCATTCATGTTTCTCAACAGTAGTGAGAAAAGGTCGATCTCAAATGGCAAACTGTGGCCGTACGTACGTACCTATCGAGAGTTGACACCGGACGGCAGCATGGGCCACACGTGAGGCAGGGATTCACGGATCATGCAAGCGTCGCTCTGAGAGATTTTAGTACGTGGACGAGCACGTCGTATATTACTCCGGTACGTAAGGAGCTGTTCTGAACAGCTCTAGTTTTGACCTCACTTTTTTTCTTTTATATTATTTACTGGTTATATACTTGTACATTACAACAGAACCCATTAAATATATAGAGAATTATGCTATAAAAAAGAATTACTCTGATCAGTTAGAAAGAGAAGAATAATGAGAAGTTAAGAAAATAGAATGGTTGAAAGAGAATGGACGTACAACCACCAACTCATTCTTTTATAATAGTAATGATAGAGATATAATATTATTTTTATTTTACTATTTTTCTTTATTTTTAATTAAATATTTTATAAAATCTAATAATTGCTATAGTATAATTTTAACTAAAATTTATAACACTTTACAATAGAATCTAAGTATCACCTAGCTCATTCGACTTCGTCCAGCTCCATCCTACGGTAAGGCATGGTGTACTGTACAATTAAATGCATTTCCCTCTCTTTAACTTGTCTCTCGCGTTAGTTATCGACGCCGGCCAGCCGGATCGACGGAATGGTTGGAGGCTTGGAGCTTAGGATTACTAGGTACGTCACTAACTTCTTGCTCATAACATAGGTATGTTCTTTTTCAGTTTTTAATTTTTTACTTATATTTAAATAGGATATCTTTTTAAGATAGAGTCTACTAGTTAATTATAGTACATATTGTGCTGACTTTATTTATATCAGCAAAAATCGCACATAAGTTTCTATTACTCTATAATCTCTCGCACGAACAGTCTAAAAGTCACAAGTCATAACCAAAAACCATAAGACTCAACCAAAAAGAACAGGCCCACAGAATGTTCACGTAATTAGCACTGTAACCAGTTCGCAAGAAGGCCAACTATTGGATCAATCAAAGATCTTTTGATGCCTTGGGAGATTTTGTTTGTAGTGTCACTACTACAAAAAAAATCATCACAGACGGTTTGGAACTGTCATCACAGACGGTTTTCTGAACCATTTGTGATTATGTGTCAGTGATAATCAGAAGTTATCACAGACAGTTTGTGAGCCATCTGTGATAAAAACAACAAAGAAAGTTTGAAACTAGAACCGTCTGTGCAGAAAACTATTACAGACGGCTCGAACCAAAAACCGTCTATAATATTCACACATCACAGGCAATTCTAGTTACCAACCATCTGTGATAGGCGAGCATCACAGACGGTTGGTATATAGAACCGTTTGTGATAGTCCTTCATAGACTGTTTATAATACAAACCGTCTGTGATAGTTTATTCTATACCTAATTTTTTGTTTTTTACTAGCATCAAGAAATAATATTAGCTATGCCCTTTGAAAATAAATAAATACAGTAGCAAACACAACAGCACATTCCATTTCCATTAAAATTAGAATCCACCATTGTAGCATAACAAGATAACGAGAAGATTACACATCTAACACAGCAAGAACATGTCAATAACACATCTCCTAATCCTACGAACCCAACTCTTTAACACGACGAGAATATATAAAAAGCAGAGATCCTAGCAGATAGTAAAAGCTGGATGCAGCGCGCGATGTCCTTGACGCCTGCCATCAAGGAAGAGAGGGGAGGGGATCGGATGGCGGCTGGATATCACCGACAATGGAGAGGCGCCGGTAGCATCACCTTTGTGTCACGACAGTGAGACTGCACAAAACACTCTTATGACACTTACAACAAAACTATCTTGAGCAGTGCATCGTGGTGTCGCAACAGGTGGAGGAGGAGCTAGCTCATAATGGTAGATCGGCGTCGTTGAGGGGAGGATGCAGGAAACTAGGAGTGAATGAACTCACGCGTGACTGTCGATGGAAAAGGGATAGGGGGAGTAATTAATAAAGGCTGAACGGTGGGTGGAATCGGTGCCTATCATTTAATGCGGAGGGAATGGATGGGTGAGGTCGAAATCCTACAGGATACCCCACAGATCGGTAACGTGCCATTATCAGTGACGGTTTGTTATACGAACCGTCTATGATATGCATATATCAGAGATAATTTGTTATACGAACCGTCTGTGATAACTCACGTATCAAAGATGGTTTGGTATATGAACCGTCTATGATATTAATATCAGAGACAGTTTAGTATATGAACCGTCTGTGATAACGCTTAAATATGCGCGCCCTACTCCAGCTTTTCTAAACTGTCCTCTCCCTCATCTTCTTCACCAGATTTCTCAATAATGGCATCTAATATTTTTTTGATCACCTTTCTCTCATCTATACATCATGAGTTGTTCAGCCGCAACCTTACATAGGCGGCAAACAATTTACGTTTGGAACAGCTCCTCCGCGCACGCCCTGCTCTACTTCCTAGACTCGCTTCCATCCATCAGTTGGACCTCATCATCCGCTGTCAAACGAAGGTGTCTTGTTGCTGCTCAGAAAAGGGAAACCGCCCTCAGTCTCGTCCTTCTCTGCAATGTGCGCAAAGCGGATGAAGCTCTTACGGCAGTGGAAAGACACATGGATAACATTGCCGATCAAGCAGAAGTAGCCGATTCTAAGGAAGCTTATCATGGCATCCTGTTTGAAATTATGGGCCATGCTAAAGATTTGCCTAGGCTAGAGGAGGAAGTGGAGAGGGCAAAGACAATCTTCACAGCTTTCGAGAACTCAGCGGCTGATCCTCCAACTCCAAAAGTCGAAGAGGAATCATATGAAACCCAAAAGACTAAGATCTGGGAATATTTTTTTTGGAACTTTTGTAATAAATTTGCCTTGAGTTTGTCTTTTGTAAAAGTGAGTAATCACACTGGCACACTTATTTGTTCCAGCTCAGTAGCTTCTGTAGTTCATACGACAAAGGACAAAACACAATGGTTGTAAATAAAAATCATCTGTGATAGTTTCATAGACGATTCTAATTAAAACCGTCTGTGATAATGCATATATCACAAATGGCTTTTAAACCTAACCATCTGTGATAGTTTCAAAGACGATTTTAGTCATGAACCGTCTATAATAAGTAAAGCACAAATGGCTCTATATGAACCGTTTGTGGTGAGGCGTCTAGTATAGCTTGTTTTGTAGTAGTGTGTATATATAATATCATGTCTGAAACTGTGAATTGTCTAGTCAGGCTGCAGTGGGAGCTATCAGTTAAGGCCTAAGGGTTCGATGACTTCGCTCTGTGCCCCCACGGGGATCCCCATAGGGGTTGGGCCCGAGGGGACATCTTCAACCGTTAACCCTACCGGGGTCGGGCCAGGGCTTCGCTAGCGGGGGTGGAGACGGGGGAGTGGGACATCTCTCTTGTCTCGCCCCGTTGCCATCCCTATTTGTAACAGGTTATGGTGGAGAAGCCAGAAATTAATATGAATATCTAGTTTTTTTAAAGCAGCTTTCCTTCTTCTCTCGTTTCTATGTGGCTCCGCATATAAGACAGGGTCACGAACACATCGCTCCTCTTATTTTTCTCACTGCTCGAATCCTTCTTAAAAAACACTTTTTAACCATTATTTTTTATTTTTTATCAAAACAATATTAGTTATAACCAGGGGCGGAGCCCAATAGGCCCACCTGGTGTCACAGGACACCGGGTCCAAAAAAAAATTTAGTACTAATCATCCTATATGTACTACATGTGCACCCCCAGCCCAAAAAATTGTGCACCCGGCACCAGCCCAAGTGCCCAACAACACAAACAAAAGGGCCCAACAAAGCAGCCCATTGATTATTGTAGGATCCAGGATACCGACTAGAGGGGGTGAATAGGAGGTTTTTAAATTTTTCTTGATTACTAGATTAATTCTTCACAATTTTAAGAGACAAAGATGTAAAGCAATTAATCCAATACAATTCTAGTTAACAACTTAGCTCTAAGCAAATAAATGATCACAATGAAGCAAATGAACAAGAGCTAAAGAGACAAGAGACACAACCGATGTTTTTACCGTGGTAATCGGAAACTTGCCGGTTTCCCCTAGTCCACGTTGAGGTAAGCCCGGACGTATCGGACCGGCTCCACGAATTGAGCCAAGCACCTCGATCACTAGTGTAGCTCTTCCCCACTCCGGGTAGGCGAGCTCCAACCTTCACAATTAGCCGGGTCTTCTCACAATCTTTTTGAGAAGATCACCAAGCCAACTTCCACCGAATCGTCCAAGTGCCGGCAAGCACTAAGAGTAATAGATCCCGGTGTTCACTTGAATGCAACTCTAGTGCCAAATGGATTTGCAATTGAAATCTAGCACTAAATGCTCAACCACCTCACTTTGATGTGCAAAGAGAGAATTGAGGTGAAATGAATGCACTAGGTCTTGAGAAATATGCAATGAGTCTCTAACCTTAGCCCTTGAGCAGTGGTGGGGGTATTTATAGCCTCCACCAACCAAAACTAGCCGTTTGACCCAGTTTCCAGAAAATTTTCTGGTCGAGCGGTACTACCGCTCCCAAGGACCGGTACTACCGCTACCAAATCTTCGCGCCAGAACGGCTATGTCAGACGTCTGCAGTGACCGTTGGATTTGGCGGCGCGGTACTACCGCCGTTGAAATTTGCGGTACTACCGCTACCCGGTAGTTCCGCAAAGTCGGCGCGGTACTACCGCTCCAGCCAAACTCCGAAGGGTCCCAGATTTGGCGCTCTCTGGAAAAATGCGTCCGCTCTGAAGTCGAATCTTCCGGACTCCGGAAGTACCGCTCTGAGTAGCGGAACTACCGCACTCAGCGGTAGTTCCGGCGTTGAAATTGCCGGTACTTCCGCTCCAGAGAAATCCAGGCTTCATCCGGAGGGCGCTCTCTGGAAAAATTGATCCGCTCTCCCTCCGGATCTTCCGGGGTCCGGAAGTACCGCTTTAGGATGCGGTACTACCGCTCGCAGCGGTAGTACCGGCGTTCAAACAGCCGATACTTCCGTTCCCGCAAGATTTGAAATGAGCCAAGGGTGCTCTCTGGAAATATTGATCCGCTTCAAAACCGGATCTTCCGCTGGCCGGTACTACCGCATTTTAGTTGCGGAACTACCGCTTTCCGGTAGTTCCGACGTTCAAAACTGCGGTACTACCGCTCTTCCAGACAGAGCACAAAAGCATTTAAAAACTGAATTTTAATGGATGCAAGTTGAGATTAAACCATTTGGCACAGGAGATATGTGTTCAAGCTACTAGCCAAGATCCCCCTTGATGGTACGATCATCTATCGTATAATCCGGTCTTCCACCATTCACCTAAGACCGGTAAAATTCAAAGGGGTCATATTCTAAGTATACCTTTGTCTTGAGCCAATTTGATTTTCACACGTATCCTTTGGCTTGCATCTTGTCACTCATGTGTGTAGACTAACCCTTCGCATGCTCATTAAAACACGTTAGTCCCATATTCCATATTCTCTTAATTTCATTAATTACCAAAATCTTTTTTAGGGGCCTAGATGCTTTCAATCTCCCCCTTTTTGGTAATTGATGACAACCCAAATTTTGAGAAATGAAAGATTGAATATATCAAAATGTTTGACAACAAATTGTATATTCTATGTGGACTTTAAATGAGAGAGAGTAGTTCTTATGCAATAAGATTTGTTTAGATAAAAGGAACTATTTTCATTTTAGAGTCCAAGAGGGAATATGGCTCCCCCCTAAACATGTGCATAGATAAAGATTACGACATTTTATACAAGATGCACAAGACAAAGTTATTGAATGAGAGATAGACAACTAAGTAATATCATCAACTCATGATTATAAGGTTCATTACATCCAAGCACCAAACATAAGTTCATTACATCCATCCATTAAAGATAATTAAAAAGCAGGATAGAAGATAAGCCCATAGGTCCAAATACCAAAAGTAATCTAGCCCAGCCCCAAATTATTCTCCCCCTTTGGCATCAAGTACCAAAAAGAGGTCAACCCTGAGAAGGCGGCGGAGGATCACGAGTAGTCTGACGGCGGCGACCGTAGCGACGAGGCGAGGGAGAGCGCTCCAGATCTGCAACCCGACCATCTAACGAGGTCAAATGGCCGTCAATGGAGTCCAACCGCTCATCCACCCTATCCATCCTAGAGTTGAGAGTAGAGAAACCCTCAAGCAAGGTAGAGTAGATCTGCTGAAGGGTGGGCTGGCCAGGCTCCTGAGACTGAGTGGCTGCTCCTCCTGCTGCTGCTGCTGCTCCAGATGATGAGCCTGCTCCTGGAGCTGTCGTCCGGCTAGCGCGAAGACCAGTGGGAATGGGAGGCTCCGGTCTTGGCTTGTATGACTTATGCACACCACTGCGTCCTCCCCGATAGATAAACTTAGAGTCAATCAAGGCCATGATATAGGGCGCATAGTTAATGCGCTTGTAGCGATCATTTTTGGAGGCAACGATCTCCCTCATGATCACATCCACAACGTCAAACTTCTGTCCCTTCATAATGCAGTCAATGATATTCCACACCTGGCCTCGAATTGCATCATAGTTGCCACCTTTTGGAAGAATGGTATGATTGATGATACGATTGATTAAGCTAGGAATAGGGAGGAGTCCAATATTTTTGCCAAGCACAAACTTTTCTGCAGAGTTGTAATAAGGATATATGGCATCAAGATCAAGAGGGGCCTTGCCATGAATCTTCTCATGAGCACTGAGCTCTGCTCCCAATACTATCTCAAACTCGTGCTTGGTAGCCTCATACTTAGTGCAAACAGTCATCCAAGTCATATGCTGAAGATCGGGGTCGACGTGCACAGTAGCATAAAACTGACGTATAAACTCCTCATGATAGTCACGTCCCAAGGCCACTAGCTTCCGAAGACCAACTGCCTGGAAGAGCCTGAAGGTTCCTTCATACTTGTCAATGTTGTCAATGTGATCCCAGTCGATGAACTTATGGTCTGCAAACTGGCGATCTTGTCCATACATCTCATCAAATATCTTTTCTTGGAACTTTGTATGGAATTTTGGATTGATGGAGTTGGAGGGGAAATCATATTGATTTGTATGACGGAGACGGGCGTACTCATCAGGTGAGATTTTCTTAAGATTAATCTCGAGACACTCTCTCCCAGCGACATCTTCTTCAGATTCCTCCATGGGAGAGCTCGGAGGAAGAGAATGATCAGACTCCGTTGCAGATTCGGAGTCGGACTCAGGGACGGAAGCAGTCCCCTTCCCTCTGTCCTGGGCTGCCTTTTGAGTCACCTCGGGGGATGGAAGAGCGAGAGTTCCTGAAGAGTCTCCTGAAGCATAGGACTTCTTACTGGCGGCTCTTGTTCTAGGCATCTAGGAACAAGAAGAATGGATTATGAGATTGAGGAAATATAGCCAGGTTAGATTAAAAAGAAATGAATCGAATTTGCCAAATTGTCAGTCAAAACGGTAGTACCGCCGTTCTGGGCCGGTAGTACCGCTCAGCGGTAGTACCGCAACAGTCGAGCGGTAGTTCCGCTATCTGGCTGATTCTAGGGTTTTGGAAATGTGAATGGATCTTTGGTGTTTTCTTAGATTGAATCCATGGAATGGGTTTGTATATACCCTTGAACACCAAATATACTCAATTTCCCTAGAAATAGTTGGCAGAATCAACTACATTTCGATTTACCCTAAAGCATGACCTAGGGTTCAAAAGAAGAAGATTAAAAAGAGGTTTTGATCCGAAATACCTTAAGAATCGGAGGAGTTGAACCCTGGGAAATTGATTTGAGTTGAGGAAACGAAGAAATCACCACTAAATCCGAAGATTTGTGGTGCGGTTTGGGGGGTTTTTTGTGGGAGAGAGAGAAGAGGAGAGGTACGGGCTCGGGCGGAAGTAGGGAGGAAGTACCGGAGAGGAGTGGGGGCCAACAGAGGAGAACCCTCGGGCGCGGGCAGTTGCTCCCCCTTAAATGCAAGTCCGGTAGTACCGCAGATGCGGCCGGTAGTACCGCCAAGCGGTAGTACCGCTTCCTCGGACGGAAGTACCGTTCCCCGGAAGTACCGCAGAAGGCAGCGGTAGTTCCGCATTTTCTGAGACTTCACAGAATTTGAACTTTAGGACTATAGATGCAAATGATCCCTAGTTTTTGCATTCAACTAAAGTCTTTAAGGATCATTATGCATTAAATAGAACAAATTATTATAATCAAATACTTTTGCATTTTACCTTTTATAAATCAAAACCCTTTGCATAAAAACATAATTTCAAACAACCTTTCAAGCTTCCTCAAAAAACATGCAATTAAATTTACCATAAATTTATGCAACATTTGAGTAATCCAAGACATTTAATTCACTCCTAAGCTTACAAAAACGGTTTTCGTCCAATGGCTTGGTGAAGATATCCGCTAATTGGTCTTCGGTCCGGATGTGGCTAATACAAATATCTCCCTTGCTAACATGGTCCCTCAAGAAGTGGTGACGTATATCTATGTGCTTGGTTCTTGAGTGTTGGACTGGGTTATTGGATATTTTTACGGCACTTTCATTGTCACACAATAAAGGCACTTTATCAAAGTTTATTCCATAATCCAACAATGTTTGCCTCATCCATAATAATTGAGCACAACAACTCCCGGCGGAAACATATTCGGCTTCGGCGGTTGAGAGTGCTACGGAGTTTTGTTTCTTTGAGGACCAAGACACTAGGGATCTACCTAGAAATTGACAACTTCCAGAAGTGTTTTTTCTATCCACTTTACAACCCGCATAATCCGAATCCGAATATCCAATTAGATCGAATTTAGCACCTTTAGGATACCAAAGCCCTATATTTGGGGAATGTTTCAAATATCTCAAGATTCTCTTTACGGCTTTTAAATGACATTCCTTTGGTGAAGCTTGAAAGCGAGCACACATGCATACACTAAACATGATATCGGGCCTAGATGCGGTAAGATAAAGCAAGTTACCAATCATGGATCTATAAAGCTTTGAATCTACCGACTTACCTCCTTCGTCGAGGTCTAGATGCCCGTTGGTTGCCATTGGTGTCTTGATGGGCTTTGCATCTTCCATGCCAAACTTTTTGAAAAGATCTTTAATGTACTTTGTTTGGCTTATGAATGTCCCATCTTTGCGTTGCTTGATTTGAAGTTCAAGAAAATAGCTTAATTCTCCTATCATGGACATCTCAAACTCCCTAGACATCATATCACCAAATTCTTCACAAAAATCTTGGTTAGTAGAACCAAATATAATGTCATCAACATAAATTTGGCATACAAAGAAATCATCACCAATGATTTTTGTGAATAGAGTTGTATCTACCTTACCAATTTTAAATCCTTTCGAGACAAGAAAATTTCTAAGGTGTTCATACCAAGCTCTAGGAGCTTGTTTTAAACCATACAATGCCTTTGAAAGTTTATAAACATGATTAGGACATTTAGGATCTTCGAACCTCGGAGGTTGTTCAACAAATACAAGTTCGGAGATTGTTGCATTTAAGAAAGCACTTTTAACATCCATTTGAAATAATTTAATATCAAAGCTAGATGCAAAAGCAAGCAAGATTCTAATTGACTCAAGTCTAGCAACGGGTGCAAATGTTTCATCATAGTCTAACCCTTCGACTTGAGTATAGCCTTGAGCTACTAACCTTGCCTTGTTTCTTACCACAATGCCATTCTCATCTTGTTTGTTTCGGAAGACCCATTTGGTGCTAATCACATTGTGCTCTTCGGGTCTTTCCACTAAGGTCCATACGTCATTTTGAGCGAAGTTATTTAATTCTTCATGCATGGCATTTACCCAATCCGGATCATCTAGAGCCTCATCTACAAGTTTAGGCTCAAGAGAAGAAACAAAAGAGTAATGTTCACAAAATGAAGCTACCCTAGAGCGAGTTTGAACACCCTTACTCACATCACCCAATATTTGATCTATTGGATGATCCTTGGCTATTGCATTATGAATCTTGAAGTTGTTTTGTTGTTGATCCTTTTGTTCATCTTCGATGACTTGTATATTACTTGGAGTAGACGATGTGGGAGGCTCTACTTGCTTTGATGAGCTTGGTGAAGATGGATCTTCCTTTGGCTTGATGTCTCCAATTTGCATGTTTTCCATAGCTTTGCGCAAGCCTTCATTACCTACATCATCCAAGTTTTCTTGCTCTTCTTGAGAGCCATTAGTCTCATCAAATTGTACATCACATGATTCTTCAACTAAACCCGAGTTTTTGTTATAAACACTATATGCTTTACTATTTGAAGAATAACCTAATAGGAAACCTTCATTACAACGACTTTGAAATTTAGAGAGCCGAACACCCTTTCTTAGAATATAGCATTTGCATCCAAATACTCTAAAGTAAGAGATGTTCGATTTTCTTCCAACAAGTAGCTCATAGGAAGTCTTTTTCAAGAGTCGATGTAAATAAAGGCGATTTATGGCATGACAAGCGGTGTTGATTGCTTCCGCCCAAAATTTGTCGGAAGTATTATATTCATCAAGCATTGTCCTAGCCATTTCAATTAATGTGCGATTTTTCCTTTCTACAACTCCATTTTGCTCCGGAGTGTAGGTTGTGGAAAGTTCGTGCTTTATTCCAAGTTCATCACAAAAATCTTCAACTTTTGTGTTCTTGACCTCGGAACCATTGTCACTCCTAATTTTCTTTATTTTAAAATCAAATTCATTTTGGGCCCTTTTTGAAAAACTTTTGAAAATCCCGGAGGTTTCACTCTTGCCATTTAGGAAGAAGACCCATGTGTATCTAGAGTGATCATCCACAATGACTAAACAATAGCTATTTCCTCCGATGCTCTTATAGGTTGTTGGCCCAAACAAATCCATGTGTAAGAGCTCCAATGGCCTAGAGGTTGACATGATACTTTTGGAAGGGTGAGAACTAGCGACTTGTTTTCCGGCTTGACAAGCACTACAAAGTCGATTTTTCTCAAACTTCACATCTTTCAAGCCAATCACTAGATCATGTTTGAAAAGCTTTTTAAGTTGTACCATACCCACATGACCTAGTCTCCTATGCCATAGCCAACCCAAAGAAGTTTTTGCAATTAAACAAGTTTTTAAGCATGCATCATTTGAAGTGAAATCTACTAAATAAAGATTTCCAAATCTAAAACCTTTGAAAACAAGTTCATTATTATTATCTTTTGAGATTACAACATTTTCTTTTGAGAATGAGCATGTTAAGCCTAGATCACATAATTGAGCAACGGATAGCAAATTAAAATTTAATGTTTCAACTAGAGATACATTAGAAATTGAAAGGTCGTTTGAGATAGCAATTTTACCCAAACCCAATACCTTTCCTTTGCTATTATCACCAAATGTGATCTTGTCATTGCTTCCACTCTCAAAGGTGGTGAACATCTTCCGGTCTCCGGTCATGTGTTGAGTGTAACCGCTATCCAACACCCAATGCCTTCCACCGGTTTTATAGTTCACCTACAAAAGAAAATCAAGTTCTTTTAGGTATCCAAATTTGTTTGGGTCCTTGGAGGTTAGTAACCAAGGTTTTGGGCACCCAAATGGATTTCCTTTTAGCACCCAAAATCGAGGTGCCAATAAAATGAGCAATTATATTTCCATTTTTAGATTTCTTAAGCATATAGCAAGAATCATACAAGCCAATGAAATGCACATTATTTTTTGAACAATCATTTACCATATGTCCTACATTGCGGCATTTAGTACAATATTTACCATTCTCATTTACAAACCTTGGAGGTTTGTATACCGGTTTCTTACCTTTCTTGGGAATGTATCCAAGTCCTTCCTTGTTGAAAGAGCATCTTTGGGTACTTAACAATTTATCAAGGGTGTCTTTTCCCTTGTATGCTCTTTCCAAACTTTTATTCAATTTTAGAACTTGTTCTCTTAAATTTTTATTTTCACTTACTAGCACATCATCATGAACATGAGATAAAGCATTAGATGAATCAATCTTAGAAGAACATGGCATAGAAAGTAAATCATCACAAGAGGTAGACATGCTAGATGTTACTTTTTCTACACTAGACATCTCATTCAAAATATTGCAAGATATACCAATATTCGTACTAGACTTATTTTTATTTTCTTGGAGAAGCAAGTCATGAGCTTCCTTTAGCTCCTTATAGGATTCTTGAAGAGTTATGTGCTCCCTCTTCAAAACCTTGAATTTTGACTTTTTTTCCAAGAAATTCATTTAGTTCTACCAACATGTCCATCAAATTATCATAGGAGGGTTCATCGTCATCTAGAGTTTTTACCTTCTCCCCTTTTGCCATAAGACATGTGGGAGTGGAGAATAGCGATGAAGCTTCCTTGATGGCGATGCCGACAAGTCCCTTCTTCTTGGGAGACTCATCCTCGCTAGAATCGGAGTCGGAGTATTCCGCATCGGAATCCCACTCACCAATGTGGGCTTCATTTTTGCCGTCTTTGTGGAGCTTCTTGAAAAGCTTCTTCTTGCCTTGATAGCCTTTCTTCTTGGATGACTTCTCCTTATCATCCTTCTTTGTGGGACATTGAGAAGCTATATGCCCCTTCTCATCGCACTCATAGCAACGGATGTTGCTATACTTGTTTTTGGAGGATGATTGCCACTTCTTGCCTTTATCATAGCCTCCTCCTCGACTTGAGCGTCTTCTCATGAACTTGTTCATCCTTCTCACAAGGAGGGCAAGTTCTTCTTCGGAGTCTTCTTCTTCATCTTTGGACTCTTCACTTGCCACCGCCTTTGCCTTGAAGGCGGTGATCTTCTTTCCTTTGGAGGTGGATTGCTCCAAAAGTTCCTCCTTGTCCTTCTTGTATAACTCATTGGTAATTAAGTTGCCCAAGAGTTGTGTTGGCGTCATCCTTGCTAGTTCCGGTGAGTTGAGGAAGAGTGTCACCAACATCTCATACTTCTCCGGTAGTGCCCTAAGCACCTTTCTCACAATATCAAGATCGGAGAGGTTAGTTCATTCACAATGTTGTTTAGCCGTGTGTACATCTCATTGATGTCCTCATGGGGCAACATTATGAATGTCTCATACTTAATCCTAAGCCGATGCAATTTTGCTTCCTTAACCGTGGATGTCCCTTCGTGAATTTCCGAGAGGGTGGTCCAAATAGCGTGAGCCGTCTCAAGATTGCTCACTCTATTGAATTCATACGCGTTTAAGGCTCCAAAGAGAGCATTCATGGCTTGGGCATCTAAATGAGTGTTACGCCCATCTTGTTCCGTTGGGTTGTCGGGATCAAGTGACATGACGTAACCATCATTTACAATTTTCCAAATATTAGGACTCATGGCCTTTAAATAAATTGACATTCTAATCTTCCAATAAGCATAATTTGAGCCATCAAATAGAGGTGCATTTCCTACCGCAATCCCCTCACTAGCCATCCTTTTCTCTCTAGACGGTTAAGTCTAAATGTGAGAGACCAAGCTCTGATACCACTTGTAGGATCAAGGATACCGACTAGAGGGGGTGAATAGGAGGTTTTTAAATTTTTCTTGATTACTAGACTAATTCTTCACAATTTTAAGAGACAAAGATGTAAAGCAATTAATCCAATACAATTCTAGTTAACAACTTAGCTCTAAGCAAATAAATGATCACAATGAAGCAAATGAACAAGAGCTAAAGAGACAAGAGACACAACCAATATTTTTACCGTGGTAATCGGAAACTTGCCGGTTTCCCCTAGTCCACGTTGAGGTAAGCCCGGACGTATCGGACCGGCTCCACGAATTGAGCCAAGCACCTCGATCACTAGTGTAGCTCTTCCCCACTCCGGGTAGGCGAGCTCCAACCTTCACAATTAGCCGGGTCTTCTCACAATCTTCTTGAGAAGATCACCAAGCCAACTTCCACCGAATCGTCCAAGTACCGGCAAGCACTAAGAGTAATAGATCCCGGTGTTCACTTGAATGCAACTCTAGTGCCAAATGGATTTGCAATTGAAATCTAGCACTAAATGCTCAACCACCTCACTTTGATGTGCAAAGAGAGAATTGAGGTGAAATGAATGCACTAGGTCTTGAGAAATATGCAATGAGTCTCTAACCTTAGCCCTTGAGCAGTGGTGGGGGTATTTATAGCCTCCACCAACCAAAACTAGCCGTTTGACCCAGTTTCCAGAAAATTTTCTGGTCGAGCGGTACTATCGCTCCCAAGGACCGGTACTACCGCTACCAAATCTTCGCGCCAGAACGGCTATGTTAGACGTCTGCAGTGACCGTTGGATTTGGCGGCGCGGTACTACCGCCGTTGAAATTTGCGGTACTACCGCTACCCGGTAGTTCCGCAAAGTCGGCGCGGTACTACCGCTCCAGCCAAACTCCGAAGGGTCCCAGATTTGGCGCTCTCTGGAAAAATACGTCCGCTCTGAAGTCGGATCTTCCGGACTCCAGAAGTACCGCTCTGAGTAGCAGAACTACCGCACTCAGCGATAGTTCCGGCGTTGAAATTGCCGGTACTTCCGCTCCAGAGAAATCCAGGCTTCATCCGGAGGGCGCTCTCTGGAAAAATTGATCCGCTCTCCCTCCGGATCTTTCGGGGTCCGGAAGTACCGGTACTTCCGTTCCCGCAAGATTTGAAATGAGCCAAGGGTGCTCTCTGGAAATATTGATCCGCTTCAAAACCGGATCTTCCGCTGGCCGGTACTACCGCATTTTAGTTGCGGAACTACCGCTTTCCGGTAGTTCCGACGTTCAAAACTGCGGTATTACCGCTCTTCCAGACAGAGCACAAAAGCATTTAAAAACTGAATTTTAATGGATGCAAGTTGAGATTAAACCATTTGGCACAGGAGATATGTGTTCAAGCTACTAGCCAAGATCCCCCTTGATGGTACGATCATCTATCCTATAATCCGGTCTTCCACCATTCACCTAAGACCGGTAAAATTCAAAGGGGTCCTATTCTAAGTATACCTTTGTCTTGAGCCAATTTGATTTTCACGCGTATCCTTTGGCTTGCATCTTGTCGCTCATGTGTGTAGACTAACCCTTCGCATGCTCATTAAAACACGTTAGTTCCATATTCCATATTCTCTTAATTTCATTAATTACCAAAATCATTTTTAGGGGCCTAGATGCTTTCAATTATTAAATACAGGCTAAGAGGCATGCTGTGTTCGCATTGGGACTTGGGACTTGGTCACTTGGGTGCAGCGGCAGGAGTCGCAGGCGGCAGGACTGCAGGCAGCAGGCGTGCGCGTGCCGGTGCCGTGCGCGTCGCATGACCGCAAGTAGCAGGAGACTCCACGGTCCAACACGGCAACACTCCAACTCCCTCCTGGGCCCTGGCCTCCTTAATGACGCACGGTCACTCGGTTAGGCCCCGCCTCCTCCGCTTCCGTTAGCGACTTCGCGTCGGTCCGTCTGCCGTTGCTGCGCAGCGCCTCTGCCTGACTGCCTCTGCGTCTCAGCGTCTGCGAGCGACAAAGCGAGACTGCGATTCCAGGCTTCCAGCGGGCAGCGACTGCCGAGCCGAGTGCCGACCGTGAGACAGCGAGCGCCGAGCGGCAAGACTGCTGGTTGGTACGGACGTACAGACACGGTACTAATAATTTTTATTTTCATCGCAGTTCGCAGTTTCGCACAGTTCGTAGTTGCCGCCGGCCGGTACTAATAATTTCCATTTTCGCAGTTCGTTGGATGATCGGGATTTCATTTTCGCAGATGTAAATGCCTCATCAAGCATCTCTGTCGCCCTGCTCAAATTTCACCTAATTTTGGATTTGATTCGACAATTTGACAATAATCTCAAGTAAGTAATCTTCTAAATGAGTGTTTACTATTGTATTTTTTTGAACATGACAATATATAATTGAGTTTTCGAACACACGGTAAATGGCAGATAAATTTATGGAGAAGTTTCTGAAAAGGAAAGCGCTAGATAATACTGCTAATGCTAGGAATTCACTTCCAGAAGATATCAATTGGGAAGAAGAGATTCAGTTTGATCCAGGCAAAAGGAAAGGAATAGATGATTACCATCCTAATCAGAAAGATGTGGTAAGAAGAAAGTACTTGGATAATGGGCCTTGTCAACCTCGCACTTATGATTTTCCATATACACAGTTTGGGGATAAAAAGAGAAGATTTAATCCTAAATGGTTTGATGAGTTTGGGAGTTGGCTTGAATATAGCGAGTCCAAAGATAGAGCCTATTGCTTTTGTTGCTTTTTATTCAAGGACCGCAATAAAAAAGAAGCTGGATATGATGCATTTGTTGTAAATGGTTGGTCTAGTTGGAACAAAAAAAGCAGACTAGAAGAGCATGTGGGTGGAGTGAATAGCGTCCACAACCAAGCTCTGAAAAATTGTGATGATTTGTTAAAAAGAGAACAACACATTGATGTTGCTATTCATACACAAAGTGAAGCTGCTAAGATTGCTTATTTTACTCGACTAAGGGCCTCAATTGATGTTGCTAGACTATTATTAAAGCAAGGATTGCCTTTTCGAGGCCATGATGAGTCGAAGGAGTCTTATAACAAAGGAAACTTCTTGGAAATTCATGAATGGTATGCAGAGAATAATCCAGCTGTAGGCAAGGTGGTGGGTAAAAATCCTGCAGGTAATAGCCTTATGGTGTCTCCTCCCATCCAAAAGGAGATTGCTCATTGTTTCGCAAAGGAAATATTGCATTCTATTCTCAAAGAAATTGGACATGATGTATTTTGCTTGCTGGTTGATGAGTCCAGGGATGTCTCTTGCAAAGAACAAATGGCAGTGGTCTTGCGATATGTTGATAATTGTGGAATTGTAAAAGAGAGATTTGTTGGTCTTGTTCATGTGAAAGAGACAACTTCTTCCTATCTCAAGTCTTCTATTGATTCTCTATTTGCAGAATATAAGATAAGCTTGAAGCAAGTTAGAGGCCAAGGATATGATGGCGCTAGCAATATGCGAGGTGAGTTCAATGGCTTGCAATCATTGATCATGAGAGAAAATAGTACAGCATATTATGTCCATTGTTTTGCTCACCAACTTCAATTAGTAGTTGTGGCTGTTGTAAGAAAGCATAAAGGCATTAGTAATTTCTTTAGTATGATTTCTCTCTTGTTGAATGTGGTGGGTGGATCTTCGAAGAGAAGGGATATGGTTCGAGATATCAATCATGAACAAGTGCATAAGGGCCTTAGGTTGTGGGCTACTTCAAACTGGGACAGGGTTAAATCAAGAGCAATGTCTTCAAAGACCTGGAGATACTCGTTGGAGTTCTCATTATAAAACTCTTAAGAGTTTGGTTGACTTATTCCCAATAATTGTTAAAGTGCTAGAATTTGTTGAAGAAGATGACAAGGACAGAACAAATAGAGATCAAGCATTGGGTCTTCTAGTGTACTTTCAGCCATTTGATTTTGTCTTTTATTTGCATCTCATGTTGACTATCTTAATAATCACAAACACCTTGTCGTTAGCACTGCAACGGAAGGATCAAGATATTGTGAATGCTATTAAATGTGTGAAGTCAACAAGATTGCATTTGGATGAGCTTAGAAGAGATGGGTGGGGAACTCTCATAGGTGAAGTGTATACTTTTTGTGAGAAACATGATATTCCCAAGTTGGAAATGGAAGAACCTTACGTTAATCCAAAGAAGAAACGACAAAGAACTGGAATTAACAATAAGCATCATTATGAAGTGGATTGTTTTAATGATGTTCTTGATTGGTTACTTCAAGAGATTGATAGTCGCTTCAATGAGACAACCTCTAACTTGCTTGTTTGGTCAGCCGCTTTGAGTCCAAGAGACTCATTTCGTGATTTCAGTTTAGAGAATTTGATGAATCTAGCTAAACTTTATCCCAATGATTTTGATTATGGGGAATTGAGAGATCTTAATCATCATCTTTGCCTCTACATTGCTGATGTGCGAGTTGATGATAGATTATCCAACATACAGACTCTTGGTCAGCTTTCTCAAAAAATGGTAGAGACAAGGAAACATCTTACCTATCCTTTGGTTTATCGACTTTTGAAACTAGTATTAGTATTGCCAGTTGCCACTGCTACAGTTGAGAGATGCTTTTCAGCTATGAAATTTGTGAAAACATATTTACGCAATCGCATCGGTGATAATTTCATGAGTGATAGTCTAATTTGCTATGTGGAGAAAGAAGAAATGAAGAAAGTTACCAATGATGCAGTGGTTCATCGCTTCATGAACTTGAAAGAACGTAAATTCTAAAAGGTAATACATTTACCTTTATTTGATCGTTTTACTATTTTTCTCAAAATTTTTAATTCAATTTATTCTCTTTTTATAGTCCATTGAAGCCGGATGACGTATTTTGTCAATGTTGACCATCTTTTGTCCGTGATTTCACTCTTATTTTCTTCACTTCACTGCAATTACCCATTAATATTAATGGTTTTATTTATTTTGATAAGTATTCTGATAGCAACTTCTTTATTATTGTACATTGCTATAATGCCATTGGTTATGTTAACATATTGATGCTAAAAATTATCGAACAGATAACTATTTAGTATAATAGTGAACCCTGATCATTTTCATTCAGTTCCGCCCCTGGTTATAACTAAAAAAACACCTGCTCCAACAAATATGAACAGCGCGTAAAACTGGCGAGCCATGAATCATCACAGCTGGTGTTGACAACTCAACGCCCGAAAGTTTTTGGCCAGGGAACAGCTGGAGCTGAGCTTGATTTTCAAGGGAAGGACAACCTTGATAGCTAGGACGACGTGGCCTTTTCCCCTCGTGCCTCACGTTCCAAAAAAAATTCGCTTTTAAAATGTTAACTACTAATTAACATAAAATTAAATAACTAAAGTGAAATTATGTGGTACACTACTCCGGTGGGTACTTATGGCCATCTCCAACCCATGTGCCATGCCTAAGGCCTCGCTCATTTTGATTTGAACTTTTACCTTATTTTTCAGTATTTGTAAATTTTGTTTTTTTTCTGAACTTTTGGCTTTTTTGAGCTTTTTTGCTGTTCTTTTTTTTCCGTATTCATTTGTGTTGTCTATGATGAGCTAACACATTTTTCTATTTTTAAATTTTTTTAAATTTAATTACGCCAAATAATCCATCTTCAGCTACAGTATAATTTCGGCCAGTTACAGTGCAATTTCAACCATAAACCACTATTTTTCAGCCCAACCGAGCGGATCCTAAATCACCATTACGTCGTATTTGGCTGAGGCCAAGGGGAGAGCAATATTATAATATTATAGGCTGCTCTAAGTTGCTTTGGTTCCTAGCTTAAGATTCTTTTTATAAGTTAGAAGTTCTTTAGAACGCATCGATTTTTTATTATTTTTCTTTTATTACTTTTACTTTTTTTTCTTTGTATTGTCCGTGAAACTATAACGGTGTTTTTTTTTACTTTTTTTCTAGTTTTTAATTGAATGACTTAAAAAAATTAACAATTATTATAATAAAATTTTAGCTAAAATTTAAAATCTACAGTTAAAAATTATAAGCTAAAATCAAATGGAGAAAGTTTTATATATGTCTAATGCAAGATAAGAAGTTTCCATATGAAACAAAGGGCAGAGACATGGCAGACATGCATCAGTGCTCTTGCTTCTACCGTTAAGTTAGTAATCTTGTTTAGTTATATTCGAGTCGATTTTGCCGTGAACATATATAAGTTGAGGTCGTTTTCAAGCTGTAATGTTCATGTCTGTGTTTGATAATGAGATGGTTTGTTAGTTGTGTAAGTTGACATACGTAATCGTGAGAGTACAAAAAAAAGCAGAGCAATCGGTGTAATCAAAGAGCTAGAAGCAGTAAAGAAAAGGCGGAGCGGTCTGGCTCCCAGGAGAAATGTTCGCGTACTGTCTCGCATCAAGTAGCTTTTCGTGTTGTCTCTTGCATGTCACGAGAAGACTACACAGGAGGGGCGGCGTCACGTCGTTGCCCTTCGCGTGTTCATCCAACAGGAGAAGCAAATGCTCTTTCCTGCGTAGAGCGCCCATCACATCGTGTCACGCGGTGGGACCCACGGGGAGGAAGGAGCTTCTCTGGACGCGCTTCACGCAGCGTTCTCTCTCGCGTACGGGCGACCAAGTGGGTCGGTTACGTCGACAGGCATCTCGGCGGAAGGACGGAAGACGAAGACCAAGGACCAGGAGAGTCGCACGGCTAAAGAGAAGAAAGCGTTGAAAATATTAGCCTGTTTATTTCAGCTAGTAGTGTGTCCGTGCTAACGCTACGATAAAATACAACACAAGATAAAATTTGTAAAAAAATAAAACGAACAATCAGATTCATTAAGATTTACGTCTCACATGGTTCAATACATTAAGTCAAGGTTGATGCAATCCATAATACAAGTAGAATTTTGTTTGTGAAATAGTTAAGACTGAAAACAAGACAAATAAGTACCAAAAGAAATGGCAGAAGCTGCTTAATTGAAAAATATGGAAATTTACAAGGTGTCAAAATTGATCCTAGCTCCTTCCAGGTATCCACGACCTCTTTCTCTGGACCCAAGGTAAAAGGACCTACAAAATAGGTTTATCAGATTTCCAATGATGGCATGCCGTAAAATTAACAATAAATTTGTCAGAAATGAAAGAAAATAGTACAAAGAATGAAATTTTGGCCAAAGCATCAAGTATTACATTCAACTACATCAGTGCATCAGAAGAGACAATGCCATCAGAAGATGGATGTTTTACTTTACCTTAACTTCATCCGATGGGTCTTCAAGTGCATTTAAGATGCATGGAAGTACACTCTCATAGTGAGATAAAATTTCTGGCTGCAAGTGTTCAGCAAACTGACCAAGAGCAAATGACGTAGCACCTCTAACTATTTGCTCTTGATCCTTTAAAGCTTCTAAAACAATTTTGAGACAGTACTCCAACTTATCTTTCAAATGTTCACAACAACCCTCCGAGACAACACCCAGTGATGTAACACAAATCTAGACCATTCATTTGTATGAAGTTGGATTACTTGGTACACAAATCTGGGTGGATTTAGATTAGGCATGACTGTGAAGGTGGTTGAGGGGGTGGATTTAGTAAAGAAAATTTTGGTGTATTATAGAGTAGGGTAGATTTGAGTTTCTAGCTTCTGATTTATTTTTTACTATTTATAATTTTATCTTTTTTATTTTTTGGTTTTTTAAACTTTTTTGTCGGTTCATTTTTCGTATTCGTTTGCATTATCTGTGATGGGTTAATCTCTTTTTTTATTTTTAAATATTTTTAAATTTAGTTACACCAAATAAACCATCATCGGTTACAGTATAATTTCAACAAGCTACAGTGTAATTTTAGCCATAAGCCACCTTATTTCAATCTAATCAAGTGGCACCATTACAACAAACCAAATCAGAAGGCCTCATAAACCGCGTGGTGGTGAGACGGCTTTAAGCCGTATGGTTTTATGAGATTCATGTACAACTATTTACCGATGCAGGGTTTAAACCGTATGAGATTCTGTACAATTATTTTCCTGAAGAAAAAAAACTTACGTAACAAGTGCAAGTTTTAGGGGCCACTTCAAACGGCTTTAAGCTTTATTTTTTGACTATAGTTTGATTTTTATTTTTAGCTAAAATTATACTATAGCGGCTGTTAGTTTGTTCTGAGTCATTCAGTTAAAAAAAGAAAAAAATGAAGAATACCATTATATCTTAAGGAAAAAAGAAAAAGCTAAAAGCCAAGAAACTAAAAACCAAAATTAAGAAACCGACGTAAGTGCCTTCTAGCTTTTAGAAACCGGAAGCCAGAAGCCGGTTGGAGCAGGGCCTAATACTTGTGTTATTGTGTATCCTAAAATATTTTTGTTTTATTTTTAGTTTATTTTGCGAGAGGAAGACTAAAGAGATAGTGGCCTCATTCTTTTCAATTTATGACTTATGATTTATGACTTTCTCCGAACAAACAAACGAGATGATTTCTCTGCTGTCTTTTCAAAGTGGCATGTCGATATAGCTTTTTTGAAGCGGCTTATTAGCATTCGGTTCGTTCGTACAAACGCTAACGTTATGATAAAAAAAAACCATCAGTCATAGCTATAAACTATCCGTTGCAGTCCAAAAGAGGACACCTAGTAAATGCATGCTCTATGTGCCCTTTAAGTACACACGCGTACGGGGTGCATTCAGTGGTTAAAGCGCGTGCTCGTGCTCCAGAGACTCTTTGGTCTTCATTTCGTCTCAAGTATATGCATGAGATGCATCTACGTATATTGGTGTATATGAGTGTGTGAAGTTATATATATATATACACACACTACTCACAAGGAAACGACAGACGTGGGCACGTGGCTGCCCCTTCCAGCAACTCGTACACGGACTTCTAAAGGTAGGAATGGGCCACAGGCCCATAACTATATAATAGGCCTTGCCAATTGCCCATAAAGGCCTTTAGTCTCCTCAGCAATGAAGAACACACTCGAATGCTCGTCGCCAAATTAACTGTCAACTTTTTTTTCAAATATCTATATTCAAATTTTCGTCTGGGTGTGCTTTAGTTCTTCAAGGTTAACCAGAACTACGCACAGCCAGCGTACCAATGATGCAGGCGTGAAAGCATTTTTGTCTGAAAAAGAAATATCAAGATCAAATTGTCTGAGAGTACAGTTTACTTTCAAGCTGTGTTCCCGGCCAGTAGCTGGATACACCCACAGGATGAATTGACCGACAACCCTGAACCATGAATTTTATCATGTTCGATCGGATCCAATCCGAGGATTATATATAGATTCTCGTATTATAGACTAGCTTGATGTTGTGACTAATTTCACCACCGGTCGGTCAGCCTGCAACCTTGCCTTCGAACCTGGGTAGTTGTACTACAAACTCGACAAATCTCTCACTAAACAATGCTAATTATGCAGGCAGCACTGCGAATGGAAAATTGTTGTTTGACGGAAAAGAAAAAACAATATTGGGTCGTCACGCCCTCCACCTTTCTGATCATCCCTATCGACTGTCACTCACTATATATGTATGTGTGTTGTGACAGGACAGAAGCTAGCATGCATGTATATATGTAGTTCTTAATGTAGCTTGTGGTTTATTGCTAAAAACCACTGTAGTGGTTGAAATATACTGTAGCGGTTGTTAGCTTTTTCTAAGCAATTAAATTTAAAGAAATAAAAAATTTATATCATCACAGATAATACAAAAGAATAAGGAAAAAGGCCAAAAGCAAAAAAAGCTCCCAAAAACCAAAAAGACAAAAAAATTGAAATTAAGAAGCTGACGCATTCCAAAAGGTAGAAGCAAAAGTTGTTTGGAGTGGAGCCATAGGCTATATATAGCGTGGGTCGAGGAGTTGCTACATATTGAGGCTCAGAAAAGAAAATAAGAACACAACTTCTCCCGCTGTATGCACCACTAGCTCCACCTGCACGACGTGTGAAGGTCGCCAACGGTGGTTACGAGGATGCGGTCTGCGCGATTGGGTGAAGAATACGGGGCCGATGGCTAAGAGGATCGGCGCCACTGGTGGCCAGCGATTAGGGATACATTGCTGCTCGAGGGTGTGTACCGCTTACGTGGAGGTATATTGTCGGACCCAGATTTATCGATTTGAAATCCTCTGTGATTCAACCATATTATTCCCTAAATCGGTAAATAGTGCTCATAGATACATTGCTGAACATCAAATATATATCTCGCAAAAGCAGAATTGATACAATAGTAGACTTACACATGGGTCGATCAGGCTAAAATCTTTAAAGAGCACAGCGGAAATGAAAACTTCATACAGGTGGGATCCTCAAAATATGCCCACCCGCAATCAACTAGGACTCGTGATCTAGTTCTTGGGCTCATCATCTTCTAGTCCTATCAACACCCTTAGATGATCGCAGGGCTTTTATTTTTCTTTCTTAATGAATAATAGTAATTAAGCAACAATAAGTATGAAGATATTTAGAAAGCCACTACACAATATACAATTATAATAGATGTAAGGCTGGCAAAAGGAGGCTTGAGGTTTTTTTGTTTGCAAACTGCATTAGTTGAATTACAGTAAGTAGAAAATATGAGACTTAGCATTTTAACTAAACCATATTTTTAAAGAATGTAAGCGCATACAATAATAATAGCAGTGTATGTTTCATCCACCTGTTACAGAGCAGGGTTCCATCCAACATATGATATTTTTATTTCGTGGGTTCCATCCACCCTTTATATTCATTGGGTTCCAACCACCCAGGGGAATTCAAAGTCAAGGTTCCAACTACCCTTGCTGTTTTTCATCTCAATCACAAAGACTCTTTTGTAAAATAGACACTAACTTGAGTAAGTTCTCATGTCCGTCTATGACCGTAGCTATGATTATTCGAATAGTTTTTACTCTACAGAGATCGCACACTTTATCGGTACCCACAAAAGATGCTCAACTTGTTATATTTCACATGTTTCTTTGGACATGCAGATCAAAAAGACTATTATAAAACCTTTACAGTGCATCTTCCACTATTGTGGGGTTATATCCATCCTCTTCAGAGGCTAGAGACATTGCGGCTGCAGCCACTAGCCCGCATGCATTTGCATCACTTGCTTGGCGGGTTTGGCGGCTACCCACAATGCACCCACCTAATGCTTGCTTAGCGTAGTAAAGTCCTTATTAACGCTTGCTTAGCTTACTCACAATGCACGTCAAAATAACATATTGCACCTTATTTAGTTGACATGAATTCTTCAACATTCAACAAAAAAATGCTACATGAGCTATTGCTCAAATCCGTTGGGTCGAATCAAGAAAGGAACTGTGATCAGTGTGCTCTTTCTTTGAGCTGAATTTAGCCTACTATCTTGGCGACGAAAAACAACTTTGTTAGTGTTTTCTTGTCACTTTAATTAAATTTGATAGCGTGATAGTTGAGATACAACGCAAAAAAATGATTATTGACTTGCCAGGAACCGGCTTATATCAGTTGTACACGGCATAACCGAAACCAAGATTACAGGGATCTGTTGCAGCTAAAGATAGAATCCAGGCTGGTTGCTGTTGAGGTTGCCATGTTGACTCCGGAGATAATCCTGGGCGGCATTGCATGATCTGGTGCAGCCGGAAGTCTTCTAACACCCCCCCCCCCCCGACAGTCGGAGCGGGAGGACGCTCAGGCTGGAGCGAAACTCATCGAAGATCACCACCGGTAATCCATTTGTAAATATATCAGCAAATTGTTGCGTAGTAGGTACATGAAGTACGCGTACATCGCCAAGGCTGACCCGTTCGCGCACAAAGTGGAGATCAATCTCGACATGCTTTGTGCGCTGGTGTTGGACATGGTTGTTGGAGAGGTACATGGCGGAGACGTTGTCACAGTAGACGATAGTGGCGCGACGTAGAGGGCGGTGAAGCTCGTGTAGTAGTTGACGAAGCCAGCATGATTCAGCAACAGCATTGGCCACCGCACGGTACTCCGCCTCAGCGCTAGAGCGAGAAACTGTGTGCTGCCGTTTGGATGACCATGAAATGAGACTGTCGCCAAGGAACACCGCATAGCAGAGGTAGACCTACGGGTGTCCGGGCAACCGGCCCAATCCGCGTCCGAGTAGGCAACAAGGGCAGTAGGATCGGTGCGGCGGAGATGAACGCCATATGAAATGGTACCTTTAATATAGCGAAGAATGCGCTTCACCAAATGAAGATGAGGCTCACGGGGGTCATGCATGTAGAGGCACACTTGCTGAACAGCATAGGCAATATCCGGTCGAGTAAAGGTCAAGTATTGTAGAGTGCCAGCAATGCTGCGGTACTGAGTAGGGTTGTCGACGGGAGGCCTGGAAGCGAAAAGTTTGGCACGAGTGTCGACTGGAGTGGCGCACGGGTTGCACGAGGACATACCCGCGCGATCGAGAATTTCAGCAACATAGTGACGCTGAGATAAGAACATGCCGGTGGCATTGCGAGTGACAGTCATGCTAAGGAAAAAATGGAGAGATCCCATGTCGCTCATAGAGAACTCACGCTGAAGGGAGGATATGATCCTGCGGAGGAGAGCGGACGTGAAGGCGGTAAGAATTATGTCGTCGACATATAGAAGGAGATAGGTAATCTCGGAGCCTCGTCTGTAGATGAAGAGCGAGGTGTCAGATTTGGAGCCAACAAAACCAAGGGAGATTAAGTAAGAAGCAAAGCGGTTGAACCAAGCGCGCGGTGCCTGCTTAAGACCATAGAGGGAACGGTTTAAGCGGCACACGTGGGTGGGGTGAGCGAAGTCAAGGAAACCAGCTGGTTGCTGAGAATAGACGGTCTCGGCCAACGACCCATGAAGGAAAGCGTTTTTTTACATCGAGCTGGTGAACCGGCCAATCACTGGAAAGAGCCAAAGTGAGTACTGTGTGAATAGTGGCTGGTTTCACAATAGGACTGAAAGTTTCAGAGAAGTCAATACCCTCACGTTGGGTAAAACCACGAAGAACCCACCGAGCCTTATACCGCTCTAAAGAACCATCCGGATTAAGTTTATGCCGAAAAATCCACTTGCCCGTGACCACATTGACATTAGGAGGTCGCGGTACAATATCCCAAGTGCGATTAGCAAGAAGGGCATCATATTCAGCGCGCATTGCATTGTGCCAGTTGGGATCATGAAGGGCTGAGCGGTAACTCTTTGGAATGGGAGAGATAGGCTCGGCCAAAAGATTCATGCGATGAAGTGGCTGGCGAAAGCCGCTCTTGCCGCGAGTGCGCATGGCATGGTCGTTGTGAACTGGGGTGATCAGCACAGTAGTGGACGAAGACAGCTGGGAAGCAGGAGCAGGGCTGCTACGATTGCACGGGTGATGAAGGCAGCGGTGAAGCGGGAGCAGACGGCTGCTGGTGCACGGGTGTATACAACACGAGAGGCAAAGGCGTTGGCGTATGCGGCAGCTGCGGTACAAGAGGCAAAGGTGGGTTTACGTGCTGTGGTAGAGAGCACGGGGCAGACGCTGATGAAGGTCCATCCGAGGGAGAGCCAGACGACTCGACAGGGTTAGAATCAGACGGTAGGCAAAAGAAGTCCAGGTCATGGACATGAAGGACTGGAAGACGACGGGCAAACGGAAAGGTCGACTCGTCAAAGACCACATGGCGAGAAATGATGATACGTTGTGTGGCGATGTCGAGGCAACGATAGCCTTTGTGGTTTGCCGGATAACCAAGGAAGACACAAGGGGTGGAACGCGGGGCCAATTTGTGGGGAATTGTAGAGGAGAGGTTGGGATAACACAGACACCCAAAAACTCGGAGATGGTCGAGGGATGGAGGATGGCCATGAAGGGCAGAGAATGGCGTGCCAAAGGAGAGAGCGCGAGTTGAGTGGCGGTTAAGGAGGTATGTGGCGGTATGAAGAGCCTCAACCCAATACGAGGGAGGCATGGCGACCTGAAAGAGAAGGGAGCGAACAATATTATTTGTGGTGCGAATAATACATTCGGCTTTCCCGTTCTGTTGGGAAGTGTGGGGGCAAGAAAGACGAAGATGAACACCTTTAGTGAGGAAGAATGCGCGAGAGGAGGCGTTGTCAAACTCGCGTCCATTGTCGCACTGCATGGCCTTAATACATGTGTTGAACTGGGTTTTGGCATATGCAAAAAAATGTGTGAGTGTGGCGAACACATCGGACTTGAGACGTAAAGGAAATGTCCATAGGTAATGAGTAAAATCATCAAGGATGACAAGATAGTACTTAAAACTAGAGACACTCAAAATAGGTGATGTCCATAAGTCACAATGTATGAGATCAAACACATTATTTGTCCTAGAAATAGAGGCCGAAAATGGAAGTCGAACATGGCGACCAAGTTGATAAGCATGGCAAATGGCATCATCGTGCACTAGTTTATCACATGGTAATGAGGAAGCTAAACGGGTGAGGCCCTGGCGACAGAGGTGTCCCAAGCGGCGGTGCCAAAGCGTCGCGGAGGTGGATGCGGCAAGGGCGCAAGGAGAAGCTTCGGATGACCAGAACGGGTAAAGAGGCCCCAAACTATTGCACCTGATGATCACGGTCTTGGTGCGAAGATCCTTCACGGAAAGACCAAACAGATCAAACTCAATGGAGCAATGATTATCAGTGGTAAACTTGCGAACAGAAATCAAGTTTTTGACAATATGAGGTGCAACTAAGACATTGTGCAGATGGGACGAGAAGACGTGGGAAAAGATGTATGGCCAGTGGAGGCAACGGGCAGCAGTGACCCATTGCCGACAATGATATTTGTAGGAGTGTGGCAAGAAGAGGGTCGAGAGGAGGAGAGTGTACCGGAATCGGAGGTCATATGAGCGGTGGCGCCTGAGTCCATGAACCAATCGGAGTTTGTCGGTGGCGTCATCGTCATGGTGTTGAAGGCGTTAACAAGGGACTGCTGATCCCAAGTCGGTGACGGCGAGGACGTTGCACACGCGGGAGACCACGGCTGCCATGGAGTCCAGGAGGGCGGCGCGGTCTGGATAGGTTGCGGCATTTGGACTGGTTGCACAGCGTGTTGCACATGAAGCGCCTGTTGCTGCGACGCCGGCCGTGCGCCGAGAAGACCAGATGTGCCCAGAACAGGGTGACCCTGGGGGGACCCAGCCCAAACCTGGAAGGATCCGGTCCACGGGTTGAAGACCGTGGGCCAGGGCTGTTGCGGTTGGTTCCGGTTGTCTGTGCACTGGCCACCGCTGGAAGCCTGGCCGCCGTTATGGCCACCAGAACCGCCACGGTTGTTGCGACATCGTCGATTGTTGCCGCCGGAGTTGGAAGATGACCCGGTATAGGAACCGGAGGAGCCGTAGGAGCCAGAACCACCGTGAGAGGCGCGGTAATGAGCGCCACCACCGGAAGACTGGGAGTTGCCGGCACTGTTTCCCTTTGGCCCTGACGTCCCAGAGAGGAGAGCTGTGGCGCGTGATACATCGACGTTCTTCTGAATTTCTTCAAGCAGAAGGGTGGTCCGAACGTCGATGAATGACGGGAAGGGACGCTGGGCACCAAAAACAGACCGGAGATGGGAGAATTTCTCGTTCAAACCGCGAATGGTGTTGAGCACGAGAGCCTTGTCGGTGACGGGCTGTTCGACGTCCGCCAATGCATCGGCAAATGACTTCATCTTGCGACAATAATCAGTGACGGAGAGATCGCCTTAGACAAAGTTCTTGAACTCGGCTTCGAGGTAAAGTGCACGACTTTCTTTGTTGTTCTGAAACAAGTCGACGATCTTCGTCCAGATGGTCGCGGCGTCAGGGCTGTCAGTCATCACCATCTCAAGGATCTCCGGTGAGACGGAATTGAGAAGCCATGACGAGACGGTGGCGTCGAGACGCAGCCATGTTGCGTCAGGCTGCGAGGGCATACCCTCGATGTGATATGCCAATGCATACTTGCGGAGCGTGAGCCGAAAGAGAGCACGCCACTTCGAGAAGTTGGAGGCTTGGAGATCAAGCGTGACCAGGACGAGGGATTTGATGCTTGCAACGGCGACTGCTTGCGCCCAGAGGACTGCCTTGGCTTCGGCGTCAACTCGGGTGGCATCAGCGGCGACCTTGTCAGCAGTGGCGGCAATCTCCTCAAACGCCGGACCGGCCATGGAGGTGGCGATCGACAGGGGGAACCTGCGATCGGATTAGGGTGTGGGCGGAAGCGGCAGGATCATCCTGCTAACTGATACCATGATAGCGTGATAGTTGAGATACAACGCAAAAAATGATTATTGACTTGCCAAGAACCGGCTTATATCAGTTGTACACGGCATAACCGAAACCAAGATTACAGGGATCTGTTGCAGCTAAAGATAGTATCCAGGCTGGCTGCTGTTGAGGTTGCCGTGTTGACTCCGGAGATAATCTTGGGCGGCATTGCATGATCTGGTGCAGCCGGACGGGTGCAGCGGGAAGTCTTCTAACAAAATTTCCTAATGAACTGGTCCCACATGTTAGTGAGTCATTAACCTAAACTAATGAGTGTCATTAACCCTAATTAATTACATACAATGACACAATTTACTTAATGACATAAGTACAGTGGTCTCTTTCTGCCGAAACAGGGCAATGGCTCCGCCGGCGTTGCCGTTATCAACGCCGGCAATTGGTGACCCAAAAATGGGTTGCTGGGGACTAATGCTAGCTATTGGTGGCAGCGCCCTTGTTAGAGTTAATCTTGTTGTTTGAGTTATTGTCATGTTCAGTTGAGTCCTTGCATTGTACTGGTCTGAGTCCAAATTAGTTAGTGTGTTGCATGGCGTAGAGAGCTGATTAGTTGCCAGTGTAGCACAGAGTGTGTGCGGCAGATCAGCGTGTCACTAGTGCGTTAATTGGACTCAAGGGAAGTAGCTGCATGTAGATTTGGTCAGTACGTGCATGTAGGAATGAGTGGTGCCTGTACTGCATGCACAGAGGATTAATTAGTGGAGAGGGTAGCTTGCATGTAGGAATTAGTGTGGAGGTGATCCTGCATGCACGATCTGTTAGTGGAGCTAACTACGTGCGTGTTTGGCCGAGTCGTGCGGCCGAACGTAGCTTGAGCTCTGGTGCGTGTGCGTGTGCTATTTTAAGCATGTAATCAGGTGCGTGAAGTCAAGTGAAAAGGAGAAGGAAAAAGGCACTGGAGTGCAGTGCCACAAAAATCATTGTGTGTTCTTCCCATGCTTCTGTATGTGAGTGATCTTGCCTTCCACCGTTAGCTTTTTCTTCAGAGTCAATCACAAACCAAGAGAGGGAGTGCTGTGCGTGAGAGTGAGCTAGGCTATCAAGTGGTATCAGAGCCATGTCTAGCGAGAGTGTACACGCCGCCGAGCCGCCACGGCAGCGGCAACGGCGGCGGCAACGGTGGCCAAGGCGGCCATGAGTTGATCGTGCAGCAGGTGAAGGAGGCGGGGGTGACGTTACGTTATCCCATGCTCGTGGGGAACAACTACGGCGTGTGGGCGGTGAAGATGAAAATCTTCATGCGTGCACAGGGCGTGTGGGCTACCGTGGAGGGCAAGGCGGTCGATGAGAAGATGGACCAAATGGCTCTCGCCACCATTGTCCAAGCTGTGCCGGAGGCCGTGGTGATGGCAATATCTGAGAAGGAGACGGCGAAGGAGGCGTGGGACGCTCTCAAGGAGATGAACATGGGTGAAGAACGTGTCAAGAAGGCCCGAGTACAAACTCTCAAGAGGGAGCTTGATGGTATGTACATGGGTAATTGTGAGAAAATTAATGACTTTGCTTTGAAGGTTACCACGATCGTGAACGAGATTCGCTCTCTCGGCACGAAAGTGGAGGAGACCACCGTTGTGGAAAAGCTCTTGCACTCCATCCCCGACAATTTCCTACCCATTGTTAGTACTATTGTACAATGGGGTGATGTGTCGGAGATGTCGGTGGCCGAGACTATCGGGCGTTTGCGGGCGTTCGAGGAGACTTCAAAGGGGCGACGGCGTGAAAGAGAAGGCGAGCAGCGGCTATTGTTCATGCATGGGGAGCCACGGCTCACACGTGCCGAGTGGGAGGCCAAGGTCGCTGAAGAGCAATGAAGCGACGAGGGCACCGGCAATGGCGTCAACAAAAACGGCGACAAGAAGAAGTACCGCGGCAAGTTCGACAAGTCGAAAATTGATTGCCGCAAATGTGGTGAGCTCGGACACTTCGCTGACGAGTGTGATGCAGTGAAGAAAATGGTGAAGGGGGTGGCGCAACTTGCCATTGCAGATATTGATGATGAGCCGGCGTTGCTGTGAAGATCGAGTGGAGGTGTAGAATAAAGCCAACAAGATTAGGGGGTGATTGTTAGAGTTAATCTTGTTGTTTGAGTTATTGTCATGTTCAGTTGAGTCCTTGCATTGTACTGGTCTGAGTCCAAATTAGTTAGTGTGTTGCATGGCGTAGAGAGCTGATTAGTTGCCAGTGTAGCACAGAGTGTGTGCGGCAGATCAACGTGTCACTAGTGTGTTAATTGGACTCAAGGGAAGTAGCTGCATGTAGATTTGGTCAGTACGTGCATGTAGGAATGAGTGGTGCCTGTACTGCATGCACAGAGGATTAATTAGTGGAGAGGGTAGCTTGCATGTAGGAATTAGTGTGGAGGTGATCCTGCATGCACGATCTGTTAGTGGAGCTAACTACGTGCGTGTTTGGCCGAGTCGTGCGGCCGAACGTAGCTTGAGCTCTGGTGCGTGTGCGTGTGCTATTTTAAGCATGTAATCAGGTGCGTGAAGTCAAGTGAAAAGGAGAAGGAAAAAGGCACTGGAGTGCAGTGCCACAAAAATCATTGTGTGTTCTTCCCATGCTTCTGTATGTGAGTGATCTTGCCTTCCACCGTTAGCTTTTTCTTCAGAGTCAATCACAAACCAAGAGAGGGAGTGCTGTGCGTGAGAGTGAGCTGGGCTATCAAGTGATACCAAGATTGTTGGAATAGTCCCATATTGGTTGTGGAAGGGCAAGGGACCTAACTTAAAAGTGGGGGAGTCCCTCACCTCATTGGCTAGCTTTTGGAGTGAGAAGGCCCTTACGATCCTACAAGTGGTATCAGAGCCCGGTTCTAACATCTCTGGCCCAATGGACACTAGTGTGTGAACGTCTGATGGACTGTGACCCTGAGGGACCGTCGGTGTATGGTGAAGGGACCCTGAGGGACTGTTGGTGTACGGTGAAGGGGCAGTGAAGGGCTGAGGGACACCAATGTGTGAAGGGGGAGATTGTTGGAATAGTCCCACATTGGTTGTGGAAGGGCAAGGGACCTAACTTAAAAGTGGGGGAGTCCCTCACCTCATTGGCTAGCTTTTGGAGTGAGAAGGCCCTTACGATCCTACAGCCCTGGCCTGAGGTGAGATGCGCCAAGCTGACAATGGCGAACAGTGGCTGGAGAGAATGGACGAGATGGGTGACGAGAGAATGAGCGAGATGGGCAACGGTGGTCAGGGCAAACCTTAGCAAAATTAATGCACGCATGGGCATGAGTAGACTCTAGGGAACTCACCGGTATCAGTGGTGTGGTCGGAGACTAGCCGAAAAGGACCGGTGACATGAGCCCGAAGCGGCGCAAGTGAGCCCAAAGCCCGAAGTGACTCCATGGGAGGAGGTTTGGAGTGGGAAGGGCAAAGGAGAAAGGGAGAAGACATGGGCACTTTCGTTCGGAACGGCATATCTTTAATTTTGCCCACTTAGCAGTGGCGTATATCTAATAATTGAACTTTGTAGTAATATATCTTAAAACCTACAACTTTACAGTGGTATGTGTCTAAATGACTTTATTTTTGAACTGCTACTTATGTTGCAACTTGCAGCGCCTGAATACATATAGTATTATTATATACATGCGTTTCCTCACGATATGCAAGCTCGTTAGAACTATAAGCTCAAGATAGATCGATACTAGTAGTATAAACTCAAGAATCAAGATGACCTCCACCAGCAGCAGCACGTCACATTTCCAGATCCACTCAAGCTGCCTATATATGACCATTTCTCCACTGTCATCACACAAAACTACTCGAGTTCCAGTTCCAGGCGCTCAGCCGTCAGAACAGGCTTCACCAATAGCCCCAACCGTACGTCAGGCTTTGCTTCAACAACAAAATATCATGGAAATCAATCTACCAATTCAAGAACATAGGTCACGCTAAACGCTCCAGATAGCAATTATCACTGAATCATCACACAAGCAGCAACTTGTTTATATGTAAAATTAAGATTAACATCCGGTTTCTCGACAACTGTACTTAACTAAAGAACCAACCGGAAAGAATTCAGTTTGTGCCTCTATCTTTGACAATATACATTGTGTGCATGAACAATATACACCTACAATAATTCAAGTTATATAACCACTGTTTTGTCTACAAGTAGCAGCAAGAATCCGACAAAATATAAGCAGAACAACTACAGTACATGAATCATCAACACATGAATTAACTTTTCAGGACACTGAAGTTGTTAGGACAGTAGCTCGATAGCATCAGGAATGGCTGTACTAGCCTGTCCTGAGCCTTTCACGCCTGACATAATGTGAGGTCCAATTGCAACTTGTAACAACTGTCTATTGCAATCATGAGACAAGATGCATCATGCGTGTCTTGCAAAGACAAGGCACATGGCCGGATTATTATCCCTGCATGTCTTAACATGCATGGAAAGAACGCATGGCAAGCTAGATTCAGAGTGATTGAATAGTCCCATTCACCTCCACACGCACACGCGTGCGTGCCAACAGAAATAAGGACTGATTGCGCCACCTGATTTGATCCGATAGCATGCAACTATCAATTTTGGAATGCAATAATGGAAATCAGCATAGATGCATTGCAGAAGGAAAAGAGAACGAAAAAGATAAGCATCAGTAGAAATAACTATGACAGTATCAACCTTGAAGCACTGCTCGTGTTACGAATTCTCAGCCTTCTTTCATGATGTAACAGTTTTGATCTCTATCTACTTGAGCAATGATAACTGAACTAAATGCCAATATGGTCAAATTAACAGTACATCAATTGCTGTTATTACATCCTCAAATATGGAAAACCTTACAACAAGAAGAAACAATCTATATACCATAACTAAAGAATTTGACAAACCAAATGAATTAAAATAGACTTCTCTGAAAAACTTATGAAACTATTTGCAGAAGGTGTCCGCTTGTCTTCATAACTACGATTTGTACAGTTGTACCATACTGCAAAATTGTTTGCCCTTCGTATCCTTAATTGAAAGGGACCAAAGGCTTCACATCAAAACCTCACATGTTCTTTCTTCTGGATACTCTGTTGGAAACTGGCACCATTGACTCGAAGCTGTCATATCCATCATCCAACACCCTGCTGTGACGTAACAACTGGCTTGCAGAATCATAACCCATGAGTCGATGAAGTGCTGAATCTGAAACCTTCTTGCCACTTTGCGAGGCAGCAAGGCCTGATCTAGCTTGAGTTGAGAAGCTTCTTCTGAAGGATGCTCCATATTCTTCGAGTATACTAACAGAATCCCCTGTTAGGCACTCAGCAGAACGAGAAGCAGCATCCTCAGTCTTAGGGACTATGCTGTCATCAGGCTTGTTTGATTTTGGCGCTACTTCATTACTGATCTTTGCATCCGTGTGACATACAGCAGGAAATGATAGTACAAAAACCTTGGAGCACTGACCGCATTGTATTTTTCCTATCTTTGTTTTTGATAAGAAGATATCTGATGGCAATTGTACCAAATTGAAACATCTGTTGCAGATAGTAAACGGTGAAGCACCCGACAAAGGCCGCAAAATATGCTTTCTCACCACTCGCTTCTGCTCCCTGTAGCTTGACTTAAGTGACTCATGGTCAAGGATTGTGCTTCCAGCGTATGAGGACTGGTAATATGAATTGAACTCCCAAGCATCGTAATTGTGCGGCATGTGTGCTTGCACATGTCCAAAATGGCAGTGAGTGCATGGATGGGTTGGTGAGAAAGTATTTGGCGGGGGGTACATCAGTGGCTTTCCATGACCATAATAGGACTCCAGAGTACAGGAACTTGGGATGGAATCAGCATCAACACTTTGAAGATGTTGCTCAACATCATAGCTATTCAGTTGTGGCTGGCACTGAAGGCATTTCTTCTGATACCTTTTCTCCAAGCCCTTCTGGCTAGAAAGCCTATTTAGCTGGTCTCTTAGTTCACCCATCTTCTTGAGGTGCTCAAATCGATTAATATTCTTGAACTTGTTTGATGTTTTCTGCAACAAATCCCATTGACTGGGAGACCCACTAGAAAGAGAACTCGAGGTGCCATCCATTTGCGACTCGATAAAGGTTTGGATTGACTTTAAGTCTTCAGAATCAAGAGAAAGTCCCTGACGAAGTTGACTAGCTCTGTATCTGTACGATCTCTCTTCTTTCTTCTTATTAAAGCAAGGCGATTTGCGATGAATTCCCTTGTTTGACAAGCTTGAAGAAACAGCAACAGCTGCATTGTCTGCTTGAACACAGTTGGTTGTATTGTCATGTTCTGTATGGCCCTCTTCCTTTTCATTAGTGCCATCATCAGCTAGCTCATTTTGTTGAAAACTGTGGCTAGATTTGAGATGCCCATCATCGAACAAAGAGATGCTTCCTTCACATAGGTTTGCAATTTCACCATCTAGGGACTGCGGATCCTTATCATCTCCATTCTTATGAATTCTCTCTGCAATGTATTTATCTGTAACCACAACATGCACATTCTCATGAACACAGTTGGTCTCATTGTCATATTCCATATGGTCCTCTTCCTTTTCTTTAGTGTCATCAGTTGTTAGCTCGTTTTGATGAAAACTTTCTCCAGATTTGTGATATCCATCATCAAAGGAAGAGATGCTTCCTTCACATGGATTTGCACTTTCAGCATCCTGGGACTGTGTATCCTTACCATGCTCATTCCCATGAACTCTCTCTGTACCGTCCTTGTCTGCAACCACAACATGCTGCTCCAATGGTTCTTCTGTATCACTGAAAGACCTCTCCAGTTCCTCAATCAATCGACCATGACCATGAGGATGACTTCGGGAGGCATTATTCAATTTGTCCCCTGACAAAAATCTCTGACTACCAATTTGATAATGTAGAGCATCATTAAGCCCGTTGTTGTCTGTTACATCCAAAAAGTCTTCTTCATCATCACTAAATGAAAGAGACCTCTCCAATTCTTCAATTAGATCTTCATGACATTCAACACGCAAACCCTCATACAGTTGTGTCCTCTCCTCTCTTTGAATCAACATGTAAATGGATTTAGCCTCAGTTTCTTCATACAATTTGCTCCTTTCAGCTATCTCTTTGCAGTTCACATTTTTATTGCCAACAGAACACTTTTGCTCAGTCGCACTCTCTATTTCTCCCCTCATATTATTATTAGAATCAGCATGTGATTCCACACCTGCCATGCTATGGACGGCATCAACTTCATTGCCAACACTTCCGTCATACGCATGATCCATAGTGTAATCTTTTTCCTCATTTGCATTTTCACTCGTGTGAACATTCTCTACTTTTTCCATCAACTTGGGATTAGAATTAGCTCCAGTGCCTTCGTCATTTGTCTCTTTGATCACAAGCTCAGAGTTCGGGACATTCCCATCAGTTGAGGAACAATTTCTCTGATTCTCATGCTCACCAGGGGTTACACTCTCTCCAATGGACATAGTCATCTCTTGATTTACATTCTCACAGAAGTTGGCATTCTTGCTAGTAGAGGAAATTTTTTCCTCCACAACATTTTCACAAGGCTGCACATTGGAGGAGACAATGTTCTGTTCATTCGAGCAATTCAATTTGTTATTCTGAGGGGATCCTTTCAAGCTACTTGAAAAACTGTTGTGTTCACCGGATTCTGAATCAGTATGTGTTACAAGCACAACTTGATTTTTTGCTGCATTATAGATTAAATAAAGATTAAAATTGCTCTTAAGAATAGAAATATTTCTCTTCTGAATAAGGCAATGGGAGATAGATCATATGATTTGTACCTCTAAGAACAGTACCACAGCCACCGCATTGGTAAACAGGAATGGACGGGTATTCGACAAGAAGCTGGAGGCATTTTGGGCATCTAACGAACCGAAGCTTATGAGCTTCCATGGATACGATCTTTCTCCTCGCAATATCTCAATTACAGAAGCTAGATCACTTCGGTCGAATGACACCATCCATGAAGATTATACCCTGTTTATAAACAATGCCACCTCAGTTATCGTCCACTCTCTGGCAACTGTGGCAACTTTATTGAGAATTTTAATTATGGGGAAACCACTACTCCAACATTATTGTGTGGCATGCATTACACTATTAAGCGAGATGATTTATGAAAGCGAGAATAGTATAAATTATCAATAAGAGTTTTTTTAGAACAATTATCAATAAGAAATTGCAACAGAAGAGGAATACCACCACAATATTCTGGCCCAAGAAATAGACGGGAATCAATTGTATTGGACTCGATTAGTCCACAAGTACTAGGCTTATGTTCAATAATCAAGTAGCTGCCACCAGTCCCACCAAACATCACAAGAAAGCACATAGATTAATCAAATCTTGGAGCACTTGCAGATCTAGGAACCCTGTTTTGGAGGAAAATCTACAGCTATAATAAAGAAAGGGAAAGAAAAAAGAACCTTTTCTTCTTGGCAGACCATGGTCCTCAAGATCATCCCATAGTATTTCGCTTCGTTTCTTGCTCATTTACCTCCTCCCGACGCCCCTCATAACTGAGACGGAACTTGGAATGATTGCGATGAGGCGCTAAAATCTGTCGGTGGTCAGCTGGTACAGAACGCAATGATGAGGGAAGCAAAAGGTAAGGAAGATTATTAAGGTATTAATGGCCAGCTCAAGGTTGGTCTCACTCTGTCTGGTAGGATTATGAGGATCGAGGTTGAGGAATGGAGGAAGAGAGAGAAACTGGTGAGAGAGGAGAGGAGAGGAGAAGAGAAGCATCAGATGTGGGGCGGCTGGTCACCGGACAGAAACAAAAACTAAAAGTAAAAGTAAAAAAACATTCCAAAATAGCAGTCTGCTTACTTGAGAAGAAAAATAAATTGCATGGACATGCTAGTCTACAACGAAGGTTTGTGGGGTCTGTGCGTCTTCAAGTCAAAAACACAAAAAGATTTCTCACAAGTTTACCAGGAAAATCCAAGTCTTTTAGTGTTAGTTGACTGGTCATACAATGACGAGAATTGTTCTTTAGTACGTACAAAAAAAAGGCCTATTTTCTTCTTAAAAAATCTAGTTTTTTTCAAGGTATTCTTGTATGTACAAAAGAGAACATTTATTAGTCCGCGTAGCGTAAAATTTTATCCTCTCTTTTCCCTACTAGAAAAATTAATAATTCACTCCGTCGCAGAAATTTGTCATAATGTAATTTGTGCTAGGTTACTTATCACAAAAACTAATTATTAAAATGGCTATAGAACTGAAGATGGCAACTATAAGGAGTGAATAGGAACCACACCAAAAATGGTTTTTCTAAAAATTTTAAAAAAATTTGCCTTAAGATTGTTAGAGTCTTTACTCCAACAATTATGATAAGCTATAAAGATTAGAGCCTAAGCACCCTAGAGAAATCCTTAAGAAAAACTGAATCAAACGGGATTTGACACCTCGGAGCAGTACTACCACCATGTAGGGTGCGGTACTACCACCATGTAGGTATTACCGTTATGTAATGTATGATACTACCTTTCTCTAAGATCAACCAAGTGATTCAGCCCGTGTAAGACCAAAAACCGCACAACTTTCAAAAGGAAGGTCCAAAAGATTTAAAATTTTGCACACACCTTATTTAAGGTCTCATGAATATATTTCAACTAAGGATCGCGAGAATTCAAGTCAAAGTGCAGACCTTTTTCAAAAACAAGTATATGATGATTAATAATTACTCACTATTATTTAATTATTCATGTCATACAATAATTTTAATTATCCTTTTGTTTGATATGATATTAATTTGATGATAATTGTGACATGTGGTAAAATGATAGAAGAATGTATTCATAACATGACATATGCATTACGAATCAGAACGGTGGGAAAGTCAATAGCTATGAGTAAAACTATTTGACTATTTCGGCATGCTCTTGAGTAAGACTTACTTCAGTAGACATCTCCACAGGATGGAGGTAGAAGGTGACATCGATGGGTGTGCCCTCCGCTATACCGATATGAGCTATAGAAGGAGAATAAAACTTATCATGAGTATTGCATTGCATTCATGAAAAGAGAAATGAGATATTGGGATATGTGGATGAGAATTGATGTGATGTGAAAATTGAGTTAATGGTAAATGGTTATAAATTGTTAAAATGATATAGATTTATTTATTGTTCTACTTTATACTTTCTGAGTTGTGGGCTCACCCTTGCTTATTTGTAGAATATAATTTATTGCACACTTGTAGCTCTTCACTCCACCTAGCAACATATCATTTATAGACATGAACAATTTAGTAGTTTTCATAGCATTGATTAGACAAATTTATAGTTTCCCTTAGTCTTTATAGTTCATAATATTGTTGCATGACATTTTACTTAATTTAGACTTATTTATTATTTATCTTGGTTATTGTTGGTTCATATTAAGTTCAACAATGGTTTAAGTATTGCTAAAATTTATATTTAATGTTATGTTGAATATTTATTGTTGAAACCTAGTTGTTGGTAAAGCTTATTTATTGGTTAAAAATTAGTATTGATAATAGTTGTAAGTGACATATCGGGCTTTTGTTGTAGGGCATGGATGAGCACTTCTAGGCATCGGCTATGCTCATGGAGAGGAAGTGTAAAGGCATTTTCACGGGCCTTGTGGCCCTCGAGGGTTGTGGGAATTGGCTACACAAGATGTGGCCCTTATACCAGTCCCGTGGGGACGCTAGAAACCCATGAGGAGCTATCATTTGCTATGCAGTACTGCTATCGTGTACTTAGTGTTGAACTCACGTTCTTTATGTGGTATTTATGTTGTATTGTGTTCTTGTTGTCGTTGTAATTGAAACCTCCATGTATTGGTTAATCTTTGTTGAAATCATTAAATTGGCAGTTTGGTAGAATTGTTTTGTGTTATGTGCATATTGTTCATTCTGCTTAGCTGCTTTCCCCTCTGTGAACACACGAGAGCATGGTAGTACACTGTGAACACATGAGAGCATAGGCAAATGACAAGGCCAAGCCGAGCCAGCTGAAAGGACTGAGAAAACTCCAGATCCATCCAGAGACCAACACTCCAATTCATCCTCGTTTTCATCCAAAGAGACCAATGTTCAATCAAAGCAAACTCCAGAGAGACCAAGCCTTATAGTTCATCCCCTTTTCACCCCCTCCAGATCCATCCACAACCTCTAGTTGGCCACCATAAAGCAAAGATCAAGGCAAGCTAGCAATGGTCTAGGATCAAGGCAGAGGAAGGTCAAGCCCTAGGAGAAGGACGAAGCTTCTATAAGCAAGAATCTACACAACCGACAAGGAAAACGATCACCGTAGCCCACACCTAATCCATTCCCAAATGGAATTAGCAACCAACCGCCAGTGGCATGCCACAATCTCATTTTCAGATCATCCCCCACATAGGATCACAGAGCATCACCAATAGCAACATCAAGCATCACAAAGCCATTACATAGAGCTGTAAGAAGTTAGACAGGGGAGGAGGTCGGCTAGTGGCAGTAGGCCATAAAGAGGAGCCATGGGCACCAAGGAGACAGGGGAGGCATGTTTTTCTATTGTGCACATGTATTACAAATGTACAAAATCGTGTTTTTCTATTGTGCAAGCATTTAAGTGCATTTGTCTCTTTATTTGTTTATAGTAACACGATGTCGGGCCACCAAGGAGATGAGGGGAACAATGACAACCTACCCCCTCCACCGGCAATGGAGACCATGATTTTTGTATTTATCACAGATGGAATTGGGGTCATCAAGAAGGCCTTGTCGCGAGCTAGTGTAGACCAACCTTGAATTAGTCGACGAACAACTGGCATCTCCAAAGTTGTGCCACGACATGTTCCAATGGACCAATGGATCTAGACTGTTTCCATATACTACATGACACCCTCGTGTCACATTACAGGTTGCAATCATCGACAGAGGTACTCTTCAAAGAAGCGTTGGGGATGTTCCTATGGACTATGGGGGCACCATAGTCCAACTCCCAGGTGCGCAACTAGTTCGCGCATTCAGGATCCACAATAAACAGCAAATTTCACCATGTGCTGGACTGCATGTACAACATGGCGAAAGACTACGCGAAGCTGGTGGATACAAGTTTTAGTGTAATGCACGACATATTGAGGGAACTTAGGTTTTACCCTCACTTCTTAGGAGTCATAGGTGCCATCAACGGTACCCACATCTCGATCGTAGTCCCTGCCACGAGGCATGTCATGCACACTAACAGGCATGGGTATACTAGCCAGAACTTGATGGCCGTATACGATTTCGATATGCGGTTCACGTTTGTGGTTACAGCATGACCCAGCTTGACCCACGACACACACATCCTGCTAGACACGTTTGCTAGTTATGGCCACATGTTTTCGCATCCCCCATAGGCACTACTTGTACTATCATTTTTACAATTTAGAAATGTGTCTTTTACATACGTCCATATAACAGACTTAGTTGCTAAGTTGTAATGCAAGGAAATACGTTTTTTACATACGTCCATATGATAGTCGGTACCATATAGCTGAATTCGCCCATGGTGGTCGGCCCCAGGGTGCAATGAGTTGTTTAATTAATTGTATTCCTTCCTACGCAACGTCATCAAGTGTGCTTTCGGTGTGTGGAAAAATAAATGGCGTATCCTGGAACACATCTCTAGCTTCAACCATGCCACGTAGAGGAAGATAATTGCTGCTACTATGGCATTGCACAACTTTCTAATTGACGCTAGGAGGGGCGACGTGGATTTTGCCAATGCAGCCATCGACGTGGATCAGATCATGGCTCCTCTAGAGTAGACATCACTCAGGAGTCAGGACACAGGTAATATGCACATAAATCAGGTACACAAGGCGATAGCGGACGCTCTAGTCGTGCGAATTATTTTTGTCGCTATAGTACATTCGGATGTGCATATGCTTGCAAGGTTATGTATGCCTATACGATTATGTATGCCGCTATGATAGGTTCGGCTGTATGTATGGTCGTAAGATTATACGTTGGTTATTCCCTATGTAACAAACGCGTGCACGACATGCCCAATTTCGTATTCGTACGTATGCAACACTCTCGTATTCGTACTCACGGAAACAAGAGAAGGACCGACTGACTTGCGCTGTTAGGGCATGTCCAATGGTGATTTATGAGCTAGCTCTAAACATATTATTTCATATTTTAATAGAAGAGAGAGAAAAGCTAGCTCTTGATCAAGAGCTAGTCTCATACACATATTCCAAGATTATATGAGGATGTCATGTGGGACTATTCATGTTATGAGCTATGTGCTAAAAATTAATATCATTGGAGAAATTAGCTTAGAGCTAGTAACTAGCTCATACCATTGTACATGCCCTTAGCATGCCGGATCACTAAGTTAGCATGCCTAATTAGCTCCAACTTGCACTAGTTTTGACCCATATTCGTATTACTTTGACTGGTACTTTGTACTAGTTTGGAACTTGGATGGTCGGCCGGGTCACTAACTTAGCTTTCAAGGAAAGAACGGCTCGGTCGTACGTACAAATTAGCACGGCTAATTAGCTTGCTGTCCATAGGACCGTGCACGGGCCTGTTCGGCTGGCCTCCAGCCGGCCGGCTTTTCGCAGCCGCTACAGTACCTAACTTTAAACGGAGTATTTTCTCAAGACGGGGTCTATAAGTTAAACATAGTACACGTTAAAAGCCCAACATATGTACCAACTAAAATTGCAAGTGAGTATCGATCTCTCGGTAATCTGTACCGTAAACAACCAAAATTCAAAAATTTCAACCAAAAGCCATAAGCCGCAGCCAAAAAGAACAGGCCCGTGCAGCTCTCTGCGTTCGGGAATTCAAAGTTGTTAGTACTACGTGCTAGTTCGTACGAACACGATTTTATTTATGTTATTGCATTCCTCTATAATTTAACTTAATCAACAAAAAAACTATAAACCAACGGATAAAAAGAACAATAGCTTTTATACCGGTCGTTACTATCCGTCAGCGTAGCCAAAACACCAACTAAGAGCATCTCCAATGGGTCTATAGCAGCTATCTACAAGAGAGTCCATGTCATCAACTGTCCTACGTGGAAGATATTAAATGAAGAAAGAGAACGCAGCTCTCTACAGCTCTAGAGATAGTCTATAGCGCCAAACGAGGCAGCCTCCATAAATTCTGTGTGTGCATGTAAGCATCAAATAGCTATCCTTATAGATAGTTCTTTAGAATGCTAACTTTAGAGCAAGCTTAATAAGGCTGACTGTGCTAGCTATAAGGGAATCCATGTCATCATAGTCCTATGTGGAGGGGAGAGAAAAGGAGAGAGAGAGCCAAACCGACTCCCATGCAAGAGTCAGGCTATAGCACAGGAAAAGAGGCATTATCCATGCATGTACCCATAGAACTAATTGCTATACCCATGCATGTATTAAATTATCAATACCCATGTATGTATTAAATGATTGAGAGCTCTTATGGAGACAACTTATAGCCAGCTTATTGTATGAGTTGACTGCATCATTATCTTTTGATGACATGGAAATGTATTGGAGGTAGCAGCTATCTGTACTATTAAATTTGCTCTTAGTGTGTGCTATATAGATGATATGGAAGTATTATAGTTAGTTGCTAGCTATAACCATTGGAGATGCCCTAAAGCAAAAAGAAAAAAAGACCTTCGTGCGCGGTTCCATTCCATCGGTGCGGTCAACGGCGTCTCGACTCTGCCGCTCTTAGATTGATGAGTCTGACATGCCGGCCCCACGTTTCGTGTGGCGCCAGGTGGAAGTGGCCTCCACGAGGCGTGGCGGCTGAGCCCACTTCGAGGCTGACGAGCGGGCCCCGCAACACACCCCTAGAAGCCCAAGGCCAAGAGCGGAAGGCTCACCGCTCCGCACCCTCTGCTCCTACTCCGCAACTTCCAAGTTCCAATTCGTCCGTCGCGACGGCGCGCATGGCGACCGGGGCGGCCGCGGCGTCGCTCCGCTACTTCCCCTCTTCGCTCAGGAACCGTAACTATCCTGGACCTGTCAGCAGCGGCGTAGTCAGGCTTTCTTCGCGGCGGGGCTGCTGCGCAGCGGGCGTGGCGGCGCCGTCGCGGGAGGCGGAGCCGGCCTCCTCGCTCGGCGACCTCACCCGCGTCGACTTCCCCATCCTCGACCAGGTCTCTCCTACCTATCTCCGTTTCATACCGCAGTTCGGTTGGGCCAGAATACACTCATTTTTGTGCTGTTGCTATACTAGTTTATGTTCGGTTTATGGCCTGCGGGTTTTAGGACACTCGTTTTCATTGTTGCTTCATGGAATAAGTGAAACTAGGGCCAGTTTTGGGACCAATTTTGATGTCGGTTCATGATTATGCGGATTTCGGTACTCGAGATGAGAGTTAGAGTTGCACATCCAGTTCTGACTGTTCAGAACAAACTATGGGGTTGTTGTTTATCGATGAAACTGCATTCTTGCTAATATGTTTGGTGCTAATAAATTCAGTAGTTTATATGATTGATACTACCATCTTAGTTTAGGTGTTGGTTCATACAGTACAGCTGGTGAGAAATTGCTCATGGAGTGCTGCCCATTGCTGCTGGTCCAGGACTATTTCTGAGTTAGGTTCAAGTTCTGTTTGTTCCGAATGAAATTTCATCTAAATTTTTCTTGTGGGTTGCTGCAAAAGAGTTGATGTTGTTTCTGCTTATGCGGTGGAATTTCACTATATATCTGTGAGTTTTGGAGAACGAATGTTGCTTTGGCTTAATTTAGTTTGGGAATAGGTTGGGGCACGCAGAATTTTATTATTTATTAATACTTAGAAAAAAAATATTTGTTGAGTTAAATTGATTGAATTCATTTGTGGATATGTTGGTCGCTACTGAACTGATACAAATATGGGGCTAAGTTGAGTTTGATTTGAGTTGTGGGTGTTTTGACTGGTATGTACGGATAATTTCACTTGGTAGTTGGTACTAATCACTGTGAAAAAAACGTTGTTCATCATTTAGTTGACCCTTTGCATATGTTGGATGCTGCACAAGTTGCAACTTTTGGAGTAGTCTGTATTTGGTTTTCCACCGCTTCTCTGATCAATCAATACTGCATGGACATGGAGAGAAATATTTTGGTTGTTATTATTGAGCTACATCGAAGCATTACATTAATCATTGCGTTGTGTTGTGTGCTTTCATTAATCATTGCGTTGTGTTGTGTGCTTTCACTGTAATGGTACATTTAGTTATCCTTGATTGGAGCATTTATATAGTTCTGCTTTGCTAACACCTAAAACCTTGTCATATTTTGCTAAAAGGGTGCGATTACCACTGTGGGTTGGTAGATTACAATCGGATTGATGCATTTTGTAAGCTGCTTTACATTTCGCTTAACTCTATCACTTTGATTCAGTCAGGCATGTGAAAGCTCCATTTTTCAATTGCTGCTTTTAGAAGAGCTCCTTGACAAAGCTGTTTTAGTCAATGTGTGTTGATTTTTGGTTGACATATTGGATTCTGTCATTGTCGCTATATTACAAATCTTAGCCTTACGTTTGCTGGATATTAGCTTTTGACATTCGAGTTAGGAGAATTTCATTTATTACCATTGAATTTGCAGGAATTTGATGGCGCCAAATTAGTTTACTTCGACAATGGTGCAACGTCTCAGAAACCTTTAAGTGTAATAAAAGCCTTGGACGAATATTACCGATTTTACAATTCGAATGTTCACCGTGGCATTCATGCGCTCAGGTAATGTTTACATTTGTCGTTGCATTTTCATTGAGGGTGCCGTCAGCTCGTCGTGTCAAAACTGTAAAATCCATATCAGTACCAGGAATTTGGGGTGCATATTTCCATTACCAAGTGTGAATAATTCCAGGTGGTGACTTGATGTAACAACTGGCCCATGAGGACAAGCGGTCCTGAAGGCAGGGTGCAGTGCAGGAGGCAGCCCTCGTACTCCCGCACTAGGAGGGTGCTGCCGAACACACCAACAGCGCGAAACGATTTACACAATAACATTTCTAAGAATGGCACTTCATGATTTTTCCATGCACTGTTTTTTCTGCAATTAAAGTGATTATTTTTCTCTTTCAATCATATGTCTTATTTATTAGGCATGATAGTACTCGTGCAGCCTTCTTATACTGGATGCTGATGTTATAGATGTAGAATTATGTGATATCTGATGATCAACTGCATGCACTATTGGTAGGAATATAGTAAATGCTTTTCTTCATAGTAGATTTATCATTTGTTTGTATGTTTTTAGTGTTTGTGCATCTATGAACATATGTATACACACGTTTGTGCTCCCATTAACATGCTTGCTTAATTCATTGACATCAGCGCGAAGGCTACTGATGCATATGAGGGTGCAAGGACAAAAGTCGCAAATTTTGTCAATGCAGCTGATAGTAGAGAGATTGTTTTCACTCGTAATGCTACTGAAGCTATCAATTTAGTAGCCTACTCATGGGGCCTATCTAACTTAAAACAAGGAGATGAGGTGAATGCTCTGTTTTGCTCAGCTGATACGTCATGTGTATCAATGTGAAAATTTGTCAACTGTTCCTGCTGTCTTTGTTCCTATATGGATGCATGTATTTGTGACAGTTGTACCTCTATCATTGTTCTGGCCTTTTCAAGTATCTATGCAATATCATTTTTTTATTATTCTTTTTAGTCTATTAATTTACAAAGTCTTCATCTCAATGCCGGAGAAAATATTAATTATCTCATCCAAATTTCACAAAGTGGTTTTTTTGTTTTATGTTCTATGAAAACTGCAGCCTTTTGTATACTTCTTGGTAAGAATTTTGTCTGCTATTTTGTTGGCCAGATTGTTCTTACAGTTGCGGAGCATCATAGCGCTATCGTTCCTTGGCAATTTGTTTCCCAGAAGATTGGTGCTGTCTTAAAGTATGTTGGGCTGACTAAAGAAGAGGTTCCAGACATTGAGCAATTAAAAGGGCTTCTGTCAAACAAGACAAAGATTGTTGTTGTTCATCATGTCTCGAATGTACTGGGTAAGTGGATGCTTTTCTATTAAAGGAAATTTACTTAAAGGTCATGAAAAATTTAAAACCCCTGTATATTAATCGTTGGCAAGTGTATTTGAGATGTGTTGCTTAATGGAAGGATTTTAGAGTAAACACAAGTTATGCTGTTGTCTTGAGTCAAACCTTGGCATTTGTGTGTGTTTGTGTGTGTGTGAGAGAGAGAGAGTCTTTGTCAAAAGATATCATAGTTAATGATGGAATGGTAGATCAAATAGGTGCATTAGGCTAGGCTTGGCTCATTTCTTTGGTACCTAATCAGTTGTAGCCTGTAGATGGGTAATCTAAGTATCTGCCTTGGTTCTTAAAATTGTTTGGTGATGATGAATGACGATGTAAGCTAACTTTCTGGCAAAATTTTCCTGATTGGATCCCATTATTCTAACTTCCATTTCATGTGATTTCTGTCTTGCAAGCAGAATTGATGAGAAGGGTTCTATTGTATTCCTTCATTATTTCCAGGTTCAATGCTTCCTATTGAGGAGATTGTAACATTGTCAAACAAAGTTGGAGCTAAAGTCCTTGTAGATGCTTGTCAAAGTGTTCCCCATATGCCAGTTGATGTTCAGCAGCTCGGTGCAGATTTTCTTGTTGCATCCTCACATAAGGTTTTTGTTATCAACTCTGTTACTAAATAATTTCTTGGTCATTCAGAATAGCACAATAATTGACCTTTATAAGTTATGGGCTAAACTTCTCAGATGTGTGGCCCTACAGGCGTTGGATTCTTGCATGGAAAATTTGAGACCTTGTCATCTATGGAGCCTTTCTTAGGTAAGATACTGTAATGCAGAAGGAATTTGTTCACACTATATCAGAGGATAAATTGGGTAGGTAACATTTATTGTTGAAACACAGACATGACTAAGGGTGTGATCAATATGGCTTGAGCTTTTGGCTTCAGCTTATTTTTGCACTATTCATAAATTTCGTCTTTTTCTGAACTTTTGGCTTTTTTTTGAGTTTTTTTACCGGTTCTTTTTTTCCTCGTATTTGTTTACATTATACGTGATGGGCTAATATGTTTTTTCTATTTTTAAATTTTTTTAAATTTAATTATGGTAAATAAGCCTCTGTCAGCTACAGTGCTTTTTTCAGTCAGCTACAGTGTTTTCAGCCATAAGCCACGAGCTTTTCAGCCATTTTGATCACAACCTAAGCCTCAGTGTCCTGTTTGAGGGAAAGCTGATGATGTTTTACTTATTCTTCAAATATTAATTTCCTTGCAGGCGGCGGTGAAATGATTGCAGATGTGTTCCAAGACAAATCCACATATGCTGAGCCTCCTTCTAGGTGAGGAATCGAATTGCAACTTCCGGTTATTTTAATCTTTCTATATTAATTCGTATCTGCCTTCATCTGCTATCAGATCTTTTGAAGAAAGTCGGTACAGAATATACAATATCTAAATTCTAAAGTGGTAAAAGTTACTACATAATAGAGCACAATGATACAGTCTTCTACAATCATGGCCATGGCTGATGTTATGTGGGATGGCCCTTAATTAGATAAATACATTGACAAACACTAACAGCCATGCTCTTACAAGTTTCTAATCAAACATTGATTCTGTTTACCCTTCATGTTCTGATATGGACATTGATTATTTCCACCTTGATACGACACACCTAGAATATTACAATATAACCTATACCAGAATTGTAGACAAGTGATACATGATGACTTAAATAAAACATGTTGGTTCTGTTGGAAAATCTGAAAATGATATGTTGTAGTTTTAGTTGTTTTACAAAGAGGGTTTCCAAGTTTGTCTCTGCTTGGCATTATTTGCTGGAGCAATTGAAAAGGCACACCTCCTGATGTTGTACTTAAGTCTGTATAAAATTGCTGTCGATGTTACATTGGTCCTTTTTAATTTATTCTCTAGATATTCTGATTATAATATATTCTGAAAAGATTTGAGGCTGGAACTCCTGCAATTGGAGAAGCTATAGGATTGGGAGCAGCAATAGATTATCTGTCACATCTTGGCATGCAGAAGATCCATGAATACGAGGTCAGTATAAACTCTCTTGACTTTTGTTTTACATCCTTTAGCTTTTTTTTGAAATATTGTTTTATAGTCTTTATGTTCAATGTTAGGATTTTGCTTATTCTGCTCTTCAGCAAGATTGGGAATTGAATCACTATACCTATGATAGCATTCTCACTTGTATTGTTTTTTTGTCATCCAGGAAGAGTTGGGGACGTATCTCTATGAGAGCCTTCTTTCTGTTCCAAATGTTCGGATCTATGGTCCAGCTCCTTGGCAAACTGATCACCGTGCTCCTTTATGTTCTTTCAATGTTGAAAATGTTCACCCAACGGATATTGCAGAAATTCTTGATCTCCAGGTATGCTGAACTTTCAACCACTGATCTCAGATGCATATGTTAGTTTGAGTTTTTATCGATAGCTGGGTACTGTTCTTATACTAGCTGTAAGCTTCTTTATTCGGACTGCATACAGAAAAACTTCTCTGGGAAGTGGGAACTTTGTAGTTGTCTCACTTGTGCGCCTTTAGGTATTACTGATCTATCTTGGAGCTGTTCTTAATCAGCCATGTTGTCTAGCTTCAACTGCAACCAGAGAGCATATAGATTTTCTTTTTACATCATATGACAGTCAGAAATTATGACTTTCAGCATCCAAGCATAGTTACGATATCTCAGTTTTCGTAGTTACGATATCTCAGTTTTCTCATATATTATTTGTCCCTGTGATATATGAGCCATCTAGTAGATTTGCACCAAAATAACGGTTAATAATAGCAGGTGTTGGGGTTAAATGATTTTTATATTGTTTTTTTTTTGCTTACCTTCATCAAATAGATGTTCATTGGTGCTAGTAATTCAGTATTGATATGCTTGACTATCTGTTTCAGCACGGTGTAGCAATTCGGTCAGGGCATCACTGTGCGCAGATTTTGCATCGGACCTTTGGTATCAATGCAAGTGCTCGTGCTAGTCTTCACTTTTACAATACAAAAGAGGAGGTGGATGTCTTCGTCCATGCGCTTAAAGCAACTATTGATTTCCTTACTTCTCATCACTAATACAGGTCAATTAGCAAATCTCCCCTTTTTTACCAGTATCATTATGAGCTGTTGTCGGATATAGTTAGACAAAAAGAAATAATCATCCAAAAATGTACGTCTGCTCAAACTGCCCACTCCCTTTTGTGGCTCTTTGTAAATCAAGTACAGAGTAGTGACAGCCTTTTTTAATCTCCATCAACCTGTGCAATTTTGGGATCAGCATTGTGCCATGCAGCTCGGGCAACTGAAATACGTTCTGCTGCTTCTTGCACATGCAACTGCATCAACTATTTCCAGCTAATAAGCTGTCTTTCTGTCATGGTGATAATACATGATTATTACTGCAGCAGTAGTGTGTTTATGTATATAATTACCTGCAGAAATGATCTTTATTCGTCAAGTTGGGACCAGACTTACCCCGGGGCCAAGAATGGACAGGTAGGTATGCATGATTGGCAGTGATTTGCAGCGGAGGGAGTTTGCATTCAGTGCACTGGATGCACACCTCAACAGGCAGCATCTCCCTTTTTTCCCTTGCTGCTTCTTGGCAAGTTTACTTTGCAAGACAGTGACTGAGTAAAGGGGAACAACAGTGTTGTCTTTTATCTTTTCGGAGGTGTGCAGTTAAAGCTTTAATCCCTGATAATGGATTCAAAGGTGCGTTGCTACTTGAGATCTGTTACGTGGCATTGGCTCATTGCTGAGTAGAGTAACGCATGATTGTTCTGTTTAGTTAATGTACGTGGAGAAAGCTAGCCGTGGTATCTGAACCTTGTCAAGCTTCTACGCTACATGCATAGACGTGTTCGCTGGCAGTCTGAAACCATTATGTGGTAGTGGTACATCGTTATGTATGGGAGATAGATGTCAGTTTTGTCTGCTTAAATTTGCATCAGGACAGGCAGGTAACTGCTTTAATATGGCCTTGGTTGAGATGGGCAGTATTCTTGATCCGGCACTGATCTATAAAAAGTCTGAACCTCTGACTGATACCTGTGTTGGAGACACAGACAGTGCATATGCACGAAATTATAAATGATGTTGCTCTTATATGCAGCAGATGCATGCATGCTTAGTTTTGTGCACATGTCAAACTAAGCATACGGGGAACATTTCTGGGAGGGTGTTGACTGTTGAGTAATCAGGATTGCTCATCACTCGTTCGACCTGTACCTTTTCTCGTACACCGGCCTCACTGCATGTCTGCATGACTGCTGCTGCTGCTGCTCTTAACCGGTACGTGGTGGTTGAGATATTTCTTCTTGTCCATGTGAATCAGTTGACTGCCTTGCTAATTTGCCAGTATGCTATGGGCTGTTGTAGCCATTGTCAAATGAGAGGACTTGTGGGCATTCGAACGCAGAAAGTCAGATGACTGATTGGACATTTTTGAAATAGATAATTAATTTCACTTTGATTGATTGGGATGGAAATATGGAAGGTAAATGTCAACTCTGTTAAATATCCCCAGCACAAATCATGCAGCTAGCAAGCGAAATGAAGGCACGCAAAGTAGTCTGCTATACGCATAGTGTGAATGTCAGGATAGAGGCAGGCAGCTTAATTGTTGGAATACTCTCTCAAATCAATTACAACCAGGCTTTTCTCGTCCAAGTACGAAACGAGAAAGATATACATTCTAAGTGTTGCGCTGCAGTATTTTTTTTTCATTGACAGCATTGCACTGCAGTACTGAATCTACCTAAGCCAGGATTGGTTTCGGGTGGATTTTTTTCTATTGCAGCTTATGGTTTTTAGCCTTAACATAATTATTTATGTAAATGAATCAAATATTGATAAACCATTTCAAAAATGCTAACCCGATAAACCGTTCTAAAATAGTAGCGAAAAAGGCATCCTATTTGTTTGTTTGAAAGAAGCAATTAGCCGAAAAGAACTTGGCCAAATTCAGTTGCTGCTCGATTCATTAGCATTTCCCAGTTTTGGAGTTTGGTTGGTGTTGGCTCAGTGTAGGGATGGCAATTGGGCGGGGCGGGTACTTTTAGTGCTCGCCCATACCCGTACCTGCAACCCCGATTTACACCCACGGGCATACCCGCGAAGGACGACGGGCGAACTGAGAGTCAACATCTGAGAGTTGAACTAATGACAGGTATATATCAGCAACAGCTGTTGCTAGAAAATATAATAACTATCAAAAAAAGGTTTATAACAATCAATAGCAATTAGAGATATGCAAAAGTTTATAACAATAAATAGCAATTAGAGATATTGCTATGGCTGCGCCACCTGTCAATCTATATCGTGGGTAAACGGGCGGGGTGGGTACGAGTGGAGCTTACCCATACCCGTGCCTGTTTACCCGACGGGTAGAGTGTTTCCCTCATTTCCATACCTATGGATAAAGAAAATATCACATATCTGACTCCATTATGGTATTTACCCACAGGTATACGAGTAAACGAGCACAATTGCCATCCCTAGCTCAGTGTGGTGCATCTGTGCACCTTCGGCTTAATTCCTTGCTAGTCCGAATCATGACACTATGATGACTCAGCTGCCAGTAGGGCTGGGCAAAAAGCTTGAGGCTCGTAAGCCACTCGGACTTGAGCTCAGCTTGGCTCGAGTTGGCTCGTGCACAAGCGAGCCAAAGCTTTACTTTAAGCTCGTTACAATATCAAACCGCTCACAAGCAGCTCGGTGGCTCGCTCGGTTCTTATCTGAGCTATCTCCTTGCCCTAGGCGCTAACATCAACTCGTCTCCCTCATTATTTTCTCTTCTCTACCCTCCTGTCCCGATCACATATCTCCCCGCCTGTCGGCCGGCCAGCATGCCGATCTGTCGCTAGCTCCCCTCTTCTCCTCGCCCCCAGCTGCTTAGTCTTTCTGCCACCGCCCCTCCTCCCCCACCGCCGCCGTTGAGCCTCCTGATCTGCCGCCTCCCTTCTTACCTGCCGGTCGATCAGCCTGTAGATCCATCGTCGCCCCCACCCCATCTCCTCACCCGTCGGCCGGTTAGCATGTCGATCTGCCGCCGCCCCTTCTTCTCCTCGCCCGCCGGTCGCTTAGTCTTCCTGTCGCCGCCCTCCTCTCCCACCACCACCGTTGAGCCTCCCGATCCACCGCCTCCCCTCTCCCCGCCCGTCGGCCAGTTAGCTTGCAGTTCCATTGCCGCCCCATCTCCCCGCCCCCCAACAGGTCAGCATGCCAATCTACCGCCCTCCCTCTTCTCCTCGCCCGCCAGCCGCTCGATCTTCCTACCGCCGCCCCTCCTTCTCCCCCACCACCGATGTTGAGCCTCCCGATCCACCGCCTCCCTTCCCCCCCCCCCCCCCGGTCGGCCGGTCAGTCTATAGATCTGCCGCCACCCCCTAATCCCCACCCGTCGGCCGCTCATTCTCCCCCACCGCCGCCCCTCACCGACATGCCTATTCAACTTGGCCTCCAAGCAATCTAGTGATGCAGAGGAAATCCTGCATGAAAATCAAGATGAAGAAACTAGTGGTAATATATCTTGATTGCATTGCAATTACCATGATTGGGTACTAAACTATTTTTCTTTCCACATGGATGCCTGTTGATTTTTTTTTTTTTTTGCATTCTTGTTAATCAGGAACCGGAAATATTGCTACCTTCTGTTCTACAATTTTGCAGCAGCTTGATTATGGTTTGGTCGAGTGCCAATGTTACTAATTTGCATTTGATGTGCTGCATTTTAACACTACTGACACCATCGCCGAATTGCTCAATTGAAGTGAGAAAGCTTAAATCTTTATGTGCACATTTATTATATGTAAATACAACTCAATTTTAACTTTATGTGGCAGTTTGCCGTGTGATATGTAAATTGTTTACTGTTGTTACATGTTCTAAGTTAGCCGGTAAAATGTCATTGACATGCCTCGGATGGAAACTCTATTTGCCTAAACCAGTTGAATCATTCTGAATTGCAACTTTATTTGACTACTTACTGTTATGCTAAATGCAACTTTCTTTGACAACTTACTGTTATGCTATTCTTCAGTTATGTCGTAGTTCAAATTATTGCTCCATGTTATGACTTGTGAATGTTTATTTCATCTTTGAATGTTTATGACTGGATAGAAGAAACCCATTCAATTGCTTACATGTGACTCCTTGTCTGCTCTAATTCCTGTTGTTAATGTTCAATTGCCTGACTACAGCTTCTCATTTTTACTAGCATTCATAATTTCATATAATGCAAATCTTCTTTTTGAGACACACTAACCATTCATAATTTCATACAATGCATTTGCCATCTTCTGGCTTAAGTTGCTAAGTCGAGCCCGAGCCTGCCGAGCTGAGCCGCCCTCTTGGCTTGTGCTCAGAACGAGCTGAGCCGCCTGTTGAAACGAGTTTGGGTGAGCTTGGCTCGAGCCGGCTCGGCTCTACTTGTTTCCACCCATATCTACAAGTTCAGACTCCGTTGAAGATACATGGCCCTTTTTTTTTGTTTTCCGAAATTTGAAACGGACAAAACGGATTCTTTAAACGTCTTTCTAAGTCTAAAACCATATATGTTGTCTGAATCAGATTTGTCATTTTATTGTCTGAATTTGGATGTTATCTCATGCTCGTTCCATATCTATGTATCTCGTATTTGATAGATAGCAAACCGCAAATGAAAAGCATAATATGTAAGCTAGCACAGTATTTCGTTAATGTAGTCTTGAGCAGCTTGGGCCCACCAATCGGGGTTGGTGAGTTCACGCCACTGTGTGTCCACCGCTGCACCTATGTTTGTGTATATTTCGAGGCTGCATGCATATGTCGTAATGCAGCACGTCGATTTTTCTCCGCTGCTCACACCAACAACGAATTTGGAAACAAGTAATTTTCAATTCATGGTTGCGGTGTACTAGCTTATGGCCAGATTAACCAGTCATTTCTACTATAGAATATATTATAATAGAAATATACTCCTACTAGAATTAAGATGGCAGGTGAGTGGAGGTTGAGGTGCCTAAACGAGCCGAGCTCGAGCGAGCTTGACCTAGCAAGCTCGAGCTCGGTAGAAACTCGAGCCGAGCTCGAGCGAGCCTAAGATCAACATCGAACTTTAAGCCGGGCTCGAGCTCGGCTTGTGAAGGCTCGGTGCAGTGCGTACCTGCGTGGCCGGATCTGGACTCCCAGTCGAGGAGGGGCGGCGCCGGCGGGGGAGGAGGGGTGCCGGGGGGAGGAGAGGCGCCGGCGGCGGGGGAGAGGAGGGGCGTCGGGGGGGACGAGGGGCGGCGGCGGGGGGCGAGGAGAGGCGGCGGGGGCGGGGGAGAGGAAGGGGACGGGGGGCGGGAGAGGGCGGCGGCGGGGCGGGAGCCGAGGAGGGGAACGGGGGGAGAGGAGGGGCGCCAGCGGGGGAGGACCGGAGGAGGGGCGGCGGCAGGAGGGTGAGGAGGGGCGGGGGGGACGAGGAGGGGGACGGGGGGTGGCGACGAGGGGGACGGGGCCACGGGGGTGGGGGAGGGGCGGCCGGCGGCGGGGGCGACGAGGGGCGGTGGGGGGGCGCGGGGAGCGGCGAGGAGGGCGGGGGGCAAGAGGGGCGGCGGCGCGGGGCAGGCGGAGGCCCGCGGGTGGGGGAGAGGAGGGAGCCAGGGAGGGGGTGTGGCGTGTGGGGGCGTGGCCGCTGGGGTGGTGGGCCTGGCGTCGGTGAATTTGAGAGAGGAGGCGGGAGGGGTGGGGGGAATTGAGGGGGGTAAAAAATCTTAGGCTCGCGAGCTATTCGAGCTCGGCTCGTTAAAGCTCGCGAGCTTAAGATGAAGCTCGAATTCGGCTCGTTTGGAGCTCGAGCCAAACTCGAATCGAATCTAGAACGAACCAAGCTTGAGCAGCTCGCGAGCCTCGAGTTTTTTTACAGCCCTATATATAGTGGTCACTGTAGCAGTATAACTCCCTTCTTTTTTTAGTTTTTGGTTTTGACTCTTTTGAAAGTCAAAATAAATGGAACAGTTTTCTAAACGGTTTTTCAAAACAGATTCTCTAAATAATTTTTTAAATCTAAAATTATAAATCGTTGACACTGATTAATGAAAAAGCTCACAAAAACCACTCCGCCGCAGCCAACAGTTATTTCTTTTTGGCAATGGCACGCGTGTACGGACAGTAGGTGGTGCTCTCGAGGGCTGAGCGCCAGCCTAGCAGCTGCTGCATGGGCTCGAGCCACGGTCATGTCATCTGATCTCTCTCTCTCTCTCTATGCAATCTCAATGGACTGTCACTCGAAATCAAATCAATCCTGGGCATTACCTTTCACATCCGAGTGAATAGATCCATCTCTTAGTACTACGAGTACATGATATGATGGAACTGTTTACTTCAATAGTATTATATCTCTTTCTTTTCAAGTTTATTACTTAATCTTGCAATCATCTATAGGTCTATGAGTCCGAGGTTCCTTCTGACCTATCCTAACTTGACAGATCAGCACCTCTTCTACAGCAGGCCATCAATAGCCATGATAAACGCTAATTAAATATAATTAGAACTAGTTAAGTAATGAACAGTTCACCAACCGATTATTGTAGTTTGGTAGGCGTCTACCGAACACGATAGATCTAAGAATAAAGCTAGATTTATAAAAATAAATGTTTAAGAGCTAGTTTTTTTAAAACAAAATTTGTGCACAGTTCGTACATGATGGTACCAAATGCAAAAATGCAGCACTATTGATACGGGGTCGTCCGATCTTCTCAATGTAGAATTGGATGCTAGTCTTGATAAATCGTAATGAACCTCCAATACCAATGCAAGGGACAAATACTCTTTAATCCATCAAAGCACACTCACGTCGATTTCGCCAACCACCAAGCAAACATCAATCGTGCACCCAATTTTCAGTAAAAAGGCTAAATGATCTTGATTGAAGAACACTCTCTAAATCTTTATAGAATTTCGGTAGCAACAAAGAACACAAGTCATGAACATAGATTGATCTTTCTCAAAAGTGATCTAAGGGTTCCAAGAGGGGGGTGGCGACTGCCTTTAGGGGGTGCGCACACACTTGGTTCCCACACCCCACACATGGGTTTAGGGTTCCCACACGCTCACACACTCGGTCTAGGGCCTTATTCGACTTAATTGGCCCAACCGTTTACAAGTTGGGCTAAGTTCATGAAATGAAAAACATAAGTTTACAAATGTATAAACATTTGTATTTCTCTCATATTGGGCCATGGGCTGATCGCATAAAGTTTGGGTTTGCATCTCCAAATGTCTTGGATTCCTTCCACTCAATTGGGGTCGAATTTCCCCTGTAGCTGGTTGCATTACCTCCTCTAGGATTTTGGCTGCATTGACCCTCCTCCTCTTAAGTGCTAGCTGAAATGCCTGGCTCTTTCTAATGCTCTTCCCATGTCTTGGCCTCGGAATCGTCACAATATTCAAATCTAAGAATAAACAAAATTTTGTTATAAGATAGTATATTGTTCTCACTGATAGAAAGAAATTTATTAAAAAATAAATTTACCTAAAAATATTTAATACGCTCAATTTTTTTCATCCAAATAATATATATACGTGCGTATCCGCATCCACTATTGTGCATTGCTGTTACTACTTTACTAATTGGGCACGTGCGTGTTGTGTGCTTTAACAATAAATTGGCTGCGGAGTAAGTGGAGTAATAACGAATACACTAGGACCACACATCGATCAAATGCTCTACGAGATTGGATTGGATTGGATCGGATTGGGAATTTGGGATTGGATATTTGGATGTGTGCCACTGGCTTGTAGCAATACAACCAATACTCTGCCCTCTTTCCTCGTCTGTCTAAAATTGCGAAATTGCAGATATCCTGCTCCTTCGAAAATGCAAATCCATATGTGCACGTGAACACGTACACTATCTTAGCTAATAAAAATGCTATAAGATTTGTGCAGGAGATATTCAATTATCAGAAGATGAGACGGTGGTTTAGATTTTGAAAGTTCGTATCAATATCGACGCGAGTGAGGATGGTGCATATGTTCTTCACGTATACTCTGTGGATATCTAAATGATGGACGGTGAAGTGACACGGTACCAAAACATCCATTCTATCCGGTGACCAACCGAGCATGCATGCATGTGTCGTAGCCACCACACCCTGGAGCAGGGGCGGAGTTAGAGCAAAACGAAAAGGGTGCAACGGGCCGCGCGTGGGAGTATAGGACGGTGGGAGAATGGGCTGGACAGGGCGAGTGAAGGTGTTTGTTGGGCTAAGGGTACACTATATTGGACCAAAGGGGTGCACAAAGGATGAATATTTACTAAGTAATAACTATTTTTTTTTGAACCTGAGTTCCCGGAACCCCTCTGGTCTATTGGGCTCCGCCCCTGCCCTGGAGGCAGGAATTGTAACACGCGCTAGCACTTGCCATATGCTACTAGAAACATTTCAATTATGCCGGATAAATACATGCTCCAGAGCTTGCAATCGCTCTCTCGTATGCCGGATAAATAAATACAAGTAGTGCTGACTTGGCAGCGTGTCGGGCCCACCTGCTGCTGGACATCCTCCCACACACCATCTGACCTGTCAGACGACACAACAGGTGACACATGTCATTTATTACCTCTTCCAAGAGGTGAGAGTAGATCATCTTTGTAAAAAAAACAGGTATTCAAAGGCTAAAATTAAACAAAATTGCTAACACCAAATCCGTGAACACTTCCAAAGTAGTCCGTTCAGTACATGGCTACAGTACTTGCTGCTGAGCCTAGCTAGTTTACCAAAACACCCCTAAACATAACGGCTAACCCAGGCCTGCTCTGCTCTGTTCGCGCTTGCTCCAGAGGAGAAAAAAAAACACCAAGAAATACTCCTGTTATTTGCGCACCCTCTCAAAATTTGTAGACTCCCGATAAAAAATAAAACAAAAGCTCTCCAAAAAATTGAAATGCAGTGGAATTCCCTCTCCGGTGGCAAATCGAGTTGGTCAGACCGCCGCGAAGAGGTCGTCCAGGTCGCCCAGCTCCCCGAACTCTGCCGCCGCCGCCGGGGTGCCCCACCACTGGCTCCCCGTCGCCGGCAGGCAGAACTCCATCAAATCCAACGTCTCTTCCTCCTCGAACCCCATCCCGAACGCCGCCGCAATCACCTCCTCCGCGTCGAACAGAGACGAAGTCGGCGATGGAGAGGCCGTGGAGCTCTCCGGCGACGGCACCGAGGGAGAGACCGTGGAGCTCGCCGGGGAATTAGTCAACGCCAACGGAAGAGAGGCCGAGGAGGACGAAGACGAAGCGGAGGAGGAGAAGTTGGTGACGGCGCCGGGCCCGCGGAGGCGTAGCGCGGCGGAGTCGTAGACGGAGGCGGCCTCCTCGGCGGTGTCGAAGGTGCCGAGCCAGAGGCGCCTCCCCAGCTTGGGGTCGCGGATCTCCGCCGCCCACTTCCCCCACGGCCGCCGACGCACGCCGCGGAACCGCCTCCTCCCGTCGGCGCAGCCGCACACCCCCTTTTTCTTGGTGGGCACCGCCCTCCTCCGGCTCGCCCCGGAGCTCACCGCAGCCGCAGGAGGAGAAGACGGCAGGAGGTCGATTTGTTGGACGCAGCGACGAACACGGCGGCGGAGGCGGTGCTCATCGTCGGAGGAGTCGGTGGCGTCGGCGTCCAAGAAATGGATGCGGACGACACGGGCGGCGTGGTTGCGAGGGAGCAGCTGATCATCCATCACCATAGAGAAATCGCAACAGGTAAAGATTTCATCCGATCCACGGGTGATGGATGGGAAAAGCTAGGAGTTCCCTCTCGAGTTGCCCCCGCGGTTTTGGGAGGGTTTTAGAGAGAGAAAGTTGCCATGGATGGGTTCTCTACTTCTCTCTCTCTCTTCTCTCTCTCTTTAGAAGAAGAGAGATTGTCGTACGTGGAAGCAGCAGAAGGCAGCGGCGCCTTGTTGTACAACCTCCGTTTCTATCATCTCTGTCGACCTCTTCCACCTGCTAGCTCCAGCCGTACGAACCTCTGTGATACTGAGTTGTGGGGCCCAAGCCAGCGGAGCCCACATGTCATATGCCAGAAGAGTGTGTAACGCGGCGTGTGGAGGGTGCTGCTCGCTCGATAGCACCCAAGCCAAGCCGTCAGTGCTGTCCAGCTGGCCTGGCTCGACGTACGTACGTGTCAGCCAAGATGGGACCCACCCACCCAATGGTTTGCTTTCTGGGTCGAGCTATCACTTCATCTTTTTTTTTCCTTTTGCGAACGCGGTAATATTTGCATCTACCGAGCCACCTTTACGCTCGGCTGCTGTCAAGCGCCGTGGCTCAGCAGCTGGCTAGAAATCACGCGCGGGCAAGGGACGGGGAGGCTAGGGGTCGCGGTTCTCGGTGGCGAGGCTAGGGGTCGCGGTTCTCGGTGGCAGCGTCCATGATGAGGTTAATATTTTTATAACTAAATAAATACCCGTATAAATTAGTAAAAAATATATACTTTGTTATAAGATTGTTTATAGATAAATTCTATTTAAAATTGCTATAACAAGAACAAAACATTAACAAATACATAATTAAGTTGAATCTACACTGACTGAAGAGTTGGCACCGAATACAGTACCAGATCAATGATTCCCTGCTGCCCACTTCCTCTGGTAGCAAAATTGGTCCTGAGGGAATGCCAACCTGTCTGAAGAGAGTCGTACATCACGCAAGTCGTATTGCGATGGTGGCCGAGTGGGAACCGGTGCACCACACAATTGACTGGGTTTAATCTCTTGTGCGTTGAACATCTGCTACACCGAGTCCTACGTATAAACGCTAGCATCATGTGTAGGGAAACATGTTTTGTTAGGCTAACATAAGGTACAACTTCAATGAAACCCGTGATTGTAAGTACCGGTGTCACGTATTACACGGACAATGAACCTCCCGAGTATTCCGGGCCACGGTAGTTCGCTGCAGCGATGCCCGATGCTGCGTACTTGTTGTATGTCCTATCATACCACTCTCACGCTGCTAGAGATGTAGGTGGTCCGCGGGTGTGTACGTGTTGTACTGCACCTCGCGGTCTCGGACAAGGGAATCGATGTTGGTGCCTGGGATGTCCTGTGTGTCAGGTTATCTCCATGATGAGGACGGAAGTAGAGTGCTCCCTTGTCCCCCTCTCCCAGACGAGGGTGGTCTGAGGTCAGCTTGCCTCTGTGATGAAGACGGGAGTAGAGCAGTGTCGACGGGAACATGCTGCAAGAAGATGACATATATGAAGAACAACAGAAAAATGTATCTTGTGGATTGCAGCAAAATATAAAATCGTCAAGCATGAGCAGTGTGTTGTACGAACTACGAATGACCGATCTAAGGGGCACGTCGATGAGATAGGATGTGCGGACAAAGCTACCGATGGATAATGCAGCGGCTCGTCACCTTTGGGATAAACACATCACTAGCACGATTGTAGCTGATAGCCCCTAGTGCGTGTTTGGCGTCCTCGTACATGTTATGAATGGACTCTAGTAGTCGTTCGATCGTGCTCAACCATCTACGATGCAGTACAACTCCACCCTCGGACATGATACGTTGCAGCCAGTCGATCTGCAACCGTAGACGAAACATGAGTAGGATACAAATACAAACTTGAAGTCTTTTATCGCTTCATCCTGTCGTGCCGCATAGTATTGGTCTGGACTAAGTGCCAGCCTGTTGGCGTGCGTGGCCTGTGTGGAGGGCTGCACAGGCAGACACGTAAGTCTACAACTGGTTCGTGGCACGTACCACTTCAAGTATGCGGGATATGTGGCTGGATCATATGGCCGTCGCTGCTGCTTGACCTTCATCCTTGCTGACTGCTCCCAGGTGTGCGTCCACAAGCTTGTTATTTTGAATTTCTATAAAAAAAACTAATTTAAATTAATTATTTGGACTTATTTGGCTTTTATCTAGATTTTTAGTGATTTTTTGGAGTTTAAAATTTAATTTTAAAATTAAAAAATATTTTCATTGTAATAATCTAGTACCAAATTAAGTTTGAAGTGTTTTTCCTAAGTCCAAAATGCTTCCAAGAATTTCTGTGAATTTTTCTGTAATTTTTATAATATATTTGCTATTTTTTCTTAGCCTTTATTTAATTTCTTGAGTTTTCTGTAAATCAAAAATAAAATTTTAGTTTTAAACTTCCTCTCTCCCTCCTGGGCCGACAAATGGCTAGCCCAGATCTCTTTCCGCCCCACGCCGACCCATCCTCACCCTTCCCTCCTCTCTCTTACCGTCCGGGCCACCTGTCATCTTCCTCTTCTTCCTTTCCTTTTTCTCCCCTTCTCTTTCCTGTTTTAGCGTCGGCCAATAGAATCCTCGTCATCGCCCTTCCTTTGCCGCCCTCCCCAGTTTTGGAAACCAAACCCCGCACGGGATCAAATCCCCTTGATTCCACGCTAGCAAAATTGAATTTGATATGCATGAAGCTAGCAGCTCTCACTTAATCATATTTAATTTGATTTTGGTGTCTCAAGAAAAATAAATTAACAAATATATTTATTAATTTATTTTTCTTGGGACACCAATTAATTCTCTAGATAAAGCCTTCGTAAAATGTCCACCAATTACTGATTTGTACGACAAAATTTTAATTTAACCTCTTGTTGGGCAACTGCCTCTGAGATGTAGTGGTACTTAATAGCAATATGCTTGGTTCTTTCGTGACTAGCCGGATTCTGACTTATCGCAAATACCTGATTTGCTATCACAATAAATTGTAGTTGACTCATGTTGTTTCTCATCGATATATTTAATTATTCTCCTCAACCAGACTGCTTGTAAGATAGCTCGGGCTACTGTTACGTACTCCGCTTTGGCCAAAGACAAAGTTACTATATTCTGCTTCTTTGTTGACCATGAGCATATACCGCAACCAACTGTGAAAGCATATCCTGATATACTTTTCATGTCGTCAAGACATCCTGCCCAATCACTATCTGTGTATCCGATTAGTTTTGAATCTTTTACTTACTTGTACTAAATGCTATAATCTGACGTTCCTTTGACATATCGTAAAACTCTTTTTGTAGCGAAAAAATTTAATAGACTTGGGCTACTCATGTGCCTTGATAACAAACTAGACGTGAACATAATAACTGGTAATGTCATAGTCAAGTATAACAAAGCTTTCGACGAAACTTCTATAAGTTATCGAATCTGCTTTATTTGCTCCATTTTTATCTTTTGTTTGTCATTTGGCATTAAGGGGTTGCAACTAATTTCAGTTATGCATTTTGAATTTCTTCAAAATACTTTCCATATACGTTTTCTGTGATATAAAAATGCCATTATCATTTTGGCATATTTCCATACCTAGAAAACAATGTAGCAAACCAAGATCACTTATTTCATAAGTCTCCATCATATCTTTTTGAATTCTTGAATCATCACAATTGTCTGTATATGTCAAGTCATTGATATATAACAAGACAACTATTATATCTGGAACACTTTTCATTTCTGTACTTGACTTCGTTGTTTGCAGGTACCTGTAGTTGAACCCTAGTGACAGGAAAAAAATGGTGTTGAAAGAATATTTCCCCCCAGTCCTTGAGCTGTCACAAACTTCTCCGAAACTTGATGTCCTTATTGATGCATCGTTCAAGTTCTTGATATACAACCAAACAAACCGAAAGCATAATGAACTAGCCTCATAGGCACGGCGTCACGCCGCGCCAGCCACCGTGTGTACCGAAGTAAAAGAGACGATAATTCGTGAGGGGGTTTTTAAAAAAACCCGAGGGCGCATGTGTATTTTCGGAAAAGTTAAAGGTCTTTTTCGTAAAAAACCGAGGGCACATGTGTATTTTCGAAAAAGTCAAAGGTCTTTTTTGTAAAAAAAAAGGGAGGACCTGTACGTAAGTAAACGAGGACCCGTACGTAATTTAGAAAACCGCGGGGGGCTATCCTGCAAAGTGGAGGGGCTAAAAAAACTAGCAGGGACCTTTTCGCGAGGAAAAAGGACCTTTACGTAATTTCCAAAAAACACAGGGGCTTTTTCGCAAAACTACTCCCCGACCGTACGCGAATTTCGCCGCCACGCGCCGGTCGAGGGAGCGCTGGGGGCGACGTGGAGGGGCTCTCCGCGCGGGGAACCCCCGAGAAATAGTAGGGGATGATATGAATGTAAGATTGCTACGTTTTGTTGATAGCAATAACAAGGGTTCCTAGGACTTTTTTCAGTCAATTCCTCATAAGTTTCTACCTAAGCTGTACTTATGACTTACTAATCTTATACTCTTTTGTGCTTTCTTTAATCATTCTTCTATTTTCTGCTAAATTGATCACAGTTCACAAGTCTTCAAGGTAAAGCAAAGAAGCTTGATTCCATTTGAGACAGCACTGTTGTTTGCTAGCTTCAGCAACATGCAATTTCAAAAGATTTATTATGAAAGATGTGTTATTTTGTTTCAAGATTAGTTCTTGTGCTACCTTATATTTGAATTTTTATTTGACTTTATTTTTAAAATATCTTTAAAATACTTTTTGCGTACTTTTCCTGTGTTATGAAAATCCGGGAGATGGTTAGTGATGCGGATACAGACATGATTAGTGATTTTCAGTTAAATATATTATTTAATTGGAAAGAATTATTGAGCTGTATTAAATATTATCAGGTGAACTCTAATTTAATTGGGTCTTTAATGATTATACTTGGAGATACAGAGCTACTACTATTTTATTTAATTATTTACAGTCCCACACTCGATCTGTACAAACCTAAAGCAAAGATGCGTTTAGAAGGTCTCGTCGATACTAGTGTAACATCTATCACTTCAAGTGTATAAGATGATGAGGTCATCCTGACTGGACTGATTATGCGAGCACGAGATATAAGATTAATCAACAGGTGAACACGCTCCTAATTGAATTTAGTTTTAATTTATATAAACATAGGTTACTATCTCATGTTAGTATTTTATTTGTTTTCAGAATTGTGCATGAAGAGACTTTGAAAGCTCTACATGAGAAGTTTTAGAGCAAGTTTAATAGAAGAGGTGGCTGCCACATCTAGTACTAGCCAAATAATCAAAAAGAGTACATATGGCTCATGATAGAGGTAGCTAATACAATAAGCTGAGTAGAGGTTACCTCTACTAAAACACTCAAACATTTAATACTTGCATAAATATATCAATTAGGCCCACAAAACGCGTGGAGATAGCTAACACAATAAGTTAAGAACTAGCATCGCCTCCAAGCTGCCCCTAACTCCTCGTATGATGTGCTAGAGGTCACCTCTTATATAAGGGGCAGCTTGCCTCTCTCTCCTCTTTTCTCTCTCTTCCACTTAGGTCAGTCTCAATGGAGGTTTTATATCCCAGTTTTCAACACACCCATATTTTGGAAACAGTGCAGAAGAGTTTCATCCCTATGAAACTCTCTCTACTCCTATGAAACTTTTATCATCTTTCTCTTCATCAATACAGTGCCATGTCAGCGTATTTAATGCCCATGAAACTCCATGAAACCCTCACTGAGACTGGCCTTAGGATTGTGCTGATGTGGATTTTGCTAGAGGCGACATAGTCAGCATTATTGTACTTGCTCTTATGTGCTGTCAGGTTCATGCAAGGATGCATGCATGCTGCCACACCATGGGAAAATTAATGGGAGGAGCATGCTGCATGGCGCAAGAGAGAAGTCAAAAAAAGTGCATGGCGCAAGAGAAAAGTCAAGAGAAGACATGCATGCATGTGAGAGATAAGCTACTATTCTAAATACAAAATACATGCACAAGCCAGGAAGCCACTTCTAGTCAAAGGAATTATCTAGTTGGTCTACATGCATGCACGTGAGATCTCTCTTTTGAGTCCGTTTCTTTTTCTTTCTGGTTGTGGATTGTGGTGTCCGAACCAACAATGCTTAGCAGATGAGATTGTTGCGATTCAGCTGTTTGGTTTGGCCGACTTGGAGATTGATTTGGTTATCCTTGGCCGAAGCACCACAGGTTCGGTTTAGTTTTTTCTAGTGCGTGCGTGTGTTTTGGGAGGGGCCATAAAACACCGCCTCTTCCTCTATTGTAAAGGGACCACGAATAGAAAAACTAACAGATCTATTATTTTTTTCAGAGCGCTATACGCTTGTTCTTCTTAGGGTTTAGTATATGATTGCAACCTAAAGGGGAATCGGGCGTTCTTCCTCGTTGTTCTTGTGTTTCCTTGAGATTGGCCGGAGCGACAACGCGTCTACTTGGTGGTCGGGTAGACGGGATAACGAGCGTGTGGTTGGGCGAATTCTTTTGTCATAGGTTGCTGTTCTAACAGTGGTTGGCGCTATCAATTTGTCAGGTTACACGGATCTAAGTTATCATCAACGATCCTACGTCGTGAAGATCGGACAATCTCCGCATCAGTTAGACACACTCCTAGAGTTTTAGCGAACAAACATGAAAAGCAGGCCAAGAATGCTCTCGCCTCTTTTATCCATGAAGCACAATGTATCGGCCTACTTCTTGAAGCTTTGAGAGAAAAAAAGAGCACTATTTAAGAATACATGACCTCGTCTCTATAAGTTAAATTCAATGTTTGATCCCCGTACCCCATAACGAAGAATGGTAGGCTTCGTTTACAAGTTAGGATTTGTTGAAGGAATTCTATAATGAACCGTTCCCTGTAAAGTTTATGTGAAATTCAAAAGAATTCTATGTGTTAGTACTGGACCTATCGGTGACATACATATATAGTACGAAAGGAGAAGGAAAACCAAGCAATACAATTCAATGGCACTCCTTCATTCTATATACCAGTATCCAGCACATACAATACATAGATGAAAAAACAACAACCATCATGAAACTACAAGCGACAAATCATCTTAAATAATCCTACACACCATTATATGAAAAGATAATGGAATTACATGCATGATCTCTAGTTGATTAACCAATAGAGAACCTCCTCCTCTTGGGCTTGGGCACATGCATGGCGCCCGTTCTGTCACGCCCGTCGGCGATGCTCGCCGTGTCCTTGGACCACCCGGCCTTGAACGGGTTCAGCCGGCTCAGCGTCCGCGACACCGACCCCAAGAAGCTCGCCTTCTTCGTCGCCGTCGCCGTCCTCGAGCCGCTCCCCTTGCTGTGCTGCATCTGCATGCCCGACACGTACGCCCGCATCCGCGCCAGCTCCGACCGCAACGCCTCGTTCTCCCGCGCCAGCGATGCGTCGGCTTGGGCCTGCATGCGGGCCGAGCCGGCGGCCGACCGCACGTCCCACCCGGCGTCGGCGCTGCGGAGCTTGAGCTGGTCGTAGTAGAGCGCGCTGAGCACGGCCTGGAGCGGGAGGCGCTTGTTCTGGGACGCGTGGAGGCGCGCCTGGTACGACAGCTTCAGCGGGTCCATCACGCTGCACACCTTCTCCCGCTCGATCTCGTCCAGCGCCGGGTGCGCCTTCAGGTAGACGTCCACGGCGCGGTACAGGCAGTCGTGGGTCTCCCGCGCGTCCTTGGGCACCGCGCCGGCGACGCCCACGAACTTGGATATCGGCAGTGCCTCCTTCGTCGCTATCTCCGCCGCGAGCTCGTCCACCGTCTTCGCCACCTTCTGCATCGCCCCGGCACGGAGCTCTCCTCCTGATAGCGACGCCCTCCGGCTCCGGCCGTTTGTACTGCCAGGTGATGCCTCCTGCTCCACGAAAGCGGCGATGATGTGCCGGACGGTGTCGATGTTTCTCACACAATCTCCGGCGCCGTCGAGCGCGATGCTGAGCAGGTCGCCCGCTGTGGCCTGGTCGAGCACGGCCGCGACGCGGAGCTGCAGGTCGCGGCATGTCTTGGCGGAGGCCTCGATGGTGACGGCGACGTGGAGGAGGCGGCAGAGGAAGGCGGCGGGGAGGGGCGCGTCGTCTGTAGAAGGGAGCACGGCGACGATGGACTCGAGAAGAGCGCGGTGCACGCTGTGGTCGGCCTGGCCGTCGGCGAGGACTTCGGCCAGCAAGAGCTCCGCGTAGGCAGTGGCCGCCGTGACAATCACCTTGGGGTCGGCGTGGCGGCAGCGCAGCGCCGTGACGACCTTGTGGAAGGACGCCGGCGAGAGGGCCGCGAGCTCCGCCGTCCACCACTCCGGCGGCGATCTCGTCGGGAACAGCACCTCGTTGCAGATCTTTAGCGCGATAGAGTCGGCGGATCGCTGCACGATGCTGAGCTCCTCGGCGGCCGGGAGGAGGCCCTCGCAGGAGCGCAGCACGGCGACGGCGCTGGGGAGCGTGCGGAGGCCGGCCTGGGAAAGGAACTCCTCTACGCGGCGCGCGAGGCCGCCGTCCGCCGGCTGCATGTCGAGGAACGCAGCAGCGCAGCTGAGCGCGGCGGCGTTGCGAACGGAAATCTCGAAGTTGGCGCCGTAGCAGTAGCGCGCGGCCTTCTCGAAGGCGTCAGCGCCGCCCGGCAGCGCGGAGAGGTCCAGCTCGACGGTGACAGTGGGGTCTGTGCGCGCCGCGGCGACGGCCTTGCGGATATAGCCGCACTTGGGCACCATCACCGCCTGGCATGCAGAACAGGGGAACAAGTGAGTCCACGTGAGACTTTGATGGTGTTACTAGGACATTCTAACCTTGTTGTGTTAACCAAAGCCGAGTTTTTTTTCTTTTTGAAACGAGATCAAAGCAGAGCTAGTAGATAATCATAGTAGATCATCATGTTTTGGTTTATCATCGTGATCCTCTAGGTGCCGTGATCATTTTGGTTGACATTTTAACAGGAGAAAAACGTAGATACTCATAGTAGATCATGTTTCGCCTCTACGAAATTAGATCGTTTTTCTTTTACAAGAACTGAATTCAGAGCCTTCTTTCCGTTTTTTTAAAGGGGGAAATCGGAGCGTTCTTTATCTTCTTTGAACATATACACTAAACAAAGAAGGAGGAGAAATGATTGATAACCTTATGGAGAGGGAAGACGGCGTCGTCGGCGATCCGGATAACAAGGTCGATAGGGACGTCCTGCGACGAGACCCTGCATCGATAGATCGAATACAATGAATTCCATGTAAGAATTAATAAAGACAGTTCATAATTAGATATTGCATAGACTGACGAGAAGCAGAATTGGTAGCAACGAGGAGTGATTCAGAATAGGAGCGAATAGAGAGAGGGTAAGGGAAGAGCATTCAGACATAAGACGACGTACCACTGCCTGGTCCTCTCCATGGAAGCAGAGGTGTGTGAGCTGCTGCAGCTGGAGGCTTGCATGAACAGCAAGGTAGAGAGAGGGGGCGTGCAAAGGCAAGCTCACACACTAGCTAGCGAGCATAGGAGAGCTGAGCTAGCCAAGAATAGATGGGGGTGTGCTCAAGCTCAACTGCTCACGCTCTGAGAGGAGGCAATCTCTTGATCCATCCGATGGATATATACAGGTTCCATCCCCTTCCATGTTGCCTCTTGAGCTCTGCTCTCCTTTTCTTTCTTTTTTCTTTCCTTGTTATTTTAATAAGTGGGATATATATATATATATATATATATATTTATATATATATATATATATATATATATATATAGAGAGAGAGAGAGAGAGAGAGAGAGAGAGAGAGAGAGAGAGAGAGAGAGAGATTGGACACAATATTGCATGGCTGGTGTTTGGTCAGCAAGTCATCCATCGCTGGCTACTTGTAAGTCATGGGATGGCTTCTTGGACTCAGTTTAGTCTTGAGCAACTACTGGTCACTAGTGTTTGCTGTGACTCGGTCTTTGGATACAGGGGATAAGGCTCTATTTTGATGGTCACTTCTCCCTATGTTCGATAGTGCTATCTAGTTATCCAGCTCAGGGCTTGGGGATTTTCAACACTGTTAATTTGATACTCCTATATATGGGTATTGATAAACATCATCCGGATATTTTACGTACAAGATCCCGATCTAAACCTAAATTATGTAATCTTACATGCCGACTATTTCTAGTTAGGGTCAAATTGAAATTGGTCGGTAACACTGAAGATCATGCGAGCTCCATTTGTTATGTTTGCAATGTTAACGAGCTTATTTTCTCTTCTAGTTATGCTTCCAATTAGGGGTGTATCGCACTAGCTCTAAGCTAAATAGTATGAGTAGTGCTTCCATATATGCTCTCCTAAAAGCTAAGTTGCATAAATCCCAAAGTACGTACTACAGTTAGGCCCCGTTTGGCACAGCTCAGTTTCACTAGTGAAGCTGTTTTTTTTTGTTTCAGCTTCACGAGCAGCTTCACCGGTGAAGCTAAAGCTGTTTTGGAAAACTGTTTGGCAAAACAGCTTCACCAACAGCTTCATGCATGGCTGAGAGAGGGCAATTGTCCAAGATGCCCCTGTCTACCTGACTTGTTCTAACATTTGAAATTGTATGTTTGTATATGGTCATATGAATTAAAAAATAATATATTTGAATGAGTATGAATTAAAAAATTAAAATAATAAAAAATTAAAAAATTAAAACCAGTGCGAACGGTAGAGAAGTGCGAACGGGAGGAGAGGAAACAGGCGTGGGGACCCAGTGGCAAAGTGCTGTAATTTCTGTCAACTACAAGAACAGTGGGTTCATAGAACTGCGAGCCTGAGGGAGAGAGCTGTGAAAAGCTACTATTTTCAGCTTCACCCCACCCCATACCCTTGTGAGAGCATGATTTAAGGAGCTTCATCCATGAAGCTGTTTGCAAAAAGGGTGTTTGGCAAAAAACAACTCACAATAGCTTATGAAGCTGTTGGTGAAGCTGTACCAAACAGGACCTTAATAGTAAGCCTTAAGTCCTTTTCATTGAGTGCTCTAGTGTCAAACGAAATTTAATGCGCTAGCTAGTCTACTAAAAGTTTACGTTGTTAAAAAAACTTGGACAATCTACTTGTCTTCCAAACTTAATCCATTAGAAAACACTAGGTAAGATAGCTAGCCGGCTTATTGAGAGATTGAGAGCGTATGGTTTGGCCAAATTAAACTTGTCTGTTCTTTTTAGATGTGGCTTATGACTTTTGGCTACGACTTATGGTTTTTAGGCTGTTTGTACGAGAGATTATAGAGTAACTGAAATTCACGTATGGTTTTTTACCGATATAAATGAAATCGGTACAGTATATACTACAATTAACTACTAGACCCCATCTTGAAAAGACACTCCGTTTAAAAACTAGTTACTATAAAAAAACCAAAAGCTGCAGCCAAAAGCTGAAAAAGAACAGGCCCAAAGACCCATTTATCAGCTTTAACTTGTTTTTTTTAGGAACACTTTTGAAGACACATGTTCAAACATGATATAACTCTAACTGCCGAGACTAAGTGAGAGCCCATGTATTAGGTCTAATATATATTTGCGATGAATAATTAGCATTTTGCCTGAGTTAAATTTGAATTTTGTAATAGTTTCAAAAAAATTCAGAATTGCTATTAGTGTTCCCGGTCGGACTGATCAGTGGGACCAGTCAGACTGCTAGAAGGAAGCGGTTGGACCAGCCTACGAACAGCGATCTAATCGGTGGTCCGGTGTGACCGGATCTTGGGAGCAGTCAGACCGCCGGGGTGGTATGACCGATTTCTAGTTGGCAGTTGTTTTTTCAAAGAGTGGTTTTTTATGTTTGTCGCGTGTGGTCAAACCGGACACGGTTGGCAGCAAACCGAGGGAGTTAGCCGATGTGATCGGCATTCAAAATGCGGTCACACTAGGTGGCTAGTCAAACCGGCTAATGGTTGGCAGTCTGACCAGGGCTGTCTGGGCGGTGTGAGGAGAGTGGTCGCACCGGTGGCTGAGGCCAGAGATTAGGGTTAGTTTAGCTAGATTGGTTTGAGATTGGTTCATAGCTTAGGGACCATGAGTGTTTGTGTTGCATGACATCATACATGGTTTTGACTAACATAAGTCAAGTGTATGGAACTTGTGCTCAATATGTTTGCTTGGTCTTTGAATGTACAGGTGGCTTGGAGAATGTAGCGGTCAACAGTAATAAACCAGGACCAAATGGGAGAGCTGAGGTCCAAGCACTCATGTAAGTCCAGGTGAGGCTGCGTGCAGTAGCAGAGCAAGACTCGTTTTGGAGTTTGGGTACACCACAGTCCACATGCACAACTCTCTAAGCCCACCAGCTTGCCGGTGCTGCGCTCCTCCCTCCAATTCAGCTCACCGTCGATGCGCCACTCGATGACCTTAGCACCCCATGCGATGGCGTAGTGGTGGAAGCTGTCAAAGGAGTCGAAGGTGAGCTGGTGGATCTGCTCCCAATCGCCGCTACCAGTGACGTGGAAATTGGTCTGGATAGCGCGCTTGCCACGGCCGAGGAACTCAAAGTTTTTCTCGTCCATATCGTAGGAGCCATCAAGGGAGGAGAGGTAGAGGTTGTCATTAAGGCTGGCGGTGTCCCCAACGATGCGTGGATGGTGGTGACGATGGCGTCGCCGGGGAGGAAGCACCAGCGCGTGCCACCGTGATGGTCATAGGTGATGTGGATCTCGCCGAAGGCGGGTGTGTGGTGGTAGGCGCTGGGGTAGTAGTCGACAACGATGTGGGCCAGTGGCTCCGTGTTGCGGGGGTGCAGGTGCGGCACGACATCGCCAGATTCGCATTCTAATGCCATGGTGGATGGTGGATGGAGAGAAGACTGCAAAGAAGTAGAGACCCATGTAGTACTTGCAGGGGAAGGGCCTCTACCTCATGCCCGTCTCCCTCACCTCTGCCATCTCCTCAGCCACCTCATTGGCATCACTCCTCTCCTGGCCCGCCATCCGCCATGCCGGGCGACAAGCCCAGATAGCCGCCCATGCTCACTGGACGGTGGCTCCACCCCTGGCAACGTGGCTTAAGCGGGAAGCATAGAGAAGACAATGGTCGTAAAGAGATGACTTAGTGCATGTAGTGTGCCAAGTGACGAGGCTGATGCATGTAGAGATGGTTCAAGGAGTCCAAATGTGTAAAGATGAGGCTACGTGTCAAAACATGCGAAAATGCTTTGAGGTGAAGATAAAGACGAAGTCAAGTGAACGTGCTCGAAAGCATTGTCGAGGGTATTTTAGCAGTTGACCAAATATCAGGTTGGTATCTTAATCAAAACCGCAGCGTGGAGAGGTGTAAAGGAGAAGTTGTTTAGGTCAAGAATAGCTGAAATTACTAAGTGGATCAATCGCTAAAGAGTTAGTAGGTTGAGTCTTATAAACGCTTTGAGAAGCATGAGTGTGTAAAATACGTGTTAGTGGGGTTGACGGATTTCCCCGGTAGGCTTAATGGATTGGACCTATTAGTTAGGATTGTACTGGTTATTTAGAGGGCAGGAGAGGAGGTGGTAGATCCAATGATTCTATGGTTTAGTTTTGCTCTACTACCTTGTGTCCTTCCATGGTTGTGAGAGAGAACTTGGGAGAGGAAATGGTAATGCTTTGGTTGCACCTTATAATCATCCATAAGTATATAAACATTATTCTCCACCGAAATAGACCAAAGTTTTGCCTCAATGATATTTTTATTTGTGTTATTATTTGGTTTTGCTTGTTCTTGAGTTAAATTTAGGATTTCATGTTCGTGGGTGTTCTAGCTTAATCTCTTATTTAAATTATCTTGCTAGGACATATGAGAATAGATCTGTAAGACCTTATATCTTAGATCCTCACGAGTAAGAAGTAAATTGAGATTTATGGTTCTTGGTGTTCCTGTAAACTAAATTCAATTCTCTTCAATTTAGTTAATTCGAGCCCAAGAATATTGTAATTCTTGAACAAGGGACCAGTTAGACCAGCCCCAGACCTACAGTCAGACTGGCTTACTAGTGTGACCGATCACAGACCGACGATCAGACTGGCCCATCAGCAGCAGTCAGACCGCCCTGTGAAGGATGCTATTAATTTTGTTGGCTCTTATTTCTAGTTTTGTTTTGCCTCACCGTATTGGTATGATCTTAATTTGGTGACTGTCATAGTCACCCGAGTGAATATTCTGAATAGCTTAAAAGAATTTTTTTTTTGAAAATCATTTATGCTCCTCCGATTGTCGGCATTGGCCTTACACTAAGAAAGTAGTAATCAACATCATCAGACATCCAGCAGAGGCTCTGGCGTGGAGCCTACAAAATTGTGCTTTCGTTTTCATTTCTTGTTTTGCTGCACATTTCAATACTTTGTGCATGAATAGGACATGCATGTGGACGCGGCGTGCATGTATCAACCAAGGAATAGTTTGGCCCCTTTGCGTTCTTTGACAAGTAAGACGTTGCTATTGTTATATTGATTGATGATAGTGGTGTCGGGTTCGTCTCCGCCACGTAAACTAGTGATGCAAGTGAAGTGATTCTTCTTCGGGACCTACACCGACAAGTCTCTGCTGGAAAAGAAAAACCGTGGCTTGGGACTTGCCACGTCGGAGGGTAGCGTTTGGGGCCCATAAAAATCTAAGCACCCTCCGCTAGGCCGGGGAAATCGCCACGTCAGGGGAGTGGTGGGGACGGGTATCGCGGGCTCCAAAGAGCTGAGGCAAAAGATACGAGCACATTCAGCAGAAGCTGGCTGCTTCATGCTCCGCTCCAAGTGCCACTTAAAATACATTGGTTTTTAATTTTAGTTGATTTAATTTTTTTTTGTTTTTTTCTTGTATTCCTTTGTATTGTCCGTAACGATATAATGGTTTTTTCAATTGTTTTTCAAATTTTTCTATGTTTTTCTCTTTTTTCTCAAAAAAATTAATAACCGTCACAGTGCAATTTCAGCCAATAGCCAAAAACTGATGCCTTAAACCGAAGCCTTAAGCTGCTTTGAGTGGCCCCTTAAGCGATAGAGCTTTCTTCTTCCGCTCGGGGATAATATACTGCACAATAAACAAAGATAAGAGAATACTTTTATTGTGGGGGTGTCCAGCCCCCATGGCCATTAGGTTTATCCACTGGATCTTGCAATAGGCCGAATAGTATATAGATATGTGTATGAAAGAATATACCAATGTACCCATACCAATTGTAATTATTGAGGAGTAGGATAGGAAATTACATCGTGTATGACTCATGTATATAAATCTCCAAAGGAGGTATGAAGAAGGGGGATTCACTTTGTCAATGTTCTAATATTGATCTTACAGCTATGTGATTATGGAAAGACTTACGACTGAGTGGTCGTAGGAAGACTTATGACCAATAAGTAGTCGTAGTAATACTTATGACTACCTTGAAAAATCTCTCCCTTATTGTTAAGGGGTATACTCGGAAAATATAATGACATAATAATTAGAGGATAATTGCATCCTCGTCATCTAGCCCCCAACTTCAAGTGAATTCAACTTACTTGAGAAAGTGAGATCGTAGACAAAACAGTAGTCGAAAGCAAGGCCTTTTCGACCCTCATCGACCAAAAACAAGCTTCAACAATAAGGTAAACTCGCTTGAGTTATAAAGACAGACAGATTTCAAACAGAGAAATTAATGAATTCCAATTCATTTCTACCAATCTATCTGTCGGATCGGTTCCCAAAATAACCGTTCGGTTCCCAAAACGAATAACTCACACGGTTATAAAAGCTTACCTTAAGGTAACTTTTGACTTCCTTACTTTCCCCTTCTGCGCCTATCTGTTTTGAGCTTTCTACTGCCGATCAAGTCATCTTCTTTTAATCTCTCTCAAATCCAAACCAACCACTTGGGATTGGGATCAATATGCTAGTTGGATTGGGATCTGCCCTAGTAATACAAACATCAAGATTGTATCCGAAAGCTTATGTACTTGAATTCCATGTTGGAGTTGTTGTTGCATTTGTATTTCTTCTTCTGAGCTTGATGGGCACCCTGTTGGTAGTCACTGGACTAGGTTTCGGGTACCCAGATTTTGGGGTCACTGCCTTATGGGGCTTTACATCTTGTTCGTCATAGTGAGTATTGCCATTGCGAGCTCTGCTGGATGATATATATATAAGCTATAAGGTCGTGGTATACAGTGGTATTTGCAATCTCTGGTTGCTACATAGCAATGGCAGGGGCGAAGCCAGGATAAATGGTCACCGGGGTCATGACTGCTGGGCCGGACTGCAGAAGATGGGCTGGACTGCTGGGCTGTCAATCTGCTGGGGTCGAACATATTTTCTACCGGGGTCCAAGGTGGTGAAAAATCGCTGGCTATAAGAGGTTACGGCAAAATCGTCGGGGTCGGCCGACCCCGACGAGCTCACGTAGCTTCGCCCCTGAGCAATGGAAGGTATTAGTTGAAGCGAAAAGGCCCATGGACATGTTAAATTGTCATGACGATGCATTTGATGGAAACTGTCATGAAATGTCATGTGCCAGGCTAGGCCATGTAATCTTGATGCATCGAGCTTAGACGCTTATGCAAATGTCATGGAAATGTCATAAGCTTTTTCCCTTGGCAGCTGATGCATCGAGCTTAAGACGCTTCATTGCCTTCGAGAATGCCATATCTTGCTGTATAGCGTACTGAAGAGGCATGTTTGATGTGATAAAATGTTATTGTGGCCCCTCTTATTTGCCAGCAAGTCGATCAGACAGTAGCTCCTTTCCTTCCATTGTTTATGGCAGCAAGCCATGTACATAGGAGTATATACTTTCCTCCCAATCTCATCCGTTATCAAATCCGAGCTCGGGAGTTTTGAAGTATGGATTTGAAGTCTGTTTTTTAAAAGGGGTGCAGCAGGGGAATCTTTCTGCGGCAGGGAAGAGGCTGTACGGCAGGGGAAAGTATTTTTTAAAAGGAAAAATCTTCTGATTTATATTAAAAACTCAAACTCACAGATATAGTATATATGTATCTAACTTTTACACTGAGCATTACAGATGAACAACTTGTTGCCATCCAGTCGAACTTTAGTCAATAAATATGTTGGACTTCTTTATCATCCTCACCGAAGATTTCGGTGGTGATCATTTGGGCTTATTTTTGATGGCTTATGGCTGAAAAGCACTGTAGCTGGCTGGAAAAATATTGTAGCTGACAAAGGCTTATTTAGCATAATTAAATTTAAAAAATTAAAAAATATAAAAAAATATGTTAGCCCATTACGTATAATACAAACAAATACAGGAAAAAAAGAACCAGCAAAAAAGCTTAACAAAAAGTCAAAAGTTCAGAAAAAGACGAAATTTATAAATAGTGAAAAATAAGTCGGAAGCTAAAAACTGAAGCCAAAACGATCACAACCGAAGATCTTACAACGATGTCATTAGAAATAGATTGCCAATGATATTCATTGACGTGTAGGACCAGCGCCTCGGTAATCACATTGTTCTATGAAATAAAGTTAGAGAAGGTTTATTTGTACCGAACTTGGCCCGGTGTAAATCTTCGACGTAGGTCCTTAAAGTTAATGAATATCATTAACAATCTTCGACGTATGGTCAGGCTCGGCCGCTTGCGGGAAGAAGAGATCGGCGATCTGGCGCTGGACTGGAAGAATAAGACAATCTCCTAGGCTGCTAGGCGACTAGGCCATCTTGGGCTGGTGCCCCACTCAGTTGCGCTGCGAACTACAGCTTTTGGCACTATGCAACACTGTAGTAGATTTATTTTCGTACTGTAGCTGTTATTATTTTTTAAATATAATTAAATTTCAAAAAATTAAAAATGGAAAAGGAAAAAAATCCTAAAAAGTCAGAAAAATGAAATTAAGAAGCTAAAAGCAAGCTGAGCGGGCCATCCTGGGCGACAGTGCCACGGCCATGCCGCTATTTTCATTTTTCTGCTGCGGCCGTGTGGTTGCTCGACGCTCCGCGCCTCGGCTCCTCACCGCGTCAAACCAACCCATTCGTTAATTCAAAAAAAAAAAACCCATTCGTTGGGCCGTCCGGCGGGCCAACTCCACGGAACAGAATCAACTCGTGGGCTGAGCAGTCCAAGACCCATCCCACCCCAAAGCCGGATCGCCGTCGCCCGTCGGCGGCGAATCCACGCTGGGCTAGGCGCGGCGGTCCGACGATGCCGTCCGCCCACTCGACGTCCGTGGGCAGCACTTCCACGCCGCCGGCCGTCGACGCGCCGCAGGTGCACGGTGCGGCTGTCCCTAGCCACTAACTGTGACAATTTTACCGGTGCGCATTACCAAATCTTCTTGCATGATTTTGTTTTCCAGATATGGAGTGTCAAAATCTAGTCATATGGAGCAGTACACAGTAGATCACACGTAGCGAGCTACTATAACCCGTAAGCTCGCTTGACAGGATCAGGCTCAAAGATGGGGACACTTTTGAGTTTTCTTCAACCTGTCCCAGTCACAGGTGAAACACTTTCAGCTCCTCTGTTTCCTTCACCGAAATCATCAGGACCTGGTGTGTGCTTCACTCTGTAACATTGATCAATCCTGAATTGCACTGGTCCGTGTCTCTCAAAAGCGTGGCCTTACAATCATCCTTCGGAATCTACTTTTACTGTACTACGTAGAGTACGGGTAGTTTGCCTTTCTGCCGACTTAAATTTTCAGCGAAGACTGTCGAGGCAAGGAGCATTTTGCACCTTCATTCTTGTTTCTCTTTTCTAGTACTCGTCATTTTAGACCTTCTTAGCACCCAGTTGAAGCTAGACTTGTTCTCCCACAAGCATGTCAATTGCACGAAAGCAAAAACGAATCCAACAATAGGACTGGAAAGGTATCCAGTTAATATAAGGAATCGACCTGGAAGCATAGAGATGCTCTGCAAAACCATCTAGTTTTCCTAACCATCCACACCTTGTAAGAATCGTTCTCCTGTGCTAGAGCTTTGTCTGGTTTAGGAGCATTGCTTGGAAACTATGGGCGCACACCGTTCCTGCATAGTTCCCTCCAAACTGCTTACAGGAAATACTCAAGGAATCACATTCAGAGGCCTAATTATATGTAAAAGTGATGCTACAAATTGTATTATTTGATGAACAGAAATGTTGAAAAGTGCATGAGGCTCATTGGCTAGGTGTGAGCTGGTAATTACAGTGACAAGATTCTTTGTTTGCTTGCTTTTGTAATTCCTTGTGTTTCCCCTGATCCCAGCAATCGCCTTCGAGGCGATAGGAACTCAAATCAATGGAATAATGACTTTAGATAATTAGGTGTGCCTCTTGCTAGATGTGCAAATGGAGTAGATACGGATATATATTGCTCATCCCGTATCCTTTTTCCATATTTTTTGTCGGAGTTGGAGTCGGACACGGATAGTGCCGGATACAAATACGAATGAGAATATTCTCGGTCATGAATACGGAGCGAATACACTCCGCTCCGAATACGGTTAGTTTCGGTCACGAATATTTAATCGGATAATGTGCGAAAACAAATTTCATATGGTGACAGAGACAAATTAAGCAAACTGAGATCTAATACGAGTGTAGCGACGTTGTAACAGCAACCAAAACAAGCAATCTTATATAAATAAATGATGCTACATTTCAAGAAGAGTCGGAGATCCCACCTGGCCGGTGGAGAGGCCAGTTATCGGACTCCGTTTTGGTATCCGGTAACTATCCGGGTAACTATCCAGTAACTATCCGGATAGTTCCGTATCCGTCGGATAATGCTTTTTCCGAATCTATTTCCGTATCCGACAAAAAATATTCGAATCCGTTTCCGTATCTGACAAAACCTTCGGATATCCGAAAATTTGCTCCGAGTTGTATCCGAATTAAAACGGACGGACGAATGGTCGGGAAATATCTGCTGCATTTGCACCCCTACCTCTTGCCAACTTGCAGCTATGCATGCTTTTTTTTTTATCTCAGACAAGCTGATAAAACCTTGTAAGAAAATTTCAGTGCTTGTCATTCTCAAGACAAGTAACAAAACCAGTTCAACAAATCTGCCCTCCCTTTTCTGCACTGCACTAGCATGCCAGCGTAATCACCAGCCAATATAGGCTTGAAGTTTTAATTTGAACTAGTTGTTACAATATATCCTTCAGCTCAAAACTGCCGACCGGAAGCTAGAAGTCTAGAGTGAAGAAGAAAATGTAAAAAAGTATTCTTAACCCTCAACAATAATAATATAATTTGCGTAATATTTCCAATAGAAAAAATGTGATAAGCCCATGGTCTGATCAAAGTACCCTAGAATAGGAGAGAAAACAAGTTTGTGGTGACAGCGTTGGGATGCAAAGTCCAACCACTTAATCGAATTTTTAACTCATCGACCGTGACTGACAGAAAGGGACCTTCCTCCATTCTGACCCTACATAGATGGGAGTCAGCAATTAAAGGCGATGAGTCCTCATTTGATTCCTTTGCAGCGTATCTTTACAACTAATTAAACTCTATGAACACAATTAGGATCAGCTAAAGAAAATTCCCATTCGCACTGAATCACATGGATAGATTCTCTCTGCAGTCCACAAGTACTGCAATAAATCTCAAAGCCATGGGCAGTAGTTGTAGCCTTATCCAATTCTGTGGGCGCCCAATGGATTGCAATAATACAAAAAGATCTTTTGATAGGTAGTTCAGAACTCACTAAAACATTTGAATAAATAGCCCAAAGAAATAAAAGAGGAAAAAAATGAAAAGATGGCATATGTTTTCACAAATTGTTGCAAAACTAATGTGATCTGGGGCCATGTTAATTAGGATGTTTGAGGTGAGGCAAATTTGTTACCATGATATATTATAACTGCAGGTGCTGAGTGCTGACTATATAAATTTTTTTGGGGCCATTCTTGGTGAAGCGATTTTGTTTTGAGTGCTGACTATAGGTGGTGATCATTTGGGCTTTTTTTGGTGGCTTATGGCTAAAAAGCACTATAGTTGACTGAAAAAACACTGTAGCTGACAGAGCCTTATGTAGCATAATTAAATTTAAAAAATTAAAAAATATAAAAAATATGTTAGCACATTACGTATAATACAAACAAATACGGGAAAAAAGAACCGGCAAAAAAACTCAACAAAAAGCCAAAAGTTCAGAAAAAGACGAAATTTATGAATAGTGAAAAATAAGCCGGAAGCTAAAAGCTGAAGCCAAAATGATCCTAGCCTATCGTTGTTCTATGGCATTTACATAGGCTGCCACTCTAGGAGATAGGATTAGTTTTGTACAACCGTGACATCATTTCGTTTTCCATGGGTTGTTTGTAAAAAAAAGTTGTAATGGATAAATAGTTTCTAACGAAAAAAATTCTCAAACGTTTGGTCATTATTTTCCTAGCCACTTCAAAGTGTCAATTTCTTGCCACGAATGTCGAGCCACTTGTCGATGATACATTGCTCTTCTTGGTCACCGCAAGAATATTCTTCCAAGATTTCTTTAGTTTTGAGCAGTAAGCATGGTATCTGATGTAACATGCCACTCCATCCAGCACATCTGGTTTGTTTTTACTCCTCCTTCATTTTTTTTATTTATATAGGACTATCAGCAAATGTCATGGCATTCATCTTGTTTTCCAAATTTATTGTGTTGGACAGTGCGGTTAAGCTCTCACGTCGATCCATAAGAAAATTGTTAAGTCGTTTTCTCACGTTGTTTTCTTCATAGCCATTTGATTTTACTTGGTCCTTAAAAACTATTAGTTGCTGTACAAATGAACGAACATTTCTTTTGTGAGGTTCCATGAACGAACATAGTAGCATTCAAAATAGACTCCTCAATTCCTCGAAAAGAAGACTTCTAAATGTGTGATAGTGGCATTGAGTGCTTTGTAGAGTCCGGCCTTGCTGAAGAAAAAACATTTTCTCAAGAGTCAAGGCTCACTCAATTAAGGTCTGTTTGGGAGAGCTCCATCAGCTCCAGATCCACGAAAAACAGCTCCACTCCACGAAATTTTACCTAAACGCTTCAGCTCCGCGAAATCTGGATCCACCAAAATCCTGGATCTGAGGGCAGATCCATGGATTTCATGAAGCTCCTCAAGGGGTGCTCCACCGTGGAGTTGGGTGGTAATTACCCACCAATGCCACTGGTTACACACCCATCCCACCAAAAGTGGTCATTCCCACCAAAACCTCAATTTCGTGGATCTGAAGCTGCTGTACAAGCCAAACACTCCATAGTGGGATCCCAGATCCACGGTGGAGCTGCTCCATAGTGGAGCTGCTGCTCTAGATCCACGTTTTCAGTGGTGGAGCTCTCCCAAACAGGCCCTTAAACATGGCTCGATCCTTTATCATATGGGTACCTAACAGTGACAATTGATTCTGTCAATGTTTTCTTCTCCAATATATGTACCAAAAGCGACGTATCGGTGCCCCTGACAACTACGGTGCTGGATCTTGATTCCCTGCGGTGATTAATAAATTTTGTTCCTTCAATTTTTTTAGGGCACACATACACATAATTACGTGTACCCAACGGGATTAAGATGTACAGCTCAGTGCAAGTCATTTTTGTGACACAGCATTGCATCGGAAAAGGAATGCCCATGGACAGGAGAGTGCCACGCCACTCATTATCTGTGAAACGTGGTTGATTATGTCCACAGATTGGCGTGTGGTGGTGTATTGCTTGATCAATCTAATAGCCTGTTCGCAATAAAGTTATTTTTTTTCTAAAATCTGAATACCCATGTTAAAATTGGCAAACTTTCATAAGGAACACCGCTCCATGACTACACACTTTACATTTTGGAGGGCAAATGTAGTCATGCCAAAATTTCAAATACTGATGGGTGATGATCCCAGAGCATAAGTCCCTTCACATTTCGTTGGTAGACGTGCTAATGTAATACCCCGTTGGTTTACGATTTTAACATTTAAGATAATTAGTTTTAATTGCAATTAGCAGGAGTTGTACCTGTAAACGAAAAACATTAGACAGAGAAATAGGCAATGGGAAAATAAATACTCCACCATTGGATGAGTATTCAGTGGCCAAATAGGTCAGGCTAACCACGCCGTCCCAAAGCATTGTATTGTTAGTCTGATCTAAGCATAGCATGGTCTAGAACTAAACGGATCGTGTTGGCCCAGCCCAACACAGTGGGCTATATTTGGGTCACAACCTAAGCCCAATGGGCTAGCACGGCACAGCACGCACAGTGCTGTGTTGTGCTCTGCACAAGCCAGGCACAGGTAAGCACGACAAGACCAATTAAGCCTGATGGTGGAGAGGTGGGTGGCGAAGGGAGTGGGGCGGGCGGCAAGCGGCACATCGGAGAGATGGGGTGAGCACCAGAGAGATCGCGGAGCACCGGAGAGGTGGGGGTGGGCTGAGCGGCGAAGGAGGTGGGCGTTTGGCAATGCGACGACAGAGGAGGGATGAAGGGAGCGGTGGAGGAGGTGGGTTGGTGGTAGGGGCAAAACCAAGATTTAGGAATGAAGGGGCCAAACAATCTATACAATGTAATTATATTTAATAAGGAGGCCAAATAACACTAGCGACAATAAAACTTCTCAACATATAGATGGCTTTAGTGCAAATTTATCAAACCATGAGGGGGCCTGGCCCCTACCAATACCCCTCCCTCTGCCCCTAGTTGGTGGGGGTGGGCACCAGAGCAGGGGAGGAAGTTGGGGTGGGCGGAGCAGAGCGGTCAGACCATCAGAGGAGGTGGGGGCCAGGGGCAGTGAGCAGTCAGAGCAAAGCGGTTGAGCGGGTGAGGAGGGAAGGAATTATTCAACAATCTTTATATAGATAATAATACTTAGAACATTGATGTATGCAAAACTATAGACTGTACTCTTTTTTCTTGGCCAAAATTTAGATCCTTTATATGGACAATAACAACATAAAACAGTTGTCACTTCTTAGATCCTGTTTCAGGGTGTGACAACTAACATGAGATTAACATACAATTGTGGAGTGTGGAATGTTGAAACATTATAAAACAAGAAGATCTTGGGTGTTAAACATTTCTACAATAGCAAGTTTTTAAAGTTGTTCGGTTCTTGTTTGATTTGGGCCCCTTCTTGAGAAATCGTGATATGAGAGTTTTGACTTTGATTTGTCGATTGATTTTGCTTGACGTGACATTCGAGAATACATTTAGAGCCATCTTGGCTATTCTTAACCCATGAGCAAGTTATCTCTCAAGATTTTGAGTTTACCCTGTTTTTGGTGCAACCTTGTATTTTTGAGAAAAGGTTAGGACTTTGGTCAGAATCATCCTGATCCTTAGATGGATAGATTCTTGAGACCCTCAACAAAGTGTGTGCAAAGTTTGATCTCATTTTATCATGGATTTTGAAGTTTGCACCAAAAGTTGTTTAGGCTCGAACTAATTTTCTGTCATGAAAACAGGGGAGCAGTCAAATCGCCCCTAGGCCCGTGTTAACTCTTCCTCCGTGTGAGGGATCCATCCAAGGAGTGTGGAAGGCCACATACGTGTGCTTATGCTAGCACCTTAGCTATCGTAGGAGAGGTAGTAGCGACAATAAAACTTCTCAACATATAGATGGCTTTAGTGCAAATTTATCAAACCATGAGGGGGCCTGGCCCCTACCAATACCCCTCCCTCTACCCCTAGTTGGTGGGGGTGGGCACCAGAGCAGGGGAGGAAGTGGGGGTGGGCGGAGCAGAGCGGTCAGACCATCAGAGGAGGTGGGGGCCAGGGGCAGTGAGCAGTCAGAGCAAAGCGGTTGAGCGGGTGAGGAGGGAAGGAATTATTCAACAATCTTTATATAGATAAATAATACTTAGAACATTGATGTATGCAAAACTATAGACTGTACTCTTTTTTCTTGGCCAAAATTTAGATCCTTTATATGGACAATAACAACATAAAACAGTTGTCACTTCTTAGATCCTGTTTCAGGGTGTGACAACTAACATGAGATTAACATACAATTGTGGAGTGTGGAATGTTGAAACATTATAAAACAAGAAGATCTTGGGTGTTAAACATTTCTACAATAGCAAGTTTTTAAAGTTGTTCGGTTCTTGTTTGATTTGGGCCCCTTCTTGAGAAATCGTGATATGAGAGTTTTGACTTTGATTTGTCGATTGATTTTGCTTGACGTGACATTCGAGAATACATTTAGAGCCATCTTGGCTATTCTTAACCCATGAGCAAGTTATCTCTCAAGATTTTGAGTTTTACCCTGTTTTTGGTGCAACCTTGTATTTTTGAGAAAAGGTTAGGACTTTGGTCAGAATCATCCTGATCCTTAGATGGAATAGATTCTTGAGACCCTCAACAAAGTGTGTGCAAAGTTTGATCTCATTTTATCATGGATTTTGAAGTTTGCACCAAAAGTTGTTTAGGCTCGAACTAATTTTCTGTCATGAAAACAGGGGAGCAGTCAAATCGCCCCTAGGCCCGGTCACACCGCAAACCGGTTAGACCACCATAAGGTGGTCGCTGGTTAGACTGCAAGTATGTGGCCAGTCAGATCGCCTAGGCGTAGAGCTTAGCTCTTTGCTATTTCAAGTTGTTACTTGGTTGTAAGCTATGAAATCTGATCTTCTTGGCTCTCTAACTCTGAGTGAAGTATTTTTAGTACTTGTGAAAAAAATTAGAGAATGCACCATTTACTCTCTTTTATTGTCATTGCTGGTCTTACATCCTGAGCTATATATTGCCGCATTTGCATTTTTGTTTCTCTTTTAGAAAAGTACGTGGCAATTCACGTTGGTTAAATTTTGTCAAACATGTAAATATCATGCGTGCCCGGTAATGGCTGTGTTCTTTTGGGCTTATAGCTTTTGGTTTATGTTACAGTAACTAGCTTTTAAACGGTGTGTCTTTTGAAAGCGGGGTCTACAAGTCGATTGTAGTAGACACTATATCAAATTCATTTATATCAACTAAAATTACACATAAGTATCTTCCTCTTCGTACTCTCTCTTGCAAATAACCAGAATTTAAAATTTTAAATTAAAAATCATACGTTACCGTCTAAAATTTAGAACCCATCCAATATCTGAACGAAGAGGCCAAAAGGGCCGGTGGGATTTTCTGGTTGCATTTTGATCTGTGCATGCGAACAAAACAAGACATGTCATTCACGAGAAATCGAGTGCACTCAACTCCATCGCCCTCCTCACCTCGTCTCTCCGCACAAGACAGACTTGTCATCTTCTGCACTCCAGACTCTTCTCTTTTGTGTTTCTCGCCTCACCAAACTAGCCTCAAAAACAAAGAAACTAGCCTCCGTTTCTCTAGAATCTCATGTTCATTTCCTGCTGTGCAATCGTCCATACTAGTAACAAAGTTCTAACTTCGTTTCAGAAAAGTTATAAAGTTTCTCTCTCTCTCTTTTCAGAAAGAAAAGCTATAAAAGTTGCTCTTTTCCCCGTGTCCGGCCAATATGTGCACTCATACTCGTGGATTAGATTGGTAAGACACGATTAATACCAGTAAAAGGTTTGCTGCAGACAAGTTCATGTGCAGTTTTGCACGAGATGTTTGTTTTAATTTAAGCCAAAACAAAAATGAAAAACTGGATAATTGTGATAGTAAACAAGGAAGCATTATCGTGGGTCCCACGTACGTCTTCAACCACAACAGGGGAACCTGGACTAGGGTTTGTGGCTGGATATATAAGCACCACCACTCCTTCCTCCGTTTCTCCATCCCGTGTTAACTCTTCCTCCGTGTGAGGGATCCATCCAAGGAGTGTGGAAGGCCACATACGTGTGCTTATGCTAGCACCTTAGCTATCGTAGGAGAGGTAGTAGTGTTGATTAACTAGGTGTTGGTGTGGTTTTGTGCTGTTAGGCAGTTCAGGTGAAGATGTTGGCGGTGTTCAGCGGCGAGGTGGTGGAGGTGCCGACGGAGCTGGTGGCGGCCGGCAGCCGTACGCCGTCGCCCAAAACGAAGGCGTCGGAGCTGGTGAACCGTTTCCTGGGCAGCGCCGAGCCGGCCGTGTCGATACAGCTGGGCTCCCTCGGCCACCTCGCCTACTCCCATGCCAACCAGTCCCTCCTCCGCCCAAGGTATGTATACTCCACTGTTTGAGAGTACTAAGAACTCTATTCACAGATTGTTAGTACTAGCTGAAAACTGAGATAATTTCCCCTGGATTTCGCAAGATCTAAGGACGGATTCAAGAATTGCTTTCTGTGCATAGATCAGGTGATAAGTCCTTCATAATTAGCAGAGTCACCTGCTCTGCTTTTTGCTCTGTAGTTAGTGAAGCTTCATGAGGGTGAGGTGTTAGCCGGCCCTCATGGCCCAGAGTACACCTGTTCTTTTCGGCTGTGGTTTATGATTTTTGGTTAAAATTTTTGAATTTTAACTTGTTGCGACAGATATTACGGAAAGGGAGATACTCGCTTACGATTTTTGTTGATACCGATGTTAGGCTTTTAACATGTACTACAATTAACTTGTAGATCCCGTCTTAAGAAAATACTCTATTTAAAATTAGATACTGTAACAAAAGCCAAAAACCGTTAGCTTCGGAAAAAAAAAGAACATGCCCTATAACATGATCACGTACCTACCCCCAATAAGGGCATGTTTGGGAGAGCTCCATCAGCTCCAGATCCACGAAAAACAGCTCCACTCCACGAAATTTTACCCAAACGCTTCAGCTCCGCGAAATCTGGATCCACCAAAATCCTGGATCTGAGGGTCAGATCCATGGATTTCATGGAGCTCCTCAAGGGGTGCTCCACCGTGGAGTTGGGTGGTAATTACCCACCAATGCCACTGGTAACACACCCCATCCCACCAAAAGTGGTCATTCCCATCAAAACCTCAATTTCGTGGATCTGGAGCTGCTGTACAAGCCAAACACTCTATGGTGGGATCCCAGATCCACGGTGGAGCTGCTCCAGATCCACATTTTCAGTGGTGAAGCTCTCCCAAACAGGCTCTAAGGCTCTGCAAAAGGACATTCTAATGGTGGAGTAAGCTTGCCACGCCGCGGCTGCAACATGTTCTCTGCTCTTGGCCTCACTACGTGCTGGGGGCAGCGTTTTTGTCCTAGCCAGTAGTGCTCATGTCACGAGATCTGAGAGCCCACTTAACTCAGAAAAAAGTTGTTGTTGCTTTTAATTGGGTCTCTAAATCTGATTGTTAAACAGCGTAAATTAACTATATTCATCGAACATATGGTCTGAATGAATTAATGTTTGGGATGTGTTACACCGATCTGGAGAACAAGCTTTCATCTACAGTAATAAGTTAATAACCACGGTGGTGTACTCACAACTTTGTTGTCAATAATTTCACAGTTTCCTCTCCATGTATAAGGACATGCTGCTTTCGTAAGAGGAAGCTCTGTTATTTTGGGCTCTTGCCTTCTCCAAGAGTTGAAGCAAACATGATGGATTCTTGAAGCAGATTTTCTAAACGGCTTTCTGGGTTCAAAACCATATGCGTTATCTACATCGGTGTCTCCGTCATCCGCTATACGACCTCCTAATCCGTGGCGCACGATTCTGCCAGCGGGATTCTTACGGAACATGGCAAGAGTTTTAGCTGTAGTATGCGTCTGTTCATTCAGAAAGCATAAAACCAAATGAACGAGAAAACGAAAATGCACAAACTAGATGTGTCTCTTGCGGTCTTTGCCGTGGCGCTACGGTAACCAGCTCTCTTGCCACGGTGCTACGGTATCTCCATTAGCTATAGTATGCGTCTGTTCATTCAAATGGTTAGTGCTACGATAAATAAAAAAAACCAAGAAATCGAAGGAAGTTACGTCGATATCTATGTTGACATGGGCGTTGTCCACATCACGCCACCTTACAAAACAAGGTGTCAAATGACTTAATAAACGGGCCTCGTGTTCTTTGCCAGGCGACTAATGAAAGCTCAATAGGCTAATTATTGATTAAGAAAACGGACAAGTCCATGATCTATTGGGCAAGTTACTGGGTTGCTTATAAAATCATCTTTAGTTTATGTCTTCTTTTCTAGCTATCACTATGCTATTCACATTTTTCGGTTGAGGGCACCTGGCAGTCAATGACTATCACCATCCACCGGAAAACTCTCGCCGGTTTCGATACCCACAGATCTGAAAGAAAGAGAGGAAAGCTGGACTAGTTGGCCCATATGGTCCTTCAATACACCGCTATGATTTGTGGGGCCCGGTTGCCCTTTGTTCTTATCTTATCCAGTACTAGGCAGATTCGCTGAAGAAGTAGCATCCAAGGAACTCCACTCCGTTACTCCATTCATTATAGTACAAGACATCTTTGCCCTTTTTCAACAGGTTTAGGTATCTAATTCTCCATGTTAGGTGCATCCTTGCATCTGGTCATCGATGTTGCACCTAATTTTGCATTCTGAAGAACCTGGCCCTTCACTCATTCAAGAAGAGCTGAACTGCTAGGCACCAAACGTACCAATGTTTTAACTCTAAAAAACATGAACACGCTAGTGTTGTTTTACATGCCAATTTAAGATTTTGATAACGCCATCGAGAATCCAAGATGCATGCATCATCATCCAACAGCTGCTCGTTGAGATCATAGTACTGTTTATGCACAGATCCTTCGCAGCAAAGGATGAGATCTTCTGCTTGTTCGAGGGAGTCCTGGACAATCTGGGCAGGCTGAGCCAGCAGTACGGGCTGTCCAAGGGCGCCAATGAGGTGGTCCTCGTGATCGAGGCATACAAGACGCTGCGGGACAGAGCGCCCTACCCTGCTAGCTTCATGCTCTCGCAGCTCACTGGCAGCTACGCGTTTGTGCTCGTCGACAAGTCCACCTCCTCGCTGCTTGTGGCATCTGTAAATTCATCACAAAGACACAGCTAGTGCTTGATTATTTGGGTTACTGGTTCTAAGTCTTAACCTGTTCTGGTGCTGAAATCTGTCGGTTCAGGATCCGGAGGGTAAGGTGCCGCTCTACTGGGGGATAACTGCTGATGGCTGTGTTGCCTTCTCTGACAACATTGACCTGCTTAAAGGATCATGTGGCAAGTCACTGGCACCTTTTCCACAAGGTAATGTTAGCTTCTTATGCAATGGTAGACCATGTGGCGATTTTTTTTTTCTCACGTCCTAGTTATAGAGTGTTCTTGGTTCTGTTCACTAATTTCATGCTTCTGGCTGCAGGCTGCTTCTACTCTAATGCACTTGGAGGTTTGAAGTGCTATGAGAACCCAAAAAACAAAGTGACTGCTGTTCCTGCAAATGAAGAAGAGATTTGTGGTGCAACTTTCAAGGTAAAAAATTGTTACTTACAAAGGCATAGTGGGGAGTGCTGATCTTTGGCTTACTGAAGAAGAATAAAGTTTTGACATGATTCATAAGAGCTGCATTGATTATGCATTCTCTAGTATCAAGTTGGGGTAGTCACAACAGGAAGTTCACATGAGCATTACACACTGCAGAGTACTTCTGGGACTAAACATCATAAAAAGCTGCACAGATATATAGGATACACAAAGTTATAACCTGAATCGACAGATAAAGCACCACGGGAGATAAGGGAAATTGAGCATTCAAGTGCTTCCTTACTTCTCTAAAAGTAAATGCATTTCATCTGAACATTTTTCTGAATGCAATATTCACCCCGTATGAATTCCTATGTGCAGGTGGAAGGGTCTGCAGTTCTCACAGCACTGCATTAGGAGGGGATTTGGTCTCCAGGAGTTGCTGGGCAAACCTTTGTACATGGTGGTGTAACATAATGTCAGGCATGCAACTGATCTGTATGATCTTCGTAAGTCTTGCCAACATGGCAAGCACTTCAGTTGCGTTGTATCTGTACCCCGAGTTGTTCAAATTGCAGTGAACTTGAAACCTATTGTGATCGGTTGAATTAGTTCTGTAGCAAATAAGCTTTATCCATTGTCAGTATGGTTGTCAGGCTGTGAATGATCGGTTGCAGGTCGTTGTATTTCATGGACATCAGGTCAAGCAGGCAGAGGCAACCTCTAATTCGTCTGCTATTTAACTTTGGGGAAGGGGGACATGATCCCAAAATGATCATTGACACACGCTATACGACAACAAACGCGTTAAAAAGGATTTATTCAAACTGCTGTTCGGTGGGCAGCCGGCGGCGGCGGAGCGAGCAGATACAGCTGACCCGGAGCCAGTCGAAGATGCAGCGCTCATGGAAAGAATGGGAGCAGGGCATCCTCCTTAGCTTGTCGCCTTCCTCGAAGTCCTGCAGGCACACCGCGCAATTCACCTCCCTCCCCTCGCCCACGGTCGTCTCTTGCAGGCCCTCGATGGCCTCGGTCGGTGCCGGATCAGCGCCGAACCCACCGTTCCTGTACGCGTCCTGCCGTGCAATGTCCATAACGGCGTTGAGCTGCCGCGCATCGTCGACTTGCTCTTGCTGCCGCTGCGGCGGCGGCGCCGTTGGCATCTGGTCAAACAACTGCCTCGGCGTCAGTATAGGATCGGCCTCGCTGGAGAATGGAAATTTTTGTACGGATAACCCATTTTTTATTCGAAAATACAAAAATATACCCGCGCCAAAATTTTTTACACAAATAGGCTCGAGTCGCCAAACCATTGGGCGATTTACGCTTGTCGCCCCACCAAAACGCGACTTAAAAAGAATCTGGTAACCGTTGAGCGATTAAATGCAATCGCCTCCCCGTTAAGCGATTCAATTGAATCGCCCCCCCCCCGCCCCGTTCGGCGACATAAAGAAGAGTCGCCCAACGGGGGGGGGGGGGGGGGGGCGACTGCATGTGAAACAGCCCGACGGCCGAGCCCCTTTTCTTCCCCACGCCTGCTCGCTCGCCATTCACTCTCTCCACCGCGCGAGAAGACAAAGCAGAAGAGAGGAAGGAAGAGGAGGAGGAGAGGGGAAGAAGAGAAGGAGAGGGAGAGGAGAGGGAAGAAGAGAAGGAGAGGGGGAGGAGAGGGAAGAAGAGAAGGCGATGGAGAGGAGGAGAAGCCGCGGGATTTGCAGGTATTTTCCTAATTTTAGAAAATTTATTTTAGATAAATTTAGTTTAGAAAATCTAGTGTAGATATTTAGTTTACAAATTTAGTTTAGATATTTAGTTTAGAAAATTAGCTTAGATATTTAGTTTACATATTTAGTTTAGAAAATCTAGTTTAGAACATTAAATTTAGAAATGTAGATGCAGTTTACAAATTTAGATGTACAAATTTAAATGTAGAAAAATATAGTTTTTTGTATAATATTTGTAATGCATTATTGTGGAAATTTCACTTTAGAAAATTTGTTTAGATAAAATTAGTTTAGAAAATGTAGTGTAGAGTGTAGATATTTAGTTTACAAATTTAGCTTAGATATTTAGTAGAGATATTTAGTTTAGAAAATTAGCTTAGATATTTAGTTTACATATTTAGTTTAGAAAATCTAGTTTAGAACATTAAATTTAGAAATGTAGATGCAGTTTACAAATTTAGATGTACAAATTTAAATGTAGAAAAATATAGTTTTTTTGTATAATATTTGTAATGTATTATTGTGGAAAAATTTTACTTTAGAAATTTATTGTAGATCATTCAATGTACAAATGTAGATGCAGTTTACAAAATTGAAATGAAGAAAATTTAAATGTAGAAAATTGTTGTGTCGAAATTTTGTATACTATTTTTCATGTATTATACGCTCACATCGCGGTACGTAACTTGTAATTTTAAAAATTCTCAAATGGCAATATCGTTTCGACGATGGACCATTCTATGTCTTTTTGTCCAGGCTGACGTCGGTGCCGCGATGTGGTCGGAGTCCTCCGCACTAGTGCAGAGGTGGGGCACAGGTGGGGAGTTGACCCGCGAGGAGACCGTCAGCTTTGCGCGACGGATGGAGGCCGGGTGTAGACGTATCGTCAGCCTGCTGTCCTGCACGAGGCTACCGGCGGTCTCCACACCTACGCCCAGTGCACCCCGACCACCAGTGCCACCCCGACCAGCGTGGTACTACTCCGGAGGTAGTACGTGGAGGTGTCTTCGAGTAATAATTATTTTCTCTTTCTCTCTCCCAACTCTATCTTCTTCCTCCAATGAGAGTGTGCCACAAGCCCCCTAGAAACTGGTGGTTTCTTCCCAATGGCGATTTCATAGTTTCTTGGTGCATTGGGTGGAGTGAAGACCTGATTTCTTCATGAGGAAACCGTTTCTAGGATTTGTGCTCTCTTTCATCATTAATTACGTTGCCATGTCAGCATTTTGCCTACGTGGCAAGTCATTTAATGAGGATAGAAATCATCATCAATACACCATTGGGACTGCCCTTATCACACACAGTACGTAGGCCTCGTATATTCCCTCGCGTGGGACCTCCAGAAAAGAAAACGGACCACGCTGCCACGCGTTTGCTGCTCCGGGAGAAAACCCCAAGAAGCAAACAAGCAGCCTTTAATGTTGCACAAACTTCGAGGCATGCTTATTTTTGTGATTCAAAAACTCAAAGGTATACATCTTCTACACCGACCATAAGCTGATCAATCTACTTAGAGCAAGGCTAATAATACAGCCTTCAGCTGGCTGTATGGACACTTACAACCTACTTATCAGCCAATTCATATAGTAGTTTACAGCCAGCTAAAGGTTGTATGACCCACCCCTTTCTCTCACAAAGTTTCTTGGTTCTTGTGCTTCAGCTGGCTGTAAACTTACAGCCCACCTCTCTTCTCTCTCCTCCTCTCTCTCCTCCACCTCAGCATACAGTCTACTAACAGCCTCTTATTATACTTGCTCTTAGGTCCCGTCCTAGTTGGTTTCTACCTTTGACTTTTGTTTAAAAAAATCAAAAATTAATATAAACAACTGGCTTCTTAAAGTAGCCTTTTTACTTTTTTTGCTCTAGTGATAAGGCAAAGAGTTATGGGTGCATCACTTACTCCACTTATCTCGCTAGTACTATTTGCACCGTTCGTCCCTCCTTCTAAAGCCACTTTTTTCACTAGTACTATTCATTTTCACCTACAAACTATCAGCAAAAACTAATACGGACAATTCCTTAAATTATTGTGTTCTCAACAACAAGATCTAAAAAACAAGACATATATTCCATATATCCCATTTTATTGGTGGTAGTATGTGCCATCGGAATAATAAAAAGGTACGACTAGAACCATCAAAACATATAGCAGATACCACAAACAATTCAAAAAAATATTGGATGAATAATTAAAAATAGTGCAACAAATCCAATGGAACACTGAAAAACATTAGTGAAAACAAAATAAAAGAATGAAATGAATAAAATATAATAGATCAATTAAAAAACCAGTAGAACGAACCAAAACTATCAGTACAACAGATGAAAACTACTAGTGAAATAGATGAAAATTATTCGTGAAACAAATCATAATTGTGGAATAAATGAACGGTGTTGATGGAACAAATGAAAGCTATTAAGAGAACAAATCGAAACTACTAGTGGAACAAATTGAAACTACTAGTAGAACAAATTGACGATGCTAGTGGACCAAATCAAAAAACTATTTTGGGAACAAATTTAAACTAATCTAAACTAATAGTGTGACAAATAGACTGTTGGTATAACAAATCAAAACTACTAGTAAAACAAATTGAATGGTGCTAGTAGAATAAATGAAAACTACTAGTGGAACAAATCAAAACTAATAGTGAAGCACATTGAATGGTGCTTCTAGAGCAAATGAAAATTATCAATGGAGCAAATCGAAGCTACCAGTGAAACAAATAAAAATAATTAGTGAAACAAATATAAAAAGGGTTAGCGGAATGATCGGAATGAGCTGCTGCTAAAAAGGCCGAAATATGTCCATCATTGTCTTGCTTTGAAGATAAAATTATAAGGAACATAAGGTTCAAACGGATTATAAAAACCGATATTTGGTTTAAAAGATACAAACATTTGAATTTTCATAACACATTTTTTATTAGCACTGACATCATCATCTTTGTCTTCTTGTGAAGCTGTGAGTGAAAGAAAGATGCGCCGATTTGGAAATCTATGGTGAGTTTTTTTTTTTTGGAAAAGAAATCTATAGTGAGTTGGGCCTGAAGAATAGGGTGGGCGGCATATAGAATTGCCATTACCCATGTCCACGCACCTTCCCTGTTGGGCCGTCTCCGAGTTCCTTGGCGCAGTGAAGACGTTTTGCATGGATGTTGCCCGTTTAATTTCCTCGGAGTGGGCCATATATTTGTTCAAACGCACGGGCTACTCACGAGGTGGCCCACACGAAACAATTTCTCTTGTTTTTCCCTGTTTATTTCGTTGTTTTCTTTCCATTTTAGTTGGGAATTGACCATTAAAAGAAATGTTAATATTCCGTAATTAATATTTATTTGGTATATTTAACGGTCATTGTTTTGTATTTTTTTAAAAAAAAGTTATGGGGAAAATGGACATTTAGGGGGATGAAACTAGTGGATATAATACATTCCATTTGATTAAACGTAATATTCAAGGCACTTTGTTTGAATGTTCCCCTAATTCATCGATGATATTCCACTAGTTGAAGGCTGATGTTCATGTGTATATCTTTTTGAATTTGGATGCTCCAATAGGTAAAATAAAAATGTTTTACACATTCAGTTCCAATGTTTCAACAATTCATCGGCGATGCTTTCGTGCATTAAATTCTAAAAGGGAATAAGCCAATATCCTATGCATTTGGTTCCAATATTCCAACAGTTCATCGATAATGTTCTAATAGTTCTCAACGATGTTTCACACATTAAGTTCTAAAAAGCTAATAGGGCAATGTTTCACATGTTTGGCTCCAATGTTCCAACCGTTCATCAATGATGTTCCACGTATTAAGTTCTAAAAGGGAATAGGCCAATGTTTCACAAGTTTGGTTTCAATGTTCTAACAATCATCGATGATATTCCAGTAGTAGCAGAGCAAGGTGAATTGACTGGATGGGAGATAAATCAAGGTAATTAGTTGAACCAAAAGGTATTAATAGAACAAAAATGAGAAAAAAAAATGAGGAACAACAACAAAAGGCTACTAAATAGATAGAAGAAATAAAGAAATAAAAAACCAACAGACCTTAACTTTGATACCCTAGTAGCACCGTGGCCAGACTAAGGTAGCGTTTGGTCGGGCTCGGCTTCTCCTTGTTGGGTTTCAAAACCATTTTCCTAGCCAAATGCACGGACTTCGAAAGCCGGGCCACAGATAAGTCAGAGAAGATGGGTCCAAAATGAACTAAGAAAATGAGGTTTCGATTTCCTAGCTTCTCTTGAAGCCCGACTTCGAAACCAAAAAAAGAAGCTGAACTCGGCCAAACAGGCCCTAAGCCCCGTTCTAAATAACTTTAAACTTTAGAAGCCAAAAACCGTTTGGAACATGTTAATTTCTTAATACGGCTTTTTTGTATTATTCATGAGATATAATAGTGTTTTTTATTTTTTTCCTATTTTTATCTTTAATTAAATAACTTAGAAAAAGCTAACAAACCACTATAGTGCTATTTCAGTCAAAAATCTTAGCTAAAAGCCAAAAGATATAGCAAAGATCTCTACTCCTTAAAAGGAGGAGTTCAAGGTGATGGTGCATCCTACACTTCCTTCTCTTTTCTTTACTCTATTGACTGACATGTGGGCCCTCCCACCTCACGAAACCGCGCTGCCTCCTCCCACCTTCTCCCCCGTCTCCCCACGTTCTCCTCCCCTCCTCCCGTTCTCCGCGCCGCCTCCTCCCCTCCCTCATCCGCCGCGCCGCTGCCGCCTCCTCCCCCCACTTCTCCGCTCCGCCGCCACCGCCGCCTCCTCCTCCCCCGCTCCTCCGCTCCGCCAACGCCTCCTCCCCCGCCACCCCTCCGCTCCGCCGCCGCCTCCTCCCCCGCTCCCCCGCTCCGCCAACACTTCCTCCCCCGCCACCCCTCCGCTCCGCCGCCGCCTCCTGCCCACCCCGCGCCGCCGGCTCCTCCTCCCCCCACTCCTCCGCTCCGCCCTCGCCTCCTCCTCCCCTCCTCTGCTCTGTCGCCGCCTCCTCCTCGCTCCTCTCGCCACCGCCGACTCCTCCTCCCCCACCCCGTGCCGCCGCCGCCTCCTCCTCCCGCTCCTCCTCCCCCGACAGCGCCACTGCGAAGCCCGGATCTGTCGAGAGCGCGCCGCCAGAGGCTGCGCCGGCCAAAGAACGAGGACATGGCTGCGAAGAAGCCAAGTCGACGCCGGCCACCACCGCGGCTGTCGCGTCCTCGGCGATAGATAGGCGGCGTCGCAGGCTGGAGATAAGGCGCTTCCGCGTCGTGAGCGATCTCAAGACGTCGGCCACGGAGGACGACCGCGCCGACAAGCGGCAGAGGCTGGCGTGCACGGCGTCTGGATCGTGCCCCGACGATGGCTCGGTCTCTCAGCAGACGGGTAGCGGCGTGCCGGAGCGGTGGCCGAGGTACGGGGTCACCTTAGTCTGCGGCCGCCGCCGGGAGATGGAGGACGCCGTCTCGGTCAGGCTGGACTTCTTGCCCGGTTCTAGCAAGCACCACTTATGTGGCGTCTTCGACGGCCACGACTGCTCGCACGTACGGCAAACTTTACATACGTATGAGCCTGAGCAATTCTTATTTATGTACAGAAATAAGTGTGCTGATTAGAGTTTCGTGGTATCAGGTGGCAACGACGTGCCAGGACAGGATGCATGAGGTGGTGGCGGAGGAGCACAATAAAGCGTCTTCCGGCGAGGCGGCGGCGTGGAAAGAGGTGATGGAAAGGAGTTTTGCGCTGATGGATGAGGAGGCCACGAACTGGGCGACCACCCGCAGCCGCAACGAGCCCGCCTGCCGGTGCGAGAAGCAGATGCCCTCGCGGTGCGACCACGTGGGGTCCACCGCCGTCGTCGCCATCGTCACCCCCACCCAGGTCGTCGTCGCCAACGTCGGCGACTCCCGGGGCGTCCTCTCCCGCGCTGGCGTCCCCGTCGCACTCTCCGTCGACCACAAAGTATGTATATATACTCGTATCACGGGTTCACGGCGCCTTGCCCGTTCAGCCTCTACGTAACTCTATCGATGACCGTGACCTTGACGTGGTTGACTTCTGGATTGGCTCAGCCCGACCGGCCCGACAAGCTGGAGCGCATCTAGGGGGCCGGTGGCCGTGTCATCTACTGGGACGGCGCCCGGGTCCTCGGCGTCCTCGCCATGTCTCGAGCCATTGGTGAGCTCTAGGACGGCGCCCGGCCAAATTTTCCGCCAGAGGCTGCTGCCTTTCCTCAACGAGATGGCCAAGAACGGTAACAACATCCTCTGTGGCTTGACTTCCCTTTGATTCATCTCTTCGTGTGGTCCGAATCGCATTTCTTAGGCCATTTCCTTGTGTTTATGTTGTTGAGTGGTTCAGATAATTCAGAAAAAACGGCTGAGAACCCGAAGAAAGAGCTCAACAGATCTTATTTTGGGTTGGTTGATGAATCTGTGGATCGGAGTCACGGTGAAGCTGATCCTATGGATTCTATAGAGTCAGTTGTTGTCAAGACTGGAGGAGATTAGGAGATGAAGGATTGCTGTAGCAATGTCAAGGAAGAAACCAAGATTGCCCCTGATGATCGTTCATACAGCAAGCCGGTGAATCTAATGCTATACCATCTCTCGTTTGCATCCATAAATCTAGCTATATATATTCAGATCTATTGTATATTTGTATGTCCTGCATATCATGGAGCTCATATGTGCTTCTGTGTTTCAGTGGCTTACCCGGTGCCCAAGGTCAAGGTTTGTTCATCATCCGAGCTCATTTAGCTACAAAAGGATGCTGCCATTTCTCATGAAGGGTAAGATGATTGCTAAGGATTATGATTTAGTGTCACCTCTTTCAGAGCTCGATTTTCTGATAATGTGCTATTGTCTTGCTGTCTCAGAACTCTCATCTCAGAACTCTAATTTTTTTAGTTCACAAGGGCCTTTTCTGATTGTAGCTTTTGATTAGCAAAGGCAGAGAGGAAACAGGCGAGTGACTCTTACTGTGATTTTTCATGGTCCGCGCTAGCTTCATGGAATCAGATGGCTATATTTGTTTGACAATGCACATGTTGATGATTCACGTACAGATATTTTTTTTATGTTGCCCTTTAAAATTACTGCTGTGCTGAAAAATATCTTTTTGGATCTACATTGCCAGCTCAATAGTCACTAGCTGCATTACAGATTTAACACGACATGCCTCTTTGACAGTGATCACCCGATCTGGTATATGGTTGCCTCCAAAGAGAGAGAGAGAGAGAGATGTTGCTACAGCCTACAAAATGCATCTTTAGTTCCTGCTGAAAATTCTTCCATCTTTGCAGCCATAGTTGGATGTATAAATTGAGGTTCCTGCTTTATATATGGCACTATCCATTGCTGCAAATCCACCAATGATGGAAGCCTTAAGGTTTGTTAGTGAATTGCATTGTTTATGCTGGAGCTGGCTGTTGTCAGTTATCTTCGTCTATTTTAGCTATATATTTACTGGTGGGCCTTTTTTTTTGTTTTTGCTATGATGGGAAGTTACAAATTTTTGTTAGTACCTGTAGGGAAGATTCGAGCAGCTAATGTTGTTACAAAAGAAAAATAGCTATATGATTTTGAAGTACGCTATTTCTCCAGTTTTCTACAATTTTGAATCAACAATTATCCTAAGGCCTTGTGGAATATAAACTTCACAGTGCTCATTCTGGGGTCAGCTTATTGTTGGAACATAGTATTACTTGGGATACTTCCAGATGTATTTTTCAATTCAAATGGAACTTAAGTAGGTTGGCACTTACCTTACAGCTTGCTTGTCGTTGTATGGCATTTACATTAGGAATTTAGGAGCAATGCTTATTCAGCGGTTTCTGGCATGGAAAGTGTGAGTTCATTAATTTAATCTTGGCCAAGAACTTATTAAATTGCTTGTGCTATTAACTACGGATTAATTTTAGAGAGAAGTTTTGGATCGATAAAGAAGCAGGGTGCTGTCGGGACCCCGGATTTCCAAACCCGGACCCTCTGTGTATTTCTGCACTAGTCCCAGATCAAAGCTAGTGCACACAGTTAAACAGAAATGATTCATGACCAACAACGTATTTATTACAATTATAAAGAGTACTGACCACCAGGTCTCATTATTACATTGGAGGTTTCAAGACCTCGCACAATCAAAACACAGCGGAAGCAAAGTGAAATCAAAGTAGACCCATCAAGATGCCACAGGCAGTTGACTGGGGAAGCGCGGCCTAGTCCTCCGGGAAGAATCCATCGCAGCCACAAGCGAAGCAGTAGTCGTAGTCACCTTCTTGAGCTTCAACTTCTTCTGAGATTTTATTTTTAAGTGTAGCATGTGAGTACATAAAGTACTCCGCAAGTCTTGGGAAAAATGCATAGATGCAAGGCTTTAACAAAGGAAGGCCATATGGTTCTTTTGCACAAAGCAATATTTGAAATCTCAATTACTACTAATTATTTTCGAAGGCATCAATTTAATGAAGTAAATGTTTTTACCGAAGTAACTTTCTAGTGAAGGTTCCAACTACCAACACTAGCTAACCAATTACCATTGGTCAAGTTTTAAACTGCGGGTTCCATCCACCCTCTCTGGCTCCAACCGCCAGGATTCCCTTCTGAGAGTTCCCTCCACTCTCGGAATACAAATCTTTTATTTTTAAAACCAAAACCAGAAATCTACCATGTGAATGCATTCCTTGCCCGCCCTTGACCGTGGGCACGGCTATTCGAATAGTTTTACACTCTGCAGAGGTTGTACAACTTACCCACAAGAGATAAATTATCCTAAAAGTCAACACGCTTCCTTTGGCATGAGACCCAGATAAAATATCACAAAGCTTTTACCTTACTCTAATCTAGCTAGATACCACCCGCCGAGGTTTCACCGCAGGTAGGCTAACCGCCCGAACCGAAGCCCCCTCTTGCGCCATATGAGTACAGTAAATCCCTGTCCCTCACTGTGAATAACCAGTCCATCCCTGGCACCCACTTTCCACTGGTGGCACCTAAACTAGACTATCATAAGTTAGTCAGCTAGGTCGTACCCATATAGACTTGTGGTTGTACGGTTAATGCTCAGTTTGGACAAACACAAGCGTCGGTCCTTAATTGACTAGGGTGGAACATACACTTAACAAGTTCTCGTGCTTACTGCACCAACCCAAACAACCATCCACCCTGATCTAAACCAACTTTCACATTTTTATTTTATTTTGAAAGATCAGTGGCAACTCCAATTACCACTACATTTATAAACACAAGGGTATACAATAAATCATAATTTCCCATTTTCAAGTTCCAAGGGTATTTATTTAGCATGACTAAGCATTATACTACCATACTATCATTGTCAAAGAATAAGTAATAATCTCATTAATGAGACAAAGGAAGTTCTAGGGTGACAAGGGTACATGACAATCAATTCCAATGTAGGGCATAACAAGGTTGGATTAACTACTACCTTAAGATTTGAATTATCATTTTATGTAAATAGCAATGCATAACATTTAAAATAATTAAAACATTTTAAAATCATAGGTTCAAGATGATCAAAGGAGACTTGCCTTCTTGCAGGGTTTCTGGATCTTCTTGTTGCTGTGAAGAGGGATCGTCGACAACGTTGGAATCTACGCGAGGAAAGACGAGGCAAACAAAGCAAATAAATACAAATAAAATTCAAATAAAATCCAAAAATTCAACAGAGGCCATAGTTGGGTAGATTATGATTTTAGATGAATTTAGAAATTTGAATGGCTGGATTTGGAGTTAAAATGAGAAAGTTATGCTCATTTGAAAATCTCAGATTGAATAAATCTAGAAATTCTCAAATTTCTGACAGGTGGGGCCCACTGGAATATTAGATTTTAATTTCTATTTTTATTCTGAGAGACTGATAAGTGGGGTCCACTGGTCAGTGAGTCCACAGAGAGCTGTCCCTGACATGTGGGACCCACTGGACAGTGAGCCCACGGCTCAGCCTCTGACACATGGGACCCACTGGACTCTGGGCCTACTTGTCAGTGACCAGCGCAGAGGGGTGGGGCCCAGTCGACAGTGGCCTGCGAGGACAGCTGCCACTGACGGGTGGGGTCCACTTGTCAGCGCGGTTTAATTGAGAAAAACTCAACCTCAGCGTGCGGAGCCGAGGGCTCGAACGCGCGCCGAGGGAGTCGGGGGAGGGGAGAGCGAGCGGTGATAGCCAAGTGAGCGGGGAAGCTTTGCCTACCCATATAGGGCAATCAAACCTTTTGAGTTACCTGCCGGAGGGGAGGCCGGGGAAGGTGGCCGGAGGCAGGGTCGTCGGCGGCGAGGGAGTGGCGGAGCGGTGCGGATGACGCGTAGAATACAATCCTGGCGCGGAGGGGGTTTGGTTGGAAGGGTCGGCGAAGCTTGGGGACGAACGGAGACGGCCGGCGACGAGGTGGCAGCGACGACGGCTCGGGAGCTCCGATGCGACGGCGCTCCGGTGACGGGGAGGGGTGGCCGAGGGGTCGGGGAGGATCGCCCGTGCGTGAGGATGCTCGGGGTGGCGACGGCGGGCTCCGGGAATGACCGAGGCGGCGGCGAAGGCTCACCGGAGTTGGGTGGAGCTCGGAGGGGAAGGTGGCACGGTGGCAGGGCTCTACGGGGCTCGGGAGAGGAGGCGGAGAGCTCTGGAAGGTGGTGCTGGGGGAGGCGAAGCCGAGGGGGGTATTTATAGGGGCTGAGGGGGAGCAGGGGCGCGGCAATTGCTCGCCGTTGCTGGCGGCCGGAGAAGGAAGGTTTGGGGGAAGAAAGGAAGGAGGGGGCGCGGAAGGAAGGGAGGCGCGGGGATTTGGGGATTCGGTCGCGGCGGCGTCCGAGGCTTCCAAAACCGCAGAGAGACGAGGAAGGAAAGGCCGGGTCCGTCGAGGATTCGGTCGGCCGGCGAGAAAGGAAAGAGGGGGGGGGGGGAGAGAAAGGAAGGAGGCGGCTCCGCGGGGACGACGGGCCTGACAGGCGAGGCCGGGTGGCAGCGGGAGCGAGAGCGCGTGCGGCTGACGGGCGGGGCCCGCGGGTCAGCGAGGTGAGGGAGGAAGCGGCCAGGATCAGGCCGAGCGGCGACGTGGATGGATCTGGGCCATCCACGCGTCGGCGGAGGGAGAGGGGATATATTATTTTCAGAATTTGATTTAGATTTTTCAGAAAAGGCTAGAAAATTATTTAGGCCTCAGAAAAATATGAAAATACCTCCAAAAATTCCAGAAAAATTCACAGAAGCTCCTGGACATATTTTGGACTAAATAAAATTATTTCCAACTACTGTTGATATTTAATTTTCATATTTTGAATTACTTTTTAAATTCTAAAAATAGTTTTTAAATTCCAGAAAAATCCAGAAAGGCCAATAAAAGCCAAGTAAAATCCAATTACCTTAAAATAATTAATTTGAATTTAAATTTTTCAAAAAGCCAAATTTTGGGATGTTACAGGTGCATACATAGTTTGATGATTAAGCGACTGATGTATGTTGATTTGTAACTGCTGCAATGCGGTGCTTATCTAATGCTCAAACTAGCAAAATGGAGTTGATGTGGTTGGAAGCTTGGAGCTATTTGCTGACTCGTCTAAACAAAGCTATTTATTTTTACTTGTTATAATTATTTTACCGTGTTTCAAATTATGCGGTAGGATTGTTGCACTTAACGAATTATTTCCCCAAGTTTCAAACTATGTGGCAAGACAACATAATCCGATGTGCATCATTGCTGCCTTGTCCAAATTATGTTGATGCTATCTTTACACCATTTTAATGCCTTAATGTGAATGTGCTAATCGTAGTATTCATCTACTTTTTATGGACAGGCATGGATAAATTATCATAGCAAAGTGGGGAGATGAATCCAGTGAGGGTATAAAACCTTTCATCCATTTTGATTTTGCTCCATGTAGTTAGTAAAAATTAGTTCTATCCTTTTTGTTCTCAACTTCTATTTCTTACAAAGCATTTAGTTTTACTTGAAAGGATTGATTGAGAAGGGCTATGATCTGCACTTGTTTTTTTTTGTTCTCAACTTCTATTTCTTACAAAGCATTTAGTTTTACCGGGAAGGTTTGTTTGAGAAAGGCCATGATCTGCACTTACTAGAAGTTAATTCTTGCATTACTTATTCTTTTGCTTTTTTTATGTGCAATGTCCTAATTATCCAAAGAAGTTTAATCGAGTAACTTTTCATTGGCACATCATTTTCTAATTAAGAAATGATTCTATTGGTTTAATAAATGTGTGATCATTCTGCCATCCTTCTTTTATGGTAGGTGTAAAACTACTGTACTAAGATACAACATTTTATAATTACCTTGGAGAAATTTTCTCTTTCATGTTGTTTAATTCCTCTTGGTGCAAAGGAGAGAGCGCTATAATAACTGCTCCTTGAGGTCCTCCAGCTCAAGAATCGTGTTAATTTTTAAGAATCGTGTTAAATCTCATAAGTTTGCAGCATATGTTTATTTGAACAAAATGTTCCAAACACTAACTGATCACTGATGGATGAGGCACTTTGTCAAAAAAAAACTAATGGATGAGGCGCTGGGAATGACTGATCAGTTTGAGCTGTACATCAGAGGACATGATCTGAGTAAGTCGTTTCGTAAGTGCTGGAGTGGTCATGATAAAAAAGAAGTACAATGGCGAATGCTTATACACGCGTATTGGTCAACAAATGGCATGTTGGCCATCTGATGGGGAAAATAGAGAGAACTCCGAAATGATTGTTTGATGTTGAATATATATATCAAAAGAAATGGAGCACGACTAAAAGCAGTTGTATTTTAAATGTCAACTTGCTACTGGTTTCTGTTAGAGTGACCACGTAATTTGCTCTCTAATGTATTTGAAAAATGACTAATTTTAAGTGTTAAGTGTGTGCCATAATTTATGTCTGTTTAATTTAAAAGTCTAGGCTCTCTGAGTGAACTGCTGATGAACTGCACATGAGCCTTTTAAATCTATACCCTCATTTCATTTGTTTCACCTTAACCCTTGACATGGTTTCCTATAAACTCCCAGTGAGAGATGCAGTCTGTTAGTCATTTGTGTAACCTTTGCTATTTTAAATTGGTTTACATTAGCATCTCAAAATCCATTTGGATATCAAAGAATTATAATGTTGGGATATTGCAGATTCACCCTGTTCTTATGCTGATTGGCTATATTATTCTTGGCAGTGAAGGTAATGTTAAAAATTCTGCAAGTTTTCTGCCTTGCAAACATAATTTAGTAATATCCTTTTCATTTTGGCAGCTATCATGGTATACAACGTACTTCCTACGTGGAATCATGACACAACTAAGCTGATCCATCTAATTCTCCACGCAATTGCGCTTGTGCTTGGTGCGGTTGGGATATACTGTGCTTTCAAATATCACAATGAAAGTGGGATTGCCAACCTTTACAGTCTGCATTCTTGGCTTGGGAACAGAACAATTTGTTTATATGGTATTCATGTTAGACTTCACATATGATTGCAATTCTATTCCATATAGTGATCACTGATCAGCTTCATTTATTGCTATAATTTGATATATTTGCAAATAACTGCAATCATTATGAACTGACTGATACAGTTGACATACAGTAGAACCAATATAGAATATTTTAAGCATTTTAATCAAGTATGTGTATAGAAGATTTTGAACATTTTATTCAAGTATGCTGTAGCATGCCATTTCTGAATAGTTTTGGGTGAATTGATATCCTTGTGTAGTTGTTGTGTAGTTGTCACAGACCTGAAATATGTTATTGGTAGCCGGTGAGCTTTCATACTTCTTTTTTATCTTATTACTAATACATATTGGTGGTCACCAAAAGACATGAAAAAGGTGTGCTCTTCCTTGGCACATACTTTTCCCTGGCTACTTCAGAACTTGGGTTTCTGGAGAAATTAACTTTCCTCCAAAGCTTTGGCCTCAACAAATATGGTGCAGAGGTATTTTTGGTGAACTTCACAGCATTGGTAGCTGGAAGAACCACAGGGTTATGCTCCAATCCCAGAAAATTAGTATGTATGAAGTGTGTACTGCATATACAATTGACATGGTTTGTTGTTACCATAGTGAAACTAGATATTAAGATCCCTTCCCTTAAAAGAAGAAGCTCCTGGCATGGCATCATCAGAGTAAGAAAATGTTGTGTCTTCCTTGTGTGTATATATACATTATGTGATAATTGAAATTTATATGTATGCATCTACTTTACAAGCTAGGTATTTTGCTTGATCAATGTGTCGTTTAAAATGTTGTGTTGGTTATCTTTGCCAAAACAAAATGTCGTTCCACAATGTGTGATCGACGGCTTTTGACTTGATAGATTTAAAATTTTTTAGAACATGTTTGTATGCACCTGTGGGCCGTGAGTTTTAAAACATGTAGTATGATAAATTTTAAAAATCTGTAGCAACGCACGAGCATTCAACTAGTAGCATAACAAAGAAACCAAAGGGCTCTCATCAAGTTTGGGTGACCCTGGGCGAGCACATATGGAGCAGCTCAAGGATGCAGCTGCAGCCCATCACCTGGCTCAAACAAAAACGAAGGCACCTGCTAGCCCTCACGCCGCAGCGAAGGCCGGAAGGAGAGGTGGGCGTTCACACTTCGCGAGGATCGCTGGGCCGGGGTGGGCGGCGAGAGGCCATGCGCCGACATATATGCACTGTTCTTTTCGGCTGCGGATTATGACTTTTGGCTGAAATTTTTAAATTTTGGATGTTTACGGTACATATTACGGAGAGACAGATATTCACGATTTTGACTGGTACAGATATTGGGCTTTTAACGTGTAGATCATTTAACTTGTAGACACCGTCTTAAGAAAATACTCCGTTTGAAAGTTAGATACCATAGCAGAAGCCAAAAACCGATTTCAAAAGTCCAAAAGAACAGGGCATAGCATTCTCCCCCTGCCGGCGTGCCGCTTTCCCCAGACGCACGCAAGGAAAATCTGCCGGCTCCAATTCACCGCGCAGCTCGTGCTTTTGAGATTCCGAATTCCCATCCTCCCAACTTTCTCCTCTCCGGACATCAGGAACATTTTCTATCCGTTCGATACCGGAAGAACCAAGAATGTGTCTGGGAACTCGGCTATGATCCAGCGCCTCCCTCGTAATCCCGATACTTTTGTTTCCGTGAGGACTAGTTTAGTTTAGTTTTGTGGGTGAGCTGACCAGTGAAGGTGTGCGCGGCGTACGTGCCTTCGATGACCGGCCAAACAATTATACTGTAAGAGAGACACACGCACGCACACTCAGTGGTAAAGCTAAGTTGATAATAGACGGTAGGCTCAAATCACTAAACTAAATTGACATAAATATAATTTTTTGCTTTTATATAATCTAAATTCATATCTGAATAAAAGAGAAGCAAAGTAAAGAGAAATACAATGAATGTACTCACTAATGGAAAGCACATTTCAAAAATATATAAATATACTTCTAGTGAGTAATGATATATTATCTATGTATTAAAATTAGTAAAATTAGTAATACAATAATAAATTGTAAGTAATCATGAATATTCAAAATAAACAAAACATATCACTAAGACGCTAACTTTAGTTGAGTTATGCTCTCATCGGTTGAGAGAGTACTATTTGGATTACTTGTAAAATAGTTATACAAACTACGTTTCTCCATTATTGCAAATCTATCAATAAATTACAACTAAATTACTATACAATATCAAGTCATCAACAAATAGCACTTGAATATGAGTATGTGCTAATTGGCTAATTGCTAAAGAAGTAAAATTAGTAAAGAGTAAAGATATTATCTATACCAAGTGGCCTAAATCAGCAATAAAATCCGGTGCTTATTGCTCCCAAACCCAAATGCCAAATCCGGCCTCCCGACTACATTCCCTCGGCTTAGCTGTGGGTGCCATCAAGAATCCCAGCGGTGCAACGTCATCCTAGTGCCACCCCTCCAACCTCCTTGACTTTGTGTTTCCTATGTGGTTTCGTCCGGTGTTTCCCCTTCCCCTCCATCCTCCTCGACTCCTCGGCTCATCGCATCGTAGTCGGTCCCTGCCTTGCCGCACCACCCTCCCCTCCCTAGGTGCTGCCTCACACACCTCCTCAAGGCGCCGCCTCAGATCCCCCAGCGGTCATCGACCAGCCATCGCCTGCCGGTCTGCTCAACCCTCAGGTATGTTGTACTCCTTCCTCCCCTCCTCCTCGAGCTTGTGATTTGGATTTTGGATGTGATGGTTGGGCATTCTGGATGTGATGTGAGGTGGGGTAAGGTGGGTGGATTGGATTTGGATGAGAGGACATGTGCTACATGCGCTTTGTCTGTGGACCAGCTCATTTCCATCTCTTCCTCGCTCTCCAGGGTTCAGTTTCATTCATGGATCCATGACATCGGATGACTGGGGGTGGGGGAGAGGGCTCCGACGCTGAAGGATAAACTAGAGCTTGACGAAGCCTCCAATGAATTCACACTTGCACACATAGTCGCTAAGGCCCTGTTCGTATTGGCTTTCTAGCTTCTGTTTAGAAAAGCTAAAAGCAAATACGAACACACGACTTTTTAAAGTGGCTTCTCTACTTTTCTTGCTACCTTCTCGCTTCAGAGATAAAGATAGAGGGTCACAGGTGTATCACTCATCCCACTCCTCTCGCTTCCATCACGCACACGCATCTCTCCTCATATTTTTTTTGCACCGCTCACACGCTCCTTCTAAAAGTCACTTTTTTCTGGCACTACTATTCATTTTTAACCAAAAGCTATTAGCAAAAGCTAATACGAACATCCTTTAACACTCACATGGAGTTGAGACAGAGATCGAGATAGAGAATAAAGATGGATTAGTATGCATATACGTCGTCCTGTTAGGCAGCCTTTCCTTTCCGTAACAGACACATGCAGCAGGGCATACGGTGGTGATTAAACTAGCTGCATATAAGCGCGGCGCACGCCGCGCTAGCCACCGTGTAGACCAAAGTAAAAGAGACGATAATTCGCAGGGGTTTAATAAAAAAAATCGAGGACACATGCGTAATTTAGGAAAAACCAAAGGTCTTTTTCGTAAAAAACCGAGGACCTGTAAGGGCCTGTACGCAAGTAAATAAGGACCTATACGTAATTTTAGAAACCCGCGGGGCGCTATCAAAAAAAAATTTTGGAAAAAACTTGCAGGGACTTTTTCGCGAGGAAAAAGGACATTTACGTAATTTTCGAAAAATAGGAGGAAAACACCTCCTCCCGCCGTACGCGAAACCCCACGCCACGCGCCGGCCGGAACGCGGGCGCGGGGTGACGTGGGCGCGCGAGGAGGCCGGAACCCCCCGGGAGTAATATTGTTATATTTACAAAAATGATGATCAAGACCAAATTTGATAAAGAAATATTGCTAGACTACCGTTGAACAGTCGTTCGTAGGGGCGTCAGGCGTGCATGGGGCCGCGGCAAAATTGCATGTGGGGGGTCCACCCGAGGCAGAAGGCATGGCATGTGAGCCTTGTCCCCTCCCTCCTCATGTTCACAGCTACTCCGTCACCAGCAGCAGCAGCCAAAAAATCTATGCGTTCCCACGAGCACAGCACTTACCTTGAGCTAAAAGCTTTTCTACCAAACTCTTAACTCGACACCCCCACCACAAACAGCTGCCAATCTTCTTACATGGCGTACGTACTACTTTTCTACTTACCATATCGTATAGAAAGCCAGCAGATAAACTAGCTAACTGATGACAAAACAAAAACACCAGGAAAAAGATGGGATACAAGAAGGTTCCAGTTACTCTCTAGCAGAGTACATTCTGCAACTCTAAAAAAGTAGCTACTATAACATTTCATAATCGCCTCCTTTTTCTTTTTCAGATGAATCAGCACCTTTTTTCAGTTGCAAATATCTTAAGGAGCAATTGCTACAAAGCTTCACACAGCTTCTTCACAACTCGGTGTGCCAAAAATACAGAGCTGCATCCGACCCTAGCTACATGTCCACGCCGCTTGTACCAACAACCAGTACACTACAGTAAGCACTTTCCTTGCGAGCAGTAGCTACACACGGGCCTGGTAAGATTGAGGAGAGCCCAAGTTCGATGAACGAACGAACGAACACACGCTCCTCCCCATTGCCATCCATCGCTTTCTCCTGCTCCATGCCAATCTGTAACAGTCATTTTCCCGTCCTCCCCTCTGTTTATAGATCAATGTCCGGTTTCTAACAGCACCTAGCAATCTGGGAATCTGTTTAGCATATCTGTCGCTTACTGGAAGAATTGCATGTGCTCCTATATGCTTAGAATGTCTCGCGAACATGGGGCTAGCTAGGTCCTCGCTTCCACCGTGCACTCACTGTACAATTCCTCGCTTCCACCGTGCACTCACTGTACAATCATAAACATGCGTGTTCTTTTTAGCTTTTTTTAATGGCTTTTTGCTATGGTTTTTAAGAAGCCGAAACAAATGAGATGGTTTCTCCAAGCGATTTCTCGAAGTCACTTCTCTAAACAGCTTTCCGAGCCCAAAATTATGTGCGCCGTACACATCGATATCTTCGTTGTCCATCGTCTTTTCGAAAAGTATAGATAAAAACTATCAATCATAGCTAAATAAACAAGATCACAGACACGGCCACTGATGAGCCTAAATGGTCAAAGAAACAGAACGTGTGATGTCCCTCCACTTACTGTCTATGCTTTCTTTAGCCAATCAAAGCAAAAAAAGGTTCAATTTACTCCATGTAATAAAAAGAACTTTATACATATGTTTATAAATTTTAAAAGGGACTTTTAATTAGTCTCTCCACTAATAAAAAGCAGTGTAGACATCTGTAGTTTGGAAACTCTAGAATACATGGGTTGAGTACTGATTGTATGATCAGAAAAGATTCAAGCAAACTTGCTGCTTGCGGTGAGGCAGAAGGCATCGTTTATAAAAAGCTTTCTAGTTTACTCCATCTTTTATCACCAGTGTGAGTCTTCAACCTAGTCAAACCAAGCTGTTTGCTATATCTAGTTCTTTTTAGTTTATAGTTTATAATTTTCATCGAACAAACAATAGAATGGCTTTTTCGTCGCCGTTCCGAAGGGTCTTATTCTTTTCGAAGCGACTTCTCAACTTCTCGACATTTAATTCATTCACCCAAACATTTATACTAGAACTAAAAATCATCAACCATAATCATAAGCTATAAACCATGGTTGAAAAAACAGCCCACATAACTACAACAGCCATAGGATGATAGGACTGCCACCTTGTCAAAGGACACAGTGCACATCCGAGACTGAGAAGAGGAAAGGAGAAGTTTTTGTTGCTTGTTGAAAACATTTTTGTGTGCACTGTCTGAGGGACGAATAGAAAAATTGCAATTGTGCTAACAAAAAACTTTGTCAGATACACACCGAGCGCTCTGAACCTTGAGGAAACTGGCACGCCTAGCTTTTGCGCGATGCATATTGCCGGGTTCTTGGTTTATACTACAGTAACTAATTTTTAAATAGTGTATCTTTTTAAGATAGATGTTACAAATCGATTGTAGCAGACATCGTACTAAATTTATCTATATCGATTCAAATCATATACGAATATCTCTCTCTTACAAACAACCATAATTTAAAATTATAAACCCACCCATTTTTCTCTCAATTAGGAAGTGACAGAGCATCTGCTCAGCCCAGCCCGAACAAACACACAGAGACACCGCAACAACAAGGTGATGTGACTTGTGAGCACGCACTTTCACATTTTTTTGGCGGGCAGGGCACCTCTGGATGATGAGATATGTAGTGGTAGCGGCCAACCGTACGGAAACGAGGGGGCGCCCAAAGGTCAAAAAAGGGTCAAAGGGAACCGCAATCCAACAGAAGCTACCAAACCAAACAATTTTTGTCTCAGTCCTCCCTGCTGCTAGCTTTTTCTCTCTCGATCTTTTTAACTCCAAACTTTTTGAACATGGCATACCACTGGAGTTCATGCGTGGTACATGTCATCCTTGCAGAACATAGTCACAGTCGCAGATAGATGCCTTTGTCGAGGAGGAGGAGGAACTCGTACGTGAGGTCATGTCATCGTTTCACGTGATGGGTCAAACAACTCAAAAGCGCAGAGAATCTACGGCTATGAATGTTAGTATATCGCACGGATGAACTGTGCGTATATACAGTGGTTGTCTACACGCACAAAAACTGATCACAGAACAGACGCAACGGGGTAAGTGGTTTAGCTGCCTATGTACGTGAAGACTCGAAGCAGTCTTCTCCAGAGTACGTAGTATGCTGTGGATTTGTACCTTATTCTACACCTTCTAGATATAGATATATATACCGTACGTGTATCATGGGTGTACGTAAGATGTAATGGATGACTGGATGCGTGTTCATGATGCAGACCATGTCAGTTAAGCCATGGTGTAGGTCCGGACAATCTGGCTGCCGCATGGTTGATTGCACTACTGTGTCAGTGTGCGCAAGTGGGGTGGGGAGCAAGCATTATGGAAGAATCTCGCGTCACAGATCGCGCGCAACAGGCACGTCGATTCATCATGCCTCCTTCCTCTCCTCGTAGGCCATATCAATCAATCTGAATACTATTATAAAAAAAACAAGTCAGTGATTATACGTCTATTCTTCTCTAATCGCTCCATTCACTCAACTTCTCATTATTCTTTATTTTTTAACCAATCTGAGCAACTTTTTTTGTAAAGCACGATTCTTTACATATCCTATAAATTCTAATGTAACGCATAGATACGTAACTAGTCAATCAATCTGACGAGTGGTTCGTCCGTTGCATTGCCATTGGGCGCAGGCAAGCCGAGGGGTCGAGCATGCGCGCGGCGCCGACGAGGGTACGGCAGGCACGGCACGCACGCACGGGCAGTGGCGTCTTCTCGAGCGAGTCACATGCCCCGGCTGCCGCTGCTGGTGCCGGGCTTGGACTAGAGTGGCGGTGCTGCAGTCCGGTCCAGGCGTAAACAAATCCTGTGTTCGGGCCTGCTTGTCCTGGGAGAGCAGCATTCCGATGCGCCTCGACCAAGACTGACGACGTTATGTACGACCCTTTAGTGCTCGACTGCGCGACGCCAAGCATATCGTACTAGCTATCCTGTTCTCAAATCGAGCGTGAAGGACTTTTGGCTACCTGCCTGCCAGGGGCGGATCCGGCGAGAAGATCATCACTCATTAGGGTCACGTTCGTTGCATCATAGGTCATCTTTACTGATAACAGTGATAAACAGTAATTTTTTATAGGATTTGAAAATTTTCATTGGGTTTCCATGACCCTAATACTCATGTGCTGGATCCGCCCCTGCCTGCCTCGTTTCCTGTTCAACGCTTGCAATTACTCCCCTTTTCCCCGAGCCTTCTCATCACTCACATCTTTGTTTTAAGGCCTCGAGCTGTGGCTTATGACTGAAAATGTATTGTAGCGGCTAAAATTTTATTGTAATTAAAGATGGCTTATTTGATATAATTAAATTTTAAAATTTTAAAAATAGAAAAAATATGCTAACTCGTCACGGACAACGCAAACGAATACGAAAAAAGAACCAGAAAAAAACTAAAAAAAAATAAAAGTTCAAAAAAAAGACGAAATTTATGAATAGTAAAAATAAACCCAAAGTCAGAAGCTGAAGCTGAAATAAGCGGGCGTTAAGGTGATTTCATGGAATGCATTCCTAGCTTTCTTCTGCGCCTTCGCGCTGGCCGTAGCAACCTTGTTGGTTGTTAACTGATGGAGACAGTGGATGGGGCATGAGTCGGTGCGGTTTCTCGTGTGCACCTGGTGATCGATCGATCCAGGGATTCCCGTGGCCAGATCGCGGCGCCACTCACTCGCAATCTCGTGCCTAGCGGAGGCGCCTGGTGATGGCCTCTCGTGCGCGCCGAAGACTCGACGAAGAGAGACGCACACGCGGTTGGAAATTTGTTGTGCTGAGATGCAACCAACTGCTACTAAGATCTGTTTGTTTCCACTTAAAATTGTTATAATCTAACTTGTAGGTGGGGGATTATATAAGCTAGATTATAATAAGCTGGTGGAAAATAAGTTGTCAAGTGTTTGGCAGCCTGGATTATCAGAGTTATGGATTGTTGTATTCGAATGTTTAAAGACTACAATGTCCTTGAGAGAGAGGCAGGGGAGTTGGGGGATGGATGAATGGCAAAGATAGGTAATATTCCTAAAGTTTTATGGTCCTTAAGATAAAAGGTGGATCTATAAGCTGAAATAAGCTCCTTTTTTGAGCTTATTAGATTACAATAATCTGGATTATTAGATTATAATAAGTTACCTTATAATTTAGGCTGTTTATTTCCATTTATGATTATAAGATAGATTATAATAATCTTAAGTGGAAACAAACAGGGTCTAAATGGAGTACTAATCCGAGCAGGGCAGTGAGCAGGTTCGGCGTCCCTCGCCGGAAGGTCCAAATCACGTCATTATCCGCCCATCTGTATGCAGTTTATGCTAGGATTGCATATGTCACTTTACATGAAATCGACAAAACAGATTACAAAACTAATAAAAAATAATTAAGAAGACGAGACAGATATTTAAAGTAAAAAATCATTTTGGGTGAAAAATTACGGATGTACAATCGGCAGAATCACTGTATAAGGAGAAGTTACAGAATGCTCTTGGCGTATCAGGTATCTTACAGGGGGTATAAATAACGCTGGAACAAGAGTCCCAGACGAGATTAGGAACAAAGTCCTACTCGGCAATGAAACAGAGATCTATCGGAAACTGAAACAGCATCCTTCTTGGAGACCAGAACAACAACACCCCGCTCGCAAAATCTCTAGATATAGCGGTGTAGAGTTGTAGTAAAAAAAGCCTCAAGTAGTCACGTCTGACTCCAGTCGGTGCATACACCTTACAACACCGTATTAATGCAGGTCGTTGCAAAGTCCGTTATAAAACTCGAAGATGATCCCAATTATAACTATCGATCAGTTCGCATTGCTTTCCTGATCGAATTCTTCAAATGTTCGAAGATTATCAGTTCATATTAATTACATCAGTTCGATCAGTTCGAAGATGATCAGTCCGTTCGGGCATGGTGAAGCATGACAAATATTTTTGTCATAAATTAGTATATTCTATAACAATTTTTTTTGTCACATACTAAGCTTTCCTTTTGTCACAATTATATGCAGCGCCAAGACAACAAAATAAATCTACGATGAACTACATCCTCATGTGAAACATCATTGTCCGTTAAAAGTATTTGTCACAGAATTATTTTAAGATCATGTCACGTATAATATCAAAAAACATAGGAACATCACAGAATTAATAATTGAGACAATCATGTAATTTTACTTCCATCCACCAAAAACCACTAGTTACATCGCAATTAACATCCCAAATCAGCCACAGAAGTTCTAAAACTGTTTGATGAGTTGACAGCACTCTCACACAAGTGAAATGACATTGTTCATTCTTCAACACGCCATCCAGCAAACATGCAAAATAGAACTATGCCCCTGTACCAACCGATCAAGTCAGCAAACTTCCCCGACTTCAAGTTCACAAAATAGCTATCAAGTTCTTTCACTGAATATGTGACTGGCTCAATAGGCGACGGAGAATGTCATTAGTTTCTGCTTGCTTGCTTCTTCTTCAAAAGTTCCATCTCTTTTTGTTGCTTGTTCCTTGATTCATCCCTTCTTGTATATGTTTCTTCAATGTGTCCAGTTCTTGTTGTTGGGACTCTACTGTTTCTCACAACCTAGATGCATCCTGCCTCTCCAGTCGAAGTTTGTGTTCAAGCTCTTGTATGCACACAGAGGATGATGTTGTGAATTTCTTTTTAGTACATGATTGAATGCCCACATTCTTGAGAAACTTGAAATTGAGTGAGAACTTTAGAAACAACATCTGTAGTAGATTTTGGTTCTTCGCCTTCTTCTAGAGGTTGATCCCTAATAGCCTCCATAGCAACCTAGAAATGCAAGCAATAAACATAAATATTATAAGACAAGATTAAAAGGAGACAAGCTTATATATGTGAATGCTAATGTATGTTGGTTACTAGAGTTACAATAGTTGAGCATACAATTTCACTATTTACATGTTATATTTAAACCAGCAACATGGTAGCATGTAATTTGACATGTAACAAAATCTTTTTTTTTATGAAATGCCTGAATTTGTCATATAACTATTTTACACTTACAATTGCCTGTTGTATGGGCTCACTAAAACCTTTTTTCTTGCTAAGGTGGCACTCCTTGAAAAGGTCAAACGCATTGAGATCCCGACCTTGATATTTGTCCTTCTAAAAAAAGTTTGAAAGATTTGCAAACTGTTATTGAACCAATTCATAAAACACATTTATCAATAACAGAAATTAGTGTTTACTAGAGAATAACGATGGGCAATGTAACTCCAAGAACATGTGGTCTGATGAAGTTTTACTTTCCCTCAATTTAGTTTGTGCTTTTTTAGAAGTTTCCTACAAAAAAAAAGTGATGTAACACGCTATCAGATGTACAATGCCAAAGGATTTTGCAATTTTCTATCTTGTTTTTTTTTTGTCAGACCACTTCTGTAAAAGCTCTCTCCATTGCTCATCACTTAAACTTTCTAGTGGAGATGTTGATGAAACTTGACTCTTTGGAATACCATCAAAGTAATGCTTTTTGATCCTATAACACATCTGTTGTACTCTATTCTTGAGAATATCAGTACATGTATCTTCCGTTCCCTTATCTTTGGTATAAATTCATGTCAAACCTTACCTAATAAAGTGAATGAACATTAAATCTGAGACATATTATGTATCCCACAACGAGAGAACATGTAAGAAACCAATGTGCAAATTAACATTGGCCTAGTTTTCATGACTAACATGCAAGAAGCATGTATTTCTATAGTCTAGATGTAATTGGATCAGCTTCAAATTTAGCAGACTAAAGCAAGCTTTTGAAGTAAATAAATGGTCTACTTTTCCAAATCCTTGCCGATCAACTATAGAAGGCAGAAATCTACATGATGAAAACATGAATATCAAATTAGTAGAAAATGTTTGAACTTACAGTCACTTTGTCCATAAAGTTTGTAAGAACATCTTCATTCTCATCTTTCTTGCATTCCTTCCAATGTGAGAAGATAGGTATATGGTTTTTAACTACAACACCACACTCTGATGCTAACATTGCAGCTTGCAATGGTTGCTCGGCCGTCTCTTCCCTTCAACAACATTGATGGGCAATTTAGTTCCTAAACCCTTGGTCAACTTGTCAAGCCCTTTCCTAATAGTCTCTCCCCTACGTCTCTTGGAGTTTGGTGGTGTATCTAAAAAACATATGAGATTAATAGGGTGTACAACATGTTTTAAGACCATAAAAGAATTATGTTACTATACTTGTTTTAAGACCGTCTCGATGTGTAGCTTGTTCCGTGCAGTGACACGATCAAACACGCTACACACACCTCCATAGCTCCGTTAGACCCATGTCTTTTACACCTGGTGTTCGGATCACCGTTCAGTCACAATCAGATAGGTCCGCCACGTATGATAACTAATAAAAGGTGCATACTGAATAAAAAATGAATTTAACATAGTTCTTTCTTTTTTGTATTGATTGGCTAGTTGGCCTGGCTTTGGAAACTCCCTCAGCTTGACAATGTTGGCTCATAGGAAGTCAGAACTACAGTAGCAACATGAGCACGTCTCCCTGTTTAGGCAGCAAGTAGCTAGTAGTAAACATTCTACATGGATTAAAGAAACACCTATAAGTAACAGTACAAACTAACCTGCCTTTTTAGCCAACTCTCTTGGACTTCTTTCAATCAACGGACCCCAACCTATCATCCTATCTTCTCACAAAACATAAGAATCAGTCCGTGAACGGATCGTAAGACTATTTTGGCATCTTCATGTCCTTCTCTGCCAAGAGAAAGAAGAACACGTTGTTCAGGTCAAGGCACGGCACCATTATTACAGCGCGTGATGCGACCGGGCCCTCCGTTTAAAGCCGCTATAACTACTGCACACACACCACACCATCTTCCTGCCGCACTAAAGGGACTCAGCTACTTCGCCAGCTATCCTAACACACAATACCACTCCTGCTTCTTTTTAACTATAGCTAATAATTTAATATTGTAACAAATGACTTTGGTTCTAACGTGAATAAATTAAATATTAATAAATTACTTCGAAACGGTGACAGAGAAACTAACTCATTTGTTTGTTTAAAGAAATACTATTATAAAAGTGTGAGTTGGTGGTTGGTCTATTCTCCCTCATCTCTTTTCAACCATCCGATTTGATCTCGACCATTTGTCTCTCTCTTCTCCCCTGTCTCTCTCAGGATACAACTGCTCACCCCCTCCACTTTTCCCATCTCCTCGCACATTCTGATCACCTTCTCTCTGTTGCTTACTCTCCAATGTTTGATATGTGAAGTTAGCTAAATAGTAAGCTCCGTCTCATTATTTTTATGACTCCGTTACAATGCACGTGTCTCTAACTAGTTTAAAGAAAAATATAAGTCATAACCCACGGTGGTGCTTAGTTCGATGATGGCTTATAGCTTTTTCACTGTAGTCAGCTTATTTTTTACTGTAACTGATGGTAGCTTATTTAGCATAATTAAATTTAAAATATTTAAAAATAAAAAAATAAATTAGCACATCATGAATAATATAAAGGAATACCAAAAAAAGAAAATACAAAAAAAATCTGAAAAACCAGCAAAGAATCAAAAGTAGCTGAAACGAGCCGGGCGAGCAAACAGCAGCTCCTCAGCAATGATTCACTCTGAAGCGAGCAAGCAGCAGCAGCTCCTCTGCAATGATTCACTTTAAGCAAGCAAAAGCAACCGAGCAACAGCTCCTCTGCAATGATTCGGTGAACCCAACCCAAAAAAACATGGCCCGGACTAGCTTATTTTTTCTGAGTCGCGACATACCCTGCATAGGAGTAGCATAATTGTAGCATTCCATTCCGTTCAATTCCATTCGGTTCATCGCTTGCCCCAGTCTACTTTAGACTAGAGATAGCAATGGGTACCCGAAACCCGATACCTGATGGGTTTTTACTTTATTAGGGCATAGATCTGAGTTAATTTCCTAACCCATAGGTATCTTAATGGGCAAAAAGCTCAACCCATCGGGTTTGCCGGGTTCAGGTACGTTCCTATAGTATCCAAACCCGTAAACCATGGGTAATATAAACCCGATCCATAGGAGTTATAAATCTAGGCTCCCAGCCTCCTAGGCAAACCAGCCCAGCCCATAGTGATGTGCATTGGGAACAAGTCAAGTACAAGGAGCAGTTGATGTCTCTCCTTTTGGTTTTAACTGAGTTGTGAACTATGAACTTGTAATGATATGCTATGCTAGTGAACTATGAACTGAGAATTGATGGAGTGAACTAGTGATGTGCATTGTGGATTTGTCGTTGCTTGTTTCATGCATAGTAGCACATAAATTGAACTTATTGTTGACTTACTAAGCACTGCACTGTCTGCAATCTGCATAGTTGTTATCGGGCACGGGCGACCCATGGGTACTCGTTACCCGAGTGGGCATAGGTCTGGGCAAAAATCTGCATCCGTCACGGGCATGAGTTTTTTAGCAGGCACAGATTTAGAATAGCAAAACCCGGCGAGTTTGTGCCCATTACCATCTCTACTTTAGACCGTACTGAAATCGCTTTGGAGAAAGTTCTTGCCTACTTGGGTCAAACGCAAGTGAAGCGTTATAAAAGAAACAGTGTGCTCATTCCAAGCCCATCATGGCGACTTGTAGTTTAAAGCGTGACGAGTTGCAATTGGAGGCGTGATTAATGGTAGTAATCGACGGTACGGCATGTTTTAGATGCCGCTTGATTGGGCTGAAATAAGCTGACTTAGAGCAACTCCAAGAGATTAGCCAAAAGAAATATCTAAATTTAGTGATTTAGCTATTCTCTAAAATGAATCTCACCCAAAAAAAATAAGACTACTCCAACAGGCTATCTAAACTAGAGGGCGCGCGGTGGGTCGCGTATGCGTGGAAATGGGGCGCAGCGTGCGGGAAGGAAACGCCGACCGCGCCAAGAGGCTGGATGGTGAGCGAGGTAGGCTATCCAAAAATAGAGAGCGAAGGAGGAGGGATGGAGAGCTACTAAATTTGGAGAGTCATTTACAGAGTCTATTGGAGACGTTTTTTCTTCAATAATAATCAAATTTACCTTTAGAAAATGATTTAGCTCTTCTCTTGGAGTTGCTCTTATGACTAAAATTGTACTGTAGCTGGCTAGAATTACACTGTAACTGATAATGATTTATTTAGCATAACTAAATTTAAAAAATTTAAAAATAGAAAAAACATGTTAGTCCATCACGAACAATACAAACGAATATGAAAAAAGAACCAGCAAAAAAACTTAAAAAATCTAAAAAAACAGAAAAAAAACAAAATTTAAAAATAGTAAAAAATAAATCAAAAATTAGAAGTTTAAGCCAAAATAAACGGAGTCTTAGTTTCTATTCGTGCCATTGGAATAACCTAATCGGAGCAGTGAGCATCGTTGCTCGTGCTGGTCCCAACCATTAGGTGCCCTGATACGTGAAAAATTCTATTATATCCCCGTTGCACAATCCGGTTTGTATAACGAGCAAATGAGGTGGTGACACATGGTAAAAAATACTATAGCAGTGCATTGTAGCAGAACTGTAGCCCGTACAAAAATAATATTTCTATATTTTTTTGCTATAGTACCGGATCGTACGGAAAAAATATTTTAAAAATAGCTGCTTCAGTAACTTTGCCACATGTCACCACTTCATTTGCTCGTCACATAAACAGGATTGTCCAACATGAATACAATAGAATTTTTCCTGATACGGAGCAAAGCGTGAGGTTCTGCGCGAAATCCAGCGGAGGAGATGGATCCACCATTTGCGATAACTAACATGGAATCTCGAGCATCGAAAATACAAACCCCATGCGTTGAACAGACATGTACGTACTCTAGTGGTATATAATAATAAGATCCATTCAGGTAATGGATGATAATTCAAGGCGTTCGCAGTACTGGACGCCAAACTCAGGAGCTTGTTACTCTGATTTGTGCGTGGTTTTTTACCGCGGTAGTTGGGCTGGAATCAATCGAAGGGAGGGGCCAGGCAGGCAGTGGTGTGTGTTACTGTGGCCATAGGGTTAAAAATGTGCAGCAGCTCTGGTGTTGAGCCAACCTGAGTGCACGCAGGTGCTAGGGGACAGCCCTACCTTACCGCATCAATAATGTAAGCGCAGGGTGCAGGAAAAAGGAACCCTAGCCAAAACTGCAGCAGCTCTTCCCTTCTGACATATTGGACCACCCCCACCATAACCATCATCGATCGAGGATTTCATCAAGTTGTAGGAACTGATGAGTAAAGAAGAAAGAAAGAAAGAAAGAAAGAAAGAAAGAAAGAAAGAAAGAAGAAAGAAAGAAGAGGCACTGATGAGTAAAGAGAGCTAGCTACACTAGCAGAGTCATGCATCCACAACGCAGCACAGCACATTGACAAGTACATCGTTTTGCACATTATGGAGCAAGCAAGGAGGACATCACCACCACCACCACCTCGATTTATAAAAGCATCACCTCTCACGACAGCTATAGATAATTACTATACCTAACTTCGCTTTCAAGGAAGTTCAGTTCTTTTTTAAAGGGAGAGATGGAAAATAAGCAAGTAAAAAAGGAGAGAAAAAGAAAAGGAGCGATCTAAGATGGGATTCGCTTCCCATGTATACTGATCCAGGGGCTTTCCACCGTGACGATGATGGTCACCTGTGACCTGAGGAGTTCGTCCGGTGTGGTTGCTGGCGTCAGGCAGCATTCTCCCCTCACATCACGGAGCAGCTGTTGGGGTTCTCGTCACTGAAGTAGCTGTAAGGCTCGGTATGCGGGTGCGGCGGCATCGGGTAGTGCATCGGATACGGCATCGGCGGCCGGCCGTACCCATAGCCCATCGGAGGGTACGCCGCACCACCGTGCCCATGGCCGTGCCCGTGGCCATTCATCATCATCTGTTGCTGCTGCTGCTGCTGCTGCTGCAGCAATGCCATGTACTGCTGCTGAGCCATCGGGTTCCCGGCCACCGCGGCAGCCTGCAACATATCCGGCCCGGAGGGCACCGCGCCGCCACCCTGGTAGAACCCCGCAGCAGGCATGCCACCGGCGGGCATGCCCTGCACGGCACCGCCACCACCCTGCAGGTTGCCCATGTGCGGGTGGCCCATGGGCGTGCTCATGGGCCCGCCCATCGGGCCCATACCGGGGTAACCGGCACCGCCCATCATGTTAGGCCTCATCAAGGCCTGCGGCGGCGGCATGCCCCCCATCATGTTAGGCCTCATCACGGCCTGCTGCGGCGGCATGCCGCCCATCGGTCCACCGACACCCACGGCGGGGCCACCGCCGCCGCCCTTCTTCGCCTGGCCCGGGTGGTTCCCGCCGCTCGGGGCTCCTCCTCCCTTGGGGTTGTTCGGCTGCCCACCGCCTCCGTTTTTACCTCCGCCGTTGCCGTTACCGCCCCCGCCACCTTGGTTCTGCTTGCCACCTGCGTCTTTCTTGCCGCCACCACCGCCGCCGTTGTTGGCGTTTCCCTTGATCTGCACAGGGATCTCGTTGCCGGCCCCGCCGCCCTTCTTGCCAGCACCGTTGCCAACCTTCTTGTCGCCCCCGCCAGCGTTTAGTGGCATGGCCATGGGCTTCATCATCATCTTGGGATCATCATAATAGTCGTCGTCGAGGCCTTCATCGTCGAAATCTTCGTCGTCGTCATAGTCGTCGAAGTCGTCATCGAACTCGCTGCCACCATCGTCTCCGAACTCGTCCTCGGGGAGGTTGTAATTGACGGACTTAGGATCTTTCATCGGCGCGGCCGCCGAGAACGGCATCTTCGCGTCCATGAACTGCGGCGGCAGCTTCAGCCCCTTCATCTGCATCTGCTGTTGCAACTGCTGAAGCTGCTGTGGCGTCAGCTGCGGCATTACCATCTTTGCGTCTTTGCTGCCACCTCCACCGCCGCCGCCACCTCCACCCTTCTGGCCTTTGCCGCCGGCGTCCTTGGGCTGGCCCGGTTGGCCCTTGCCACCGGCATCCTTGGGCTGGCCCTTACCACCACCGTCAAGATTAAGCTTTTGAAACTGGTTGGCCACGCCAACCTTGGAGCCCCAGAGCTCGGCCGGCTTGCCGGCCTTGTTCAGCTTCTTGATGATGGTGGCCGGATCCGCCACGCCGGACACCGTCACCTTCCCCTGCTCCGGGTCTATGCTGCTTTGGTACACACCTGCAGATGAATTCAAAGTATTTCCCTTAGAAAAAATGGGGGAAAATAAACAAGAATAAAACTCAGGCAATTTGCTTTTACAAAATCTTTCTTTTTTACCATCAATCTTGTGGAGAATCTTCTTGACCTTCTTCTGGCACCCATCACAGTGGATGTTCACTTTCAACACACAAGTCTGGGAATTTGGGAGAAACAGAGAACACAGGGTTTACCAAAAGAGCAAAACAAAGAGGTTTCAAAAAAAAAAAAATAGCAGGAGACATACAAGGAAACACAGGTGAAAAGAAAAGCAAGCTGCCTGCCTGATAAAATGGCACGAAAACAAGGAGTAGTATGGAATGTTCGCACTGCCGCTTGAGTTGAGAGGAAGCAAAAGAACTCACCTGTATCTTGAGGGCTCCCTCCTTACTCATCTCTGACCAACTCAAATGCTGCACACCCCCACCACCAAAAGCGCAAGAGGCTTCACAGATCTAGTACACACAAGCCTCAAATCAGGGGAAGAACAACAAGAAGGCAGGCAGCAGCCATGAAACATTGCTCTCAAAAAAACAGGGAGAGAGGGTAAGAGCAGGAGACGGAAAAAATGCCTTCTTGCTGAAGATAATGGCCTGCAATATATGTCTTCACACACTCGCACGAAGAGGAAGTACTGGTGCTAGAGAGAGAGAGAAACATAGGCTATTAGTGTTTGTGTGTTTGCAGAAAGCGAAGGGCTGTGCTATCAAGATTGTGGTCCAAGAAAGAAGAGGAAGAAGAAACTAATAAACACAGGCACCATCTCCTTACCCTTTTATTTCCTTTCGCCTTCGCCACTGGAAGCCTTGCCCTTTGCCCTCAACAGATGGTGAAATCCGGCTACAATGAAAGACTATCCAAGGAGGAAATTAAATACCCTTTGTCACTTGTCAGCAAGTACAGTGAGATGCTGAACATGTGAAGTACCCGGGATGTTAATACTACCCTCACCAATGTCGGTTTTTTTTTTTTTTGGTAAAGGTGTACATGGAGGCCTTCTTCTCCTGCCAATTTCATATCAGCCCCACCAGTTATCCCTGTTAGACTGTGCAGTCTAGTATGTTTTTTGGGGCCGTGCATAAAACTGTTCATCAGGGGAATATTCCGTTAGCCATATCACCAATATTTATTTACATGGTGTTCTAAGAAACAAAGGAGAAACGTACTAGCACTTAGGTCGTAATAAACTTTGAATTTTTTTATTTGTCCTATAGTGGCACCTTAATTTTATAATGAGTAAAGTCCATTACCGGTCCTTAAACTTTTTATGCTGTATCATCCCGGTCCTTAGACTTTCAAAGTGTGCCATTATTGTGCCTAAAAAGTCACAAACATAAAAAGTTTAAGGTACACTTTGAAAGTCTAGGGACCGGGATGACACAGCATAAAACGTTTAAGGACCGGTAATGGACTTTACTCTTATTTCAAATACAGTAATGGTACACTTTGAAAGTCTAGGGACCGGGATGACACAACATAAAAAGTTTAAATACCGGTAATAGACTTTACTCTTTTATAATGAGCTCTAACGACACGAAATTGCAAATCTAGTCTCCTTGCGAACATGGAAGAACCAGCGGCCGACGCGTTGCTACTACCGTGCACCCGACCACCACAGTATCCAGCCACCGCGGCACCGCCGGTGAGCACGGCACAGGTTGGCCTGACGTGGCAGGTGGCGGGACCCACAAAGGTTCCGTGTGACGTCACCTGACCGCGGTAAAGACCTGGAACGGTCCCTCGCTTTGATTCTACGGTAGAAGTGCCTGCATGGCACACGTGTCGGTGCACCTCAGCAGAGCCTCGCTCCGCACGCATCCCATGCTGTGCAGGCGCGATAGAAGTGACCACAGCTGCCATGCGTCAGTCGCCTCGGCTCGCATGTGTAAGATCGAGGAGGCCAACTAGAGGGGGGTGAATAGGAGGTTTTAAAATTTTCGTCTAATTCTAATTAGCAATTTTAAACTTGATGGATTGATAGAGCAAGACAACACTAACACTAGCACAAGTAATCGACTAAGAGCAATAACGAAAGGTAGAGAACAACAAATGCTACTCTAACTAAGCAAGCAATCAAGTGATATGAATAAAGAGCGATGCTTGGAAGAATATGATCACAAGAGAGCAAACCACAATTTGACACGATTACTTTTTACCGTGGTGATCGGAGACTTGCCGGTCTCCCCTAGTCCACGTTGAGGTAAGCCCGAACGAATCAGACCGGCTCCACGAATGAGCCTAAGCACCTCGATCACTATTGGATGCCCTTTCCGTCTCCGGGTAGGCGAGCTCCAAGCCTTCACAATCTTCCGGGCCTTCTCACAATCTTCTTGAGAAGATCACCGAAACTCCGCCAAGCCGTCTAGGTGCCGGCAAGCACCAAGAGAATAGACCACTGTGGCTTGATCTCACTCAAGTGCTCAATGGATCAACTAGAATGCAATGCACTTGAATTTTGGGTCAACTACCTCAAATGAATGCACAAGAGAGTGAATGAGGTGTGAGAGGTTGCTCTAGGCTCAAATGTATTCAATGGATGTTCAACCACATGTCCAAGTTCTGGTGGGGGTGTATTTATACCCTCACCAACCTCAAATAGCCGTTACAATAAACAATCCTGAAAATTCAGGAAATCCGGTACTACCGCAGGCAAAACCGCGGTACTACCGGACCCTAGCTGACCGGTCAGAACGGCTGTCAGAGAGTCAGAAGTAACCGTTGGTCAATGAGTGCGGTACTACCGCCGTTGAAACTGCGGTACTTCCGGACGTCCGGAAGTTCCGCCCCAAGCCCGGTACTTCCGATCTCAACAAGACTAAGTCTTATTCTCGGCGCTCTCTGGAAAAAACGTTCCGCTCGGGTGTCCGGAACTTCCGCACATGCGGTAGTTCCGCAGGTAAAACCGCGGTACTTCCGTTTTCCGAGAGGCTAAGTTAAAGTCCGGGCGCTCTCTGGAAATAAAGTTCCGCTCGAGTGCCCGGTACTACCGGCAGTCCGGTAGTTCTGCAGGTCAAACAGCGGTACTACCGTTTTCCGAGAGACTAAGTCTTAGTCCGGGCGCTCTCTGGAAAAAACGTTCCGCCCGGGCGCCCGGTACTACCGGACCTGCGGTAGTTCCGCCTAATACACGCCGGAACTACCGGATTTTCTGACAATGCACAGATTTGATTTAATTTTAATTTCTAAGTGCATGCATGATCCTAAATTGATCCAAAGGGCACATTTGAACATGATCAAGCAATCACCATGATCCCTCTTAATAGTACGGCGTCTATCCTATAATCCGGTCTTCCAACCTAACTCCAAGACCGGTAAAACAAAAAATAGATACCTAAACTATTTACCTTGTCGCCCTAGAGATCTTGAATCTTCATGGGATATTTTGTGAGCCTCTTTCTTTGCTATTTGAACATATCCTTTCAAACACTTAATGCACACATTAGTCCCACATTCACATAAATTCATTAATTACCAAAACTAACATTTTTAGGGGCCTAGATGCTTTCAATCTCCCCCTTTTTGGTAATTGATGACAACAAGAGCAATTTATGAGAAGAATTTAAGATTTGGATATACTTCTAATTTGCAAGATGTATATCACAAGGATTTTGAAATTTTAGAAATTTTTAGAACATGGGGAATTTTTGCATTTTAGGAACTAATAAGAAAGAGCTCCCCCTAAACATGTGCATCAAATTTTGCAGGAATTTAATAGGCATGATTTCATCATAGCATCCATAAGGATACGCAATAGACAAGTAAAAACAAGCATCGCATTAAGGGCAAGACATAGTTCATTACAAAGCATCAGAAATTAAAATACTAAATGACCACAGAGTTTAAACCACACAATACGTATTACATGGTTCATTTCACCATACATTATTACAGCGATAGATAAGACTTAAAACTAAAACTTCTTCTCCTAACAATTTCTCCCCCTTTGGCATCGAAATACCAAAAAGAGGAGCTAGTCCTGAGCTGCACTGGGAGAAGGAGGACCACGGCGACGAGTGCGACGACCATAACGAACTGGAGAAGGCGGCTGAACTGCACTCTCCAAGGCTGATACGCGATCGCCAAGGGAAGACACAGTGGAGATCAAGACATCCTGGCGCTCCTCCAGCCTGAGTATGGCAGAGTAAATCTGGGAAAGCGACACGTCGCCCTCGCCCTGGGGAGGAGGATCAGCAGCTGCCTGATGCTGAGGCTGAGGCTGAGGCTGAGCCTGAGCACGGGTGCGAACAGGAGCAGGAACAGGAGGCTCTGCACGCGGCTTGTATGGCTTGTGAGGGGTGCAGAGTGCTCCTCGGTATCCAGTCTTCCTAATGATCACCGCCATGATAAATGGAGCAAAGTTGATCCTTTTCTGTTTGTCATTCTTATTGGCGTCGATCCCCCTGATGATAAGATCCACCACATCAAACTTTTGGCCGCGCATAATGTAATCAATTACATTCCACGCGTGGCCACGAATAGCATCATAATTTCCGCTCTTGGGAAGAATGGTGTGGTTGATGATCCTGTTGACAAGGCTGGGAATAGGAAGTAAGCCATTTGTTGTCCCAGTGTCCGTTCAGCAGCTTGGTCATAATACTCTGAATATGCAGCAATAGGAAGAGCTCGCTTGCTGAACACCTTCTCATATGCACTGGTTTCCGTCCCAAGTGCTAGCTCAAACTCGTGCCTGGTGCACTCAATAAACTGGGTCCCTGTCATCCAACTCAGATGCTCAAAGTTGGGAGAGACGTACAGGGTAGCGTAGAACTGTCTGATCATGTTGTCCATGTAGTTGCATTTGAATGCAACGAGTTGATGAATATCGGCTCGCTGAAAGAGCTGATAAGCACCACTGAACTTGTCGATCTGCGACAAGTGATCCCAGTCCACATACTTATGGGCAGCAAATTTTCGGGCTGGACCATACATCTCCTGGTACACCTTCTCTTGAAACTTTGAATGAAATTGGGGGTTCATTGAGTCTCGAGGGCGTACATACTGACTTCGGCGACGGAGAATGGCATAATCTTCATTAGTGATCTTGTCGAGGTCCACTTCGTGGTCTGCAGTTACCTCAGGCATCTCCTCATCTGGGTCTGCATATTCCTCGCTCTCATGCGAGGCCTCAGATTCGCTCTCATGCGAATCCTCTGAGTCACTCTCAGGGTCGGAGACGGGACCCTTGCCCTTGTGCGCCACTGACTGAGATGCAGGAGTCGAGGAGGAGGATTGACCTGCCGTGCCCCCATAGGACTTGTGCGAGACATTCTTCATCCTTGGCATCTTCAATGACACAATGGGATAATCAAGGTATGAAGTAGAGTAAACGAAAGAAGGTTTGAAATTGAAAGCAATGAATTTCTGCTGTTTCAGGAAAAACGGAAGTACCGGCGGCAAAACTGCGGTACTTCCGGGAAATCCGGTAGTTCCGGCATTAAACATGCGGTACTACCGGGACCCCGGAAGTTCCGGCCGCTTCGACCGGTAGTTCCGGTTTTTCTGGACATTTCTAGGGCATGACAAAAGTTGAATCTTTTGGGGTATTTCTTGGATTGAATCCAGTGCATGTTTGTATAAACATTCCAATACCCTAAACAAACTGTTTTGCCCAAGAAAATTTCAGCGAAAGTCATCACATTTCAATTTTAACCTAAACTCCACCTAGGGTTCTAAGAACAAGGTAAAAAGTGGATTTTGATCCGATTTACCTTGTGAAGTCGAAGGAGGAGAACCCTGGGGGTGCAAATAATCGCCCAAAAACGAAGAACTCCCCTCGGATTCAAAGATCGGGAGAGGAGAGAGTTTCTTGGGAGAGAGAGGGTGGAGGAGAGGAAGAAGAAAGGAGTAGGCTGCGCGGTTTGGGAGGAGTGAAGAGGAGAGAGAGAGAGAAAGGTAAAGAGTAACGGTTGGAGGAGTTGGCGGTTTTGAAAACCGCAATTAATCCCGCAGAAAGCGGTAGTACCGCGCGTAACACGCCGGTAGTACCGTGCTCACAGAAATTCCGGAAGTTCCGCGGATTTTACTGCGTTAGTTCCGGTTTTTCTGTCCGGAGCGGAAGTACCGCACAATGAACTGCGGTAGTTCCGGATTTTCTGGAACTTTTCAGGATTTTAGATTTAGAACTTGAAATTTTGCAAATGATCCCTAGTTTTGCATCCAACAAAAGTCATTCAGGATCATTATGCATCAATTGAGCTAATGCTATATTTTGAAACTAATTTTTTTATGAAATTAAACGAATTTTTGACTAAAATAGGGAAAAACCAACAAAAGTCCATATGAGCACAACAAATGAGCAGAAAAAGATGAAGTGAGATTTCAAGATACATTTGAGTAGTCTATGACATTTAATTCATTCCTCAATTTGCAAAAGCGGCTTTCATCTAATGGTTTGGTGAAAATATCCGCTAGTTGATTTTCGGTTCGGATGTGGCTAATCTCAATATCTCCCTTGCTCACATGATCTCTCAAGAAATGGTGGCGTATATCTATATGCTTGGTTCTTGAGTGTTGAACGGGATTATTGGATATTTTGATAGCACTATCATTATCACACAAAAGAAGCATTTTATCAAAATTGATCCCATAATCCAACAATGTTTGCCTCATCCAAAGCAATTGAGCACAACAACTTCCCGCTGAAATATATTCGGATTCGGCGGTTGAAAGTGCTACGGAATTTTGTTTCTTGGATGACCAACACACTAGAGATCTTCCTAGCAATTGGCAACTACCCGAGGTGCTTTTTCTATCCACTTTGCATCCCGCATAATCAGAATCTGAATATCCAATTAATTCAAATTTTGCACCTTTGGGATACCAAATCCCTATGCTTGAGGAATGCTTTAAATATCTTAGAATCCTCTTTACGGCCACTAAATGGCACTCTTTTGGAGAAGCTTGAAAACGTGCACACATGCATACACTAAACATAATGTCGGGCCTAGATGCGGTAAGATAAAGCAAACTACCAATCATGGATCTATAAAGCTTTAAATCTACCGACTTACCTTCTTCGTTGAGGTCTAGATGCCCGCTTGTTGCCATGGGTGTTTTGATGGGTTTGGCTTCTTCCATTCCGAATCTTTTGAGTAGATCCTTCACATACTTTGTTTGGCTTATAAACGTCCCATCTTTAAGTTGTTTGATTTGAAGTCCAAGGAAGTAGCTTAGCTCACCAATCATCGACATCTCGAATTCCCTAGACATCATCTCACCAAATTCTTTGCAAAAGTCTTGATTAGTAGAACCAAATATAATATCATCAACATATATTTGACATACAAAGAAATCATCTCCAATAATTTTTGTGAATAGAGTTGTATCTACTTTACCAATTTTAAAGCCTTTTGATACTAGAAAGTTACGAAGGCGCTCATACCAAGCTCTAGGAGCTTGCTTTAAACCATATAGTGCCTTTGATAATCTATACACATGATTAGAGTATTTAGCATCTTCAAATCCCGGGGGTTGTTCCACATATACTAATTCGGAAATTGTACCATTAAGAAATGCACTTTTGACATCCATTTGAAATAATTTAATGTCAAAGCATGATGCAAAGGCAAGCAAGATTCTAATTGATTCAAGTCTAGCAACGGGCGCAAAAGTCTCATCATAATCTAATCCCTCAACTTGAGTATAACCTTGAGCTACTAACCTTGCTTTATTTCTTACCACAATTCCGTTCTCATCTTGTTTGTTCCGGAAGACCCATTTTGTGCCAATGACATTGTGCTCCTTGGGTCTCTCCACCAAAGTCCAAACATCGTTTTGGGCAAAGTTATTCATCTCTTCATGCATAGCATTTATCCAATCCGGGTCATCTAATGCTTCTTCTACACGCTTAGGTTCAAGTGAAGATACAAAAAAATAATGTTCACAAAATGAAGCTACTCTAGAGCGAGTTTGAACACCCTTACTTACGTCACCCAATATTTGGTCAATTGGGTGATCCTTGGCTATTGCATTGTGAATCTTGAACATATTTTGCGGTTGATCTTTTTCTTCATCTTCAATAACTTGAACATCGTTTATTATGGAAGAAGAGGGTGGTTCCACTTGTGTAGATGAGCTTGGTGATGTTGGATCCTCTTTTGGTTTGATGTCTCCGATTTGCATGTTCTCCATTGCCTTGCGAAGATTTTCATCTCCTACATCATCCAAGTTCTCATGCTCTTCTTGAGAGCCGTTAGTTTCATCAAATTGAACATCACATGATTCTTCCACTAAACCCGAATTTTTATTAAAGACCCTATAGGCTTTACTATTTGAGGAATACCCTAAAAGGAAGTCTTCATCACATCGACTTTGAAATTTTGAGAGCCGAACACCTTTCCTTAGAATATAGCATTTGCAACCAAATACTCTAAAGTAAGAGATGTTCGTTCTCCTTCCAACAAGAAGCTCATAGGAAGTCTTTTTCAAGAGTCGATGTAAGTAGAGGCGATTTATGGCATGACATGCAGTGTTAATAGCTTCCGCCCAAAACTTGTCGGAAGTATCATATTCATCAAGCATTGTCCTAGCCATTTCAATCAATGTTCGATTTTTCCTCTCTACAACTCCATTTTGCTCCGGAGTGTAGGTTGTGGAAAGTTCGTGCTTTATTCCAAGTTCATCACAAAAGTCTTCAACTTTTGTGTTTTTGAACTCGGAACCATTGTCACTCCTTATTTTCTTTATTTTAAAATCAAATTCATTTTGAGCCCTTTTTGAAAAACTTTTGAAAATCCCGGAGGTTTCACTTTTGTCATTTAGGAAGAAGACCCATGTATATCTAGAGTAATCATCCACAATGACTAAACAATAGCTATTACCTCCAATGCTCTTATAGGTTGTTGGCCGGAACAAATCCATATGTAAGAGCGCTAATGGCCTAGAGGTTGACATGATACTTTTGGAAGGATGAGAATTAGCGACTTGTTTTCCGGCTTGACAAGCACTACAAAGTCGATTTTTCTCAAACTTTACATCCTTCAAGCCAACCACTAAATCATGCTTAAAAAGCTTTTTAAGTTGAATCATTCCCACATGACCTAGCCTTCTATGCCACAACCAACCCAAAGAAGTTTTTGCAATTAAACAAGTTTTCAAACAAGACTCATTTGAAGAAAAATCTACCAAATAGAGATTCCCAAATCTAAAGCCTTTGAAGACTAGTTCATTATTATTATCTTTTGAGATTACAACATTTTCTTTTGAGAATGTGCATGTTAAGCTTAGATCACATATTTGAGCAACGGATAGCAAGTTGAAATTTAATGATTCAACTAATGATACATTAGAAATGGAAAGGTCGTTTGAGATAGCGATTTTACCCAATCCTAATACCTTTCCTTTGCTATTATCTCCAAATGTGATTTTGTCATTGCTTCCATTCTCAAATGTGGTGAACATCTTTCGGTCTCCGGTCATATGTTGAGTGCAACCGCTATCCAACACCCAATGCCTTCCACCGGTTTTGTAGTTCACCTACAAAAGAAGATCAAGTTTTTTTAGGTACCCAAATTTGTTTGGGTCCTTGGAGGTTAGTGACCAAGCTCTTGGGTACCCAAATGGATTTCTTTTTAGCACCCAAAATTGAGGTGCCAATGAAATGAGCAATAACATTTCCATTTGTGATTTTTCTAAGCATATAACATGAATCATATAAACCAATGGAATGCATGTTATTCTTTGAGCAATCACTTGGCATATGTCCAATGCACCGGCATTTTGTGCAATACTTACCATTTTCCTTTACAAACCTTGGAGGCTTGTATACCGGTTTTTTACCCTTTTGGGGGACATATCCAAGTCCCTCTTTGTTGAAAGAGCATTTTTGATCGCTTAGTAACTTATCAAGAGTTTCCTTTCCCTTGTAAGCTCTCTCTAAGCTTTTGTTTAATTTTAGCACTTGTTCTTTTAAATTTTTGTTTTCATTAGCAATGATATCATCATGAACAAAATTTAGAGCATTTCTAGAATCTACACTTGATGAACAAGGTATGGCAAGTAGATCATCACAACAAGTAGATATGCTAGACTTTGAAATTTCTATACTAGACATTTTATTCAAGATATTGCAAGTAACTCCAATGCTAGTACTAGATTTGTGATTTTCTTGGAGAAGCAAATCATGAGCTTCCTTTAACTCCTCATAAGAGTCTTTGAGAGAGGTGTGTTCTCTCTTTAAGACCTTAAACTTTGATTTTTCTTTTCCAAGAAATTCATTCAATTCAACTAGCATATTCATCAAGTCATCGTATGAAGGCTCATCATCATCAAGCAAGTTTACCTTTTCTCCTTTAGCCATAAGGCATGTAGGAGTGGAGAATAGTGATGGAGCCTCCTTGATTGCAATGCCCACAAGCCCTTTCTTCTTGGGAGATTCGTCCTCGCTTGAGTCGGAGTCCGAATACTCCTCTTCGGAGTTCCACTCACCAATATGGGCTTCATTCTTGCCATCCTTGTGAAGCTTCTTGAAAAGCTTCTCTCTTGCCGTTGTAGTTCTTCTTCTTTGATGACTTCTCCTTGTCATCCTTCTTTGTTGGACATTGAGAGGCAATGTGCCCCTTCTCATCACATTCATAGCAACGAATGTTGCTAAACTTCTTGTTGGAGGAAGAATGTCATTTCTTGGTCTTCTCATGGCTTGTACTCCGAAATGGGCGTCTCCTCATGAACTTCTTCATTCTTCTTACTAGAAGCGCAAATTCTTCTTCGGAGTCCTCCTCATCATCTTCTTCGGATTCTTCACTCATTACCGCTTTAGCTTTGAAAGCGGTGATCTTCTTATTCTTGGAAGAGAATTGCTCCAAGAGCTCTTCCTTGTCTTTCTTGTATAGCTCGTTGGTGATGAGGTTGCCCAACAATTGCGTTGGTGTCATTCTTGCCAACTCCGGTGAGTTGAGGAAGAGAGTCACCAACACTTCATATTTCTCCGGCAAAGCCCTAAGCATCTTTCGAACAATGTCAAGATCGGAAAGATTAGTTCCAAGGCCCTTAAGCTCATTCACAATGTTGTTGAGCCTTGAGTACATCTCATTAATGTCTTCATGGGGCAACATTGTGAATGTCTCATATTTGATCCTAAGCCGATGCAATTTGGCCTCCTTGACCGTGAATGTCCCTTCGTGTATTTCCGAAAGGGTAGTCCAAATAGCATGAGCCGTCTCAAGATTGCTCACCCTATTGAACTCATCCGCGTTCAAGGCTCCAAATAGAGCATTCATAGCTTGGGCGTCTAAATGAGCATTACGCCCGTCTTGATCCGTTGGGTGATCCGGATCAAGAGCCATAACGTAACCCTCATTTACGACTTTCCAAATTTGAGGACTCATGGCCTTTAAATAAATAGACATTCTAATTTTCCAATAAGCATAATTTGAGCCATCAAATAGAGGCGCCTTTCCTATTGCTATACCCTCACTAGCCATCCTTTTCTCTCTAGACGGTTAAGTCCAAATTTGAGAGACCAAGCTCTGATACCACTTGTAAGATCGAGGAGGCCGACTAGAGGGGGGGTGAATAGGAGGTTTTAAAATTTTCGTCTAATTCGAATTAGCAATTTTAAACTTGATGGATTGATAGAGCAAGACAACACTAACACTAGCACAAGTAATCGACTAAGAGCAATAACGAAAGGTAGAGAACAACAAATGCTACTCTAACTAAGCAAGCAATCAAGTGATATGAATAAAGAGCGATGCTTGGAAGAATATGATCACAAGAGAGCAAACCACAATTTGACACGATTACTTTTTACCGTGGTGATCGGAGACTTGCCGGTCTCCCCTAATCCACGTTGAGGTAAGCCCGAACGAATCAGACCGGCTCCACGAATGAGCCTAAGCACCTCGATCACTATTGGATGCCCTTTCCCTCTCCGGGTAGGCGAGCTCCAAGCCTTCACAATCTTCCGGGCCTTCTCACAATCTTCTTGAGAAGATCACCGAAACTCCGCCAAGCCGTCTAGGTGTCGGCAAGCACCAAGAGAATAGACCACTGTGGCTTGATCTCACTCAAGTGCTCAATGGATCAACTAGAATGCAATGCACTTGAATTTTGGGTCAACTACCTCAAATGAATGCACAAGAGAGTGAATGAGGTGTGAGAGGTTGCTCTAGGCTCAAATGTATTCAATGGATGTTCAACCACATGTCCAAGTTCTGGTGGGGGTGTATTTATACCCTCACCAACCTCAAATAGCCGTTACAATAAACAATCCTGAAAATTCAGGAAATCCGGTACTACCGCAGGCAAAACCGCGGTACTACCGGACCCTAGCTGACCGGTCAGAACGGCTGTCAGAGAGTCAGAAGTAACTGTTGGTCAATGAGTGCGGTACTACCGCCGTTGAAACTGCGGTACTTCCGGACGTCCGGAAGTTCCGCCCCAAGCCCGGTACTTCCGATCTCAACAAGACTAAGTCTTATTCTCGGCGCTCTCTGGAAAAAACGTTCCGCTCGGGTGTCCGGAACTTCCGCACATGCGGTAGTTCCGCAGGTAAAACCGCGGTACTTCCGTTTTCCGAGAGGCTAAGTTAAAGTCCGGGCGCTCTCTGGAAATAAAGTTCTGCTCGAGTGCCCGGTACTACCGGCAGTCCGGTAGTTCCGCAGGTCAAACAGCGGTACTACCGTTTTCCGAGAGACTAAGTCTTAGTCCGGGCGCTCTCTGGAAAAAACGTTCCGCCCGGGCGCCCGGTACTACCGGACCTGCGGTAGTTCCGCCTAATACACGCCGGAACTACCGGATTTTCTGACAATGCACAGATTTGATTTAATTTTAATTTCTAAGTGCATGCATGATCCTAAATTGATCCAAAGGGCACATTTGAACATGATCAAGCAATCACCATGATCCCTCTTAATAGTACGGCGTCTATCCTATAATCCGGTCTTCCAACCTAACTCCAAGACCGGTAAAACAAAAAATAGATACCTAAACTATTTACCTTGTCGCCCTAGAGATCTTGAATCTTCATGGGATATTTTGTGAGCCTCTTTCTTTGCTATTTGAACATATCCTTTCAAACACTTAATGCACACATTAGTCCCATATTCACATAAATTTATTAATTACCAAAACTAACATTTTTAGGGGCCTAGATGCTTTCAGCATGCCCGCTAGCTCCCCGTCTTGCTGGCTCTACACAATAAAATGGTCCTGAAATCACTACCCCCCATTTCATCCAGAGCCATGAAAGACTGAGAGAGGGAGAGGAGGAAGGAAGGTGACATAATAGGGCCAATAAAAAAATTGAGACACACACGGGGCGGGGTTTCACTGAGGCACATCGATGCGTGTGCCATGCGGGCACTTCTACCATGGAAGTAGAGCACATGACCATTCTAGGTCCCTGCCATGGTCAGGTGGCACCGAACCTTTGTAGGTCCCGCCACCTGCCGCGTCGGGCCAGGCTATGACGTGCTCGCCGGATGTTTCCACGGTCAGGTGGCACGGTAGGAGCCACTCGCCGGCCGCTGGTTCATTCGCGATCGGTAAAAGAGCTAGATTTACAATTTCGTGTTGAATAAGACTAATTTCAAAATTAAGGTGCCCCTATGAGCCAAATAAAAAAATTCATATACTTCCGATACAAGCTCAACGTATGACACGTTGTACGTAACTAGGTAATAATATTAATAAGTTGTATGACAAATATTCTGTCAAATTGTAACATATAATTTTGTGCAAGATGTTAAGATTTTATACGACAACCGTGCAACGTCCACACAATTAATAGACGAGTTAGCTCATTTTTGTTGGGAAAATTTATTTATTTGCCACCCTTACGACTCGGGTGGCAACAGATTTGCCACCCGGGCCTATTGTCAGTGACTCAGGTGACCCCACATTAAATGACAGAGTCTCGGTGTCAATCTTAAGAGTGGCAAAAAATTGAATCTTTCCATTTTTGTCTAGTTGTAACACATTCTATGCGTTACTTATGATCCTAGGGCTGCTCCGACCGATTTCTGACTGTGGTTTCTGGTTGCTATTGAAATTATATTATAGTGGCTGCTATTTTTTCTGAGTCATTTAATTAAAGGAATATGAAAAAAATAAGAAAAAAAACGAAAATACCGTTATATCTCTACGTACAATACAAAAATGTGAAAAGGTAAAAGGCTAAAAAACAAAAAAAAGCTAAAATTAAAAACCAATATATTCTAAATGACTTTTAACTTAAAAATTAGAAGCCAAAAAAAAAACTAAAACTATTTGAAGCGAGACCTTTACCATACGACATTCATACAAGATAGACACGTTAGCTCTTCCAATTATGGCATACTTCATTCATAGCCGTTATGATTCAATATGACGAGAGAGCATGCAGCGTTAGTAAAACAAGTAAACGAGTTACATCAAATATACGTTACACGTAATTATTGGGTAATAGCCGAGTTCTTTTTTGTTTATGCCTTATGACTTCTCTCAAACAAATAAATGAGATAGTTTTTTGCCACTGTTTCGAAGTGGTTTAGCGGGACAGCCTTTTTGAAACGACTTATCAGCTTATCGACATTTGATTCGTTCACACAAGTACTTATGTTAGGGTTAAAAATAATAAGTCGTAATTATAAACCATAAGCCATAACTCAAAAAAACCCACTCAATATCTTTTTACTATATACGACAAAAGCTAGTCAAAGACACCAAAATGCAGTAGTTAATTTCATCAAAAATCAATTATAAGGTGGTATAAGCCAGTCATTTGCCCTAATCTATTATCTTACCGATTTAGGGCATGTTTGAAATACAAGGTTTTTGCAGGAAGCAATTTATCTCTTATACCCACATTCTAGATGAAGCCTTAGGGCTCGTTCTTTGTAGCTAGGCCTGGGCAAAATACCCGCTACCCGTTACCCGTACCCGAATTACCCGGACCCGAACCCGAAATACCCGAACCCGAGGTACCCGATCCCAAATTCGGATAGCGATTCTGATTACCCGAAATTAGTTTGGGTAGTTCGGGTAATATCCCCCGGTACCCGAATTACCCGAATTGTCTGTAAATTACCCGAATTGTCTGTAAATTATCCGAATTGTCAGGAAATTGTCTGTAAATTACCCGAATTGTCGGGAAATTACCCGAATTATCGGGAAATTAGTTGGTTTTCTGTAAATTCGGGTATATCGGGTATACCCGAACCCGAACCCGAATTATCGGGTACCCGAAATTGCGGGTAGTGTTTTTTTGGGGCTAATATCGGGTAGCAGTTTTCATTACCCGAATTTTGAATTACCCGAACTACCCGACCCGAAAATTTCGGGTAACCCGAACGCCCAGGCCTATTTGTAGCTATGGTTTATGGTTTTTAATTTTGATTGTTCGCGAGAGAATACGGAGAGAGATAGTTGCATGCAATTTTAGCTAATATAATCGAAGTCGATATAATTTACATTATAATTAACTTATAGATTTTATTTTAAAAATACTTTATTTAAAAACTAATTATTATAATATAAATCATAATCTATAAAGCAAAAGCCCAGAAGAGCGGGCCTCAGCATCGAAGAGAGGTTAACGGACGATGGATAGTAACGCCGTTATAGGATGAACTCCAACCGTTAACCAAGGGTCTCGACTAGAATTAGTCCTGTAAGCAGGGGCCAAGGTGAAAAAAGTTGGAGGAGTGATGCACGATGCACATGACGCTGGTACAATTAGCCAGTGCGCCATTAATCATCGTCGCCTTGTGGACCGGCGCCAGAGACGCGGCGCGGCCACCCCACTCATCAATCCATCGTCGGCCCCCTGGCTGCGCCGCTCGGGGCTGCGGTGGCGCGGCGTGCACTGACTGTGCATGCGGTCGGCCAGTGAAATAATACACAAGCTAGCGTTCATGCCTCACAGCATCCTTCTCTCATGCACTAGGGCCCCACTGCCAGCCGCGCTCACGCTCTCGCTCCATGTGTCTGTCAGAGGAGAGCTTGCTTTTGGCTATAGTTTGTGGTTTCCGGATCGGTTGGGTTTAAACTTCTGGCTTCCAGCTTATTTTTCACTATTTATAAATTTAGTCTTTTTCTGAACTTTTGGCTTTTTGTTGAGCTTTTTTGCCGGTTCTTTTTTCCCCGTATTTGTTTGTATTATACGTAATGGGCTAACATATTTTTTATATTTTTAAAATTTTTTAAATTTAATTATGCTAAATAAGGATCTGTCAGCTACAGTGCTTTTTTCAGTCAGCTACAGTGTTTTCAGCCATAAGCCATGAGCTTTTAAGCCCAACCGATCACCACCTAGACTGTTTGTGTGAGGGATTACGGAGTAATAGAAACTCACATACGATTTTTGCCAATATAAATGAAGTCGGTACAGTATGTATTACAATTAACTAGTAGACTCTATCTTGAAAAAAATACTCCATTTAAAAGCTAGTTACTATATAAAAACCAAAAACAGCTCTTAGAAGCTGAAAAGAACACGGCCTATGATGAATATACTATGGCTTTGTTCTAAAAAGTTTTTATTTTCTAGCTTTCAGTTTTTAGAAATTAAAAGTCATTAAAAACATGATTTTCTTTTTTCTTCTTTTTCAGTCCGTAGAGATATGAAGGTTTTTTTTTCATGTTATCTCTTTTTTTCTTTGTTTTTAATTAAATACCAAAAAACCTAAAGTAGCTATACTACTATTTCAACCAAAAATCAAAAGATGCTAGAAAAAATAGAAGTGAAACGGGACCTAGCTCACTTATTTATGGCCTTTGCCGGCCACCCCTGAAATTTGGTCCCCTCTTGTATTTACGCTCTGGTCGCTCCAAAAATGAGATGAAAACGGCAGGCGGTCACGCTGACCCCCATCACAACGTGGGCGCGGTGATGGATGATGTATCATGCACTGTTCATGCAAGCAGTAGATCCGTTCTTTTTTAATTTTTAGCTTTATCTTTTAGTTTTTCTATAGTAACTATCTCTTTGAATAGAGTGTCATTTCAAAATAGAATCTACTAGTTAATTGTACTACATACTGCACCGACTTCATTTATATCAGTAAAAATCGCACGTGAACTTCAGCTACTCTATAATCTCTCATATGAAGAATCAAAAAGTCACAAGTCATAACCAAAAGTCACAAACTACAGAGAAAAAAAAGAACAGGCCAAGAAGAGTAGTACACTTGTAGCCGCGCGAGAGACGATTGAACCGATTCGACGGCGAGCGCATCTCGTGGTTTGACGGCGGTGTGGTAACGGATGCGAAGCGCGGCGATGGAGGACAGCTTGTGTGTCGCCGTCGCAGGCCCAGGTAGCGCATGCACTGTGCGGGTGGACTTCACTCACGCCATCAGCATTAAACAGAGATCGATCCATGCACACGCAGAAGCAGCGTCACAGTACAATTCAACCAACAGATATACATAAACCTGCCGACTACAAAAAAAATCCATGTTGCTTGCCATAACATAATATACCGGAAAAGAAAATTATGGAAGTGACTATTACACAGGCAACTTTAGGTGACTAAGAGTATAACTTCAGAAGGAGGTGAATCAGTACACTGCAACTTTAGATGACTGAAAGTACAATTTTAGCTTACTAGCTAAGAGATAAAAAGATTTAGTCGATTGTGCAATAGTAAAACCGAAAAAATATTAATTCACATATCAAAAATTAGTGCTTTGTATTGTAGTATATCTTTGAAGATATCACAACTCATGCAAAAAAAAAATCTACCGTTCATAAACCAGACTAGACATATTAGGTCTGCTGGCGCTAGAGAGATACATGCGTGATCACTAGCAAATGGAGGCTATGGATTTTTTGTTCACCTCTCTGATGAAGAGGCTCCGGTCATGCATGCGCTGCTAGAGATAAGACTGGTGTCACCATGTCTTCCAGTGCATCTACAAGCTAGAGGACAATCTACTAGTCCTGGACGGTTCGTACTTGTTATTGTTCAACTTCAGTTACTTACACAATGAATGTGCTGGCATCCATGCATGCATGCATTCACTTGAATTTCTTTTTTTATGCATTTACTAATTGCAGGCATATATGACAAGTGGCTTATTTACCATCTCTCAACCAAGGAAATCAAACCTGTGATTTCACTATATACTGATACCGGAATTAATCTGGCTCCAACCATTTGCAATTGTAGACACCTCGTTGATCCAACAACTAATGATATGTTCAGTAAGGATGTAAGATTTCATCGCGTCTCGGGTTAAACTTTAATATGCTAACATCCTAGAACTATCGCCAATGTATATTCACACTATAGCATAACAAACATAAGCTACAGATACATCATTGACATGAAACTTTAGCTTGATACTTCAACATACAACATAATAGGAAACATGGATCACAATTTTGTCTGAAATGGGGCGAACCCTCTGAAACAAGACTAATTTTGCCCTATTTGAAATTTATCTAAATTTCATCCAAAATTTGATTTAATTTCATCAAAATTCGAATTTTTTTTTTGAAAATTTTGTTTGAAATTTTGAACAAAATTCCGAAATTTCATCTAAAATTTTGGATGAAATTCTAAAGTTTCATCTATTTCATTTGTTTCGCTGCCTGGTGAATTTTTTTTGCAATCCGAGATATTTTCCATGATAGGGAAACACATGGCAAAAAACATAAACAATATAGCATATTATACCCACGCCAATTTATACCCAAACCATGTCATAACAAAAATGAGCAACAAATGCATCATTGACATAAAACTTTAACTCAATATTTCAACATGCAACATAATAAGAAAAACATGGCAAAACATAAAACAATATAGCATTGTAGAGATACCATTTAAACACCCAAATAACAAGATTTGCTCTCCATCCTGTTCATTTTATCTTGACCCTCTTTTATTTTTCATTCCTAATTCGGTACTAATTCAATAATTCCCTACATAGAAAAAGCATAACACACAACACATATTCAGATTTTATTAGAAAGGATCAAAGTGTCAAACATCAAAGGGGAAAGGAGTTGAGGAGTGGAGAGTAGTGAAGAACCAGATGGTCTAGATCGACGCGGCAGCGCCTCTCGGCCTACCTTTGCATTTTTGCCTGACTGCCCATCCCTAGCACCCTGTCTTGTCAATTCCAAGGGCCCAAGGCAACGGGGCGGCAGCAGCAATCTCCCAACGGCAGCGATAACCGACAGCGGTGAGCCCCCAATTCAAGGCGCGGTGGCGGAAACTACACACGCCGACACAGACACGCGAAACGGCTAGAGCAAGATGTAAGGGCGAGGTCGAGTGGTGAGGGCGATCAGACAAGCGAACGAAGGGAAGCGATAGGGTAACTTCTGCTATGTGCTTTCACATTTCAATGTCCATTCCACATTTTAATGGGCCTGCTTGCCACCATTTTGCACTTTAGCCCTGGCTGGGCCATAGGACTCGAGTTAGACCACTACTATTAGGATTTACTTGGATCACTACAAATAGGAATACCACTATTATTTGAATTTTTTTGGATCACTATAAATAGTGATGCTCAGGTCTGGGACTATAGTCTATCCAGCCCGAGGTTCGGATCTATCTCTGGTTATATTGATGTAAGATATACGCGCTCCTAGGAAAAAAATTGCAGATTGCATCTTGTCACAAAAGGTGATGGGTGATATTCTTCTTCCCCTTAAAAAAAAAGAAAAGGAAAGAAAGGAAAAGAAGAGGAGTTGTGGGGTGACCTTAACATGTCTGCTTGATACTGCAAGAAAGAAAAGGAAAGAAAGGAAAAGGAGGAGGAGTTGTGGGGTGACGTTAACATGTCTGCTTGATGCTGCAAGAGGACAACGATGGTAGGCATACACGTACTTGAATTTGTACGCACGTATTAATTGCATGCATGCAGGCGTACGCTGCCCTGAATCCGTGTGACTCGACCCTTTTCTTCCATATGAAAGCAAACCAGCTTTATGATCATCTAGTCATTGATACTTGCAATAAATTGGTTCGACGTATTTGCAGAACCAAACAGCCTGCAGGTCCAGGCTTTGTGAGTGAAGATTTGGAAGGTTTGTTAGACTTGGGTAACCACACTATCTAGCTAGTGATTTTTACTAGATAAGTTTGAAGATGATGCAATGCATGGGCCGGATGCGTAGCGGGTTGGTGTGGGGGAGAAGAGGCCACCGAATGTGATTTTTGATCCGATGAGAGGAACGTTGCATGCATTTTGGCGTTGTTGGGTGCGTTTTTTTCGCTTACAGCTGATAACTTTAGTCTTAGCATGAGTATTTATCAGAATAAACCGAATGCTGGTAGGTCATTTTGAAAAAGTTATCTCAATAGACCGTTTCAAAAAGATAAAGAAAAGACGTCATATTTATTTGTTCAAAAGAAACTATAAATTATAAATTTAAAAAAATGGCCTTTGTCTACGTGGTCAACACAGCAATTAGTTATGGCCAGGGCCGTCTCAACAATTTCAAGGGCCCTTGGGCAAGCAAGACGGCAAAGGCCCAGCAATCTAATTTTTTAATAAAGTATATAGTACTACTAATAAGAGTTAACTTGCAGCATATGTTTAGTTCATAAAAGATAACGATAGTACAATAAACAAACTAAAAGAACGGTAAAATAACTATTATGATTACCTCAAATAAAAAATAATGCTTCAGTACTTTTTAAGAAACTTGATCGGTGATGGGTGATCCTGTCCAGCCGTCCGTCGTCCGCTCGTGGGGGCGTGGGGCCCATCCCTCGTCGCATGCGGACGAGCGGCGTCGGCGTGTCGTGGCTTCGCGGTGTCGCGCCTCATGGAGCGGCGTCGCCGCGTCTGGCGATTGGGCTGGGCGATAGGGAGGCGAAACGATCAATCGATCAGGATCGGTCGGCGATCGAGAATAGCCTAATATCAGAATAGGAAGCGACGGCAAGCTAATTCCTGATTGCTGGACTTGTGCTAAGTGTATGGACCTTTAAATTTTCATTTCAATATGCCAAATACATATACTAAGTACTATATATATACATATACTCATGGGCCCCTCTGTGGCATGGGCCCCCGGCCGTCGCACTTACTGCCCTCCCCTATAAGACGGCCCTGGTTATGGCATGCTTTTCATGGATCACGGACTGGCTCCACACAACTTCGCTTGCCTTTCTCACACAGGCTGCAAATTAAGCATTTTCTCACACAGGCTGCAAATTAAACTTAGGGCCTGTTTGGTCCATGATCAGAAGTTACCTAGCCATAAGTTAGGCGTGGCACAGTTTTTAGGTAGCTGTTTGGTTCACTGACGTAACTGTGGCATGCCACACTTTCTTAGCACCCGGCCCCACACGTCATAGACTCAGTTTCTTGCCAAACTTTGCCACAAGTGTGGCTTCGATTTTGTTAGCCACACTTTCTGTGGCAGCCACATATTGCCTAAACTTAGGTATGGCAAAGTTAGGCACCAACCAAACAGGCCCTTAGTTAAGAAACATATAATCACAGAGAAATTATTGAAATCAGGGGTAATCCGTGGCGATGGCCCGAATGGTTTGATCGGACCTGAATTGACTTTGATCAATCATGGCTCGGGTCGGACCTACACAGAAGCCATTTGGATAGGTCTACGTGCTCGGGTCAGGCAAAGCATGGTGGAGGGCACTTCTAGAATCACAGTGACAACGTACAACTGAAACTCATCAAACAATAGCTACATCCAAACTCGCCAATTAATCGGAGCTAGCTACGACGTACAACTGAAACTCATCAAACAATAGCTACGTCCAAACTTGTCCATCAATCGGAGCTAGCTACGACTCTCACGTTGCTGAAGCAAAGCGATCATCTGTCCCATGGTTAGCACTTGGCAGTGGGTGTATATGCATGCAAGCCAACGTTTTCCTAGGAGACATGTCGGCACGTCGGTTCTTGCGACCATGTTGTCGCGATGGCGTGTAAGAATTAACTAGTTAGGTAAGCGCGGCGCACGCCGCGCTAGCTACCGTGTGAATCGAAGTAAAAGAGACGATAATTCGCGGGGAGTTTCATAAAAAAATCAAGGACACATGCGTAATTTCAAAAAAACTAAAGGTCTTTTTCGCAAAAAAAATCGAGGACCTGTAAGGACCTATACGTAACTAAAAAAGGACCTATACATAATTTTAGCAAACCGCAGGGCGCTATTCAACAAAGGATACGCAATTTCGGTGAAGTGGAGGGTTCTTTTCGGGAAAAAGCTGACAGAGACCTTTTTACGAAAACAGAGGACCATTACGTAATTTCAAAAAATACAAGAACTTTTTCGTAAAAAAACTGACGCAGCTTACAGCCAGGGAATCCCCAATCCCCGGCTGTAATATAGGTATTATTATTATTCTTCCACTACATCGTTATTTTGGCAACTTGTGTTGTGTGCACATCGATCTGATGTAATCCTGCTCAAGAGAGTCTTCAAGTTCCCCATATCATTATGCTCCTGCTAGGTTCTCTAGGATGGAAGACAGACTTCGCAATTTGACATAAAATTAATGAACAAGGTAGGGTTACCTTGTACTCAATATGATGAATCATGTTAATTCTCTTTCCAAAAATAACAAATATATATACGAGCATTGCTAAACAAATCCGCTTAAGGTTTCGTTGGACAAGCAACATCGAATCGGTGTTGCGTTGTTAATGGCGTTCATCGGGGCGGTAGTAGTTCCTTGTAAGCATTCCTTTCCTAAGACTAATTAATAAAAGATTATGATGCCTCTTTTTTGTTTCTCAGTTTTCGGCAGACGTGAGTGATTCGGCAAGGAAATACTAAAAAAAAAAACTCCAATACTAGGCTACTACTACAAGGATAGCTAGCATGAATTTTTTGCACTTTTGACATATTTTTAATCCGTATTTACAAAAATAGCCATATATGCACGAGAACGGCAGAAATGTCAGTTCTACTGCCCCGTTACCGGGCGGTAACACGCTGCAGTTGACACTTGGGCCATCGGGAAGTAGGGACATACCATCCGGCCACTAGGTAGCCGCGCGCCTGCCTCCCGGCCACCGTGCGGCACCCTCCTTGTCGCCCCGCAACCAGACAGTAGGTAATTAAATCGGCTTAATCGGCTTGTATCGGCATGTCAATAGGTCCAACCCATCAGTTCCTGCCCATATAAGACCACCATCGTATAACACTGTTAAGTGTTCCATCTCTATGACTATCTGAAGCCACAACAATCGGATCTAAAGCAAGCGTTACAACAAAAAAAGATGACAAGTACCATGCAAATTAGTGATTACATGTATGTAATTACATATGAATAATTCAATAATTAGCGAATTATGGGTACCTTACGTGCACAAAAATAGTACAAAACTACGGCTAAAGTACTATGACCTACTTATTTCATAATACAAACTTTATTAATTATGACTAACTGAATAACACTAATTAACTATGACTACGAAAATAACATCAAAAACACGTGACAAAAAAATCACATGTCTTTTGGGAGAAGCAATCAACACTGTCACATCCTCGAAAAACGTGCACTGGCTCCTCTAAAGAATGAGCTATACACTCTTAATTCTAAGCAACGAGCGCAAGAATGAGCTTATGTGATGAGTGACTGAGATGAGCGATGAGCAATTGCGAAATCTTCGTATTTATGGTCGAGCGAAAAAGGAACCCGGTGCGCTCACCTCACAAATTAAGGACTCCTTGTTGACGTATAGCACTGTGGGTGAGAGGGGATGACATGGTAAGACTAACAAATGTGCAGACAAGAAAGCGGTGAAAGGGGGGGGGACGTCACGGACATACCGACGCATGTGCGGACTAGGGAGGGCTGAGGGGGGACATCACGGACAAAGTGACAAATGTGCGAAGGGACAGTGGGAAAGAGGGAATAGCAGCAACAAGCCAACATATATGCGAAAGAAAGAGGTCACCCACTACAAAATGAGCATCGCATATCGCTAATTACGATAAAAATAACATGAAATAACATTAAAAATTCTCAAAAAAATTTAACAATTAGGTCGACTGTCTCAGAAAGCTGCACATAAAATTTCATAATTTTTGGAGCTTATTTGCTATATGTAACAACTCCTACAAGGAGCATAATTCTATGAATTCTCGAGCAATATTTACACTGGATAAAATTATACAAAAATTACACAACTAATTACATTGTGTCGGGATGCTACACATAAAATTTTATAATTTTTGAGCTTATTTGCTATATTTAAAAAATCCAAGAAGCAGTACATATAGTTAAGATAGGTAATTAAATCGACTAATTAGCCAACTTAATTACCTATCATCCGATGGTGGAACGGCGGGAAGGGTGCCGCACGGTGGTCGGGCGGCAAGCGCACGACCGCACGGTGGCCGGGCGGCAGGCCCCTACCGCTTGATGGTCGGGCTCCGATGGCTCAGGTGTCAGCTACAGCGCTGCCATCTGGTCATCGGGCGGCAGAGGTGATATTTCTACCGTTCTCATATGTATACTACTATTTTTGGGAGTGTCTAGGCATCACCCAGATATTTTCTTTCTAATTAACATTCAAATTTGTGACCTTTAGATTAGATATCAAACCTTTTTTATAAATACAAGTTAAAAATATACTAAACGTGTCAAAAATTCTAGCTAGCATATTGGCCGCGGTATGCTGAATCTCACACATGCACAGCAAACATTACGTATTCGCTGCAGATTGTGAATCGCGATCCGTGCTATTGCCGGAGCCTCGTACAGGACCAGTGGTGCTAGCTAGGCACACAGAATTTAGAATTGGAAAGGCGGAATAATTCTTTGCTGTCTGCTAACACGAAAGGCGTGGACGTACTATATCAACTGTACTCAACGGCCAAATTGATTAGTAGAGAAATTTTACAGTCCTGGTGAATTTGGCTTGAAAAGGCAGGCACCGGTAAAATGAGGAGAGTTGACGTAAAAGTAAGCACCCTTTTTCCAATACATGCTCCTGCAGTTGGCACTCCACAACAAACGGTTGTTGTTGTTGGTTTTTCCTTTGCAATTCAATTTAGCGAAAAATCAGTACCGTTTGTACATGCGGTCGCATGCACAATCCTCACCATACATTTTGCTTCAAGATTGGTGCACATGGGGGAGGAAATATACAGTAAAAGATCGTCATGAGGTAAATACATATCTCTCTCTCCTCTCTTCTCTCTCATCTCTCAGCTTCAAGATTTTCAGCCTAAAGAAATTGCACGGGGCAAACTTTGTAACATTTCGGATCCATTTTTTTTGGACAAACGTTGTAACATTTCGGTTTATTTCCTTTTTTTTCTTGAAGAGCTTTTGGATTCAAGAATTTGCACAAAGCAAAAACATGCATGCTCAAGAAATTGCACAAGCCAATAATTTTTTTTGGATTTCAGATTCATCACAAATTGCAATGCAAGAACAAAAAAATGCATGGTCGATTTGTTTTTCACGTATGATCATCACAAAAATTACAAAAAAAAACCCAAATGTCTGGTGGGCTTAGCGTGGTGAGGGCAATGACGTGCCCGAGGATAGTCGGATCTAATGGCTCGCGGGATGGAGGATGGTCGGATCCATGGCCCATGGCGTAGAGGATGGCTAGACCCGGTGGTTGCAGCGCGGCGAACCAAGAGATCATTGGGGATGGCGAGATCCTATTCGTGGGTGTTTCTTCGGGTAGTCGGCACCGAGAACAATAGCTCCAGAGCTGGCGGGGTCTTATGGTTGCAGCGGCGTGGGCTCACGACCAGTCAGATGCCGCCAAGATGAAGGGAGGATAGGAAGGAGGAAGAGAGAGCGTGGTGTACATATATGTGTGTATGTACTGGATACACAATACATGTAGACATACATATTCCCTCTCCAAGGTTGGACGAATCTCAAAACATTTGAACGGTGAGGATTGTGCATCCAACCGCATGCGTATGTGATAAAACCACATCCTTCAATTCAGTTCAATTATTAGGTTTCTCTCTTTTTTTTCTTTATCGCGACGTCCATGAATGATTTGATTTGATGTGCAATGATGAATAACGGGTGAATGAACTAGTACACTAGTACTGGATCGGGCCCGTCGTCGTGTAGTTTAATTTGGGCCATATAGCTGCAAACTGTGGGTGTGGTCTTGTCGTCGTCGTCGTGGCCTCTGGGTCCACGCGTACGGCCGGTCTCACAGGGCACATCAAATTATACATGTGTTTCTGATTTTGAATACGCATATACGCATACGTAGGCCTCGTACATCGCTAGTACGCTCATGTGTACAGTAGTACGCCAGCATGCAATGCAATGTGAGGGAACGTTACAGTAGACGTACTACTGTTCCTGTGCCTGCCAACCGATTGATGAATGGAACGACATGGTGATCGTAGGGTTATACAGTACGAAAGAATCTCGATGCAGGGTGACTTTAATGGACGATACGTTGATACGTACAGCTAGCTGCAAATGGATTCAAATGGATGACTACTAGTTCCGTAGAAAATATAAACCTCATGGAAAATGGAGAGTTTTTTTTGCACTTATAGCATATTTGGAGTTCGTATTTATAAAAATATCACTATACGTATGATAATAATAAAAATATCTATTTTATTATCTGGTCACCGGGTAGCGACGCCCAGGAACTGACACCTAGACGAAGGAGCCCCGTGGCCGTTTGGCAAAGGCCTGTCACTCGGCCACTGTACGGCCAAGAGCCTGCCGTATGGCCACAGGGCAGTAGGTAATTAGCAGTTGTAATTAATTAGTTTAATTGCGTGATTAGAAAATTAAATAGTAGCATCAAATTCTTTGCCACATGGTGGCCATACGGCAGGCTCTTGTCACCATGCGACGGAGGTGGCTCCGGAGTGTTTTTAAGTTACTTTAGTAAACATGCAAACAAATGCAATGGGCCGAAGGCTATTTGGCTGCTCTGAAAAATGAGTGCTCGTGCATACGCGACGAGAGAACAGACTACCGAAAGGGAGGTTACGTTGCGTCTGTCCCCACGCGCAGTTCACTCCTACCATTATCGGCGCTTCATTAGCGCGCTGCGCTCCCGCTCACGCTATAGATTGCAAGCTCTCTCGCAGTCGCTCTCGCGGTTGCTCTGGCAATTTCTCTCACAGTCGCTCTCGTAGTCTCACAATTCTTCACAACCGATTAGCAGTCATATTAGCAGGTAATTACTGTGCAATACATATGTGTGTGCATACAAACATATATATATATATATATATATATATATATATATATATATATATATATATATATATATATATATATATATATGTGTGTGTGTGTGTGTGTGTGTGTGTGTGTGTGTGTGTGTGTGTGTGTGTGTGTGTATTTATGTAATTATTTATTTCATCCTAATTTTTAATCTGTAATATTGTACTGTCATTTTATGTATGTTGTATATAGATATATGTATATATCTATAAATATGTGTGTGTATGCATATATACATATATATATGTATGTATGTACTATTTATTTCATCGTACATTTTTATTTTGTAGTATTTTATTGTCATTATCAATCTTCACGCTAATATTTCGTCTATCCTATTTGTTGCAAGGTATGTCTTTACCGGAGTTTCTTGAAGAGTTCTACGATGAAAACCACTGATGCCAGTCGTGGATCACGGGTGACGCAGATGCCCCTCCGCCCTTCAAGCTACGGGGAGGGAGGGATCATTGGGAGTTGGATGATCGCTACATTCGAAACCCATGGGCTACGGGCATGTTGCCCTTTGCAAGGCTAATCTCCATCAGACACCAGTTCACCCTGGATGGTAACCTGCTCTCGGCACTTGTGGACAAGTGGAGGCCTCATACGCACACCGCGCGGATTGGAGGGGGTAGGCTGGCGTATCTGTTCGGCCTAGCTGCCCCGGAGGGTGCTCGTGTCGTCTCCAGCAATTTGTTGAGGTATTTCAATTAGTACCCACAAGATGCACCGGGTGAGGTCGTTAGAATGCACCTTGTCGTGTACCTTCTTTAGCTCTTTGGTTGGAGCATGTTTTTATCCACACGCGGCGATATTTGCAACCCCGACGTTATCCGCATCACTGAGTCTTTGGCTAACATAGAAGTTGCGACGATGCCTTAATACAGTTGGGGATCCATCAAATTCTAAGGTTCTAAATCTATAATTCAAGTCCGAACTAAATTCAACCATTATCTCGATTTATAATTTACAAACCAACTACAATCACGCATGCAGACGATTTCAATCGCTAATTAAATGAGCATCACATATAGCTAATTACGATTAAATTAACATGAAATAACTTTGCAAATTCGTAGCACATAAAATTCCCATAAAACTTCAACAATTAAGTCGACTGTGCTGGAAGGCTGGACATAAAATTTCATAATGTTTGGAGCTCGTTTGATATATGTAGTAAATCCTAAAATTATCATAATCGTATGAATTTTTCAACAATATTTATACCGGATAAAATTGTTAAAAAAATTACACAATGAAATGCGTTGTGTCGAGAGGTGCACATAAAATTTTGTAATTTTTAGAGCTGATTTGCTATATTTCAAAATTTGAACAATCGGTAAATAAAAAAAATCCTAACTCAGCTTAATCATCTGCCATTCGGTCCCGATGGGTGTGCGGCAAGCTGGCGGCCGTTCGGTGGCCAGGCTCTGATAGACAGGTGTCGGCTACATGGTTCTTCCGTCCGGTGACTGAGCGGCAGAAGTGCTTTCTGTCAATTCCACACATATACAACTATTTTTATAAATATGAATTGAAAACTTGCAAAAGTGCAAAAAATTCTTCTAAGCACGAAGGTATAGCGTATCAGGTATGTGTGAGTTGTAGATGTAGGTAAGGAAAGTGCCTATGTCAGTATCTCCATCTCATCTGAATTCCGGACCACAAGCTAGTACTGGACGGTGGTGGTGGTCGATCGGCGCAGTGCAGGGAGGAGGTGTGCCTGCGACGGCCATGCATGCCCAAACTCCAAACTTCACAATGGTGGTGGTGGTCGATCAGTTACAGAATTCTAACCCAAGTTTGGTCTGGCATGCAGTGAGGGTGTCACTTCTGAATTCTGATCGATCGTCTGGTGAAAGGCTCTGCTCAAAAGAGTTTTTTTTGAGTGATTTATAACTAAAAGGTATTGTAGCTGGCTGAAAAAACACTGTAGCTGACAGAGGCTTATTTATCATAATTAAATTTAAAAATATTAAAAATAGAAAAACATGTTAACCCATCATGTATAATGGAAACAAATACGAGAAAAAACCGGCAAAAAAGCTTTAAAAAGCCAAAAGCATAAAAAACGATATTTATAAATAATACAAAAATAAACTAAAAACCAGAAGCCCAAGCCGAAACAATGGACCAAGGCCGTGGCAATCCCAGCACTACAGTAGATAGGGTGCCTTTGTTTCTGTAAGTCAAGAGGTAGATGCCGTGCAACCACGGGGACATATCCGCGTGACTACTCTTCTGAGCGTGTCAAAGATGCACTGCATTCAGCGCCTTGCGTGTGCACGTACGTACTCATCGAAAACAAACCTCGCAGCAGCTAGCCTACTGCTACCGGTATATTACCCTCAAGCTATTTGCAAGCAAAGGATGACCATGCTCCAGCCTCCAGGTCCCTTTTCTTTTTCCTTCGATGGCGCTCCGACTCCCGACTCCTGGCTCCTGCGCGCCGGATTCATGCGTGCGTCTCGCATTCTCCGTTGCAGCTAGCATTTCTAGGTTTAGGCCTCGTTTGGAGAATTCTGGACACATTTAGACCCCTAAACATCCTAAATTCTACTTTTGGCCCCCAAATCAAAAAAAATCCGTTTCTGGACCCCTCCCGACCGCGCGTTCGCGAGCTGGTGCCACGTGTCCCGGACGCGCGGTCGGGCGGCGCGGTCGCGCGGGCGGGCGGCGGACGCGCGGGCGGGCGGGCGGTCGCGCGCTCGGGCGGCGCGGTCGCGCGGTCCGGCCGGCGGTCGCGCGCTCGGGCGGCGCGGTCGCGCGGCCGGCGCTGAGGGCGGGCGGTCGCGCGGCCGGCGCTGAGGGCAGGGCGGTCGCGCGGTCGGGCGAAAACACGCGGTCGGGAGGGGTCCAAAAATGGAAATTTTTTGGTTTGAGGGCTAAAAACGGAATTTGGGGTGTTTAGGGGTCCACATGTGTCCAGAATTCTCGTTTGGAACGCCGGAATTTCTGTCGATTTCTATGAGAATTTGGGACGTGGACAGGTTTTGTGGTGCTCGTCAGATCTTCAGATTTTAACTTCTATCTTTTTTAACTTTGTCTTTTATTAATTTTTTTGGCTTTTTAAGTTTTTTTACTTTTTGTTTTTTCTCTTTATTTATTTATATTATTTGTGATGATAAAAAATTACTTACACTAAAAAAAGTTAACAGTAGCTACAAGACAACAAAAAGTTCCTACAGTGTAAAAAGAATGAGCACCCGAAGCGACGACGCACGCGTGGGCATGGGCGCATGCATCGCATGGCACCGTGTTAGCATGCTCTGTCTGCGCTCTTTTCCTCCTACTGCGTACGTTCACCAGTAAAATAAAATTGTAACAGCAGCCGGCCAACAGTAACCGCAAGCGCAGGCGTTGGCTGTGAAGAATCCAAGTGTCGCTGAGTTGAACTAAAATAAATTGATTTAAAATTAAAATTATACTGCAACTGATAGTGATTTATTTGATGTAATTAAATTTGGAAAAATTAAAAGACAGATTAGCCCATCATAGACAACGCAAACGAATACGGAAAAAATCGACAAAAAAACTTCAAAAACTAAAAATAAAAAAGATAAAATTTAGAAATAGCGAAAAATAAATTAGAACCGTACGGGGCTGAAAAGCGCGGCCCAACATGACTAACTGGAGGTGGCTGTATGCATCATGATGCAGTGCAGTGCAGGCTTTTTCTAGTGGGAGGGACGGAGACCAGCAGTCGTAGTAGAATGGTCAACGGTACGCGCGCCTAGATTCGAGCGGGCGCGCGGCGGAGCAGCCAACGGTCGGGAAACAGGCCGCCGGTTTGCACGCTGACGACGCTACGGTTCTCTGGACGGACGCCGGCAGTGGGATGGGACGTAAGTAATGGAGGTCGTGAGAGCCTTGTACCGTTCTACTGTACAAACCTGCTGCCCATCCGGTGCTGTGCGTGGCTATGCATGGTAGCCACTGGCAAGTGAGCCACCCAGCCAGACAGTGAGCAGTGTTATAATGATTTCGAGCTGTCTGATCTAAGATAAACGGGTCAGATCATATGTTCATATGTTACAGTACGAAGCAGTAATAGGATGCTGCAGCGAAATTTGCTACAAGCTCGTCAACAATGGAATTACTACAGTGATTTGCAGTTCACCTTCACCGTTCGCAACTGTTATCCTCTGACTTTGCTCTTTAACGTTAGAGGGTTCGGATCCGTCCAGCCACCTGTGCCTAACTGTCCTGCTATCCCTAGCCACTTTTCATCACGTCGCAACGCACCACAAATTGTTTCCTTTCGACTCCCTCTGTGCTGACCAGCGACTAGTCATTTGTCCGGCAGGCAATATCCTGCTGACGAGTATGCAGCGGTGAATCTAGAAAATTTTTAATGGCTGTGCACATTCATTTATAAGTCTAAAATTTTATATAATAGATTCACATCATCATAAGTTTTGATAATATGTACAGCTGAGAAACTAGATTAACTAATGTTATTGCCAGGGACACACACGAAACCATGCCTAGCTCTGCCCTTAGCTTCTTAGGCCTTTAGTGTCCATGGGCCTTCCGTAGTGTAGTGCGGCCCGCATTGGTTTAAATGGCTCACGAATCCATGATCTTTAGTCTTCATAGCTCACGCGACATCGCGACTTTATGGGATGGGACGGTCCTGGTTCCAGAGCTGTTTGGTTCAGAGTTGAGTGGGATGGGGGATATCCCTTTAGGGAATATTCTACGAATATACTCTCAAATTGGGGATGCTCCTGTCCCCCAGAAATGAGGGGATGGTGAGGGATGAGGTGGGACGAGTGGGCCCCACGAGCTGTTGCAATCCCAGAAAAGAGGCTGACAGGTAGACCCCGCATGTCAGATTTGTCATCCCAAACCTTTTGTCCCTAAACTAAACAGAAAACAGGGACCGTCCTATCCCTTGCAACCAAACACGAAACAGGGTCGGTTCTATCCCTAAAAAATGGGTTGGATCCGTCCTGTCCCACCATGACTCTGAACCAAACACACGCTAAGGCGATGGTCTGGAGGGCTCAACAGAGGGTAGGGGGGAGGGGGAAGGGACTTTTCTGGGGACTGTCCCTATTTGCCTCCATGGGGATGCGTTTGGATAGCTTACACGTGGTGCTCATTTGTCCAGATCCATCCACCGCCACGCCATGCATGTTTCGTTGGTGTATTTCATAAAGGTTGCTAGTAATATGGCATAATTATATTTTACTATAGAATATAAAAGCCATAATTTCTAGAGAAAAAAGCTATGAGCACGTCATGACATCCTCGCTACGATAAAGACATGGGAAACGGTGGTTCTTAATTTGGCTTTTTTTAGTTTTTTCTTTTTTCTTGTTAGTGATGATATAATATTTTTTTATTTTTAAAATTTAATTACGTAGAAAAACCAACAGTAATTATAGTGTATTTTCAGTCGTTATAGTATAAAAAATAGAAATATGACCTTATAAGTCTTTGGAGCATAAAAAAAACCCTGTGTTTTCGGCTTTGTTAGTTTCGACCTTATAAGAGATTATCTAGTTAGCTTTTGTCTTTGAATGTCACGCCTATGACGAAGGGTAAATTTGGACAGATGACAGAACAAACTAATAATGCCGAAACCACAAGGCTTTTTTTATGCTCCAAAGACTTGTAAGGTCATATTTCTATTTTTTATACTGTAACGACTGAAAATACACTATAATTATTGTTAGTTTTTTCTACGTAACTAAATTTTAAAAAAATAAAAAAAATTACATCATCACTAACAAGAAAAAATAAGAAAAAAATCTAAAAAACTAAAAAAAGGCAAAATTAAGAACCACCGTTTCCCATGTCTTTATCGTAACGAGGAGGTCATGACGTGCTCATAGCTTTTTTTCTAGAAATTATGGCTTTTATATTCTATAGTAAAAATATAATTATGCCATATTACTAGCAATCTTTATGAAGTACACAAACGAAACATGCATGGCGTGGCGGTGGATGGATCTGGGCAAACGAGCACCACGTGTAAGCTATCCAAATGCATCCCTATAGAGGCAAATGGGGATAGTCCCCAGAAAAGTCCCTTCCAGGGGGGGTTCTCGGCAATGGTAGCTCTGGTGGGCACTTGTGCTCGTCAGAATGGTGGGTCTGTGACCTTCTCCTTGCTGGTTTTTTTAATTTTTAGGTGTGCCAATGCAGACACCGACATCATACTTAGCTTTGCATACCAAATCAGATGAGAGAGATGCCAACCAGCTACCATCAACGATCCTTTTGGTACAAGCAGTGAGTTCGTTTGCTCAATGTGATTCTTTTTAAATGTTAAAGCATGGTAAACCATACACTGATGCACCACTCTTTGCTGGCACTTGCCTTTGCTAGGCAACAGAGTCCCAATAGATGATCAAGAAATCAAATTTGACAATTTTTTCAATGCAGCTGCTTCTTGTATAGTAAGTGCTTCTTCTTCAATAGATCAGACTCCCCATCGAGTCAAATACTATTACACATACTACGGGAGGGATAGACACTTGGTCTAGTTCTACTTTAGACGAGCAAAATAGGAGAAGAAGGATAGTGAGAGATCCTTGCAGGCTAGACAAGTGCCTATAGCTCAGACTGTCCTTAAAGCTAACTTCAAATCTAAATTTGTTGATGATTTCTTTGATGGCTTTAGGTCAGTCCCTCATCCAAACATAGATTATCATGAGGCCAGGATTGGTTCACGAGTACCTACCAGACAGGGCAAGTGCCAGACTTTTGCGAAACTTACGTGAGAGTTCAGGGGGAGTCTGGGTAGAGCTCGTGTGGAGGCACACACTCATGATGTCCATGTTTTGTCTCATTATGCATCATCTTCAGTTTATGCTTCTACTAGTACAGCTTATACTCTTCGTGTGTTCCATTATTGGATTCCTAAGTCTTTTATCACTAACCACAGTACTAAGACCTCGAGGTTTTCTGCTTCTGTGATGTAGGTCTAGCAGGGGAGGAAGGAGATTATGTGGCTAGTGGACTCTGTATGCTCTTGACATATGACCGAAAATTCAAGATGGTTCTCCTCCATCACCCGAGCATCTGGCAACGAGCCAATCATTTTTGAGGATGCTTCTACCTAGACTATGATGGTCAAGGGGCACAGTTCATGTCAATAACAACTTTATGCTCAAGGATGTAGCCCTGGTAAGCAAGTTCAAGTATAAACAACTTCATGCTCACGGATGTAGTCTTGATAAGCAAGCTCAAGTATAATTTTCTTTTAGTTTTGTAATTAATTAATGATAGTTTTGATGTGAGCTTCATGAGGAGCGTCTATAGAGTTCTAAATCAATCTGGAGATCTAGTCTTTGCGATTTCTCTTCTTGGGAGAGTTTTCAGTGCTGATTTTGCTGAGTCTTACTTATGGGCTTGGTATCTTGTTGCTTCAGAGCCTAGAGATCTTGTTTTCTGGCACCGTAGGCTTGGTGTCATGGCCTAGTTTTTTTATCTTAAAAATAAAAATAAACTAATTTAATTAAAACAAGATTAATTTGGTTTCTTGTAAAAAAATAATTTCAAATTAATTATTTAAAGCGTTTGGTTTTTGTTTGGATTTTTTTGTGTGATCCTAGAATTTAATCTTCAATTTCAATTCCAAATCTAAATTTAAATTCCCAATACAGTTCCAAATTCAAACTCCAGAAAAATATTAGTTCCATTTTCTCTAGGCTGAAGCCCATTTTTCCTTTTCCTTGGGTCAAGCCTATTTTTTTTGGCCCATATCTCCTTTTCCTTTTTCCTTCTCCTTTTTTTTTTCTTTTTTTCCTCTCTTTCTATTTCCTGCCTTGCTTTCCTATTTCTCTCTCTCATGCTTCTCTTGCCAAACGCCAGCGTCTGTGTGTTAGGCCGCCCGATCCGCCCATGTCCGCTGCCTGTGCCTGCTCCTTTGTGCCACCCGCCTCCACGTCCTTCTAGAAGCTGTCGCCATTAAGCCACCACATTTACAGTGCCTTCAATTGGTAGTTTTCACTCTCGTTCACGCACATTGAAGCCTCCAATCAAAACGGCCATCATCAATTCTGTCGTGGCCACATCAATTTCTTCACCTCTCCAGCTCTATAAAGTGCAGCACCATGGCCACACCTTGCTCTCCTCTTGAACCCCCTCAATTCCCATAACCTCCCGTGCTCTGTCAAGACCACAAGCGTTGTCTTCCTGAGCGTTGACCGTCACCCCGCAGTTGCCATCTTTCTCTTCGGTGAGTTTTTTCAAGTTTTGTTCATATTACATTAGATAGATGTTCATCAGTTTACACTCTTTTTCTATCCCGAGTCTAAAATTTCTAAATTCAAAAAAAAAAGAGGAGGGTTTCGGGCACTTCAAAACACTGGTTTAAAATGTAAGACCTCACATATAATGCCCCGTGAACTTAACAGATAACAAAACAAAACTGCGAGAGCAAACATAGAATTTGATAGAAAGAATGAAGGAAACTAACAGTGGCATTAGATAGATGTTCATCAGTTATTCTTTCATAAACACTAGCAAAGTCCAAAAGCAACCAGCAGTATCTAATTAATTTTCAGAAGGTCCTATCTAAAATCCATCACCGACAGACTCCACAGAAGGTCACGCAACACACCTGGCCATCGGCATTATGCCGCTGTTCTCCACATCGTCGTTGGAGCCCGTATTGACAGATGGGTGAGGCGGCCTGATTGCTCCCCAGTGATGTTCCTACACTGTCCCCATAACCACTGCCTAGTTGGCTACCAACAGCATGATCGTCATGAACACCCGTGAACTTCAAGAAATCATCTGTCTGTTGGACCAATGTCGATGTGCCATTAAGCACTATCCTGTCGTAGCTGCTGTTAGAGTAGAGATTTGCATTTCCCAATGGCCCAGGATAAGGAAGTGGCTCAAGCTCTCTGAATACTTTGTCATTCTCTTGCTGAAAAAACCGACGTCGAGCATGCTCCCCCGCTGCTGATTGGTGAAATCAGCTGATGATCTATGTAGCCCAACAGCTGCTGCTCCTGATTGTATAACATGACAGGGTCTTGTGTGTGGACTTGGACCACGTCTGCAATTCTGCATACATCTGCGTGGGAACGTGGAGCTGATTATTTCCATCTGGGTATCCTTGTGAAATTACGACGGAGAGGCTTGTCGCGTCGAAAGCCAACGGCTGTTCGACATGGAACGTCTAGTGACCTTGCTCGTGCAACAATGCCTCGGCAGATCCATTAGGCATTGTTTCTTGCTGTTGTTGCTGCCCTTCCTACGCTTGGGAAGTAGTCGCCTTCTTCCTTCTCGTCGTCTTCGTCGGTTCCACATTGCTGTCCGTTTCCCTCTTGCGTTTGTTTCCACCGTCGATGTCCTCGCCGGCTTTTGTCCCAGTGCAGTGGAACAAAACCGAAATTTCAAAATTAATTTGAATTTTTGTTTGAATTTGATTTCGTGAGAATCCTAGCCAAATTCCGTATCTATCCCAGCCATTCAAACCTCAATCTCCTTGCCGCATCGTTTCCTTGAAACGTTTTCGCGCAGGCACTGTTCAGTATCTGAAGTAGTCTCTCCCTCCGCTCTCGCGCTTTCCGCCGCTGCCAACTGGTCAGAGCCCGTACCACCACGTCTCTCCCGCCTCTAACACTCCTTAATTGCACCGGCAACGTGTCAGCCCAACCAGCAGAGCTCGTCGCCGCCGTAGCCTCTCCCCCGCACTCTATTTTCCTTTCGGTCGACTGCCTTGCACCGCAAACCACTTTGCTGCCCTGCTAGCCACTGCCAAGTCAGTGTACGACCGCCCTGACACCTGACACACTTTTTGACGGCCGCAACTCCCACCTGGTCGAGCCGTCATGGCAAATTCACCGCCGCTGTCCAAATTTCATTCTCTCTGCCCTAATCCTTTCACTGCCGACCTGACTCACCTCTGACTACTTTTGACGGCCACAAATACTGTGCTTGAGACAACTCGTACCTCCCTTCTTCCAGCTCAAGCCACCCTACGCCCTTCCTTCATAGTCGTAAACCTCACTGTCTTGCCAACCAACTTGTTTTCTCTCTGGTCACTGCCTTACCAACTTCGCTGCTCTGTCTCTGCTCTCATTCTTTCAACCGCCGACCTGACACACCGCATCACCTTCTGACCGCTGCAATGCCGCGCCCGAGGCAGCCTATATCTCTCCTCTCTTAGCCACGCCGCACCCTTCCGCACCTTCCCGATCTTTGCCACACGCTACTATCGCCCTAGCCCTGCCCCTGTGCCGAACCGCTATGGGACGCCTATAAAAGCCCGAGACCCTCTCCAGACATCACACAGGCATCTAGTGAGCCACCACCACAAACTAATTGAGTTTTCGACTGGGGCCTCGCCGACGACCGCCCGAAGACCTCAAAGTAAGCCGAGTTTCGATTTCGCTTATTCAATTGATCACATTCCAATTGATCTCGCATGTGGCATCTTTAGGCTCTCAGAAACACCACTGAATCACTGCCCTAGCCACTCGAGCCCTTACCGTGCTAGCGACTAGCGCCGCCCCTGACCTTGAGACCTCACCGTGGACAGCTCGGCTCAGCCATTCCCGACCCAAGCCATCACTTCCTTAAGATTTCTCTAACCCCATAGATGCCCAAATCCTAACACAATTATTATCTTAACCCATCCTTAAGCCCATGCCATTCCAACGTCCTGAAGAGGGGAGACCTCGCCACCAGTGAACGCCAACTCCCAGCTGCCGCCGAACCCCAAAATGGAAACCCCAGACACTAGGAACCTACCCATGGTTGTCGATTGATGTTTTGACCATGGATTCCCCGACCGCCCCATTGCCTGAAATCTCCAGCTGCTCCCCTGCTTCAACACCGACCGCTCCGCCGCTTGAAGTCTCCGACCATCTTGTAGTCGAGAGAGACTTCGACCGCGTCTTTTTGAGTACTGAGCAACACCGCTCAGACGCCGTCCGATGCTTTTAAGCCACTCGTACACCGTCCGATGCCCTAAAGCCACCCAGAGGCTATCCAAACCCCGTAGCTGCTCGCACATCGTCTGACCTCAGCAGCAACTCATGCACTGTTCGATCTTCGTCGACTTCACACTTGGCTACTCGGGAGTCGTTACAACCACGTAGTCGTTATGACCACAGTGTGGCTTACGACTACGCTATGGTTTTATGACTATGCTATGGTTTACGACCATGTTGTGGCTTACAACCGCGCAGTGGTTTACGACCACACCGAGTGCTCGATCATAGTAGTCGTACTCGACTACAACCACAACTTCCAGGTCCACAGGTACCTTCGCTCATGACTAAGTCTTGTGCCATTAAAGACTACGTAGCTACAACCTGGCAAACAGTAAAGACACACGATGAACAATGCCAGATCTGTTACTATTCATGAAACCCCAAAATACAGATATACATCTATTTTGATCGTTTTGAACCCGTCTATCCATTCCTCAGCTCTGTTTCCCATATCAAACTCCTATAATCTACAAACCTATTTTATTTGATTTTTCTAGATTTTATTTATTTATTTTATTTCTTTCTTCCTAGCTTAGCCCTTCGAGCATAGAATTAATTTATTTTTTTGGTTTGCGGTAGCTCATGACCCTGAAGATCATCTAGTCCAGGAAGGAGAAACTCAAGTACAACCGCAAGACTCCGAAGAATATGAAACCATAGAATACATTGATCTACAAGGCAAATCACATGTATTTGATCATATTGAATTTATATTCCTTCAATTATTTATTTATCTATATTTTTATTATGTTATTTGCACGCAGTTATTTTTTGTACACTAAATGTTTAGAATAACATGGTATTAGTTAATGTCCTACCACATGAAAAAGCCCTGTTTGATTTGATGGCCATATTTACATTGACAAGACTTAGTAATAATAAATATATTATTCAAATAATCATGGTAGTTCAGGAACTTAACTGTTTTATACTATTAAGAGACTTTGCACTTTGCCGGTAGAATTTCAAAAGTGGTTCTTGGATAAGGATATATCACAGAAAGCCACAAGATGGTTGGGTCCCATGACTTTATCCTAAGGTGGAAGTTTGGACTGGAAAGGTGGTGGTACGGATGGGCATCGAAATAGTGCATATGGGCGCTGAACTGAAAATGGTGCGGATGGGCACTAAACTGAAGCTGGTGTGGATGGGCATCAAAACAGTGCAGATGGGCACTGAGACAAGGGTTTGTAGATGGAAGCTGCCTCGGTGAAAATATAAGGATTAAAACCTTATGCTAAGTCAAGAATATAGTGATTGCTCAACCACAAGCGTTAATTTGTCAAACCTGATTTAGTAATTGTACAAGTTCGATTGAATATGTACAAAGGGTTGAAGGAGATGAGAGAGTTTTTGTGGTATAATAGGGTGTATAATCATATTTCACAACAGTAAGATCGCTACAAATTAGGCGAGGTCGTAGGCCACCTGAGTTTGTTCGAAAACAGTCCCCACTGGGTAGAGGCTATATAAAGAATTATGCAGCAAAAAGTCTTATTTTCTTAGCTCAGTCATGAGAGTTAAGGGTGTGTTTGGTTGCTAGGATGAAGTGGGATGAGATGGAATGGGGATGAGATGAGATGGTTCCACAAAAAAAGTGGAATCATATGGTCCAACATCTAAGAAGAATATTCTCTAAATTTGCACAGGCTCATCCCACTTTGGACCATTCCATCCCACCCCATCCCTCAAACCAAACACATGGATAGACTTGGTCAAAGGAACCATCTCATTCCATCCCACCCCATCCCAACAACCAAACATACCCTAAGAGATCTTGCCGGTAAAGTCTCATAGTTTAGATACGTTAAAGTTTCCTGTGTTTATAATCTCTTTTTATATAGTGAATTCCATCTTCGTACGTCCGTGATTTTTTCATAGGGATTTTGCACATCAAATTCATATCTTCTGTTATTTTTGTCCTCTATATTTGCAGTTTTATAAGAGGATATAAAGCCTTATGGATTGAATCGGATGTAAGTATGATTTCCATCTTTCTAGCTAGCAAATCAATACATCATTACCAGCACTGACATATTGTATATGTGGCTTACCATAAGTATTAAGCATGCATGCATGGTTAATTCTCTCTCTATCCCCTGGTTTCAAATGTAATAAGCATGCAGGTCACACATAAAATCAATACATCATTACATATTGTATGCGGCTTACCATACGTATTAAGCACGCATGTTCAAATGTAACAAGCATGCAGGTCACACATACAAGAGATCGATGTGCACGTCCGGCGGTATCGCGTTAGATATACAGATTATCAAGTACTCCCTCGGTTGATTTTTACGAGGTGTTCACATATTTCGAGACCTAAAGTTTATAGACTTTGATCAATAATTAATCCAACAATATATATAGGTTATGTGACACAAAAATGATACTGTTTGATTTGTATTATGATTATAATTTTATAGCTATGAATAAAATATTGTAAAATAATTTAAACGATCAAAGATTAATTTTGAAAATATACAAAGTCAAAGCGCGTCTTACAAAAATAAACGGAGGAAGGACTATACATGGAGAGTGTGTGTGAGAGAGAGAGAGGGAGGTGCATGAAACAACTGCTTCCCGTCCTTGCCTACTCCGCTACTCGCCTTCCAGGTCGCCTCGACTCCGGCCACCGGAGCTTCCTCCTCGGCTCGTCCTCCCCGTTCAATGACGACTTGTCCCTCTTCGTGAAGAAGTACCACTTGTTCTCCCCATAACCCTTTATCTCGCTACATGCATGTACGCACGCAGTAGAGCAAGTCTTATAATATAGCCTTCAGCTGGCTGTATGGATACTTACAGCTCACTTATCAGCCCACTCATATAGTAGTTACAGCCAGCTGAAGGCTGTATGACCCACCCATTTCTCTCACAAAGTTTTTTGGTTCTTGTGCTTCAGCTTACAGCCCACTTCTCTTCTCTCTTCTCCTCTCTCCCCTCCACATCAGCATACAACCAGCTTACAACCTCTTATAATACTTGCTCGTATATAGATCTACAGCATATGTACGACGTAGCGATATCAATTGCTACTAGCTAGCTAATTGCCTCAATTAATTCAGGATGGATCTGGCTAACTACGTAGAGATAGAGATGGATGGTACATACCGACGAGTTTGCCGGGCTCCCAGCGGAGAAGGTTGACTACGGGTGTGTTTGGTTGCCTGCATCTCCTTCGTCCTGGATGGGTGGATCCGTATAATCTGAGAAAGAGCCTGTTTGGTTGCCTGTATGAGCGGATACAGCCTGTATGAGCGGATGCAAAAATACGCCTTCATCCTGGATGGGTGGATACGCTCAAAATGAGCTTCACTAGCCATCCTGGATGAGTGGATGCAGTGTATCTTATGCGGTCCCACGTGTCAGCCTCTCAGGTTTGGTAGACTGCATCCGCTCATACAGGCAACCAAACAGCATCTCACTTTTTTTGTATCCGCTCATACAGCCTCACCAAACATCTTCTTTTTCTGAAATACGATTCCACTCAGCCTGCATCCACTCATCCAGGATATACGATGCAACCTCTATCCACGAACCAAACACACCCTACGTCAACAGGCGGCTCCCGGCCCTCGATCTTGGCGCGGAGGTAGACGTCGATGAGCTCCTCCTAGCTCGGCACGAAGTGGAAGCCCGGAGGGAACCGCAGATGCAGGAAGAGCTCATGCATCTTGCCCTTGGCCGCCGCCGTCGTCGTTGCATTCCATTTAATGATCGAATTGGCACGCTGGCCGATAGGATCCCCCAGAGTAAAGAAAAAAAGAAGACAGGTGCGCGCAGGAGATCAACTTGCATCGGCAGAATATACAGTACTTTATCTGTCTAAATTTATAAGGTATATTTTTTTAGCATATAAACTAAGATGATATAAAAGATAACTAGACTATTCATAATTATTATTATCCCTATACATTATATTCAATGTATGTATGTAGAAAATATAATATA